>CM061559.1:62576036-63776036 GCA_030864225.1 Capsicum baccatum var. pendulum
ATCCAGTTCATAGGTGTCTTGTGCATCGCCTTGATTTTCCTAGTATCTCAATAAAGTAAGCATTCTTAGAGGGACATAGTATCCCAAGGGGGAGATACCCTAGACTTTCCCAATGCTTACATATCCTTGAACCCATTTAGTTGCATGTTCAGATATTCCTTACAAAGTTAGTATCAGTTATCATTGCATATTTCAGTCATTCTTACGTGAGAATTAACTCAGTCATGTATTCCATGCATCAGATATGCATTCTCAGTATAAGAATTCTGTCAAATAGTCATACATTAGATATGCATATCCAGTATGAAATTTAAGTATATCATTAGTTCATGTTATGTAGTCATGTTTCAGATGTTCACGTCCCCCAAGTAAGTTTAGTCTATCAGTAATCTCAGCTTAGTCTATCTCATTCGAGGATGAATGTTTCCAAGGGGAAGATGTTGTAATACCACACAAATTTTCTTTGTTGTTAGAGCTCTTTAAAGGATGCTAAGAGAAGCTTCACACTTAGAAAATTTGACAAAGTTTTAGAAGTTTTTTTCATTTCATAAGCCTTCGAACTTTGATGATTTATTTTGCGACCTTCCTGATCTTCGTTTTTTGACTTTTTTGTTGATACTCGATGGAGCAAGTCAAAAGTATATCTCAAGTAAGTTTTGAAATTTTTAGACGAGCTTAAGGGCATGTTTGGTATGCCAAACCAATAGCTAAAGGCGCTAAGCCCGCGCCGCCCAGGGTAGTCCCCCAGGCTAGGCAGGGCGCCTTCTAGGATAATCCCCTGGGCTAGGTAGAGCGCCGCCCTGGGTACTCCATTGGCCCAAAAATTTCATCATTCCACCTTCATACTTTCAAGGGAAAAATAGTCCATTTCCTACCCCTATATAAACCCATAAACATGATATTCATCCTTATTACAACTTAACGATAGTGGTTTATCACAATTTCTCTCAACAACAAGTTAGGATTTTCAATTGAGGATCCAAATTCAAGAAAATTTCTCTGCTAATCTTCATAAAATCAAGAACTAAGGTATGTTAGGTGTTGATTCTTAGGTCCTTTCCACCCAAGAAGTTCAAGAATCTTTTTCTAAATTCAAAGATTATATATATTTGAGTTTTACATGATTCATGATAATTGAAATTGAAGTTCTTGTTGTTGTTGAGTTTTAATTAATGTTGTGAATACAAAGTCCCAAGCTTTGATCCTAGTATGTGATATTAATGTGATACTAATGATAAAACCCCTTCAAGTTACATGTTGATTTATGTATCCATGATAATTAGGTGTAGAATTTGTTGTATAACCAAAGCATGCTCCCTATATGTTTGATAAAATGCTTATGTGAAGAAAATAGTGTCATTATAGCATGTTAGTATGAAATCCCCAATTATGTATAAGTTAATACATGACTAGTGTTTGTCGAAAGGACTTAGTGAATGAATTATGCTATGTTGCATGTATTCCTATTCATGTGCATTCTTTATTGGATGAATTATGAGATGTTAGTGTGCAGTACTATGCATGTACATGTTTATGATTTTCCAGTGCTTGATGAGATGCCTTATTGATTGTATGGTGAATGATAGACTATTGTATGCTATTCCAGAATTGTCATGTCTTATTATTGACATGCTATCGAGTCCTGGGGGTAATTATACCCAATAATTTAGCTGTGTGCCTAGAGCTGAGTCAGTTTTCAAGAAAATCTCAGTCATGCCATGATCAGTAGGACTGAGTCAGTTACGAAACATAGAAAGACTCAGTAATCTTAGTGTCAATCTATTCCTATTTAGTATGTGGTTCAGACCTCAATAGCATTCAAGTATTCGGTTCAGAACTCAGTAGTATTCAGTCAGATGACAGAATTCAGAAGTATTCCTTCGGTCAACGGAACTCAGTAACCTCAGTCTAGTTTAGTTATCCAGTATGATTAGTAATAGTTCAGTCTAAGAATTAGTTTAGTGTCTTTCAGTTAGGAGCAAGATTCAGCACCGAGCAATCCTAGGGATGGGGGCTTACCTGCTAGATAGGATTGAGAACCCTAGGAGCAATCCCTAAGTTTGAGAACGACGTAGCCAGTGTAGGTATGAGATGTTACCCATTAGATAGGAATGACATACTCAGGGATCACCCATTAGTGCAGGACTGATCTCAAGAGTCACCCGCTCAATTAGGACTGACTCCGTAGTAGTTTTCTTTACTCGTGGCACGGTACTGACACCCTTCAAGCTGGGGTTACAGGTTGAACCCCACTAGTTCAAATTCGGGGCATGTCAATTAGATAACTACTTTCCGAAGTCTTAATTTCAAATTCTATTTTAGTGATACAACTCAGTTTAGTTATACAGATTCAGGACTATCAGATACAGTCACTCAATATAGTAAGGAACTTAGATAGTTCCGTAGAACTCAAAGATCATCCGCTAGATAGGACTGATCTCAAATATAGTCCGTCAGTATTAGAAAATTTAGATATCAATATCAGCAGACTCAGTTATTCAGTATCCCAATGTTAGTAAAATTAGATGTCAGTGAATCTGTATTCATAATTCAGTATCAGTAAATTTATATAGCATTCATCAGAAAATCCAGTTATCAGTAATCTAGTTATTTGAACTAAATATTCAGTGTTACTATGATTTTAGCTATAGTTTATGCATTCATGCATGTCTTCATCATTTAGTATACTCATGTTATTCAGTCACCTTTAGATCATGAATAAGAGCCCTTGCATTTAGCCTTACCTCATCTAGCATACCAGTACATTCTCACGTACTGGCGCATACGTTTCTCTTACACTATGGTATTTCATACCATAGGTTCAGAAACACGAGCTCCCAAGCATCCTTAGCAGTTCAGATTCAGTCAGTAGCAGAAGACTTAAGAGTGAGTCGTCATCATCCGAGGATATCCTCTTATTTCAATATTGCATTAGAGTCAGTATTTTGGTAGACAGAGTTAGTTTGAAGATTGTCCCATCAACTCCACAGTTCAGACATATTAGAGGCCTTTCAGACTAGATATTCAGACAGTTGTGTTCGTATTTATTTTTCAGTTGTATTTCAAATATTTAACTTTATGGCAAGTTTTCTGTATTTTTATAGTATATTATGTAGTGCTTAATTATAGGTACTAGAAAAGGGTTAGCTTGTGGTCCTTCGGGATCATAAGCACTGTGTAGCATTTGGGGTACCAGAATCGAGGTATTACAAACTTGGTATTAGGGCCTAAGGTTCAATAGTGTCCTAGGAAGTCAGGAAGCCACATCAGATATGCATGCTGAGTATAAGAATTCTATCAAATAGTAATGCATCAGATATGCATGTCTAGTAAGATATTTTAGTTTATCAATAGTTCCGATTATGTAGTCATGTTTAAGATGTTCACGTTCCCCAAGTAAGTTTAGTCTATCAGTAATCTCAGCATAGTCAGTCTCATTCGAGGACAAATGTTCCCAAGGGGGAGATATTGTAATACACCTCAAATTTTCTTAGTCGTTAGAGCTCTTTAAAGCATGTTAAAAGAAGCTTCACACTTAGAAAATTTAACTAAGTGTTGGAATTTTTTTTCATTTCATAAGTGTTTGAACTATGATGATTTATTTCGTGACTTTCCGACCTCCGTTTGCTGATTTTTAAGTTGATTCATGATGGGGCAAGTCAATAGTACATCTCGGGTGAGTTTTAGAATTTTCTGGATAGTATAAGGGCATGTTTGGTTGCCAAAAATAGCAGCTCGGGGAGATTAGCCCGCGCTGCCCGGGCTAGTCCCCCAGGATAGGCAGGGCACCACGCATGATAATCCCCCGGGCTAGGCAGGGCACCGCCCTGGGTACTCTCTTGGCCCAAAAATTTCAGCATTCCGTCTTCGTGCTTTCAAGGGTAAAATGGTCAATTTCCTACCACTATATAAACCCATAAACAAGATATTCTACCTAATTACACTCAAAACATAGTGGTTTATCATAATTTCTCTCAAGAATTAGTTAGGGTTTTCAATTGAGGAACCAAATTCAAGAACATTCCTCCATCAATCTTCATAAAATCAAGAACTAAGGTATGTTAGGTGTTGATTCTTGGGTCCCTTCCACCCAAGAAGTTCAAAAATCTTTTTCTAAATTCAAAGATTATATATATTTGAGTTTTTCATGATTCATGTGAATTGAAATTGAAGTTCTTGTTGTTGTTGAGTTTTAATTCATGTTGTGATTACAAAGTCCCAAGCTTTGATCCTATATGTGATATTTATGTGATACTCATGATAAAACCCCTTCAAGTTGCATGTTGATTTACGTATCCATGATAATTAGGTGCAGAATTTATTGAATAAACAAAGCATGCTCCCTATATGTTCGATAAAATGCTTATGTGAAGAAAATAGAATCAATATAGCATGTTAGTATGAAATCTCCAATTATGTATAAGTTAATGCATGCCTAGTGTTTGTTGAAAGGGCTTAGTGAATGAATTATGCTATCTTGCATGTATTCCTATTAATGTGCATTCCTTATTGGATGAATTATGAGATATTAGTGTGCATTCCTATGCATGTACAAGTTTATGATTTTCAAGTGCTTGAAGAGATGACTTTTTGATTGTATGGTGACTGATAAACTATTGTATGCTATTCAAGAATTGTCATGTCTTATTATTTACATGCTATCGAGTCCTGGGGGTACTTGTACCCGACAATTTAGCTGTGTTCCTAAAGTTGAGTCAATTTTCTAGATAATCTCAGTGTGTCATTATCAGTAGGACTCAGCCAGTTACAGAAGTTAGAAAGACTCAGTAATCACAGTGTCAGTCTATTACTGTTCAGTATGTGGTTCAGACCACAATAGCATTCAAGTATTCGATTCAGAACTCAGTAGTATTCAGTCAGATTATAGAATTTAGTAGTATTCCATCAGTCAATAGAGCTCAGTAACCTCAGTCCAGTTAAGTTAACCAGTACGATCAGTAACAATTCAGTCTAAGAATCAGTTCAGTAGTATCGATCGAGCCTAGGGATAAGGGCTCACCCGCTAGATAGGGATGTGATCCCTAGTAGCAATTCCTAAGTTCTAGAACTACGTAGCCAATGTAGGTATGAGATGTCACCCATTTGATAGGACTGACATATTCAGGAATCACTCGTTACTGCAGGACTGATCTCAAGAGCCACTCGCTAGATTAGGGTTGACTCCATAGCAGTTATATTTACCCGTGGCACGGTATTGACACCCTTTCAGCTGGGGTTACAGATTGGACCCCACTAGTTCAGATTTGGGGCATGTCAATTAGATAACTACTTTCCACAGTTTCAGTTTCAATTTCAGCCTCAGTGATAGAACTCAGTTCAGTTATACAGATTCAGGACTATCAGATATAGTCACTCAGCATAGTAAGGAACTTAGATACTTCCGTAGAACTCAGAGATCACCCGCTAGATAGGATAGATCTCAAATATACTCAATCAGTACCAAAAAATCAGATATCAATATCAGAAGACTCAGTTATTCAGTATCCCAGTGTTAGTAAAATCAGATATTAGTGAATCAGTATTCAAAATTTAGTGTCAATAAATTCAGATAGCAGTCATCAGTAAAACTTGTTATCAGTAATCCAGTCATTTGAACTTAGGATTCAGTGTTACTATGATTTTAGCTATAGTTTATGCATTCTTGCATGTGTTCATTATTTTGTATACTCATGTTATTCAGTTAGCTTTAGTTCATGCATACGAGCCATAGGTGTAGAAACACGAGCTCCCGAGCATCCTTAGCAGTTCAGATTCAGTCAGCAGTAGTAGACTTAGTAGTGAGTCCTCATCATACAAGGATATTCTCTTATTTCAGTATTGCATTAGATTCAGTATTTTAGTAGATGGAGTTAGTTGGGGGATTGTCCCATTAACTCTACAGTTCAGACAGCTTAGAGGCTTTTCAGACTATATGTTCAGACAGTTGTGTTAGTATTCAGTTTTCAGTTGTATTTCAGATATTTAACTTTATGGCAAGATTTTCACATTTTTATAGTACATTATGCAGTACTCAATTACAAGTACCAGAAAAGGGTTAGCTTGTGGTCCTTCAGGATCATAAGCACTGTGTAGCATCCGGTGTACCAGAATCGGGGTGTTACATTAGTAATACTAAGCAAAAAGACCAAAAAGATCAAGTTGCTATTACTACTGTAGTTTTCAGTCTTCCCCCATAATATTATATATTTTAAGCTAAGAAGTAACTTAGATGATATAAAATAATTATAAGAAGAAAAATTCAGTAGATTAAAGATTAATCCGATCCACAGCGAGAAAAAAATACAGGACAAATCAGTTCCTAGTGGGGTTAATAAAATCTCAAAAAAATTTGCAAGGAAACTAATCCAAAGGATGTTTTATTTTCCTAGACCAACTCCCTAGAATGCTCTTTTAGAAGAGCAAGAATTGCTCATTCCTAATATTGCTCAATTCCTCTCCGAAAAATTTCATCATACAATGTGACTCTTAATTTTTTGTTTTACTTTGCAATCTTTTGCAAAGTGACCTACTCTACTACATCTGTAGCAAGCATTAATTTTCTTGGATTTTCTATAATCCTTTCTGGATTTATAATCCTTTTTCCTTCTATATTTTTTTCTCAATTCTCTTAGCCTTTCTATCTTTAGAGAATGTTTTTTTCGTATGCCTATAAGGCTCTTTAGAGTTCTTAGGAATATCTATGGTGAGATGCTCACAAAATTTTCCTAATTGTTGTCTCTCATTAAGACGATACTTCTTAACTTGCAGATTTAGCCTAATTTCATTACATAAGGCTAGACCTTCTTGAGTACAAACATTTATCATCCTACCATAGGTGTACTCATCATAGTTAAAGCTTAAAGAAGGTCCTCTAAGAGTCTTTCTGACCCTTTCAGCAAACAATATTGGAAGGCCATCAATGAATTTGGACTTTCACTAAGAGTTATTACTCTCAGGCAATTCCATAACTCTTGACAAAAATACATCTTTATACCGTTTGAAAGATGTAAGAGTGTTGCACCTTAGGTTTTACATCATAGTCCTAATAGTCTCGCTATTATTGGACCATCTCCCTGAAAAATCCTCCATACTATTAAGAACCAAAGTTTAAACCGCATTTAGAATAGGTTGACGCTCTTCTATCTTAACAGCCTACACAATTTTTCTGTGTTGGTCTAAAGTGAGATAATTATCCGACCAGCCTTTTAGCTGACCAGTGAACCCTGCAGTAAATATTTCTGCAATGGTCGTATTTTTATTATCCTTATGGGCCTTGCAAATCATACTGTACATCAACATTCGATGTACTATAGTAGAAATTTGTTGGTTAGTGAAACCATCTATGTTCCATTCATAGATTTCATTTCCCCTAAAACTATTAGGAATGAGCAATTCTTGCTCTTCTAATAGAACATCCTAGGGAGTTGGTCTAGGGTACTAAAAAATCCTTTGGATTGGTTTCCTCACAAACTTTTCTAAGATTTTATTAACCTCACTAGGACCTAATTTGTCCTGTATTTTTTCCTCGCTGTGGAGAGGATTAATCTTCAATCCACTTAATTTTTCTTCTAATGATTTTTGTATATCATCTAAGTCGCTGCTTAGCTTAAAATCTCTAATATCATAGGGGATGAATACTAGCAGTAGCAATAGCAACTTGACCTTTTTGGTTTTTCTTCTTAGTATTACTAAGCGCTATTTTCTTCAATTTAGATAGAATTTTATCAACTCTATCATGCAGAGAAATAATTTGTTCTCCTAATGTGTTCATATAAATATTAGCATAATTATGTTGTTTTAACATCATATTGACATGTTGAGAAGTAATAAGAGCAGTATTATTCTCAATCAATTTAGCAAAGGCAGTAAAATGTACTACTTTGTTATCCTTTTCAATTTGAAAAGATTGTTGGGGGGGAAAGACTGATGTGGTGATTTCACCATTACTTGATTTAAAGTCTTTCGTAAGCATGAAAATATAATTATCTACATATTTGGCCATAAACCAAGGAACAAAAGCAATCATTATATTATGAACAGAAAGATCTTTATAAAACTCTTCCGGAAAAGCAGTTTTTTCTTCTTTATTAAAGCATTGAAAAAATCATTGTCTAAATAGTTCCCATCTAGGCTTGAAGAACTCATCTGAGATTTTTTTCTCTCCGGTGATCCCGACCTAAAATCAATTTTGTTTTGGTTCATTTTAAACCTATAGAAAAATCCATTTCGGATTCAGTTGGTTCCATATCAGGAACAATACTAGCAATATTATCTTTATCAATTCCGATATTATTCATTCTAGAGCTTTCTCTAATTTGTGAAGTAGAAGCTCTAGATGGAGAATTGACAATATAATCAATAGGAGAAATATATGAAGATGTTGATCTGGTTAATCTTGATGCAGATGCAACACTCAAATTATCATATCTATTTATTAGAGGTAAAGAATTAGAAAATCTGATTTTAATAGTACTATCAGCGGTTTGTTCTACCTCTGTAACTTCGCTATTCGATTCATTCTAAGAAGGAGCTGCATCCTCAAGAATCCATTCATTGAGAAAATCAATTTCATCTCATTTAATAGATCTTCTTGTAATAACTTTAGACCTACCATAGTTGGTTTCTATCAAAATGGTTTATTCTTGAAATCCATCATTTTACACATGGGATTCAAAGTATAAAGAGTTTTATAGTAAATTTTATAACAAATACATATAACCTCAGTCCCTGGCATATAATTATAGTCATGCAATTTAATACTTAGATTAAAGCATTCAAAGAGTTCTCATCACTTAGAGATATCTACAAATTAGGATATGCATTAAAATAAACAGGTCCATGGGCCAAGCTTGTTTGGATAGTCCCTACGAGAGACTTTTTCCAGTCTTGATTTTTACCATCTCGTAGAGCTGCTATAAAGCTCTCAGGTAGACTTCTCAAGGTGAGTGGTTTAAAATCAACTTGAATTAAACCAATATGAATGAATCTATAAGATTAAAGAAATTAATTCTCTTTTGCATAAAGATCTCATACGACCTTCCAAATCTCTTTGGTCATGTATCCTGAGCAAGAACGAGGGGTACTAAGATTGGTTATTAATTATAAACCTCTCAACAAAGTCCTCAGATGGATCAAGTATCTAATTCCTAATAAAAAGGACCTATTAGACAGATTATATGATGCTCTAATATTTTCTAAATTTGAATTGAAATCAGGATATTAGCAAATCCAAATATTTGAAGCAGACAAATATAAGATTGAATTTAATGTTCATATGGGACAGTTTAAATGGAATGTTATGCCATTTGGATTAAAGAATGCTCCTTCGGAATTCTAGAAGATTAGGAATGATATATTCATTCCTTATAGCAATTTCATTATAGTCTACATTGATGACATCTTGGTGTTCTCAAAAAATATAGACACATTTTAAACATCCGTATCTTTTCAAAAAGATCATCGTATAGAATGGTTTGATTATGTCTAAACCAAAGATGTTTCTTTTCCAGATGATAGTCAGATTTTAGGTCATAATATTGACAATGGAAAATTGTCCCTATTAACAGAAGCATAGAATTCGCTTCTAAATTCTTAGATATTATAACAGACAAAATCCAATTACAAAATTTTTTGGGTAGTCTAAATTATATATCTCCTTTTATAAAGGATCTTGCAAAAGATACAACTACCTTATCTGATAGATTAAAAAAGAGTCCAAATGGATGGACAGAGAGTCACACTCTCGCAGTAAAAAATATTAAGACAAAGGTTAATAACCTACCATGCCTTACATTAGCTAATCCTAACTAGAAAAAAATTATTGAAACTGATGCATCTGATATAGACTATGGTGGAATTTTAAAGCAATATTTCCCATAAGCTAAACAATCTTATATCATCCAATTTTACTCTGGAAAATGGAATACAAGCCAGAAAAATTATGCAACTGTTGCCAAGGAAATCCTTACAATAGTTATATGGGTTAAAATTTCAAGGTGATTTATATAATCAAAAATTTTTAATAAAAAACTGATTGTCAAGTTGCTACGTTCATCTTTAATAAATATTGTAAGCACGACGTGTCCAAACAAATGTTTGCAAGATGGCAAGCATTATTAGTTTCATTTGATTTTGAAATTCAATATTTAAAGGGATCAGATAATAGTATTCTCGACTTTCTTACTAGCGAATATCTAACCAAAATGTCTTTTATGATGTACATGATAGCATCACAAGGTTCAACCTCCTCCAATAGAGGAAAGAGAAGAGGTATATCAACCAGGGGAAGAGGTAATATCCTCGCCCAAGTGGGAAATCAAAGGCTTATAGCCGCAAAAATTGCAATTTTGAGTTCCTCATATCTTAATACGGATCAACAGATATATCAGGAATTCTTGAATTTTATAAAATCCAAAAAAGGGAGAATGTTGTCCCCTCATATTCTGATGCTCTCATTGATAATAATAATAATGAGAGTATGGAGATCTATGAGCAAAATAAAGTAGAAGAGGTTATACTTCTTCTAGAAAACCATGACCTCATATGGAGGAACAATCAATGAAAATTGATGCAAAAGTATCTGGATAATACAGTCTATACCACTATCACATACAAATATCGTATACATTTTGAGACAATATTATCTCAAACTGGCTCAGCTGAAATTCAGCATTTTCGTGCAAATAGTACTAAGAAAGATTATAATTTTTCCAAAATTATTATTAATAAAATCTTCACTCCTGAAGAATGGGGATTGAGTACTCTCAAAGAGAAAGATTATCTGCATCCGAAGTAAAAGGTCGCAGTAAAATTTAATTACTGGGATTATGTGGCAAGCATCAATAAAGCATTATTATATGAAAATTCAAATAGGAAATATTCATGGTTCATTAAAGTTTGTGGAAATATCTACAACAAAAGCATTCCAAATTGGTTTGCACAATGGCGGATCTACTATGGTCCTTCGGCAAGAATCTTGCCAGAACTTTTTAAAAGTCTTTATAATGACTGGATAGAAGTATCTCCAATACTTCTTACAATGCAAAAAGAAAACATATATTTTAAGGGACTATCAACAATGTATTTCTTTATTGAATTTTTCATTCAATGGATTATGAAATGGTCTATTGAGGTAAAACCAAATCTCAATAATTTCTAATGCTTGACCAGGATTTTTATACCAAATTCTGGAACAAGTTATATAAAAAACAGCTGATGGTAATATCCATGGCCACCAACTAATTGAGACTATGAAAACAGTCATTACCCAATACAAAGAACAGAGGGATATGGCTTCATTACATGAACAGAAGAAATATAGTTCATTCAAAAATATTATCCGCAAGCTTCAAATGAAGAAGGGAACAATATAAAAATCTCTCTCTACTACTTTCAAAAGCTCTCCTCTTGTAATATCAATATCTGGGAATAAAAGCATTGGGTTCTGATCACACTCATCAGTGTTAAGGTATTTTAAATTTTTGTTATTAGTTTTCTTTTCTTTTCTTAATACTAGCCTAATGATAGGCTAAATCCCTCGTGTTGAACTATAACAAACTAAGCTATTAGTATGGTATGACATAAGTTATTCAAATACGAATCAAATCATCCAATGATATTAAGGTCGCAATACATAGACCTGCAGTAATAGTTTTTATTCAGGCTTCATGTCGGAGGTCCATTTGAAAGGTCTGTTAGCTAGGAAGGCATTAAAGGTTGTGTTTTTGACCCGTTTTGAATTAAAAGCTTTGACTATGGACTTATGTTTTGCTTGTAAATGTTCTTGAAATATTATTGAAGTGATCCGGTCCTTACTTGGTATATGTATATGTATGTATGTGTGTGTATGTGAGAGAGAGAGAGAGTTTGGCTTTAGGCCCCTAATCTTGTTGAGTCGATCTCGGTGAGACTAATACACTCTACATGTTATTGAATAACAAAATCATATAGCCTAAAAATATGGGAATGGACCGTTGCCAAAATTTCAAATTGTGGCTATTTTTTTCTATTTATTTTTTCTGTGTCCGTACTCGCGTCAAATTCTCAGAAAAAATTTGGGCCCAAATATTTTTTGAGCTAATCATTATTACTTGAGTTATAGGAAATGAGATTTATCAATCATGCTAAGAATAGTTAGAATTTTTATGAAAAGATGTCATTCATTTGATGAGAAATAAAAAATACTATTGAAAACTCAGAGGTTGTATCAAAAACAACTACTTTTGAAGAAAAAGAAAAAAAAAACGCAATGAAAAAAGTGTTCACTTCTTTCTTCTGTCAATAAAGTAAGTGAAATAAACATAAGTGAGCGGGTGGGTTACAAATTTAATTCAAAACCTGCTTCAAAAGAAAAAATAAAGAGGAAAAAATAAATGTGAGAGAGCGAAGTTTGAATTTATTTCAAAAATCAACTAAAAAGGAGCAAAGGAAATACTTGAAAGAGGGGGGTTTAGTTAATAAAAATCCAAAGAAAGTTACGAGTTCGGTAAGAACTTCCAACTAAACAAATATTGCACGAAAATAAAATAAGTGAGCTTGTTACTTATTTTATGACGTTAAATTTATTTATTTTTAACCAGACTAGTTTCTTGATACCACGTCCGTTGCAATGCATCAGTATTATGGTACATGGATTTGTAGAATAATTAGTATTAAAATCAAATTAACTCAAAATAAACCCCAAAAGAGGAAAGTATTTGAAAAGCATTTCCATGTCCCAAGTCCATAAATTGAAACTATACCACCTCAAAAATGTGGTGTTTCTCGAACCGATTAGTTGGCATTGTATTTGATAATAGTGAATTAAGACACGGAATAGAGATTCTTAGCTTATACTTTTTGAATCATAATTATTTTTATTTATTGAAATCTTTAAATATGATACTCCCTCCATCTCAAATTACTTGGCATGTTTGTTAAAAAAATTATTTTAAAATAATTGGCATATTTAAGACTTCAAAAGATAATTAACCCTTTTTTCTAACCATACACATTAATTGCAAAAGATTCATCTAATCAAAGATTAAATAAAGTAATATTAGTCAATTTGCACCTTATTAATTTCTCTTAAAAGTTATACAAAAAACAAATATGTCATATAACTTGAGGCAGAGAAGTATATAGGTATGATTTAACTTTTGAGTCTGTAAGCTTTTATTTTTTTGTTGAACTCATAACTATAATACTAACTCTCCTTGTTAAAGTACGTGCCCTAATAATCAGTGACTTTAACGTAAGAGTTGTCTATGGATGAAACGGATTGCCTAGCGTGTTTCAAGAAAGCAGTAAAACAAGAAGTAAAAAACACAATAATTTTACGTCGAAAACACCCGGCTCAAAAGGGTGTAAAAAATAATAACCTGTACCTCTACAGGATTTAACCCCAACTTCACTAAATAACTCTGATCCTCAACAACGACTGATTACGAAACTCTTGTAACCAACAATTAGAAAATTATAAAATCTAATTCCTATACCTCAATAACTGGAATTACAAATTCTAATTCCTATAACTCAATAACTGGAATTATAAACTCTAATTCCTATAACTCAAAAATCACCCTTAACTATTGAACCCACTTCGAGTTATCCCAAACTTAAAGTTAACTCAGCTCAGTATTGTTCCTAAACAATCAATCTTGGAAGGCAATAAATTACAACTCAATAAGAACAATACATTTAAACTGAATCATGAACTGTAAAGCTTAATCCTGTGAAACATGTTAGTCAATTTGTTCCTTTGTACTGGCAGCACTTGACAGTCAGAATTCTCTCAATTATGAACTTTCTCAATTTGATCTTATTTAGCCTTTTCTCTCTTTGTAAGTGTGCAAGTTACTCTAAATGATACATCTTCTATTTAAGCACAACTCTCAAAAGAGTCCTTTTTTATTTCAAACTCCTCATTTAATCAGAACTCTAATTACATAGAGTTCTACTTCAAGTTAGACTCCTTCTTCAATTCTAACTCTTTTTTTCTTAGTGTTGTAGTCAAACTTCAACTCTTTAAATCAGAACATGATTATTTTCTTGAGTTTATCTGAATTAACTACTCATATGGCCCTTCCTTGATTTTTGCACGCTTGTCTTTAATCATCGATGATTTTACTACAAGTTCAGCTACATGAGACAGTGTGTCTGTGAACCAGCTTGACTGACATGTTTCATATCACTTTGTCAGTTTGTCAATCATCAAAACTACATCGTACATAACAAATTCCCTTTTTTCTATGAAGAAAAACCTCTTGTCTTTGTGCATTCAAACATCTTCACATATAGACACTAAAGTATAAAACATTAGAATGAAACAAGTTAGTCAATGTGTTATAAAAATTGCACAACCCTCTTATCTTCCCCCTTTTGGCATCATCGAAAAATTATTTCAATGCAATAATATACTAGCCAAAGTAATTTGTTATGCTATTCATGGCCACTGGGGCTATCACCAAAACAATCAGAAAAAGACTTTACCCAACATAGTAATGTATTAAAGAGAGCAAAAATACGAGTCAATTAGGCAAAAGTAACCATTCTATTAAACTGCCAGAGCATGTTCCACATTAAAACTAAGCTAGTACTGAACAAAGCAAAACAACTGAACATTAATAAAAAAGGAATACAGTATAAAAGTGGGACATAATTAAGGATATGAAGAGTGGGAAATAAATGAGGAAGGTGAAACAGGTAATATCAATTGTGTCAATTGACGAATGACTAAAACATTTTCATCCCTCAATCAATCAAGGTCAAGCTTCAAAGTCATAATCCTAGACTAAAGTACCTCTTATTCCACTTCGTGACTGTCTTGTGCAGCTTCTAGTTCAGATATTTTTTTCCAGCTAAATTATTTTTTTATTATCAATTTTTTTAAATAAGTGTTAGTCGTCCTTATTGAAACAGGTAGAGCAACATGATTCATCTATTCAAGAACATCCATTATTATTTTATAAGTCAAACTTGAACTAGGACTGAGAAGTCCCCTAAAAATAGCCAATTAGGAACTAAAAGGGAGAGTATGACCCTATTTATTCTTCAGAGACATATGCTGCATGTGATTGATGATCAAGTTTGGCAAATTCATGATACAAAAACTGATATTTTGATTGAGAGAGAAGAAGAAATTTCTGGTATAGGATTAAACACATTTGTGCACAACCATTTGGAGAGAATCAAAGAAAGTTTGGTCAACCAATTTTTTAGCTTTATAAGGCAAGGAGAGGATGAACTGTGTGGAATTGAACAGGTGTGCTCAACTATTTCAACTTAGACAGCCTATGCTTATGTCAGTGTAGAACATACCCGATAAGAAGAACTTTGTGGTCACAATTGCTTGCTTGTTTCTATTTTTCTGCATAATCTAATACAAAATTAGGTTAGAAGATTCAAAAATCTAGAATTGGGACACACAACTAAATGTGCAAGACAAAATAGAATAACAATTTAGCTAATAAGATTAAAAAGAAAAATGGTTATTCTAGGCAATCATTGAGGGGATTTCATGCAATTTTAATCATCCCTAAGTCTAACCTATTCCATTCAAAATGCTCTCTACTCAGTGCATTTGGTAATTCTCCAGTCAATTAAGTAACCCACATAGTCAATATTTTTATAGCCCTCAAGAGTGAAATTGCTTTCCTTTGACTACCATAGTCTCAAGCCATTGATTCCCATGACATATCTCAAGATTCTTATGACAATACCAATTCTTATGAACTACCAACAAATTATCAACAGCTTGTGTTGGTGTTATTGATGCATCAATTTTTTGATTTGTTATTCCCTCTGTCAATATGCCCTCAGTCTATACAACAGTTGGACCAAGTGGTACAACATGCTTCTGTGCATGCTCATTGGTTTCACTTTCATCCCCTTTCATTTTTTAAAGAGGATCTCCCTTACTTCCCCCTTACACAAGCACTCCAAATCTGACCATCTTTAAAAAGGCTTTTGTTTTAGTTCTCTCAATCTTCTCAAACCTAGTAATGTTGATTTTTTTTACCATCTCCAAAAGATCCATTCCCCCTTTAAAAGTGGTAAGTGAAAAGAACTTTATTTGCTTCCAGTCTTATGCCTTGAGAAAGCTCTATCCATTTACTAATTCTACTTGTCTCCTTTCACTTTCACCTGAAAAATAAATTAGGGTTTAACTTTAGGAACCCAGACAAACTTGGGTCCTTTCTTATGAAAAAAAAAAGATGTATAAGGTTCCTTCTAGCCATCAAGGCAACAGGTTATGTGACCTATTTGTCTGACCAGTTTTGACCTTCTTGTTAGCTTGTACTAACTTAGAACCAGATTCTTTTTCTAGGCTTATACTTCTTGATTTGAGTTTTGCTGCAACTGGACATTCAGTTGTTGGATGTCCCAGGATACCAAAAGTATAGCATAGATCTTTAATAGCATTAGAAATTTTATAAAAGCCCAACCCAACCTTTTCATTGTGAGTTTTTTGGCCTAGCTTATGAACAAGTCTTGAAGAATGTGTCCATCTATTAGTTGTTTCAAGATCAAGTTTCAATTGAGAAACTTCTTGACTTAGTTGACTAACATTTTCTTTTTCACAAAAGTATTCATGTTTAATTAGTCAATTCTGACTTAATTTTTTCTTGTTCCTCACTCTTGACCTTTTTTTCTTTTTCAGAAAGAGAGTTTTAGAATTTCAGATTTGAGGATCAGGTTTGATGAGTCAAGTCTGCTAACTTATTCCTTAAGAGTGTAGTTTTCCTTTTTAGCAGTGTTTTTACAAACCTCTAGATCGATATAATCAAACTTTATGCTCGCTAAACTCCTGAAGATTTCATCGCTATCAATTGTTAGTTCTTGAAAATCATCAATTAAAGCACTTATTAAAGAAACAAGTTTTCTTTTTGGAAATAGATGCAACTTTTCTTTGAGTTCAAGAATACTTACCTCAAATGTTCCATCATCTTCTTCCATGTTTGAATCTCCAATGGCCAAGAGAGCAATTTCATCTTCTTCATCTGATTCATCACTTTTAGATGCCCTAATTAGATCTTCCATGTTCATCTCATATGTCTTTAAATTACCAACTAACTCATCAAGGGACATTCTAGTGAGATTCTTAGCTTCTCTTATGGCTGTAACTTTGACATGACACTTAGACTTTGGTAGGACTCTCAAGACCTTCTCTACCTGTTCCTTAGTAGATAAAACCTTTTCTAGAGATGATAACTAATTTACCTATAAATTTAACCTAGTTATCATTTCTTGTAGTGACTTAGTTTTCTCCATTTTGTAAACCTCATATTCAGTGAAAAGTGATGCAATTTTGAATTTTATCACTTGGCTAGTACCTTCATGTGCATTCACCAATGCATCCCATATTTGTTTAGCAGTGTCACAATTAGACACTCTATTGTACTCGGTTGGATCAAGACTACAAACAAGAATGTTTTTGGCTTTTCCATTCTTTTGTAGAGCAACAAGATCTTCTGGGGTGAATTCACTCCTTAGCTTTTTCATTTGTTCTCCATCCACTAACTTCATCAAAATTGTTGGTCCATCAGTAATTCTATCCCATAATTCATAATCTACACTTTGAAGATATGTTTCCATCCTAGCTTTCCAACACATGAAATGAGAACCATCAAAGAGTGGAGGTCTAATTGTGGATTGACCTTCACTGTGACCAGTAGGTGGTGCAGAATTCATCATAGTGATCTTTGTCTTAGGTGCTAACCCTTTTTAAGACAACCTTTCTCTAATACCACTTGTTAGAGTACATGCCTTACTGATTAGTGACTTTAACGTAAGAGTTGCCTATGGATGGAATGGGTTGCCTGACGTGTTTCAAGAAAGCAGTAAAACAGGAAGTAAAGAACACAATGATTTTTACATAGAAAACACCCGACTCAAAAAGGTGTAAAAAATCACGACCTGTACCTCTACAGGATTTAACCCCAACTTCACTAAATAACTCTGAACCTCAACAACGACTGATTATAAAACTCTTATAACCAATAATTAGGAATTATAAACTCTAATTCCTATACCTCAATAACTGAAATTATAAACTCTAATTCCTATTACTCAATAACTGGAATTATAAACTCTAATTCCTATAACTCAACAATCACTCTTGACCATTGAACCCACTTCGAGTTATCCCAAACTTGAAGTTAACTCAGCTCAGTATTGTTCCTAAACAATCAATCTAGGAAGGCAATAAATTACAACTCAATAAGAACAATACATTTAAACTGACTCATGAACTGTAAAGCTTAATCCTGTGAAATAGGTTCGCCAATTTGTTCCTTTGTAGTGGCAACACTTGAATCTTCAGTCAGTATTCTCTCAATTATGAACTTTCTCAATTTGATCGTATTTAGCCTTTTCTCTCTCTGTAAGTCCGCAAGTCACTATGAATGATACATCTTCTATTTAAGAACAACTCTCAAAACAGTCCTTATTTATTTCAAACTCTTCCTTTAATCAGAACTCTCATTGCATAGAGTTTTACTTCAAGTGAGACTTCTTCTTCAAATCCAACTCTTGTCTTCTTAGTGTTGAAGTCAAACTTAAACTCTTTAAATCAGCACATGATTATTTCCTTGAGTTTATCTGAATTAACCACTCATCTGGTCCTTCCTTAATTTTTGTACACTTGTCTTTAATTATCGATGATTTTGCTACAAGTTCAGCTACATGAGACAGTGTGTCTTTGAACCAGCTTGGCTGACATATTTCATATCGCTTTGTCAGTTTGTCAATCATCAAAACTGCATCGTACCCAACACCCCTGATATTGATGTCTGAAAATCATGCAGGGGAATCAGAACTTATAGACATTGTGAATCCTGAGTTGAGAAAATGTGTTTTAGATACTATAATCTAAACTCTACTTATACTTGTTTTTTTTTACATTAATATATTATTTGAAACCAAAGGTGTGTTTGGTACGAAGGAAAATGTTTTTCATGAAAAATATTTTTCTAAAAAATTTTTTCATGGAAAAGAAGTTGATATTTTACTTATTTTCTTATGTTTGGTTGGTGAGTTAAAAATATTTTCTAGTGTTTAGTTGGTGAATAAAAAAAATATTTTTTTAAAAAAATACATTTTAGTGTTTTGCTAAAGAGTACAAAATACTTTTTATAAAAAAATAATTTGACCCGAAAAAATACCTTTTTTAGGGTGTGCTCAATATGAAGGAAGAAAATATTTTCTAGAAAAATAAGTTGTTTCTGACTTATATTTTTGTTTTCGTCATGCAAGTAGGAAAATATTTTTAAAAATATTTGTATATATATTTACAAAAAACAATGAAAACGAATAAGGTACGAAGGGTTGGATAAGAAAAAAGTTTTAAAACTTCTTTTATAAAATAAATTAAAAATTTTAAAAAGTTTAAATTTAAAAAAAAAATTAAATATTTTTTTTGGAGGGGGATGGTAGGGGGTGGGGGTCATGGTAGGGAATGGTGTAAGAAAAAAATTTGAAATATTTTAGAAAAATTAGATGTGTTGTTTGGATGGGGGTGATGGGGTGGGGTGGCAGGGGATTGGGTGTCGGAGTAGCGGTGGGTGATTTTAAGAGATGTTTGAACATTTCAACTTGAGAGTGAGGATGAAAGATAGTTTTGAAAAATGTTTTCCTTACTCTTTGAAGGAAAATCATTTTCCTTAAATTTGAGAAAATAAGTTAATTTGAAAAATATTTTTCAAAACATTTAAGCCAACCAAACATAAAAAAAATTGAAAAACATTTTTCCTTCGTACCAAACCCACACCAAGTTAAAACATTATTAGGTACTGTCGAGCCCACGAACCATGGCTAGATATACACCACTGTAATACTAACTCGGTCAAATATATTACATGAAGAAATTAAATTAATCAATGTTGATGCTACTAGTGCCATCAGTACTAGATTTACATAACTATATAAAACTTTATTCGCAAAGAAAAGTACTCATACCGAAAAGTCCTAAATTAAAAGGTTAAGCGCTTTCTAATATATCTGATTTTGTATTCAATGGTACTCGAAATCGATAAAATAAGAATATAGCACAAACATGAAGAGTACTCAGATAGGGTTGGCTGCCTTCCAATTATTATTATTAGTGTTAAAATAACTCCATTTATCTGAATGAGCAGTACCCATAGAAGAAGCCCCAGAACCACATTTGGCTACTGTCCTAACACTCTCTATTAGTGCCTCTGTACGTGCCTCATGTGCCAAAATATCTGACAGCTGTTCTGGGCTTATAAGCAACTTCACTTTCCACACACCTGTGATGAAGTAAAAAATTTCATTAAATATATTCAAAATTTAATATACAAATACGATACATGCATGTATATATAATACTTCCTTTATCTAGATTTATATGAGGGTATTTGGAGTACGAGGTTCGAGAATACATAACTTTGACTATGAATTCGAATTTAGAATTGCAAAAAAATAAAAAATAAAGTATACATATTTGAAGACTACACAAAAAGTATTACAAGTAAAAATAGCTAATGATTTTCAAAGAAAAAAAACGTTTAAGGTCTAAATTATAGTCAAAAAAAGTATGTTTGACTCATCTTCACAAAAATGAGATAGAGGGAATATATATATATATATATATATATATATATATATATATATATATATATATATATATGTGTGTGTGTGTAAATATGGTATTCCCTTGATCCCAATATATGTGAACGGGGTTACGAAAGTCAAAATATTTAATTTTGACTATGAATTAAGAATAGATTCTTCAAAAAAATTATATAAAATTTACATATTTGAAGACTATACGAAAAATACTACAAATCAACTTAACTAATTATTCAACAAAAAGAGCACTTGAAGAATATTATAATCAAAGAGAACAGTTATATCTTCACATAAAATTGGACACAGAGAGTCATATTTAATATATAAAATACACATATTTTTCGTTGTAGGGTCTTCAATTTACCTGTACTATTGTAGGTAGGAAAAACCTCAGCTTCTGATCTCTTGCGCATCCTTTGATTATCAAATGACATCCTATAAGGTGTTGCCTGAGCTAAATTGTTTCTACTACTATTACAAGTAGTAATATTGACATCACTTTTTTCTTCTTTTTCAAGATCTCTTCCTCTTTTGGATTTAATAATAGGATGGTTTAATTGAGGGAGGAGATAGTATGATTGTCCAGCATGAAGTTCCTCATTAGGAAAAAGTGGTGGAGACAACATGTCATGGCTATCATAAATGGAATGGCCTGGGAATTCATTAGTGATGCAGTGGGCTGTGATGGGGGCATGTAGCTCCATGATGCCACCATTAGAAGTGACTACTTTTATCATCTTGTTTTCTTCTTCTTGATCAACTTCTCCAGAACCAAAACCCTTGAACACGCAATTCCCCATCTCAAGAACCTTAATTCAGATTCTTGGGATATGGTTATTTCTATTATGAACAGAGCATACAAATTAAGATTCTTGGAGATATGCTTAGTACTCCGGTGAATAAAGTTATCATATATCTATGTATTGGTAAAAGGTAGTAAGACAAAATAACCAAGAGATCTTGCCTATGGAACCTAATTTAGCATACTACAAACTTGGATTTTTGAAGACATGTTAATTACATATACTGCGATGAATAATGTTACCAGATAGATGTACTACTGAAAGGTGGCCGATAAAACAATTGAGAGATGCATGCAAAACTCAAATGAGCGCCACTGTTGTAGAAGCAATAAAGAATAGGTTACAAGATAAATAATTTTGTGAAAACAGATATATTGAAAAGGAAAGACTGATTTTTTCTATACACAGATAGCAATATAAGGAGGAATCGTCGGTGGGAAGTTTCTTGAGACTGAAGGGGTTCTTTTCTTTTGCAAAACATAGAAGAATATAATGTATCTTCTATTATGTTGTGGCATTAATAGTCAATCAAAAACATTCCATATGAAATATGAAGTATCCCTTCCTTCATGGTTACAAAATCTTATAATTATGTTAAACGTTATTGATTTGCTACATAAATTGTGAAATGGTGGGCCATCTAAAGAGACAAAAAGGCCATAGGTGTGAAAATGTGGAATATTGTGAAAAGAATTTTTGTTGGTTTGTAAAGGTGGGATTACAAAAAGCGATATAAATAATCTTTACATTGATGATTCTATACCGTTATGATTACCTTGATAAATGAGCAATTAAATAGGAGTAATTTGAAGATCATTATTACTTTCTCTCAACATTTTTACCTATTACGTTTTAAATTGATATGGTTGCACCACACAATGAGAGATCAGGTTCCTCAAAATCAGTTACGGACAAAGTGCACAAAAATAACTTGGAAGTAAGAGACAGTGCAGGAAATGTACAAACATAAGAATTTTTACATGGAAATCGAAAAAGGAAAAAAAACGTGGCCCTCACAAGCATCAAAGAAATCCACTATCATCAACCTCCTAATTACATTCTAGATTTCAGCCTACCTCTAAGCTCCTTTCTCTAGTAGCGACTCTATTACAAGCTCATCTTGACAACTCTACCAAGGACCCTCTCTACTGATTAACTCTAATCAGTTACAAGCTTAAGCAACTCTATCTAATCACCTCTCTCAACAAAAGAAAATACTACTTTTATAACATCAGTCGTTTAATTACAATCATTTCTCACTGAAGAATACTCACCCACTTATTAAGCATACTATGAAGATAAGAACATGAGCAATGCTTGAGTAAACTTGAAATGGAGTTTTTGCTGGCTCTCTTCACTCTTTAGAATTGTGCAAAAACTGTTTGGTGAAGAGGTGCCTCTTTCCTTTATAGCTAAGTGATGATTAGGGTTGAAAGATCATTGGACCAGCTGTCCTAATCAGTATAAAATAGCACTTGCAAGTTTGTTACATAAGAGAACAAAATTGTGCAGACAACGCGTGCTAGCTGTACTATACCTTGCATATCCAGGGACCTGGTTCCTTGACGTTTGTTGCTCATCATCAAAACTACATATAGCATATAGAAATTTTTTTCCTTTTTGATGATGATAAACCAACCATACAGGTTTGAGCATCAATGCACATTCATCACATCTAATCAGTGTGATTACCACCTGAAGATGAATGTTCCCCCTATCATCTTGCTTTCTTCATCATCATGCAACACGAGGAACTGGTTCCTTATTGTCATTTTCAGCAAAAACCTCTAATATTTTCCCTTGTTACCATGCACCTTCATTTAGTGCATTTTCACATTTTCTCCTATCAACATGACTCCATTCATCTATCTATTCAGCATATCACAAACATTTCCCTATCAGTATGCCATTCAAATCTGCAACTCAAATTACCTGGTACCTGGTACCTGATTCCTACTACATGAACTCAGTTTTCTTCTTTAGGCATCATTAAAAAGTGAGAATAGTAAACCAAGAGTAAATTAAGAACAAATTAGTTAACTCATGGCCACCGGGGCAACACTAATATGAATGAACATCTTTACACTAAGACAAATGAGGAACACAAGAAAAATTCATTTATTTTCAAACCAGAAGTTAGTACCACTACAGTTATACAAATTAATACATAAAATAAACTATTTTCAAGAGCTAATAAAAGAATCAAAATATGAGAATGGCACATGATTGATTAAAGAACAAGGATAACAGGGCTTAGGTAGAGGGAGGTTTGGAGGAAAGAGACTTAGACAATATCTTCTTGCATTTTCAGCCTTGTGGGCATTCAATAATTATTTGGTAAGAACCTTTACTTCAGCATTCAGTTTTTAAGCTTTACCAGTCAATTCTGCCACTTTTGTTAGGAGTCCTGCATTTTCAATTGTAAGTTCCTCAGTGGTACCTGATCCCTCAGAAGAAAACTTTTGATTCTGCCTCTTCAGCTGTACTATTTTAGCATCTTTTATGGCCAACTTTATTCTTAACTCTTCCACTTCTACTCCCAACTTCTCTTGAACAACTAGCAACTCAGATACTTAAGACATTATTCTAGCTTTTCCCTTTATGCATTCATCATCTACAAGAGTTGTTAGACTAAACATCTATTTGGTTGTTTCAGGTATTTCCTTAGTTTCATCCACACCATAATGTTCAAACACCTTATTCAGAAGATATGCAAATGACATTCCATGTTTGCCTCATTTTTTATGAATTACTTTCTTCATGTGCTCTAGTAAGCTTATTAACTCAAACTTACTCAAATATTTAATCAAGAACAAGTTAGCACTGGAGGAACTTATTTTTTTTCTAACCTTGGTAGTAGGACCTTGTTGATGAACTCACACACTAACTGATACTCATTTTTTAAGAACTTCTTTTTTACTGTAGATGTTTATGTTTCTCCTATCTTTGATGCATTGATCATGAACCAAGTTGAGGGTTGCTTCTTTACAACTATCCTTACACCTATTTTAGGTATATCTAATATCTTTCCCCATGATTCTTCATCCATATTGATAAGCTTTCTTTGCACTTGGGTATTCAGATTTAGCCTATCTTCTGAGAATTCAATGGAGTAATAAAGTTCCCTTACCTCATTTTCAAAAATTACTGGTGCTGATTCCATAAATAGATGTAGCCATCTTGGTGCCAAACATACTCCACCAACTTCCATCATTCCAAGATTCTCACATATCAGGGATCAAAGTTCTTCCTGATAGAAACTTTTGAGTCATTAATATTTTATTATTTCTACAACTAGCCACGTCCTTCATCTTTTTCTTTGGTCTCATTACTTATCTCATCCTTTTAAATTGTAATTTTCCTCTTCATGGGATAGGTCCCTCAGAGTCTTTCTTTTCTTGACAACTATGTGTTTCTTCCTTATTCCAGCAAGGTTACTAGACTTTGACTTAGAAAACCTAAGGTGAAGTTTTCTATGTCTTTGGTTGTTGAAGGATCTGTAACACCCCATATTCAAGTACGTGTATTGGCGTATTTAAGTACATGTATTGGTCTTATTTATATGGAATTAATTTTATTTTATTTTATTTATACTGGAATTTGCTCGTCGATGGTTCCATACGAAGGTTGTTGAATAATCTTTCCAACGATATAAAGATTTCCAAAAACGGATAGGTTTCGGACATAATCTAGCACATTCGAAACTATAAAATGGTGGACGGGATATTGGGAATAGTAAATGTGCAGGAAAATTTTCTGCACACAAACTACTGAGGCCAGCCAATTTTTTGGGTCAACTTTGAAAGATCATAACTCCCTTAATATAATAAATTGGGAGAGCTGCGACCTATGAAAAGAAATATCTTTGATTATTCTTTCCAATGCAATTGGTTTCATCCAAATCCAACGTCTGAGTAAGGAGTTATACTCGTTTTACTTCAGCCTCTCAAAACAGATTTTTAGAGTCAACTTCAAACGATCATAAATCCTTGTACAGGACGAACTGGGTGGCCTACTTTATATGAAATGAAATCCCTTTAAATTATCTTTCCAAAGATACCAATTTCACTTAAATCTGATATAGGATCAAAGAGTTATGGTCGATCTACTTTAGCTTATCAAAAAAGTCCACCAAAGGACAGATTTGACATTATTTAAATTTTAAAGGCACTTTGGTCATTCCCTATGATATTATGGACGGTAATATGTGTATATATACATGTATATGAGTTCAAAAACTCATCTTCATCATCAATCATTGAGAAAGAACAAACCCTAGCCAAATTTGACCTTTAAATTACTTTTGATTCAACCGTAGAAATTCTAAAGTAATCCGATAACTGCGTTTGTCATCTCGAGAGCTTCAAACAATACCTATTATTTGTGCAAATAGGATTGGATAATCAAGATGTGAATTCTAAGGTATGAATATTGTTTGCCTTTGTTCTCTTCGATATGTATATGTGTGATAGAGGATTATATGTATTGGTTGTTATTGAAAGGTGATGGAAATAGGGTTATGGACTATTTTGCATGGTTTGATTGTATTGAATTATGGAAGGAGGATATCTTGATTGGGTTGTGGAAGGTGGATATGGTAATTGAGTTATGGAAGGTGGATATGGTGATATACTATTGAATTGATGATTATTTATGTCTATGGCTCAATTTGGTTTAATGGATTGGTTGGAAGGATAAATGAATTCAAACTTAATATTGGAGGATGTTGTATGAATATGCATGACATATAAATAAAAATTGGATTATAAGAAGGTTAAAGTGACACCCTTTACAGTGTAATTAAGGCTTACTACTTAACCACTAGTTTGGTGAATTCAAATAATTGAATTGTGACGTTTGGTCGCTAATACTAGATTGCTATATATGTTCATTGTTAATAAGTAATCCAAAAAGACGAGAAGTCCATTTGGGACTAGTATTGAAGGTTGACAGTCAAGTATGTAAAGCATACTCTATACCATATCTTTGGCATGAAAGTGAACAATTGTTCTATTAAGAAAGTTTCCAAAGTTATTCAATAACATGTGATCCATAATGGTTTTGTATGATGTCCTACGTTACCAATGAACTTGTTCCAACCCTACAAGAAGTCAAGACATTCCAATACTTACTTGTTTTCCAAATCTTACATGTTTATTGCACTAATGAATGTCAGAAAGTATCCGGTTACTCAAACAAGATCCATGTGCTATTAATGACTCCAAAACGTTTCATTGATATATCAATAAGTTCCTACTTCATTGTTATGGTATTGATGACTCCAAAACACTTTATTGATGTGACAATGAGTTCTTACTTCATTGTTATTGCATTGATTGTCAATTTATATGTCTCTTATTGATGTATCATTGTTTCAAAGTATCAAAAATGTGGTGGCGACCGAAATAACAATCTC
Organism: Capsicum baccatum var. pendulum; assembly: GCA_030864225.1. Lineage (NCBI taxonomy): Eukaryota > Viridiplantae > Streptophyta > Magnoliopsida > Solanales > Solanaceae > Capsicum > Capsicum baccatum. The sequence continues at coordinate 62,602,827 of CM061559.1, forward strand.
AAAGATTAATTGAACTAAGTGATGGAAGTTCTCTCTTATCGGGTGGTATCCCAGGGGTATAAGCCTATCATGGGTAGATCCCTCATTATGTGTTTATGGGTGGTATCCCAGGGGCATAAGCCTATGATGGGTCGATCCTTATGGGTGGTATTTCAGGGGCATAAGCCTATCATGGGTCGATCCCAGTTGATATGTACTGGAGGCAGCCTAATGGTCACAGTACAGTACAGTAATGATTACAAAAATGATAAGAACGAAGGTAAAGTGATTGGATAAATACAATGTACAGGTTGTCACAAGTTCTAGTAAGTGTGGTCCACTCCTATTATGATTTATTCATTTGTTTCTGATTTCTATTGAGCTCCTATATCATATGTGATTATCTACAGCTTTACATACTCAGTACATATTTTGTACTGACGTCCCCCATGGGGGACCTACATTTTATGTTACAGGCACTGGTACCTCAGCTCATACACCGCACAAGTAGGAGCCAGGATATCTAGCTGCTTTTGGTGAACTCCAGTTTGCTTCGGGGCTTTTCGTGTCATATCCAGTCACTTTTGGTATTGGATAGAAGTTAGTTATATGGAGAGGTGTGTCCCGACCTTAGTTAAACTCTGCGTATTGTCTAGAGGCTTTGTAGACCTAATGTACAGTCAAGGTGGTGTTTTGTTAATAGACGTGATGGCTCCAACGGCCAAGTATTGTATATACATATATATGTGTGCTCGAGCTTATACAGGTGATTATTTCCTTTTATATGTGACATGATGTTGTCTGAATTTTGGGTTGTCATAGTGGTATGCATGGGAAGTATAAAGTTATGAGATGGTTCTCCCGAAACTCCTCAATTACGGGTGCCAGTCCGCCCCAATAGGATTTGAGGCATGACAAAAGTGGTATCAAATAAGTTCGTCCTAGTGAGTCTACAAAGCTGTGTCTATGTAGAGTCTTGTTTATCAGTATGTCGTGCACCGCATCGATAAACAGGAGGCTATGGACATTTGAGAATTGTTTCTTTTCTTTATGTCTTAGATCATGCGATAGAGCCTATATTGTATATGAAGTCATAGTTGACCACTGAATCTGTTTGTTTCTCTTATTATAGTGATGATGCCGGTTACCGAAAGCAAGAATACTGGTAAGCAAGCTGATGTGGCTGCCGGAGAGGGGACTAGTAAGTCACCCACTATGCCAGCTAATCAAAGTGAGGCTCCAGCTGAGCATGCATCAGAAACTTCCACTAGTCCAGAAGAAATAAGAGGGAGGAGAACTATATCCCCAGAGCCACCTATTAATGTTGTTGATCAAGATCTTAGAAATGCAGTGCAACTTTTGACTCGTATAGTTGCTGGGCAAGCTCAAGGGTAAGCTATTCCTACCACGGGTTCTAGTGGTACAGATAGGGCGGCTAGCCTTCGAACATAGGATTTTCTTAAGATGGATCCTCCCACTTTTACTGGATCAAATCTTAACGAGGACCCACAGGACTTTATTGATCAAATTCAAAGGGCTTTAGATGTTATACATGTAACGGGTGGAGATACAGTGGAGTTAGCGACGTATAGATTTAAAGGGGAGGCTATATATAGGTATGAAGACTGGAAATGATCTAGGGATATTGATGTACCCCCAGCTACTTGGAAAGAGTTCAAAGAGGTATTTCTTGATCATTATCTTCCATTTGAGATTCGTTAGGCCCGTGCAGATCAGTTTTTAAATCTTCATCAGGGGAATATGAGCGTGAGGGAGTACAGTCTCCGATTTAATTCCTTTTTGAGATATGCTCCTAATGTTGTAGCTACTATGGATGACAGGGTTCATCAATATGTGGATAGGCTAGATCCATATCTGGTTAGAGATTATACTATTGCCACTTTGAACAAAGATATGGACATAGCGAGGATCCAAGCTTTTGCATAGAAAATAGAAGATCAGAAACAGAGGAGAAGAACACAGGAATCAGAAAGAGGATATTCCAAGAGGGCCAGATCTACAGGGCAGTTCATGGCATCCCAAGGAGGGTTCAGGCCACAGTTTTCTGCTAGACCACCTAGGCCATTATCTTCTTATTCTGCAGGTAGTGCCTCACCATAGTTCCAAGGGTCCAGAGAAAATCAATTTGGGCACAGAAGTGAGAGTCAGAGTTCACGGATAGTAGGTTACCAAGGGCAAGGGAATATGAGCCAATCGAGACCTCATCGAGAGCCATGCAATAAATGTGAAAGGTATCATTTAGGCACATGTCGACTGGGGACCAATGTTTGCTTTTGGTGCGGTATGTCGGGGCATATGATGAGAGAATGCCCATGAAGGGGCATAAGAGGTATGGCACAGCCTACGGGGTCATTTGTTGCATCTTCATCATCAATGCCTTATTCAAGAAGGGGTGCACAACCAATGAGTCGTGTTAGAGGTGATAGAGGATCCATGAGTTCTAGCAGGGCTCAAAATCGTACGTATGCTCTAGTGCATCGACAAAATTTAGAGGCTTCCCCATATGTGGTTACGGGTACGTTGTCTATCTTTTCATTCGATTTATATGCCTTAATTGATCCCGGTTCTATATTATCTTATGTTACTCCATTGGTTGCTGGAAAGTTTGAAAGAATACCCAAACAGTTAGTTAAGCCATTTGAAGTATCCACACCGGTTGGGGAATCTATTATAACTAGAAGGGTTTATCAAAACTGCATAGTAACTATTTGTGGTCGTGATATGATGGTTGATCTTGTGGAGTTAGAAATGGTAGATTTTGATGTTATAATAGGTATGGACTGGTTGGCATCTTGTTATGCCACAATTGATTGCTGCACGAAAAAGGTATATTTTCATTTTCCAAATGAATCAGTCCTTGAATGGAAAGGTGAAATTAGCACGCCAAGAGGTAGATTTATTTCTTATTTTAAGGCAAGAAGAATGATTTCCAAGGGATACATATATCATTTAGTTAGAGTAAGGGATACAAAAGCGGAGCCACCAACTCTTCACGTTGTTCCGGTGGTAAATGAATTTTCTGATGTATTTCCTGAAGATCTTCTAGGTTTGCCTCCTGAATGAGAAGTAGAGTTTGGTATTGATGTAATACCAGGGACCCAACCAATATTCATTCCTCCGTATAGAATGGCCCCAGCAGAATTACGAGAATTGAAAGAGCAATTGAAAGATTTGCTAGAGAAGGGATTCATAAGGCCTAGTATGTCCCCCTGGGGAGCACCAATGTTATTTGTGCGCAAAAAGGATGGCTCGCTGAGGATGTGTATTGATTATCGGCAATTGAATAAGGTGACTATTAAGAATAAATATCCTCTCCCAAGAATTGATGATTTATTTGATCAGTTACAGGGCGCCAAGTGTTTTTCTAAGATTGATTTGAGGTCAGGTTACCACCAAGTGAGGGTCAAAGAGAAGGATATACCCAAGACAACTTTTCGAACACGGTATGGTCATTATGAGTTTCTAGTTATGTCATTTGGGCTAACAAATGCACCCGTAACTTTTATGGATTTGATGAATAGGGTGTTTAAGCCATTCCTGGATGTATTTGTGATAGTTTTTATAGATGATATTCTAGTTTATTCTAGATTAGAAGAGGACCATGCCGATCACTTACGACAGGCATTGCAGACTCTTCATGATTGTAAGCTTCATGCAAAGTTCTCTAAATGTGAGTTTTGGTTAAAGTCAATGGCATTTTTAGATCATATTGTATCTAGTGAAGGGATAAAGGTTGATGCTCAAAAGATAGAAGCTATGAAGAACTGTCCAAGGCCCACAACGCCTACGGAAATTCGTAGTTTTCTCGGGTTGGCCAGTTATTATAGAAGGTTTGTTAAAGACTTTTCTTCCATTTTAGCACCCTTAACCAAGCTAACCCATAAAGCATCCAAATTCCATTGGAATGATGCTTGTGAGAAGAGTTTTCAAGATTTAAAGAACAAGTTGATTTCTACACCCGTGTTAGTACTTCTAGAAGGCACCGAAGGGTATACAATGTATTGTGATGCTTTAAAAATTGGTTTAGGATGTAAATTTAAGGCAGCGGAGATGGCTTGAACTATTAAAGAACTACGATGTTGATATCTTGTACCATCCAGGGAAAGCAAATGTGGTAGCTGATGCGTTAAGTCGTAAGTCTATGATGGCGCCTATAGAAAGGCAAGGGATGGTTAAAGATCTTCACTAGTTAGCTAGTTTGGGAGTTCTCCTTCTTGAAACTCCGAATAAAGAGCTTATCGTACATAATGCTGCAGAATCTTCATTAGTAGCTGGAGTGAAAGAGAAGCAATATGCAGATCCTATTTTATTACAGCTTAAGGAGAATGTTCAGAGTGGTGCGACCAAGGCATTTAAGCTTCGCGAGAAGGAGTACTTCAGTGCCAAAATCTTGTGTGTCCCGGATGTAGACGAGCTAAGAAAGAAGATTATGACAGAGGCACATTTTTCAAGGTATTCCATTCATCCAGGATCAACCAAAATGTATCAAGATTTTAAAGATATGTATTGGTGGAATGACATGAAGAAGAGTATTGCAGAATTTATAGATGAATGTCCAAATTGTCAAAGAGTTAAGGTTGACCACCAAAAACCCGGAGGTTATATGAAATGCATTGATCTTCTAAGCTGGAAGTAGGATATGATCAACATGGATTTCGTTATTGGATTGCCTCATCTATCCCGGAAGTTTGATTCTATATGGGTGATTGTTGATAGGCTTACTAAATCCGCACATTTCCTACCAGTTAGGACCACTTACACAGTTGAAGAGTATGCGAAGATGTACATTAAAGAGATAGTCCGATTACATGGAGTGCCAATATCTATTATATCAGATCGGGGAACCCAATTTACCGCAAACTTTTGGAAGTCTTTTCAGAGGTGTTTGGGAATACAAATGAAGTTGAGTACAACTTTTCACCCTCAAACAGATGGACAAGCAGAATGTCCCATCCAAACACTTGAAGATTTTCTACGAGCTTGTGTAACAGATTTTAAGGGCAACTGGGATGATCATTTACCTCTTATTGAGTTTGACTACAATAATAGCTATCATTCAAGTATCAAAATGGCACCATATGAAGCTTTATATGGAAGGAAGTGTGGATCAATAATAGGATAGTTCGAAGTGGGTGAAACTCTTTTGTTCTGACCGGATCTTGTTTATCAAGCCATAGAGAAGGTTAAAGTAATTCAGCAACGACTGAAAACAGCCCAAAGTCGACACAAGTCATATGCGGATAGTAGAAGGAGAGGGCTAGAGTTTTCTATAGGTGATTGGATATTTTTGAAGCTATCACCAATAAAAGAGATAATGAGATTTGGCAAGAAAGGGAAGTTTATTCTACATTATATAGGCCCGTATAAGATTACTCGAAGGTTTGGACAAGTTGCATATGAATTAGAGCTACCCCAAGAGCTCTCATTAGTACATCCGGTATTTCATGTGTCAATGGTTAGAAAGTGCATTGGAGATCCATCACATATCACTTCTACTGAGGATGTGCAAATTACAGAAGATCTTACCTATGAGGAAGTGTCTATTGCTATTCTAGGTCGCCAAGTTAAGAAGATGAGAAATAAAGAGATAGCATCGGTGAAAGTACGTTGGAGAAATCATCAAAGGGAAGAGATTACATGGAAAGCTGAGGAAGCAATGAAATCTAAGTACCCTCATTTGTTCAAAGAAGAAGAGAAAGTTCAAGAAACGGAGTTAGAACATTAACAAGTAAGTTTTTTTTATATATGCATAGTATTTATGTGATGATGTGAATGTTAATGATGGACTTGAACTTATTGTGGTTGAATAACTAAGCTAACATTAGAGGACGAATGTCCTAAAGGGGGGAAGGATGTAACACCCCATATTCAAGTACGTGTATTGGCGTATTCAAGTACGTGTATTGGTCTTATTTATATGGAATTAATTTTATTTTATTTTATTTATACCGGAATTTTCCCGTCGATGGTTCTATACGAAGGTTATTGAATAAGCTTTCCAACGATATAAAGATTTCCAAAAATGGATAGGTTTCGGATATAATCGAGCACAATCGAAACTATAAAACGGTGGACGGGATATTGGGAATAGTAAATGTGCAGGAAAATTTCCTGCACACAAACTACTAAGGCCAGCCAATTTTTTGGGTCAACTTTGAAAGATCATAACTCCCTTAATATAATGAATTGGGAGAGCTGCGACCTATGACAAAAATATCTTTGATTCTTCTTTCCAATGCAATTGGTTTCATCCAAATCCAACGTCTGAGTAAGGAGTTATACTCGTTTTACTTCAGGGTCTCAAAACAGATTTTTAGAGTCAACTTCAAACGATCATAAATCCTTGTACAGGACGAACTGGGTGGTCGATCAAATCTGATATAGGATCAAAGAGTTATGGTCGATCTAGTGTAGCTTATCAAAACAGTCCACCAATGGACAGATTTGACATTATTTAAATTTTAAAGGCACTTTGGTCATTCCCTATGATATTATGGACGGTAATATGTGTATATATACATGTATATGAGTTCAAAAACTCATCTTCATCATCAATCATTAAGAAAGAACAAACCCTAGCCAAATTTGACCTTTAAATTACTTTTGATTCAACCGTAGAAATTCTAAAGTAATCCGATAACTGCGTTTGTCATCTCGAGAGCTTCGAACGACACCTATTATTTGTGCAAATAGGATTGCATAATCAAGAGGTGAATTCTAAGGTATGAATATTGTTTGCCTTTGTTCTCTTCGATATGTATATGTGTGATAGAGGATTATATGTATTGGTTGTTATTGAAAGGTGATGGAAATAGGGTTATGGACTATTTTGCATGGTTTGGTTGTATTGAATTATGGAATGAGGATATGTTAATTGGTTTATGGAAGGTGGATATGGTAATTGAGTTATGGAAAGTAGATATGGTGATATACTATTGAATTGATGATTATTTATGTCTATGGCTCAATTTGGTTTAATGGATTGGTTGGAAAGATAAATGAATCCAAACTTGATATTGGAGGATGTTGTATGAATATGCATGACATGTAAATGTAATTGGAGTATAAAAAGGTTAAAGTGACACCCTTTATGGTGTAATTAAGGATTACTACTTAACCACTAGTTTGGTGAATTCAAATAATTGAATTGTGACGTTTGGTCGCTAATACTAGATTGCTATATATGTTCATTGTAGATAAGTAATCCAAAAAGATGAGAAGTCCATTTGGGACTAGTATTGAAGGTTGACAGTCAGGTATGTAAAGCATACTCTATACAATATATTTGTCAAGAAAGTGAACAATTGTTCTATTAAGAAAGTTTCCAAAGTTATTCAATAACATGTGATCCATAATGGTTTTGTATGATGTCCTACGTTACCAATGAACTTGTTCCCACCTTACAAGATGTCAAGACATTCCAATACTTACTTTTTTTCCAAATCTTACATATTTATTGCACTAATGAATGTCAGAAGGTATCCGGTTACTCTAATAAGATCCATGTGCTATTAATGACTCCAAAACGTTTCATTGATATACCAATAAGTTCCATCTTCATTGTTATGGCATTGATGACTCCAAAACACTTTATTGATGTGACAATGAGTTCTTACTTCATTGTTATTGCATTGATGGTCTATTTATATGTCTCTTATTGATGTATCATTGTTTCAAAGTATCAAAAATGTGGTGGCGACCGAAATAACAATCTCAAAGATTAATTGAACTAAGTGATGGAAGTTCTCTCTTATCGGGCGGTATCCCAGGGGCATAAGCCTATCATGGGTCGATCCCTAGTTATGTGTTTATGGGTGGTATCCCAGGGGCATAATCCTATCATAGGTTGATCCCAGTTGATATGTACTGGAGGCACCCTAATAGTCATAGTACAATACAGTAATGATTACAAAGATGAGAAAAACGAAGGTAAAGTAATTGAATAAATACAATGTACAGGTTGTCACAAGTTCTAGTAAGTGTGGTCCACTCCTATTATGATTTATTCACTTGCTTCTGATTTCTATTGAGCTCCTATATCATATGTTATTATCTACAACTTTATATACTCAGTACATATTTCGTATTGACGTCCCCCACGGGGGACCTGCATTTCATGCTGCAGGCACAGGTACCTCAGCTCATACACCGCACAAGTAGGAGCCAGGATATCCAGCTGCTTTTGGTGAGCTCCAGTTTGCTTTATGTCTTTCCGTGTCATATCCAGTCACTTTTGGTATTGTATAGAAGTTAGTTATATAGCGGGGTGTGTCCCGACCTTAGTTAAACTCTGTGTATTATCTATAGGCTTTGTAGACCTAATGTACAGTCAAGGTGGTGTTTTGTTAATAGACGTGATGGCTTTAACGGCCAAGTATTGTATATACATATATATGTGTGCTCGAGCTTATACAGGTGATTATTTCTTTTTATATGCAACATGATGCTGTCCGAATTTTGGGTTGTCATAGAGGTATGCATGGGAAGTATAAGTTTATGAGATGGTTCTCCCAGACCTCCTCGGTTACGGGTGCCAGTCCGCCCCAATAGGATTTTAGGTGTGACAGGATCAAGGTATTCAATTAGGTAAAATTCAATTTGATTTTCTACTTCAGGGTTTTTTTGTTGGGTTTAATGAAGTAGTAATGTTGTCCATTTGATTTTAAGTGACAAAGATGAGCTGGACCAGTTAGGCCTGTTGATTTAGGAAGATGGGGTGGACTTAGTTAAAGAATAATAATAAGACGGTCTGATTTAGTAATGTTACGTAATGACCAATGTCATAAAAAGATGTTCCTTTTGAGTGTACACATCTAATCCTACTAAATGTGAATTCTTCATTTTGCAAATAAATTAACTAATTATTTCAGAGAAACAAAGACACATTACCTTTTTCAGATAGCATTTTATATTAATTATAGCATCTTGTATAGGTACTAACCTGAGATCGGACCAGGTCTCTTTTATTTGGGTGGATTTTCAACTTTATGCTTGCCACATTTGTCCACTTCCAAAGTTGTTCCCTTGGTATATACCTGCAAAGGTATAGTATTGAGTTAGACCAACATGCACCTATTTTACCAAGGATACCTGACTCTTAATCATAGCCAAATTTATTGGGATGACACTTATCCCATGATATTTATTTTGCTGAAGATTCTTCTTCTAAGATGGATTTTCTCAGGCCCAGGTCCCTTAAAATCATCTATTTCAAAATGAGAGACCTCCATCTTGCAGTGTCTTGAAAGAGAGAATACAATCAGACCTTTCATCATCTAGTTTTGAACCCTTTTAATCAATGAGTTATCCATGAATGCAATCCCCTTTCTCATTCCTAAAATCATGATCACATGTTTGATTTGGGAACCCACTTGAGCTTAAGTTTGCAGTAAGAAAACAATAGTGTGATTAAAACTTTCTTAGCCCATCTAGGTAGAGAATTATTCTTCATCTTATTCAAATACTTGAACCTATTTGGTTGAGTATTCTCTTGTTGACCATATCTAAATTTGTTCATTTCAGCACTTATCCAGCTTTGACAATTTCCCTTAGTGTCCTTATCTTTCCCACAATGATTATGCATAGGATTGGGAGCTTTGTTTCTAGTATCACTGATAGTCTTTCCTTATCACCTAGTATGTCGGAATTATCCTTGGTATCCTAGTCCTTTGCCATCATTAACACCCTGACTAATCAGATTATAAAGAATCTGTGAAGTAGTCCATTTAAGAGATTTACTCAATTCTTCTTTTAAGTAGACCAAGTCCATCTCTAATTCTCCATTCCTATGGAGTGCAGACATAAGGTGGTTTTTAGTATCCCTCAGGCTTTCCTCAAGATCAATTTGAAGTCTTGAAGCTTCTTTCTTTCCTTTTTCATCTACCTTATTTACCTTCTTTAGATTATTCATTAAACTCAAATTTTTAGATTTTATTTTTATGAACAACTCTTCAGTTTCAAAATTTTGTAAAGCTAAAGCAATCAAATCATGCTCTTGATTCTCTACTTTTTCTTCCAAGGCATTCTTCTCAGCAGTCAGTTCACATACAGAGTCAATCATGACACTATCTAGCCTTTTTATCTTTCTAGCAGTGTAATTATCTAGATTCTCCTTAATATCATAAAGAGCTACCTCCTTTTCTTTTTCATCCTCTGTGTCTGCCATGAATGCAAATAGGGAATCATAGATAACTAGACTGTCTTTCACTACTAGCATAGAAATATCTCCAGTCTTTTGATCTTCACCTGAATTACTGAAAGAGTCTCCCCATGCTTCCAGAGCTTGGTTTACAATATATTCAGCTGCTTCCTTCCTTCATAAATTATCAGGGACCTGGTCCTTGTTCTTATTTTTATCATAAACTATCTTGAGGTGATCCTGATAATCTATTTTATGTATGGTACAGTCCTTAATGAAATGCTTAGGACTTTTACATTTGTGACAAATCTCTACATTGCCTTGTCTTTTGTTATTGCTTCCTCTCTTTTGAAATTGACCACTTCTCTTCATGGCACTAATAATTCTTTTTACCAAATAGGAAACCTCAGTATTGTATTCATCTAGATTATGTTTGAAAGCTTTTAATACTAGGGATTTTTTCCTTTTTGCATCATTCTTCTCTATCCCTTGCTGCTTCTTGAGGTCATGGGTTTTTAATTTCTAATTAGTTCATCCATTATAAGGGTCTTCAGGCTTCTGGCTTCAATTATGGCATCTACTTTGCTTCCCCAGGGCTTAGGAAGAATACCAAGAATTTTTCTCACTTATTTATATAATGGAGCCACTTCTCCCAAGCAGTGAAGCGCATTAGCAATAGAAGTGAATCTTGTATGCATTTCTTGGGTTGTTTCTTATTCTTTTGTGGTAAAGGTTTCATACTGAGTAGTCAACATGTCTACTTTAGAATCCTTCACATCAGTAGTACCTTCATGTGCAGTCCTCAAGCAATCTTAGATCTCTTTGGCATTTTCACAAGCTGAGATCCTATTATATTCATCAGGATCTATACCACAGACTAACAATTTTTGGGCCTTGTAGTTTTTCTCAACATTCTTTCTATCTTCATTATTATATTTTCTCCTGAATTTTACTACCATTCTTGTTATTTCTCCATCTCTGACTTCTTTATCTGGAACATGAGGACCATTAATAATTATGTCCATCAAATCACTATCTTCAGCTATAATGAAGTCAAATATCCTGATTTTTCACCACCCATAATACTGCCCATTGAATCTTGGTGGTCTAGTAGTAGATTGCCCTTCTTCTAGATTAGGTGAAGCAGTTATGCTAGCCAAGACAGTCTAGGTGTGAACCTTTTAGAGTGACCTACTCTGATACCATTTGTAGAAACCCTTGGAGGTTGCACCACACAGTGAGGGACCAGGTAACTCAAAATCATTCACAGGAAAATTGCACAAAAATAACTAGGAAGTAAGAGAGAGTGCAGGAAGAGTACAAATAAAAGAAATTTTACGTAGAAACACAGGAAGGGAAAAAACATGGATTGACCTCACAAGAACCAAATAAATCCAATATAATCAACCTCCTAATTACATTCTAGATTTTAGCCTACCTCTAAGCTTCTTTCATTAGTAGCAACTCTACGATAAGCTCATCTTCGCAACTCTACCGAGGACCCTTTCTACTGATTATCTCTAATCAGTTATAAGCTTAGGCAACTCTACCTGAGCACCTCTATCAACAAAAGAAAACATTAGTCTTATAGCACGAGTAGTTCAATTATAAATCATTTCTCACTCAAGAACACTCACTGACTCATTAAGCATACTACGAAGATAAGAACATGATCAATGCTTAGCAATCTTGAAATTGAGTTTTTGTTGCCTCTCTTAACTCTTTATAATTGTGACAAAACTGTTTGATGAAGAGGTGTCTCTTTTCTTTTATAGGTGAGTGATGACTAGGACTGAAAGATTATTGGACCAGTGGTCCTAATCAGTACAAAATAGCACCTGCAAGTTTGTTACACAAGAGGATAAAACTGTGCAGACAATGTATGTCAGTTGTACTGTACCTTGCATATTCAGGGACGTGGTCCCTTGAAGTTAGTTGTCCATAATCAAAACTACATACAACATATAGCACATGTTGGTTAAAAAAATAATAACTGACATGACTATTTCATAACACTATTCTTATTAATTGATGTTTAGTGTTATTAAATTATGATTTGAAGAATTAGTAATTAATGCTAAGTGTTAATGACAAAAAAACATGGAAAAAAGTATTTTTTTTCTATATGTTAAAAGTGACAAGTAAAAATAAAAATCTATTTTTGAAATAATAAACAAGTAAAAAATTAACAAAGGGAGTATTATTGGTGTGAAAATAACTTGAGGATTTACCTTGGGTTTTGGTTTGATTGGGTAATGAATTATCTTAATCATAACAAATACTAGTACAAAAAAGATTATTATTATTATTAGTGTGATAAAATTGAGAGGAAACATATCAAAGTAGTGGGATTCGGTGCTTAATTATTAAAAAGGGTGTAATATTATAGAGATTTTGATGCATAGTTTTGAGTCAACACTATTCATAATTATGGAGAAATGAAGATTATGGCTCATGTTAGTAATTCTTTGGTCAAATGTCATAATCAATGTCCCTTCATTTGTCGTCTTCTTTCTTTGTGCCTGCGTGTTATCCCCCTTTGTAGTGGCGGCACCCATTGGCCATTATGTTTTTTTATATTTTTTATACATAAAAATTTTGGGTCTAGTAGACTCTTTGTAATCGTCCATTCATCAAATTGCAAATAAAAAAAAAGGACGGGGATAAAGATCTAATATCAGAACCATGACAACGACAGTTGAAAATAGTCTACGAAGAGACCATGAGGATGTACGAGTAAAAGCCCTCAAATGAAAAAAACAACATCCTACAAAAATATTGATTTTGTCATATCTACATGTGTTTATTTTAATAATAGAATGTTTAAATTTGTATATAAGATCATGAGCATGTGTTGAATCTAACTCTATTTATTATCCGTTTACCAGTGAATTGAATATTTATGTAAAGAGAGACAATGCATAACGTAAGAAAAGTAAAGTAGAAGTAAAGGACTGATGGGCAAAATGTAGTCCTTGATAGTGTTCTTCGAGAGGTAAGGGTCCTTGCACAAGAGCAGAATGTAGGCAAGAAAGTAAAGAGTTTGTTATATTGCTTAAGGTATAATTCTAGATCATTTACTAGTGAATCAAAATCACTATCTATACGATACAATGAATGGCTTGTACCAATGGAAGGATAACCCTACAATACTACAGCTAATGATGTGGTGTCTGGTGTCTTATCGTTGAAGAGGTCATCTATTTTCTTTTATATGGGTCAAATGGATACACTGTGCATTTGTGCACCTAGCTGTCGTAATGCTTTTGTCCCTTGTCCTTTCCTTTCATGTCATCCTAACCCCTTCAAACAGAGACATTACCTTTGTATGGTGTTTCTCTTGAGATGACCCTAGGTGGAAGTTCCATAGACAATGCCATACTCACCTTTCATCATAGAGAATTTTCTCACGAGAGGTCCCCTCGCTCCGTTCTACAACATTTGAAGACCTTTACCAAATACAGATAGCCCCTGTCATATGAAAGTAGGATGTCAGAGGTTCGAGGGTTAGAAATCAAAAGTTGGCTGCCTCTTTTTGTTATCCTAATACACCTCATTAACCACTCTTGACATGTATCCTCTCTATGCCTCTCTTTGGGTAAAACCAATTTTCGCCTCTCTAGTTAAACACTTTATTATTCAAAGAATCATCTCTTTCTCTTCTTTCATTTTTTCTAAATCTTACTTGCTCATCCTTTGTTTTCTCTTTGTAGATTCTAACAGTCCCTTTCCTGGTTATAGTTGCAATTATTTTTTCCATTATAATTGATAAAGATGCTTTATTTTTCCCACGGAGAATTGGTCCTTTAGCCCTTTTCTGAAGACCAATACATCACAGTAGGAGGAGTGAAAAACTTTTCATAATTTGTTGGTCTCTGATGTGTAAGCCCATGCTAACACATTTGAAGCTTTTAACTCTAAATAATTGCAAAGTCTTGAGCAACTTTAGTCGTTTTTGATTAGTTTACTTTGGTTTTGCAGTAAAAGTAGAGAAGAACGAGAACCACAAATAATGGAAGAAAAAAGTATAAAATCGGAAGCAAATGATGAGCTAAGTGAGGCTGAAGACATCCATGACACATCGTTGACTGGTGATAGGCTGTCAAGGATGCCGTCAAACTTAAGCAGAAGAGGGGAGTTGCAAGAAGTTTTGTGACGACCTTCATGACACTCCATCAAGATCCTGATAGATCATCACTATTGTCATCAACCTTAGGCAGCAGAAGCTGAAGTTGCAGAGAAGCTGACGACGTTCGTGACAGGTCGTCAAAATCATGATAGGCCATCACAATCGCCGTCATCTATTCTGAAGAAAATCTGAAACTTTGATTTTATTTCCTTATTTAGGGTTAACTATTTAAATCCTTGTTTTAGGGTTTTTCTATGATGCATCAATTAATTGACATATCCTACAACATACGATTTTTTCTTCTCTTTCTCTCCATCGAAGATAAATATTTTGGTGGTTTGCCTTGTGATTCAATTGAAAGAACACTTTTGATTTCCTTCATTATTGTAAGTTAATCCTTTCAATTATGAATTCAACTTGTGTGATTATTTCCTGCATCATGAGTAGCTAAATACTCTTAACCTGGGTTATGTAATCTAGGGTTAGGTCATGATAAGGTGTTGATTAATTACTCAAGGTTTAATAGGTGTTAGGATTTCTTGGTAATTCTGAGATTCTAACTTATGTCTGTTGGTTGCAAACAATAGGCGTACCTACTTTGGTTTGCTTGAGAAAGAAATCATAAACAGTAGAAAATGAATAATCGACAGGGACTCAGAAAGGCTTCGTTTAATAATCGGCGTTGTAACAAGGTTGATTAACCTTAGGTAAAATCTGGGGAGTAAGTTGTGATTCCGTAAGTCCGAGAGGATTAGAAAATTAGATGCTTGAATAGGTCAAAAGACATTCAAGCATACTATCGATAGAGATAGCTTTTCATCCTAACCACCGTGAGAACCTTGAGTTATTGGTAGCATCTATCATATACCATAAACCCTAGTGAACATAATCCCAGTTATTTCATAAAATATTGATTACAAACATTAATCTCAAAGTGACTAACAATTGTTGGAGAAATTTAAACCCCCATTTTAGGAAATAGTAAACTACCAGTGAATTATTTTGTAAACAACTTGAGTTCACACCCTATTCCCTATGGGATTCGACCCCAACCTAGTTGGGTTTTATATTGACAATGATCACTTACACCCGTTCAAGAGTGTAGTTTGAGCGTTATCAAAAATGGCGCCATTGCTGGGAATACTGTTGTAAACTAAAAGTTTATGTACGTTAATTTGCTGTTAGTTAAGTTTTCTAGATTTACGTTTATTTGTTGTTTTTGTTTGTTTTAGGTAGTGTGTTGTTTATGCCAAAAACAAGAAGATCAAAAGAGCCATTATTACTAATCAATCCGGAACCTCAACTGATAGGGAAAATGGCTGAAAAACTAGAGCCAAAAAGACTAGCCACTTTGCCCAGGGCTCAGGTGAACGTATAGAATTTGGGTCAATAAGCACATCACCAGAACCTTGATAACGAAGACTTGGGTGATGAGTAATTGCTAAATCCTTAAAACCCAAAATGAGCTGAGCAACTTACTGCTCCAATGCAGCGAAATATCAATAGAAACCATCCAATCCAAGGAAGGTATGGCCAACATCCTATTCAATACGAGGCTAATGAAGATGATGAAAGAATGGACGGAGCTGGTGCAATGGGTGTTATCATTCCCCCACCATTGGAACCAGGTGCAAAATTCAGCATAACATGCACCATGATCCAACTCCTGAATCTGAAGGGGTTGTTTGGAGGCTTACCTGGTGACGACCCAAACATGCATTTGGTGAACTTCATCACTATTTGCAAATCTTTTGACAATCCGAGAGTGAGCCAGAATGCGATCCGATTGAGATTGTTCCCTTTGCCTCTGTGTGGAGAGGCAACAATATGGTTAAATAAGCTAGAGCCCAATTCTATAACCAACTAGAGACAGTTGAAAGAGGTGTTCCTAGAATGGTTCTTTTCACCCTCCAGAAGGGTACAGTTGAGGGACGAAATTAGTAACTTCAGACAACTCCCAACTGAAGCATTGCACAAAACCTGGGAGAGATTTAAGAAGAAGCTTCCACAATGTCCAAACCACAACATGACGGACTTGCACTTGAAGGAGAATTTGTATAGAGCTTTCAACTTTGTGGCAAAGCCAATTGTAGACAACGTTGTAGGTGGTTCGCTTATTGATCTCTCTTTCCCTGATGCTTCTGACATGCTGAATAGAATGACCAAGCAGAGTCAGACTTGGCACATTAGGGATTCTGTAGTGGCTAGCTCGACTATTACCGGTGGTGTAACTGTAGAGCAGCGCAGAAGGGATGAGGAGCGAGACCAGGACATAGCCTACTTAAAGACACAGATGGACTTGTTGACCAAGCACTTGCTATCCGGCAAGACCGAAATAGTTAAGGCTATGGAATCTCAGGGTACTGTTGCTACAGGTTCCGATGTAGAGGCAAACTATGTGAGTAATCAGGGGGTTTCCTAGGCAATAGCCAAGGGAACCAAGGCCGGAATTTCTATGACAAGCCTGGTTATAAAGATAGGGAGCAGGGACACTAGAGAAATAATAATGATAGGAGTGGTTTGTATGTTTCTCATGGAAGTAAGGATGTTGCAACAACTAGCTCTGGTAAGATGTCTATGGAGGACATAATGGAAAAGTTGTTGAAGGGAGTTGAAGCTACCAACTCGGGAGTAACTACTATGAGGAGTGAATTCTTTACCCTCTGTGGGCAAATCTGTAGAAAATAAGGTAAGTATTGATGAACCCGAAGAAAGTAGTCTAGTGGAGTCTGAGAAGCTGTATGGTTTTGTTGATATTTTGGAGAAAGAAGATGAGAAGGAGAAAGTAGTGTTAAACACTATACCTAGACTACCACCTCCCTTTCCTCAACAATTGAAGAAAAAGGTCGATGAGGTAAAATTTGGAAAGTTCATGGCTTTGCTCAAGCAATTGACAATTAATGTACCTTTGGTTGAGGCACTTGAGCAAATGCCAGGCTATGCCAAGTTCATGAAAGACCTCGTCACAAAGAAGAGGAAGTCCATTAGTAAGCAGGAGGACAATCTCCACCATTGTAGTGTAGTTTTCACATGATTCTTAGTGCAAAAGAAGGCCGACCCAGGTGCATTCACTATTCCGTGCAAGGTTGGCTCTCTTTATATTGCAAAGGAATTATGTGATTTGGGTGCCATTGTGAATCTGATGCCACTTGATGTATGTAAGAAGCTGAGTTTAGAAGATCCAACACCTACTAACATGCGACTGGTGATGGCAGATAGGTTAATAAACTGGCCTGTTGGAATTTTGCATGATGTGTTGGTGAAAGTAGAAGACTTTATTCTTCCTGCTGATTTTGTGGTACTTTATTGTGATATGGACTTCGAGGTACCCATTATCTTGGGAAGGCCACTCTTGGCAACAGGAAGAGTAATAGTTGACATGGAGTTGAATGAGCTCAAGTTTAGGCTCGGTAAAAAGGAGGCAAAATTCAAAATGCATCAACCCATGTCACACCAAAATGATATGAATGTCTTCTCAATTGTTGACGTCTTCTATGAGGATGAAAAGGGGTATCAACAAGTTGTCTTGGCAAATTTTGAGTAATCAAGAGAACCCAGTCGTGCCGCGACAGTAAATCAAGCGCTAATGGGAGGCAACCCAGAATTTTTATGTTTTAGCAAGTGTTTTTATTTTTTTTAAAATTAGGACTTAGTATAGAGAAGGTGAAAAATGAAAAAGGTCAGCTGAAAGGTCATGATGACATCCATGACAAGCTGTCACAACTTTGACAAGCTATCACGAATGCCGTCAGCTAGATCAGACTCAAGAAATTCTCTACCTATTGTTGATGACAATCTTGATGGGCTATCACAACCGTGACAAACCATCACAAATCATCATCAGCACAAAGCCTAAAATCTAAAAACTGGGCCTAATTTTAATCAGATCTGACCCAACCCAAATCGCGAGCCTTTTCAAATTTCCACTGCTTTTAACTTCTTTTACTTTAGTTATTTTTTCTCCTTAGTTAAAATAGTTTCCATTCTTGTAAAAACACTCTAAGCAAAATAAGTTTAATTTGTGTGTGGTTTGCACTTAAGAATTAAGAACATCTTCTTCCTTCACACTTTTTCTTGTGCGTGGCACTAGATTAAATGGTCCATCAGGTATACTCTACTTCAACAGTTCTTTGCTTGTGATGTATGATAAATGAAAGCTAACTCAAGTCCCCAATGTGATTGAACCAAGTTCAAACTTAGAAAATGGCTAAAATTGCACCAAGACGATTCAAATTCAAGTAAATATTGAGAAAGAATAGGGACCAAAAATTTAGTTAAAGTCAAAAGTGGGTTCTGATAAGTGTGATGACATCCATGATAGGCTATCACCATCGTGACGGCTTATCAGGAATGTCGTCAAAAGCTGACAAAACTGAAGTTGGTTATGGATAGAGCTAATGACAATCGTGATGGGCTATCACAATTATGATGGCCTATTATGAAGGTTTTCAAAAAGCATAAAAAAAATTTGGGTTCTGTCTGAGGTTGACGACAACCGTGATAAGCTATCACCATCGTAATGGCTTCTCACGAATTGTCGTCACACCTAGGGCCTAAAACATAAATGAGCTTAAATTATTAATGTACCTATGTTTGTGATATTTAGGGTTGACTAACGTTCTTATAATGTCTCTAGGTACTCTAAAATGGCACTTAAAAGAAAGAGTCCCACAGAACCAAAGAAAGCGGCCAAAGATGATGTGCATCGTAAGCTCTTTTATGAGGAATCTTACTATGAGAAGGGGGAACCCTTGCTTAGAAGGTTAAAGAAGAAGCAGATTCCAAATAAAACTTCACTACCTCCACCAATTGAGGTAGAGGACAGTGACGATACTGAGTCGACTATAGCTTCTGAGCAGGAGGGGTCTGAAAAAGGTGAGTCTGAACAGTATGAGTTTGAACATGCTGAAGCTGATGAAGAGGATCAAGAAGAATCTGAAGTATCTGAGTCTGAAGGAACAACTTTTGGGTCCCCATCCACTGAGCAAAAAGATAATGAAGAGTCTCCACCTCGGAGAACTCTTATCAAATGTAATAACTCAAAAGTGAGGAACAATGCTAAATGGCAAATCCTTAGAGCTAAAGACATCTATATTGCTGGGTTGTAAATAACTGATAGAAGAAATGCAAAGAGGCCAATCCAAGAAGAAAAGATGATCATCATGAAAGGGGTGAGCAGATACCCTAAAGTGGAGAAGAAATTCAAAGAATACAACGTAGGACGAACTACAGAAAGGGGAGGTTCATTTTGCCCCACACTGGTTTGGGAGTTCTACGCAAATTACCAAGCCCAGTTGGAGAATATGAGCAAACCAGGTGACAAAGTAGCAGATCAGCCTCTTCTAGTGAGAGTTTGGGTGAGGGGTGTAAGCATTGATGTTTCGAATAGAGCCATCAACAGATTCTTCCACTGCCCCGAGTTCATGCCTCAGGCCACCACACTATCATTTTATTCTCAGATAAAGAATAAGGATAAACAATGTCCTTGGTTGGCCAACATCATCGCTAACGGAGAACCGGCTTAGGTGACTAACCCAAATGAAAGAATCAATAAGTCCTCGTTGACTCAGGAGTCAAAATTTTGGTGGGGCATAGTGCGAGTTTGGCTGATACCTACTGAGGGAGACAATATTCTAGGCGATGACCGAGCTATTTTGGTAGCAAGTTTGGTACAACAGCTTTTCTTAAACTTTGGGGAAATCATTGCAGATAAGATGAAGATGAGGATGTCGAGGGTCGACACTGCTTATCCTTTTTCGTATCTTATTACAGAGTTGTACAGAGCTACTGAGGTGCCAAATATTATGGGACTTGATGAAGACGTTCATGCCCGAAAGACTCACAACCCCATCGGGACTTAGACTTGATAGGGGGAAGAGGTAGCAGAGAAACTACCGGTTACAGATGCAGGAGTAGCACCTCAGGTCGATGTACAGGATTCTTCAGCACAGGTAGCTTCAGAGCCTGAGATGGAAGCCAATACCTCAGTTCCTCCAACAGCAACAGGTTTGGCATTTCAGCCTATTGATATTAGGAAGGTGGCTAAGCAATCAAAGTGGTGCGAGGCCCAGCTACATGCCTTCACCAAATAGTTTGCTGCTGCTGTGGACAAAAGAATCACGGTTGTACTAGAGCTTTTTATGACATTGCCTGCACGAGTTGCAGATTTGGAGAACAGATTTGATGCCCAGGAAAAAGAGATGACAGGTGCTGATCTTGCTACATTCAGGGCTGTGTTGGATAAGGTTAAAGCTGAGGTTGGTTTGCCACAGCAGCACCAAATTATGATGCCAACAGGTCTGGCTGTGGAAGAATTGGAGGAAGAAATTCCTATACTTGATCTCACTATAGACTCCCTAAAGAAAAAGAAGAAAAAGAAGTAAAAGAAAGGCAAGAATAAAAAAAAGAGCTAGATAGTGAAGAAGAAAGAAAAACAAAGAAGAATGCAAAGAAGAAGGCAGAAAAGGAAGAGTTGAAAAAGGCAAGATTAGAGTCTATGGCTGATAATAAGAAATAGGAAGCAACCATTCGAGCTAGGGCATTAGGTGCTTCATCTATCCAGGCTCCGACCACCGCCAGGCCAGATGCTCTTGATGGGGAGAAGACAGCAGATGATACAGTAGCAGGGTCAAAGACCCAGGATCCACTTGCTTGACTATCTTCAAGTATACCCTTAGCCTTAGCGCATTTTATTTTTGATTATTAAGTTGAAGGTGTAGGGTAAATTATTATTGTAACATAATCTGTAGATAATTAGGAGTAGTATAACTACTTGAGGTAGTTGGCTTATTTGGTGATTTATGAGTACTTCTCCAGTGTTCTGATCTATTGTGTACTGTGTTAATTGCATCCATTGTGACCACTGTGTAGCTTTTTATGGCATTAGTATGGCAAATTAATGACCTATGTTAAACAAATGCATGAACCGGATAAGTAGTGATATGTAAGATACTTGTGTGCTATGTGTGTGTAAGGTCTTGCTCAGTTCCTGTTGTGCTTTAAATCTAGAGCTTTCCCGATTAGTCATATCATGGTCATCGAATAGGCATT
This sequence comes from Capsicum baccatum var. pendulum, assembly GCA_030864225.1. Taxonomy (NCBI): domain Eukaryota; kingdom Viridiplantae; phylum Streptophyta; class Magnoliopsida; order Solanales; family Solanaceae; genus Capsicum; species Capsicum baccatum. The sequence continues at coordinate 62,624,144 of CM061559.1, forward strand.
AGGAAAGCATCATAGGCCATTTTTGCATGTTATCCCACGTTAGCCTAAATGACCTTCCTCATGTGAATAATATCCCTTGCTTCCCCTTTGAGCCTAAATAGCCTTTTTTTTTCTTGTGCACCTTTCACCTTCCCATTTACATCACAATGAACTTGACTTGGACCTGGTCCTCCTTGGACATTGTGCACGTTGACTTAGGCAAATAACCTAAGTTAAGGGTGGCTATTATAGGGGTGTGTGATGCAATCTATCTATGAAGAGAGGTACAATGAGAAGGATGAATAAAGAGTTGGGTGCAGTGAAAAAAAATAAGAAAAGAGAAAACTGTGTGAAAAATAATAAAAAAATAATCAGTTAATTGAATAGACTGCATCCATCTTGAGCATGCATGATCAATAAAAGAGGGAACAAAAAAAGGTTAAGAGTTGAAACCCATATGGCCTAATGTAGTTTCAAGGAGGCTTAGTCACTTTGAAATATCCATGAATATCATACCAGACCCTAGCCTACGTTACAAGCTTAAGAAAAGCCCTATAGTGATCCTAACTTACCTGTTTGAAGACTTGGGTACTAACTATAAGGGCAAGCCTATGGCATTTGATGCACAATATTGGAACTTCTTTCTGAGAGTGAGTCTTGTGTTTATCCCTATGTGTATAAATTCTAATATGAGTGAAAAGGGATTTTTTTGTTGTGAGGGAACACTAGGTATGTTGCTAATCACTGTCTTGTTCGGATAGTGTGATTTGGGTATGTGCTGGGTTGTTATTGCTGAAATTTTTTCCATATCTTGATCCTTGTGAGTTGCATGGGTGTTTTCAATAATAGATACAATTTCTCTTACTTTGACTGAACTTGGAGATGGTGCATGTATTCTGAACTGATATGAGTAGTTAGTTGCCAAATTGTACTTTGTATACTCTTAGTTATGTTAAGGTTGCTTGAGGACAAGCAATTGTTTTGTTTACCCTAATACACCTCATTAACCGCTCTTGACGTGTATCCTCTCTATGCCTCTCTTTGGGTAAAACCAATTTTCGCCTCTCTAGTTAAACTCTTTATTATTCAAAGAATCATCTCTTTCTCGTCTTTCATTTTTTCTAAATCTTACTTACTCATCCATTGTTTTCTCTTTGTAGATTCTAACAGTCCCTTTCCTAGTTATAGTTGCAATTATTTTTTCCATTATAAATGATAAAGATGCTTTATTTTTCCGATGGAGAATTGGTCCTTTAGCCCTTTTCTGAAGACCAATACATCACAGTAGGAGGAGTGAAAAACTTCTCATAATTTGTTGGTCTCTGATGTGTAAGCCCATGCTAACACAATTGAAGTTTTTACTCTAAATAATTGCAAAGTCTTGAGCAACTTTAGTCGATTTTGATTAGTTTACTTTGGATTTGCAGTAAAAGTAGAGAAGAACGAGAACCACAAATAAAGGAAGAAAAAAGTATGAAATCGGAAGCAAATGATGAGCTAAGTGTGGATGACGACATCCATGACACGTCGTCAGCTTAGTGATAAGCTGTCAAGGATACCGTAAAACTTAAGCAAAAGAGGGGATTTTCAGGAAGTTTTTTTATGTCATGACACGTCGTCAAGATCCTAATAGGCCATCACTGTTATCGTCAACCTTAGGCAGCAAAAACTGAAGTTGCAGAGAAGTTGATGATGTCCGTAACAAGCCGTCCAAATAACGATAGGCCATCACAATTGTCGTCATCTATTTCGAAGAAAATATGAAACTTTAATTTTATTTTCTTATTTAGTGTTAACTATTTAAATCCTTGTTTTAGGTTTTTTTCTATGATGCATCAATTAATTGACATATCCTACAACATACAACTTTTTATTCTCTCTCTCTCTCTCTCTCGAAGATAAATATTTTGGTGGTTTGCCTAAATATTTTGGTGGTTTGCCTTGTTATTCAATTGAAAGAATACTTTTGATTTCCTTTATTATTGTAAGTCAATCCTTTCAATTATGAATTCAACTTATGTGCTTATTTCATGCATCATGAGTAGCTAAACACTATTAACCTGGGTTATGGAATTTAGGGTTAGGTCATGATAAGGTGTTGATTAATTACTCAAAGTTTAATAGGTGTTAGGATTTCTTGGTAATTCTTATATTCTCACTTATGTTTGTTGGCTGCAAACAGTAGGCGTACCTACTTTTGTATGCTTGAGAAAGAAATCATAAACAGTAGGAAGTGAATTATCGATAAGGACTCAGAGAGGCTCTATTTAATATTCAGCGTGTAACAAGGTTGATTAACTTGAGCTAAAATCTAGGCAGTGAGTTGTGATTCCCTAAGTCTGAGAGGATTAGGAAATTAGACGCTTGAGTAGATCAAAAAACATTCGAGCATACTATCGATAGAGATAGCTTGTCATCCTAACCACCATGAGAACCTTGAGTTATTTGTAGCATCTGTCATATACCATAAACCCTAGTGAACATAATCCCGGTTATTTCATAAAATATTGATTACAAATATTAATCTCAAAGTGACTAACAATTGTCTGAGAAATTTAAACTCCCATTTCAGGAAACATTAAACTACTAGTAAATTATTTCGTAAACAACTTGAGTTCACACCCTATTCCCTGTGGGATTCGACCCCAACCTAGTTAGGTTTTATATTAACAATGATCGCTTACACTTGTTCAAGAGTGTAGTTTGAGCGTTATCAGTCTCCGCAAAAGAGTTCGTCTGCAAAAAGAAAGGCGGTCTTCTGATGGAATTTATCAATGAGATCAGGGAATCCAGCTTTTGTCTATTACCTTTATCACCTTTTGGCATACATAACAGAGACATCCAATAGTTAAGATTAGTTGTGGGTGGACGACGGGGTTTAATATTTGATAGAGATATGTGAAAGTTTTAGTTTTAGTCTAGGCATGATATATGATATTGTGGATTTCTCATGGATCCCACCTTGCAACACACAATTGGAGTAGGTACATAAAAGTAGCATTGGTCAAAACATTTTATTACATACCATTACATTGTATTATTCATTACTATTGTTATGTATCATGGTAATTTTAGTGATTATTGACACTGAACCGCTAGAAATTTTCTCCATACAGATTTATTTTGCCATTCTTTATTCATTATAGTATTCACTAAATCTTAGTCGATCTTTGATGCCTATTGATTTATCACGACCTGAGAGTACCGCCTAATCATAACGCGATGCTTAGAACCCCATGTAATTCCAAGTTAACCCATGGTACTGGTATAATCCATTAAAACATCTAGAATAACTAAGCTGACTGAGTGGAAACATAATCATGAAATAAACCGATTCAATACGTCATTGGTAAAAGTTTACAGCACTATAATCTGGAAGAAAAAAATTGAACATACATACAATAACTCTGGCTGACTATCTATGAAGCCTCTACTAATACTGAAAGTAGGTATCGTGACAAGACCCCAACTATCCCTAATTACTACACATAAATATAACTAAAATACTAGAACTACAAACTGACTTAAGTCCTCGAATATGAAGTGATCTGCCCGACTATGATCTTGATAGTAAGCATTTGAATCTACATTACATAAAAAATATAGACAGAAGAGGTATGCAATCAGTACTTATGGATGTACTAAGTATGTGAGATATGCGCTATGAATAACTAAACATAAAACTAATATGAAGGGCAATATGTAATGATTCTCTGAATGATAAGCATGAATGTAGGATATCATGATATTCTAAAACTATAAAGTGATTTATAACCAGGAATGTTGATGATAATGTATTTAAATCAAAAGTAATGTTGATGTATATTATGATACAAGGACCCATCTAGATAAACACAAATACTAAATGCATGAATGATCTAAGATAACTAAAATACTGTGAGCTAGACTTAACTGAAGGTCACTAGGAGATACTATTAACCGACATATAATCAGGTGAACTAAACATAGAGTTCGATGTATAATTCCCATAAAAAAGGCCCAATATAACTTATCAAGGTATAAAGGTTGAGATCATCTGATATGGTATAATTAAACCTACGATGGTACGTAGTTCTAAAATGTTGGGTGCACCAAACCCTTGTGCAAGGTGATCGAAGCTATTTCAGAAAGGTTTACAATATTGAACATCACCAAGTACGATGGAACTTTTGACCCTCAATAATACCTATTGTTCTTCATGATGGTTGTGAATGAAAATTATTTGATAATGGACTAGGCTGAGTTAGTGCTGGTCAAGAAGTTCAAAAATCCTATCAAGTCGAGCTCTGGTCTAGTATTCTTTTTTACCCAAAAACTTTATCGACTATTTTAACATGTTCGCAAATAGTTTTCTTAAGGATCATGTTGGGTCCATGAAAGTGCAACCATATAGGGGGATATCTTCAAGATAGAGAAGGGAAACACAAAACTTCTACAATAATTCATTGTAAGATTCTAGAAGTAAATATAGTTGTCAATGATGTCGGATGAGTAGGATGTTAAAGATTTTACAAAGGCACTAATATCAAAAGAACAATTGCCTCATCTAAACTGAAAGAAAGTTTGATGGGGTTTGAAGCACAATGTGGGACAATGTCCACAGTCAGTACGAATCCAAAATTTGATTGAGGGCGACTACAAGAGGGTTGTATGCAACCACCCTCAATCGTAGAATAAATGAAGGTTGACAAAAATCTCTGGCACTCACTAGACAAATCGACTCAAAATTCCTCATGTTGTATGCTTTTAAGACCTCATCCCATGGCAGGTATGTGCCATATGCGGTAGATTCAAGAACTGACTTAAGTTGACATGATGGTCCTCACTCCTTGAATTCTACTTGCACCATGAATGGGGTTTTACAATGGAGGAATTTACAAGATTAGAAAGTTCAAAACCCATAGTATATTCAATCGATGTTGTCCCCCCATCTTTATAATATTGCTTCTCTATCAGCCTGGAGGAACTGGTATCAATTATTTAGGACATCATAGGGACCAAGCTCTTATAATCATTTGCTCCAGTCTTGATCTAAGAAATAGGAACGCATGGTGCGAGTTATGTGAGTCTCATGGTCATGGCACTAGGGTCTATTGATACCTTAAAAAAGTAGTGGTAGAGTTTCCTCAAGGATGGACACTAGAGGGAGTTCCTAAGTACCACCCCAAATTCAACTACAAAAACACACTTAAGGGTACAAAAAATAGGTCAACTGGGGTGCTCCTCGAAAGACGATAAACTAAGCTTCCTTATGCAAAATAATAGGTACATTTTTAATTTTTTTTTAACTATTTGTAACTTTTGTTTTTTTGCATAACCTAGTAAGTTCTCGAGAATGACTCTATCGTAAGATAGAACAACCCCTTGGTAGAGCCAGTACCAAACACCTGTGACCTATGAAGAGAAGTCCTTTTAGGTTCACTATTGAAATTGAGCCGATATACTAGGGAACAAAGAAAAAAGAATAGGAAGGACAAGCTACATTCTTTTTTCCTTTAACCATATTTTTTTCTCCATGATGATTTTTGCTAGCAAAGTTTTTAAAGAGGTATTAGTAGGGACTTCAGGAATAAGGAATAAGCTCAGGAAAAAGTATTCTAACATTCATGTAATCGTTCAACATGGTCTGAAATATACAAAGATATAAATAAAAAAGAATTTAGAAAACTGGTTCCCATTTATCCAAACAAAGGCAAGTTTCTCTATAATTCCTAGCCTAGGGGAACAAACTCCTAAATTTGAGCAAGTAATTCCATGAGAACTCAATCATGAACCCCAAAACTAATAGGACGAGTTCAATCTCGAGCATACAAGGTAAAGACGACCTAAGGCTGTCATGACCCAATTTCTCAAGTCATGATGGCACCTACTAGAACCCACCAATAGGTAAGCCAATCTGCAGTCTAAAACAGCTAGAAAAAGACTATCAAAATAAATGGAGAAAATAGTAGAAAAGAATATCAATAAAAGACTAATATAGAATACAACCCCAAAACCTAGTAAAGTAAGTAAAAGAGCTTCAAATATAATCAAAGTACAAAGGAAATAAAGAATAAATATACATGTAAAAACCATCCCCAAAAAAAATAATAGAGATAATTATAATCAATGAGATGGGGAGTAAGAATAGTCCTAACGTCAGGAGCTCATCCGCATGACGCACACATCAATGGAGAGAACTCGCACTATGATCTACAAGCTACAGAAGTGTAGTATAAGTACCAAACATGTGGTGCTCGATAGGTATCGGCCGATTGAGCTCCAAAGATAGTGTAAGCATAAATAACATGTAAAGAAAAAATATAACTACAGGCAACTATCCAAGAAATTAAACATAATAATACTAATGGAGCACTAAGGATAAACTATTCTATTCTAATAGAGTTCAAAACCTAAAGTGCAATACTGTATATCACTACCCAATATACAAGTGAAAAGAGAAAGAAAGATATATAGTAGTACAAGGCCCAAGGATATATATATATATATATAGGACTAATTCAAGATAATAACCTGAAGGAGTCAACCTAACATCTCGAGGCTCATAACAAAGTAGGAAAGCTAATACTAGCATAATGTGAGTCCCTAACCATGAGGTAACCTATCAATAATATGATTTACCAACAATGAAGAAATTTACGGAATCAGGAACATATCGACAATCTTGAATACCAGTCCATAACCATCCTTCCACGAACTAACCATAAACCAACAACAAAATAACTGACTAGTCTGAACAAACAATACCTAATCGAGACCCCATAAGATGGGAAATTTTGAGCAAAAACAATAATAATAGCCAATTATATTGGTGATGGGAAATACATATGAATGAATGCAACATAAACAATAGGAAACCATGTCCAATCTAACGGCCAAATGCACTAAGTAAATACAACTTATCCAGCTCAATAGCTCGTATAGGCAGGACCTATGGTGATTATCTTTCTCTGGAATTATGGCTCAAGGATGAAGGGGCCCATAAGGGACTCTAGATATCCGTAAACACTACCTGATTCCAAACTAGGACTTTCAATAACCATCATAATCAATCTACTCCATGCAGTATCAGAGAGATTTATATATAAGTATAATAAGTGCACAGATTCAAACCGTTACTAAAAGAGTGTAAATCTGTAAATCCATTATCCAAGAGAGACGTCGGAATTAAATTTACATAATAGTGTAGAAAGGATCTGAAACTTTCTCGACTAAAAGAAAAAATAGAAGTAAAGAGTGGAATAGTAATGGATCAGAATCAATCTCAGTCTAGTTTCCAAAATATCACATATAGTTTCAAAGCTCATAATTTATCAAATAAGGTGGTAAAATTCCCATTTGTAAATAAATATATTTTTACAGTGAAATGTGGGAATAAATCTCTTTTTAGAAAATAGTAGAATTATTTAGTTGGAATCATACCACTAAATAATCATAAATACGCCTAAAAGTATGCATGCCATCATTAGTATCCAAACAATACAACTATAAACGTCTATAAACCACAACCGCATCTTCATAAGGGATAATTTACTAAACTTGGTGCTCAACTGGTATCGTCATTATGACCTCGGATCTACAATATACTATTTAATATAATATTAACACCATAACCTGGAGACTAAAGTAAACAAGGGTATAAAGTTACTATAAGTGTCTAATCGAGAAATATCACCCCAACTACTAAGTGTTATGCTAAATCTTATGCTAAAGAATTCCTCATGCAAATCTGTGGTTAATTAAGATTCTATGTCTTAAAAGGTATTCTAGCCTAAGGTTTGGGTAACCTTTCTATTCTAAATCTCTAAATAGGTTAAGTCATGCTATACTAGTCATAAACATATCCTTTAATCCTAACCTAGCATGCAATCTATACTATATAAAATCTCATAGAGAAAAGTAGACCAAAGCCTATCTTGATATCAAACCGCATTCATAAACCGTCCATAAATCGCTCGCTTTTGCTCCATGATCCCAAAATAATATCGCACTATCAAAATAATTATATACGCATTAATAGGAGTAAAACATTACCCGTATTGCTATATAAAAATCCAAGCCCAAAATTAGGTCAATAATGGGCCTGTGAGGCTTGCTAACGAAATTCCAAAATTGAATCCATCACAAGGTTTCTCTAAGGACAAAAAATTTGAGCTAGAAAGTTGAGCACAAATGGAGCATAAATTGGAGATCAAATCATCCATAAAAGATAATGAAAAAAAAGGAAAAAATAAAAGTCAAATGGAGAAATTAGGCCGAAAACTTACAAAGTAATTTGGGGAAAATGATCTCCTTCACTTCCTCAACGCACTCCCAATGTAGCTTGATCAATTCCCATGCTTATCATGAGCTCTCAATTCCATTAATGGTGATTAGGGTTGAGAAAATAAAGAAAATTATGGAGAAGAGGGGTTATATACTGCCAGTGGCTTACTAATTATGAATGTGGGTCTCCTTGGTCACCGTCGCGATGCCCATCGAAAGAAACCTTCACGAATGAGAAGGCAAAGAAGTTAAAATATCATGAATGTGGAACAAGTAGCCGCGATCGCGAAGAAGAACAATAGGTTGGGTAGGGTCGGCCTTCATTACAAATGCAAGAGGGAAGGCTTGTTATCATGATGATCAAAATATTAAACCATATCAAATGCAAACCCAACCTAACAAATGCAATGGGCAACGATTGACTACACCAGAATTTCCTAAGTCCACATGGACTTTGATCGGGTGCTCAAGATTTATTTAGAACCCCATGCACACAAATGAACTATGTTACCATACCAAATTTGACACTCTACACTCAACAAAACCATCAATACTTTCATCTGAGATTATTTTGATTAAATGTGGGTCTCACAGCTAGTTCTATTTTAACCAATTCCCAACCAATAGCCTAAAATTAGTTCAAAAGTCTTAGGACTTGAATCAAAGATCTCCTTAGCCTGAAATCAATGTTTTGAAGTTGATGGCATTGCTAAAATTTCCATCCAAGGCCATTTACAAGGAATTTTGGTCCAAGATCAATTCCTTAACAGCTAAAGATCCAAAATGGGGAAATGAACTTAAAACACAAATGACTTGTCCGATAATCAAATTTTGGCAAGTCATAATGACTTATAGCCACTGTAGGAAAGATCAAAATGCCAAAAATGCATTGAGATTGAGAAAATAACTTGGAGGGTCATTACAAAGGCTAAGGACTCTCGATATCAACAATGCAGCCCCCTAAAATCCTAAGCATCAAGGGTAAACCGATATGTCAAAATTCTAAAAAAAAAAATACTAGGGACTACATAATGGTCACAAAATGACTTTAAAATGTATTAGACTTAGAACATGACATCCAAAATAGACAATACTACAATGTCACCTAAGTGAAAATTTTAAATCCACATAAAATACATGGATTGGTCATCTGATAGCAAAAACTTGAGGGCATGTCCTTCACACCTTTAGGGCAGACTCAAACACAAGGAACTCTCAAAATACTAAAAATTCAAAAAGGTCCCCACCAAGAAGTCTAAAGTTGAAACTCAACTGAAAGAGAGAATGCCTATTTTAAGATAAACTTTATATATGCTAGCAACCATTGGATGAAGAGGGATCCTTTGTCAAGTCATGAGGATAAATAACAAAATAGCCTTAAAAAATTCTTAGGTCATACTAAGATCCAATTGTTCCCCATATTCACTAGATGATGATGAGTATGAAAAAATCACTAAAATAAACTATTAGATAACGTATATATTCAGTCATTAACTCTGATGACACAAAACTTATTAACTCGGCTAGAGACAATGAACATAAGGTCTCTACAATAGAATACATTAAGGGTATAACTCTTAGGGAATACTGCCAAAGAAGTAATTATAGCTATCTCATGTGAAATCCATCTCTTAAGAAATGCATTAAGTAAAGCCTTAGATTTATATAAGTTTGAGTCTATTAATTAAAAGGAACACAGAATAATGCTTTACATACTAAAAGCATATAACCATAATAAAAATACACAAAGAATAAATCAAGACAATACAACAACACAAAATCATATATTTAATTCATTGTTTATTATTCCTATAAAAGGTTACAAAAGGTTGCATATTACAAAGCCTAGAGGATTAAATAAAAATACAAAGACATAAGATGTAAACCATGAGATGGCCAGGGAATATCTCACGATTATCATATCAACATGTCTCTCATGGAGGATATATGTCATCACATACTTAGGAAATTTACAAAAGTAGGTAAATTGGTGCCAGTTTCAAACAGAGCCTATACAAGCACAAGAGTTGCAAATTGTTCCCCTAAGAAATCCTTAGGAGATAAATCTCATGGCCATGAGTCTCCATGAATATTCCTCTCTATAGATGCAACTATCTCTCTCCCCTAGTGTAATAACTCGAGTCTGTACCCCGGATGCTACACAATTCTCATAATCTTGAAGGACCATAAGCTAACCCATGATTGGTATCTACTGCAATAACTGAATAATAACAAAGTATATATGCGGAAAGTAGGCAAAAACTGGCCATAAGGTTCAATACTGTAAATAATACCGGATATGGTATCACAATACCAAAAATTGAACATCAATACTAAAAACTGAACAACTGTCTGAAAATACTTTAGTCTGGAAAGCCTCTAAACTGTCTGAACTATGGAGTTGATGGGACAAGTCCCCAACTAACTCCGACTACTGAAAATAATACCAAAATACTAAAAACAACCATGTCCTCAAACTATGAGGACTCACCACTATGTTGACTACTGAAAATCTTAACTACTAAGGGTGCTCTGGAGCCCGTGCATCTGAACCTATGATATAAGACATTATAGTGTAAAAGAAAAGCATGTGTTAGTACTTTGAATATACTGATATGCTCAGTGAGGTAGGCTGAAATACATAGGTTCATATGTATGAAAAATAATAACTAAATAATATGAGTATGACTGAATAAGAATACATACATGAATACGTATATTATAATTGAGATCGTGATAATACTGAATACTGAATTTGAATACTGATTAACTGTTATCTAAGTATGCTGATAATAAATTACTAATAACTAAATAATTGTACCTGACATCCCTAATTCTGTGGAACTATACTGAGTTTCGTACTGAGCTGAGTGACTATATCTGATAGTCATGAATCTGTAGAACTGAATTGAGTTCTATTCTGAGACTGAGACTGAAACTGAGACTGTGGGAGGTAATCATCTAACCAACATGCCCTTTTCTAAACTAATTGAGGTCTAACCTGTAACCCCAATTGGAAGGGTGTCAACACCATACCACAGATAGCGACAAGTTATGACTAACCCTCTCTGATAGGAGGCTCTTCCGTCAACCCTCATTGGTAGGAAAACTCAAAGAAGATGTATCAACCCTCATAATATCTGACAGGAATATATCTCAACCTACGCTGGCTACGTAGTTTTGTAACGTAGGGATTGCTACAAGGGTCAAACCCTCTGAAGATAGGAATGCCCCCATCCAAGGTTCGCTTGATGCTGAATCATACTCCCAACTGAACGGACACTAAACTAATTTCTAGTCTATACTATACTAGACTGAATTATTACTGATATTACTGTTTGACTGAACTAAACTGAGTTTTGTGGACTGACGAAATACTACTGGATTCTGTTAACTGACTGAGTCTATTGAGGTTTTATATGAGTATTGTAACTGAATTATGAACACTACTGAGATTTCCTGGGTTTTTGTAACTGGATGAGTTCTATTGATCAAGTCACTACTGAGATTACTTCGTAACTGACACTAGCTCTAAGTAAACAGGTAAATTGTCGGGTACTAAATACCCCCAGGACTCAATAGCATGAAATTAAAGCATCACATTATCTTGCTTAGCATAAGCATGCACATTGAATTCATAATACATCTATAGAGACATCTTATCAAACTCTTGTATCGTACAACTTGCAAAGAAGCTAGCATGACATGATTTCTTTCTCTTATTAGTTCACATGAATAATTCATCAAACACTTGGTGAGCATATATATGCACATAACACTAAACAACGAGTAGACATCATAATTCAAATCCTCATTGACAATTTCAAGGATTTTACATGGATCCTCATGATATTACATACATATCAATAAACCTCACATGAAACGTATCATAAAACATGGATTAGAATCCCACTTAATCATTATAAACATGAACATAATCAAACCTAACATGGAATTCATGAAATCCATAAACTTAAAGTTCAAAAATAGTTTCTTGGACTCCAAGGTTGGAAGGGACCCTTGGAAGAACACTTCAAATACCTTAGTTGATGAATTTCTGAAAGTTAATGGTGAGCTCTTGAGTTCTTGATTTGAAATTTGAACACCTAGTGTTCTTGTTCTTGAGAAATTTGTGAAAGAATGAATATAATTTCTCTCTAAAGGGTATAATTTCGTGTTTTAGGGGCTGAAGGGCATGGGAAAAAGATCTAATTAACCCTGAGGATGCGGCCTTTTAATGCCTATAAACTATGTTACCGATGCATCGCATCATTGACATCGATGCGATAGGCAACGCGCCACGTCAAGTCTGCATTGGTTCACTAAAATTTGCACTGAAGCTGGGCAAAACCTATCTTATCGATGCGATGGTCGATTCAATGCATCAAGATTGTGTCGACCCACTTTTTAGGCACCAAACATGGTCTAAACGAGGTTTAAAAAATCCAAAACTTATCTGGGAACCTATACTGACATCCTAATCATGAGTCAACTCAAATATCAACATTTAAAGAACGTAAAGGTCATGAAATAAGATTTCCAACTTTCAAAGGCTAAAATAGAACTAAGTCTGAATATTTAGTTAATATATTTTAAGTCTGGGACCCTTAACAAGATTAAAGGACTGATTTAAGCTAGAATTTTTTTTTGCGGGGTCTTACATTATCTCCCCCTTAGGAATATTCATCCTCGAATGAGACTGACTAAGCTGAGAATACAGGTAGACTGAACTTACTTACTGGACATGAATATCTGACATATGATTTTATGGCTGAAGTTATTAATAAACTAAATTATCACACTGAACATGCATAAATACATAATTTAACATGATTCATGAATGCATGATTGGGATTAGTGATATGCTGAGTTTATATACTGATCATGCATATCTAATCCATGGTCTTATGGCTGAACTGACTCATGAGTGTATGACCGTATATGCAATGGTAATTGATACCAAGCTTGTAATAGAAATCTGAACATGAGACTGAATAACCTTAAGAAAAACTATTACCTGGGACTGATTCTAAGTTTACGAAGAAGAGGAGAGGATACTTGGTACGCATGTCTGCTTTTGATTCCCAAGTATCTCCCTCAACGGATTGATTCCGCCAAAGAACTTTGACTAGAGGGACTTCTCTGTTCCTCAGTCAGCGAATCTGATAGTCAAGGATTTTAACTGGTATCTCTTCAAAAGAGAGGGTACTCTTAATATCTAGGCCCTCTATAGGGACTACGACTACTGTGTCACCTATGCATTTCTTTAGAAAGGAGACGTGGAACACTGGATAAATTGAAGATAAGTCTGAAAGTAACTCAAGCTCGTAAGCTACCTTTCTGAAACGGCTGAGAATTCAGTTAGGACCGACATATCAGGGACTGAGTTTCCCTTTCTTGGAAAAACTCTTCACTCCCTTCATACGAGAGATTTTTGAATACACATAGCCACCAATCTCAAACTTGAGATCCTTTTTGTTTACATCTGTGTATGATTTTTGTTAGCTCTAAGCTATCTTAAGCCTTTCCCTGATTAACTGAACTTTCTCTAAGGTATGAAATACCAGGTCAGGACCTATCAGTGTGGCCTCATCCACTTCAAACCAACCAATGGGAGATCTACACCTCTTCTCATAAAGCACCTCAAACGGAGCCATCTGAATACTGGAATGATAGTTGTTATTGTATGCGAACTCAATCAAAGTCAAGTGGTCATCCCAACTACCTTTTTGAAGTCAATCGCACACGCTTGCTGAATATCTTCTGAAGTCTGAATGATCCTTTCTACTTGACCATCTATTTGAGGAAGAAAGGTTGTACTGAGGTGAACTCGGGTGTCAAGACCCTTTTGGAAAGCTTTCCAAAACTGAAAGGTAAACTGGGTACTTCTATCTGAGATAATGGACAATGGAACACCATGAAATCTGACCAGCTCCCTGATATAGAGTTTGGTGTAATCCTCGGCTGAGTAAGAGGTATGGACTGGTAGAAAATGGGTTGATTTGGTTATTCGGTCTATAATAACCTAAACTGAATCATGGTAACAATGAGTACGAGCTAAACCCATCATAAATTCCATGTTCACTTTTTCCTATTTCCAGGTAGGAATATTGAGCTCCTGCATGGACCCACTAGACTTCTGATGTTCAACCTTAACCTGATGATATGTTGAGCATTTAGCCACAAACTCTGCAATATCCCTCTTTATCTCACTCCACCAATAGATCTCCCATAAGTCACGGTACATCTTAGTGGGCCCTGGATGAATAGAGTAGTGCACATCGTACACTTCTACAAGAATTTACTACCTCAAGTTATCTACACCTAGCACACACAAACATCCCTGACAACACAAAACACCATCTCTCCCATGGGAGAAAAACTGATTTCTTTAGCTTGACTAGACTGGGATACCTATCCTGCTTTTCCTTCACTTCGGAAACTAGGTATGATTCTGAGCTACTCTACACCCACACACTGTTGAATTGACTAAGTGGACACTTAGTCGGGCTAGTTGATGAACTTCATGAGTTAACTTCTTCTTACTGTCCTCAACATAGGAAACACTAACCATAGACATTCTACTGAGAGCGTCAACCACTACATTATCCTTGCTCAGATGATACAGATGAAGATCTAGACATAGGGGATTCAATAGATGAAGATCCCTCAACAAACCATCGATAATATCCTGCCAAGCCCAAGAAACTCCTGATATCTGATGGAGAGATGGGTCTAGGCTAGTTTCTCACTGCCTCAATCTTTTGGGGATCGACTCTAATTCCATACCGGAAATGATGTGGCCAAGGAAAGCTACTAACCTTAGCCAAAATTAGCACTTACTGAATTTGGTGAATAACTAATGATTTCTGAGAGTTCGTAATACTATTCTAAGATGGTCTGCATGATCGTGTTTACTACGGGAGTAAAAAAGGATATCATCTATGAAGACTATAATTAATATGTCCAAGTACTGCTTGAACACATGGTTCATCAAGTCCATAAAAGCTGCTAGGGAATTGGTAAGACCAAAGGACATGACTAAGAATTCAAAGTGACCATACCGAGTTCTGAAAGCAGTCTTTAGGATGTCACATTCCCTGACTCTAAGCTGATAATAGCCTAATCTGAGGTCTATCTTAGATAAATAGCTAGAACCCTAAAGTTGTTTGAATAAGTCATCGATCCTGGGAAGTGGATACTTGTTCTTGATCGTGACTTTATTTAGCTGACGATAGTCTATGCACCTTCTGAGAGAATAGTTTTTCTTATGCATGAATAAAGCTGGTACGCCCCACGAGGAAACACTGGGCCTGATGAATCCCTTATCTAAGAGATCTTTTAACTGCTCTTTCAATTCTCTGAGTTCTGTTAGAGCCATTCTGTATGGCGGAATAGATTTGGGCTAAGTATCTGGGAGAAGATCGATTTTGAAATCAAGTTCCCTTTCAGGAGGAAATCCAAAAAGATCTTTGGGAAACACATCTAGGAATTCACAAGATACTGACACTGATTCAAGAGTAGAGGTTTCGGAGCTAAAGTACTAGACCTGAACGAGATAGTACACACATCCCTTAGCTATTATTTTCCTACCCCGAAGGTAAGAAATAAGCTGACCCTTAAGTGCTGAAGTATTACCCTTCCACTCTAGGATGAGCTCATTTGGAAACTAAAACTGGACAATTCTATTTCTACAGTCAACTAAGGCATAGCAGGAATGAAGCCAATCAATGCTGAGACTGACATCAAAATCAATCATCTCTAATTTGACTAAGTTTGCTGAAGTGACTCTCTGAGATATCATAACCGGACAGTTCCTGTATACCTACCTGGCAAAGATAGATTTACCCACTGGAGTAGAAACTGAGAAAGGCACTACTAGAATATTGGTATGGACTCCGAAATCAACTACTATATATGGAGTAACAAAGGACAAAGAAGCTCCTATATCTAGCAAAGTGTAAACAAACCAATGGAAAACTTGTAATGTACCAGTGACCATATTAGGCAAACTTTCCTAATCCTGCTGGGACTGAAGAGCATACATTCTATTTGGGTATTGCCCACTGGTGGCACTGGAAGAGGCACCCTGCTGATTTGGGCGACTGGACTGAGCTGGAGGACGATTATGCTGACTCTTTAAACCCATATGTGGACATTGTCTGACCCTGTGACATGGATATCTACATCTAAAACACACATCACTGCCAGCTCTGCAGATACCCTAGTTGTTTTTGCCATACTTCTAACAAAGGGGATTGATTTGGGCACTATTAACACTACCTTGAGGCTTAGGGCCTGATGCCCTTTCCCTGTTCCCACCTCTAAATTTTGACACTGGAGCACTGGCTGAAGACGGAGCTAGAACTAAGGATTTTGGGTGGAACTGAGAATGATTTCCACTCTCTGACTTAGGCTGAGCGAAATTGAAACTACATGTTCTCGCTCTCTTGTTCAGCGAAATTGAAACTACATGTTCTCGCTCTCTTGTTCTTCCTCTCCTTCTCTTTATTCTTGGCCTTCTCTATCTATTGAACATGGACCATGTCGGGATATGTCCATCTCTTTTATCAGCATTGCAGTCCTACACTCTTTTACCACACTGCTAGTTACCTCTGACACAAATTTACTAATCTTAGATCTGCTATCTGCTACCACATGCGGGCCATATCTGGCTAACTGAGTAAACTTGACAAAATACTTTTGTACTCTCATATTTCCCTGCCTCAGGTTTATAAACTCTAAAACCTTTTCTTCCCTCAACTCTAGAGGGAAAAACCTATCCAAAAAAACAAGTGCAAACTCCTCCCATTTTATGGGCCCTGCATCTGTGGCCCACTTTGCTTTTTACTATTTGAACCATGAGTGTGTCATATCCTGTAACTGATATGCAGCCAACTCAGTGCTCTCAACAACAGTCACCCCCATAATATTGGTAACTTTCTGCACCTGATCAAGAAATTCTTGAGGGACTTCATCTAACTTAGACCTGATAAATGATGGAGGGTTCATTCGGGTGAAATCCTGAATCCTGACACCAATAGTATTGGCCACTGGGTTGGCCGGAACAGCAGCTAAACTGTTATTCTAGGCTTTCATACAATGAGCTAGGGTGGTGAAGGCTGCTCTAAACTCAGTGTGGGAGACGTGTTCGTCCAAAGGATCTGGCTAGACGAGCTAGGGTTCTGACTCGTCCCCTGTTCCTCTTCCCTTAGTCCTCTTTAGAGTCATAGTCTGTAAAGGGGAGAGAAACGTGAATTAGAAAGAGAGTGTAACTGAAGTTCATGCTCACTCGCGTGACATGACTACTGAAAGAAGGGAAACTATTCCTAAACACCTCATAGCCTCCTGTCCAGAAGTGTGAAGCGTAACATACCCATGTATAAGACTCAACTAGATGTGGCTTTTAGACTCTCTAGAACACTGTTGAACCTTAGGTTCTGATACAAAGTTTGTAACGCCCTGAGTCTGTACCCCGAATGCTACACGGTACTCATAATCTCGAAGGATAATAAACTAACCCATGACTTGTACCTACTGTAATAACTGAATAATAATATGGTATATATGCGGAAAGTAAGCGAAAAACTGGCCATAAGGTTCAATACTATAAATAATATTGGATATGGTATCAGAATACGAAAACCTGAACATCAATACTGAACAACTGTCTGAAAATACTCTAGTCTAGAAAGCCTTTAAACTTTCTAAACTATGGAGTTGATGGGAAAATTCCCAAACTAACTCTGACTACCAAAAATAATACTGAAATACTAAAATAAAACCATGTCCTCGAACTATGAGGACTCATCATAATGCTAACTACTAAAAATATAAACTGCTAAGGGTGCTCTGGCGCCCGTGCGTCTGAACCTATGATATAAGACATTATAGCGCAAAAGAAAGCATGCGTCAGTACTTTGAATGTACTGGTATGCTCAGGGAGGTGGGATGAAATGCATGGGTTCACATGTATGAACAATAATAACTGAATAACATGAGTATAACTGAATAAGAATACATGCATGAATACATATACTGTAACTGAGATCGTGATAATACTGAATACTAAATATAAATATTGATTAACTATTATCTAAGTATACTGATACTGAATTACTAACAACTAAATGATTGTATCTGATAGTCCTGATTCTGTGGAACTATTCTGAGTTCCATACTAAGCTGAGTGACTATATTTAAAGTTTAAAAATAGATTCTTACACTCCAAGGGTGGAAGGGACCCTTGGAAGAACACTTCACATACCTTAGTTGATGAATTTCTGAAATTTAATGGTGAGTTCTTGAGTTCTTGATTTGAAATTTGAACACCTAGGGTTCTTGTTCTTGAGAAATTTATGAAATAATGAATATAATTGCTCTCCAAAGGGTTTTATTTCATGTTTTGGGGACTGAAGGGCGTGGGAAAAAGACCTAATTAACCCTAAGGATGCAGTCTTTTAATGCCTGTAAATTGTGTTACCGACGCGCAGGCCGACGTGCACGTTGTTGGCATCAACGCGATAGGCAATGTGTCGCGTTGAGTCTGCGTCGGTTCACTAGAATTTGCACTGAAGATGGGGAAAAACTATATATTTGATGTGATGGTGGACGCGACGCATCAAGATCGCATCGACCCACTATTTTGGGCACTCAAACATGGCCTAAACGAGGTTTGAAAAATCCAAAACTTGTCTGGGAATCTCTACTGGCATTCCTGATTATGAATTAACTTAAATATTAACAGTTAAAGGACGTAAAGGTCATGAAATAATTTTGCCAACCTTCGAAGGATAAAATGGCACTAAGTCTGAATACTTACTTAATATATTCTAAGACTAGGACCCCTAACATGCTTAAAGGACTGATTTAAGCTAGAAATTTTTTTTTGCGGGGTCTTACACCTAGATTAGGTAACCTAAATCTGCCAGATCAAATCTCTCGTGACCCATAGCTATAGTGACCTGCCTCTAGGGGACAATACTTGGAGAAACTACATGAACCATCCCACAGATTATGCGGACGTCTACCTAATACCTACCCAGATAGGAGAATCCTTACTACCTACCATTATTTAGCACAAAAGTTAAACAATTTATTTTGAGCAACTTAATCCAGTTGACTCATGCATATATAATTTTAGTTTGATACATTTGATACAAATAAGTAATATAGAAAAAAAATCAACAATGAATCCTCAATCCGTACAAGAGCACTAGAAAAGGAACAGAGAAGTCCATGACACAGGATCCATGTGGAATACAAAAGTTAGGAGCTACTGTAGAATGATTGTCATTGCATTAGTACAACCACATGCATTGGTATGCATCATTGGTAAACCAGGGTAAGAAAAAAATAACATTAGTAGTAAATAGGAATAAATCATAATATCAAGTAAAGTTCTGATTTTCTAATCCCAAAATTATCCAATTATTAACACCACACTTTTATCATCTCTGTGACCTACCTTCCATTTAACATTTTTGTAAACCTTTATCCTCTAACCATTGACTGTAAGTTACGTCCTTTAAACCTTTCCTGACTCATTATTCCAATTTCTATAATTCCTATACCACAATAGACCGACATAAAGATTTCACATTATTAGGACCTGAGGTAACCTATGACTATACCGATTCTCCTTGATACTCAAATAATGTAGTATACTATAGAATTTACAACCAGTAAGACGCTTATGATATGGACAACTCTGTGAGGAGAAATACTACTATAAATCCTGCTTATATAATTATACAGTACCGATAATACGTTCAGTCAAGCAACCAATAGTAACACATAAGCATAATTGAATATTTAAGGCATATAAATAAATACATGTATACAATATGTGTTCATCATCTCTTTTTATTCTCAATCTCATTAATATCATCATAATTATGATATCAATAACAATCATCAACATCCTGATCATCTCACCTCCACAGCATTAATATGTTCAAAAATACAATACAGTAAATAATCATAAGCATTGCCCAAATCAATCACAATCACTAGTTGACATATAATCATAGAGAGATCAATCTTAGTTACGTATATAACGTCAGGTACATATTTACATTATCGTGTACACCACACCCTCTATGAGATCGTAGAGATTCTATTTAGGTGTATTTACTTACTTTCTCTACCTATAACTTACATTCAAGTCACTGACATTTCTCCCAAATCCTTATTAAGTAATTCTTTTGGTATACTCGTACTTGACCTTACTAACCTTACCCTATTTATGCTATGACTTTGAAACACCCTATACTTTTTTCTAGCTAATTTTATCTCAAGAATGTCTAGTATTAGCTTATAAATTGAATTATGGTTATTCTATGAGAAATTTTCAAGATTTTTATTTTTTGCCATGTAGGAAATTCAATAAGATTTCCATCGATATAAAATTTGCCTAAATCCTATAACTGGATAAGAAGTTATGACTACTTTAAGTTACCATCATAAAACAGCGCCATATTGGTCAGTAGCTCTCCGCGTAACAAGCTAAAATGGCAATTGTCCGTTTCCAGTGTCTCAGCACAATTTCCTCCCCATCGCGCCAAAGTTCTAGGTCGCAAAAGAAAGGGAAACGCAATGGCTCCGCATCGCGCCATCCCTCAGTTTTCCAATTGTCAAATTCCAGTGACATAGCGCGATAGAGCCGCGTCGCACCAAGGGTCCAATTCGGGAAATTTTTATTGAAATTACAAGATGTATTCAAGGGTTAAAAGGGTCAATTTCCTATCCCTATTTGAACCCAATAACATGTGATTTAGCTATTCTTCACCCAAAATATACTAGTTTCTCTCAAGAACAATCTAGGGTTTCAATTGGGATTCAAATTCAAGAAGGTTTCACCGTCAATCCTCATGAAATCACGAACTAAGGTATGCATAGTGTTCATTCATGGACTCCTTTCATCCATGAAGCCCAAGAATTCCTTTTTTAAATTCAAGTTTATGGATTTTCTTATAAATTTCATGATTGGGCTGCTCTTGTTCATGTGGATAATGAGAAATTGAATTCTACTCCATGTTGGGTGACAAATTCTATGTCGGTTAAATTATTATAGATATAGATTCATGTAAATCTATGACTAATACCTTGAATAATGAAATTAGAATTGAACCATTATGTTAATTATTGTACAATGATATTTACATGTACCATGCCTACAATATGTTTGATTAAATGCCTAGATGAAGGAAAAGTGCCTAACTAACATGATAGCATGAAATCCCTATGTATGTACAAGTTATGCCTATCATATGTTTTGATGAAATGCTTCTATAAAGGTATTATGGATTATGATGTTAGTTATATGTTCAAGTAAGTTATGCTTGGACAGTTTTCTTTCATCGAGTCTTGGAGGTACTCGTACCTGAAATATTAGATGTGTGCCTAGAGCCACGTCATGTTTTCACGTTACACTCAGTCAAGCTATGAATCTTTAGACTTCAGATAATCTTATGGATCAGGAAATCTCCATGATCTCATGAACTCAGTCAGTTGTTAGATATCAGTAGTATTCTGTCAGTCAATGAAATTTAGTAATTCAACCCATGTTTAGTTCAGTAAAACATGTTCAGAGTCGATTCATATATGAGTAGGAATTAGAACCGAGTGAACCCAAGGATGGGAATACACACTATCAGATGAGGGTGTGATTCTTAGAAGTCATCCTTGCATTCCACAACTATGTATCCGGCATAGGTTGAGACATCAATACTGTCTGATGAGGGTTGATAAGGTGGATAAGCACTGTCAGATAAGGGCCCCACCATTCTCGTATAGGGGACACTATCAGATGAGGGTCGCCCACAGCTTGTCCTTACCAGTGTCACGGTATTGACACTCTTTGTCATGACCCAAGCCTAGGCCCTAGCCGTGATGAGCATCCCGAACCATGAAGGCTCGGAACACCCATTCTCTATCTGGTTATCATGCACAACATTCATAATCATAATAAAATGCGGAATTTAACTGAGTACGGAAAACATGGTCAAGTTCTGCAACCTTTCTGAATAATAATAATATCTGACATCAGTCTGCGAAATCTCTACTAAGAACATAAATATTTGTCTGAAAAGAAACTGGGACAAGGCCCCCAGTAAACCAAAAACATAATAAATAAGATAATGTCTGACATAATTTGGCCTTCCGAATAATAGAAGGCTCACCACTGTGAGATCAAGTCTGCAAACCCAAGAATGTCTACTGAGTAGCTGGACCCCTAGACTGTGCCTCAGAACCTGGAAGGAGGGGGGGTCAGCATAAAAGTACTGGCACGCGAAGCACTCCAAAAATAGCATAATAGAACATACATATATATACACATAATAAGTGAAAGCAAATTTTTTCATCAAGACATTATGTATAAAACTGTTTCTGAAAAATTCATGGGCACTTTCTGAAAACATGCAACCTGTCTGTTCATTTCAAATCATGATCTGTGTTTTACTTTTGAGTTAGGTGGTGTTCCCCTACAAGTCTGAATATTCCATGGGCTGTATGGAATCCGCCATTGACTCGGCGGGGAAGCCCCCAACCCAAGTGTGCCGCAAGGGTTGGAGTGTCTGAGTCTGATACGCCACAGGACATTTAAGTCAGCGCATAATAATATACCCGGGTCGGCAAACCACGGTTTTAGGCAAAGAGTTGTCTGAACTCCCGCCTTATTTAGGGAACCACCTAAGCTCTCTTTATGCCCTATTTTAGCCTTTTCTGAACATGTATAATTCTGAAAATTTCTAAATCTTGAAAGTCTGAAAAAAAATCTGATTTCTGAACTAGTCTGTGTCTGTTATGGCATTTGTCTGAGTTGGTATCGTCATACCAAGACTTGCAAGTCCTATTTCTGAGCCATAATGTATTAAGCAAGAGCTTTCATTCAAAACATAGTTTAGACCACCAAAACATGTAATTTGCATCAAAGATGTCATGTTCTGAAACTCAAGTCAAATCCATGCAAAACTTTCATCAAACATATGGTGGTCGTGTGTATTTTGGCAGAACCATGCATTCTTTCATTACATGCATATTCAACATTTACAACCCTCTCTTTCGTGTTCAAGAATCGTATTCCAAACATAGCAAAAGTCAAAGCACTTCATATCATAATTTCTTTTCTTCAAGATGTCTTTCAAAACAATTTATATTACGTGAAACATGGAAAAATTTATATTAAGAGAGGGGTTTCGTGAAAATCATGCTCTAAATTCACATTTCAGGACAAACACATATATACGTATACATATAATTTTCAAACCACTTTGGGGGAAAGCCAAAAGGCCAAAACAATATCATTAAAGCTTCTAAAACGTGAGTATGTACATGAATTCGAAAACCCAATTCTTAAAACATGATTTCTATGCCCATGAGAATTTAGAAAAACCCCGCGTACCTTGTTCTCCATGAATTTTTGGTGTCTATCGAAGCCTACATCGAGAGGATTCCGAATCTGTAATTTGTTTCACGAAGAAGCTTCGGAATGATCGGTCCTTCAAGCTTATTTTCTCAAACCCTAGTTGCTCCTTCTCTTAAGTTCTTGAAGGATTAGATTTTGGGATTTTATAGGAGGATTCAATGTTGTTAATAGGCCCAAATCCATTTAGGAGTGGGTAAGGATGATTTTGGGTTTTGTAAGGACTAACTTGCACTTAAAGTAATTCAAAACGGAGTGTTTTCGTCACCTGAAACCATAGGTATGCACCGCCCTTTGCATCGCATAGACTAGGATAGGCGCCGCCCTTTGCATTGCCTAAATTTACATAGGCGCCGCCCTATGCATCGCCTATATTTGTATAGGCACCGCTCTAGGCATCGCCTATATGTGCGTAGGCGACACAGTCAACTTTGAAAGGCCATAACTTCTTCACCGGGTGTCCGTTTTAGGCGAATTTGGTATCGTTGGAAAGCTTATTCAATTATCTACAATTTGGTATATAGTAGGCCACCCAGTTCATCATATACAATGAGTTATGGTCAATAGAATTTGACACAAATTACAATGTCCACTAAAACTTAATCGATCGAAATAGTTTTAACTCGTCCTTGAGTTGAAGGACTTCTATGGTCTAAATTCATGCTCAAATGGATTCACATACTACAAACTTGATTAACATTCCAAATTGGCATAGGATTTAAGGCTCGGGGATTATCAACGCATCAGAGTCATATATTTTATTCTAGCCCAAAATGCAGGGCGTTACATTATCTCCCCCTTGGGATCATTCGTCCCCGAATGATGGATTGGAAATGTTAAAGCTCAAAGGTATAGAATGAAGCTGACATGATGTGTCTTCTAAGAAAGTATATAACTAAGTATATAACTGATCTGAGACATTTAAACTTGTATCACGAAACTGAATTCTGAGTTGGCTTGCCCTTACTTGCTTCAAGACGCCGATTCATGCTAAGAGTTTAGGATTCCCTTGAAGTGTTCATGATCCAATAATATATATTGAATTGAGAAGTGATAACTTATGCAATTACGAATCATGAGGCATCAAGACTTAGATCGTACCAGGGTATTATACTAATTGGGCTAAAATACTTTGAAGTATTTGAGATTATGCGCTGAACACTCATGAACTGAGTCACGAATAAATAGCTGAATCTAAAACATGATGCTTTGACTGAACTGAATTCGCAACTTAGGGTGAAATATATTGGGATGGTCATACGCATGAGACTTCGGATAGCAGGATTGGGTGAAAAGGTGGAAACCACCGTAACTTGTCTGCCTAACTTTTAAACTGAAATACACCGGAAACTTATAGTCAACTGGAGTATCTCTTTAATACTCCCTTAACTATACTATTTCCCTTAAATACCATATTCATTCCATTCAACTTATAACTCTCATATGGGCATTGATAGCTCTTTCTACAATGTCTATAGTAGCTTAAATCCTTTCACTGCGATCAAGCCTAACTCCAAGTCACAAAAATACATGTCATACCATGATACTAGTCTAAACAATATGATTTAATCTTCCACGTCCTTTTAAAGTTCACACCCTAAGCATATCATGCCTTCCCACATTAATGACTAACTCTGAACTCTTACTATAGATTCATTAGTGCATATTGCGTCCCTTCACTAAAATCCCAACATGTCATTCAAGCCTATCTTTATAACCTCATATGTACTTCAAGGCAAACACCCATGACGAAACACTTCACATATTCTCTAAACCACTATTAATATAACTCCCACGCGCTACCCTAAGAACATACCCATACAAATTTCCACTAAAACTCACATATATCAAAAACTTGGCCCCAGATCTTACTTCACACTTATGGTCTTATCTAAAACAAGCATACTATAAAGAGGGAGTACATGAGTCATGAGCTACATGACCTCAATTTGGAGTTCATAACTTATGGAATGGGATTCCGACTACTGAATGAACTGAAACTTCTCATTTTGGAACTTGAAAAGTGCACGATTCTCTATCATATACAGGAATCACGAACTATGATCACTGAACTGAAACGTAAGGCATGAGTAGATATTGGGATAACTGGAAAAAAATACTACGATAAGAATGGGTTGAGTCTCACCCTCACTTTCTAACTTTCTAAATCATACTGCATCACTACTAGAATTTGAGAGCCTTTGTTGGTCATTTGTTCTGTCATCTCCCCCTTAGCTTCAAGTCATCATCTAGAGTTTGGGAGATCCTTTACCAGATTCTAACAGAACTACACTTACTACACTCTAGGGTATGAAAAAAAAAATAACAATACATGCATATCATAGAACTTAGCCCGAATGACTACCTTCCGGGATACACTCTTTCTCTAGCCACCAATAGTCATAGTATAATGCTTGCACACTTATTCTATCGGTTCAACCTTCAAAAGTCAAACTTAGATGCTAACACTTAACATGGATATCACCAAGCCTTTGATGAACCGTATCTCTTTCAATAGAGCATACCCCTATTTCGACCCCAAATTTATATCTCTCTACTATGAGAATTAAGATCATATAAAAGGCTCAACACTATCAATCAAAACTCCTTAACTTGACTATACCATCTAACTAGTCTTTCTCCACCTAGCAACTCAATGGTACCACTAGCCACGCACAACAAGTAATAGCCTTAGAAAAATACCGCAACCTCATGTCACCCTAGGCATACTTCTACATCATACATGCAATATCATACACCACTACGAATCAAATAAACCTACTCTATTGCATGCACCGTTTAAGTTTATTAGATCACTTCTATACAACTAGAATTCATTAACCAAGAAATCTTCACATCCACCTTCCTGGACATCAACTGTTCAAACTTAATATCTAGTGCTATGCATGATTTACAACCCAACCTTACATGAAATTTTCACTTGGAAACTATGAAATAAACATCACGAAACACTAGTGCACTAGAACTTCATAACCACAATAATCGATCATGACCTAACGGTTTTCCTTATCATAATCCATTAGCATGTACTGTTTCAACACATCAAGCCTACTAATTTAATCCCACAAAACATGCATCATCAAACTCGTGCCACTATTTACCACCACACCATTTAAATTCAAGCCTGTAGTTTAGTATCAATCATTCACCACCAATGAAGAATGCAACATAATATAAATATACTAATCCGTCAAATTAGGATATTCTACCCAAATATCTCAAAAATCTACTACATACCTTCTCACAAGTAGCACTAGTTTACAACTACAAATGAAAAGAGGGTCAAGGGGGTTAAAGCCTCATAATAGACATGGTCAACTTTATCCTTATATTATAACCCCGTACAATCGTATCTACTTATACTTCTTTCTCACATCACAATACATTACCCAAGCATACATTTACACTACCTTCAAAATCCACAACAACCATGAGTTTATACTTATAACCTACTGGCTAATCTGGCCATTTTCATACTTCAAGCAAGGAAAATTCACCTCGCCTAATAACTCCTTCTCTGTCTTCTACTAATAAACTAACACACAAGGACGAATCGCTTCACTACCAACTCTATCTCATGCAAAAAGATTAAGCTATACATATATTCAACCAACACAAGAACCACACGTTGAATGACAAATTTCTAGTGAATCGAAATAGGCCTCACACGGCTTCACTGGACTTTTTAGTTTCACCCACACGATGATAAAATATTTTCAAGAGATAGAAACTTGTCACACAACATTCCATAATCTGGGAATACACATCTTACTTCGTATAGATAAAAAAAATCTAAGTCAAATATTTCCCCCACAGATTATCATACAATCCACACACGCTACTTGCTACCAATAGGTCATGACACCGACACTTTAACTTATACTACTATTTGGGTGGAAATTCAATTCCAACACTTCTACTACACATCTTTTCCCTTAAGCATGACATCTGCAACATAAATTTCTGAAAAGGGCCGAATATACTCAATACAGAAGGCTGAAAAGCACGATTTCATCAAGATCAAGGTTCACACTAGAACCCATATACTCTGAAGCAATAACGGACTCTTCTCAAGTCCTTGCACAATTTTAAGATCTTATATGACGCAATCCGAAGGGACAATACCATTTAGACTCTAAACTTCTGCACTTGATTCACCCCAGAAATGTGATGGGTCTGAGAACATCAGAGTAAGGAAAGAATGAGGGATGACTTTTTACTTTCGTATGGACGTCACCATAGCACGAATTAGAGTATGAAGGAGGAACATTCTGAATCTGAAGCACGAACTAAATCACAAAGAAGGGAAACATTCCTAAATGCCTAGTAGCCTCCTATTTATAAGTGTGGCGCGCTACACACCTATAAACAAGACTCTACCCGATGCGATTTCGCAAACACCCTGGGACCATGAACCGTGCTCTGATACCAAGTTTGTCACGACCCGAGCCTAGGCCCTAGCCGTGACGAGCATCCCAAACCATGAAGGCCCGGAACACCCATTCTCTATCTGGTTATCATGCACAACATTCATAATCATAATAAAATGCAGAATTTAACTGAGTACGGAAAACATGGTCAAGTTCTGCAACCTTTCTGAATAATAATAATATCTGACATCAGTCTGCGAAATCTCTACTAAGAACATAAACATTTGTCTGAAAAGAAACTGGGACAAGGCCCCCAGTAAACCAAAAACATAATAAATAAGATAATGTCTGACATAATTTGGCCTTTCGAATAATAGAAGGCTCACCACTGTGAGATCAAGTCTGCAAACCCAAGAATGTCCACTGAGTAACTGGACCCCTAGACTGTGCCTCAGAACCTGGAAGGAGGGGGGGTCAGCACAAAAGTACTGGCACGCGAAGCACTCCAAAAATAGCATAATAGAACATACATATATATACACATAATAAGTGAAAGCAAATTTTTTCATCAAGACATCATGTATAAAACTGTTTCTGAAAAATTCATGGGCACTTTCTGAAAATATGCAACCTGTCTGTTCATTTCAAATCATGATCTGTGTTTTACTTCTGAGTTAGGTGGTGTTCCCCTACAAGTCTGAATATTCCACGAGCTGTATGGAATCCGTCATTGACTCGGCGGGGAATCCCCCAACCCAAGTGTTCCGCAAGGGTTGGAGTGTCTGAGTCTGATACGCCACAGGACATTTAAGTCAGTGCATAATAATATACCCGGGTCGGCAAACCACGGTTTTAGGCAAAGAGTTGTCTGAACTCCCGCCTTCTTTAGGGAACCACCTAAGCTCTCTTTATGCCCTATTTTAGCCTTTTCTGAACATGTATAATTCTGAAAATTTCTAAATCATGAAAGTCTGAAAAAAAATCTGATTTCTGAACTAGTCTGTGTCTGTTATGGCATTTGTCTGAGTTGGTATCGTCATACCAAGACTTGCAAGTCCTATTTCTGAGCCATAATGTATTAAGCAAGAGCTTTCATTCAAAACATAGTTTAGACCACCAAAACATGTAATTTTCATCAAAGATGTCATGTTCCGAAACTCAAGTCAAATCCATGCAAAACTTTCATCAAACATATGGTGGTCGTGGGTATTTTGGAAAAACCATGCATTCTTTCATTACATGCATATTCAACATTTACAACCCTCTCTTTCGTGTTCAAGAATCGTATTCCAAACATAGCAAAAGTCAAAGCACTTCATATCATAATTTCTTTTCTTCAAGATGTCTTTCAAAACAATTTATATTACGTGAAACATGGAAAAATTTACATTAAGAGAGGGGTTTCGTGAAAATCATGCTCTAAATTCATATTTCAGACAAACACATATATACGTATACATATAATTTTAAAACCACTTTGGGGGGAAGCCAAAAGTCCAAAACAATATCATTAAAGCTTCTAAAACGTGAGTATGTACATGAATTCGAAAACCCAATTCTTAAAACATGATTTCTATGCCCATGAGAATTCAGGAAAACCCCGCGTACCTTGTTCTCCACGAATTTTTGGTGTCTATCGAAGCCCACGTCGAGAGGATTCCGAATCTGTAATTTGTTTTACAAAGAAGTTTCGGAATGATCGGCCCTTCAAGCTTATTTTTTCAAACCCTAGTTGCTCCTTCTCTTAAGTTCTTGAAGGATTAGATTTTGGGATTTTATAGGAGGTTTCAATGTTGTTAATAGGCCCAAATCCATTTAGGAGTGGGTAAGGACGATTTTGGGTTTTGTAAGGACTAACTTGCACTTAAAGTAACTCAAAACGGAGTGTTTTCGTCACCTGAAACCATAGGTATGCGCCGCCCTTTGCATCGCATAGACTAGGATAGGCGCCGCCCTTTGCATTGCCTAAATTTACATAGGCGCCGCCCTATGCATCGCCTATATTTGCATAGGCGCCGCCCTAGGCATCGCCTATATGTGCGTAGGCGACACAGTCAACTTTGAAAGGCCATAACTTCTTCACCGGGTGTCCGTTTTAGGCAAATTTGGTATTGTTGGAAAGCTTATTCAATTATCTACAATTTGGTATATAGTAGGCCACCCAGTTCATCATATATAATGAGTTATGGTCAATAGAATTTGACACAAATTACAACATCCACTAAAACTTAATCGATCGAAATAGTTTTAACTCGTCCTTGAGTTGAAGGACTTCTATGGTCTAAATTCATGCTCAAATGGATTCACATACTACAAACTTGATTAACATGCCGAATTGGCATAGGATTTAAGGCTCGGGGATTATCAACGCATCAGAGTCATATATTTTATTCTAGCCCGAAATGCGGGGCGTTACACTCGTCCAATTGGGGTTACAAATTGGACCCCAACTCAGCCATAATGGCGTATCAGGGGAATATCGGTTAGATAACTACTTCCCACAGTTTTATGTTACAGAATTAGGACTATCAGATATAGTTAATCAGTCTCAGTAATAAAACTCAAATAGTTCTTCAGATTTTAGGATTGTCAGATATAGTCAACTCAGATACAGTACGAAACTCAGATAGTTCCATCAGATTCAGGACTATCAGATACAGTCACTCATGTTATCAGTTATATTCAGATTCAGTAATCATGTTATCATAGCATTAGTGTCAGTTGTTATGTCTCATGCATGTATTCTCAGGCTCATGATAGTTAGTCAGTTATTACTATTGTTCATGCATATGAACCCCATGCATTCAGCCTACCTCACATGCATACCAGTACATTCAAAGTACTGGTGCATTTGCGCTATGGTGTCTTATACCATAGGTTCAGAGACACGAGCTCCAGAGCAATAGTAGATTCTAGATATCCCCAGACAGAGTTAGAAGTGAGTCCTCGCCTTTCGAGGACATAATTATTTCCCTATTATCTCATTAATTAGTTTATTAGTTGGAGTTAGTTGGGGACATGTCCCATCAACTCCTTACTCAAAAAGTTCAGTCAGTTAGAGGCTTTCTAGACTATCATGTTTCAGACTCCAGTATGTTCAGTTTTGTTATGGGTATTCTATTACTCCACACAGATGTTATATCATTCAGATCATGTTCAGTATTGAACCTTATGGCCTTTCAGTTCATGTTTCCGAATTATAAAGTATTTTATGCAGTATACAGGTACAGATATCAGTCATGGGTTAGCTTGTGGTCCTTCGAGGTCATGAGCACCATGTAGTGTTTCGGGTACCAGATTTGGGACGTTACAGACTCCTATTAACTTTTCTACTTTGCCATGTATCCTGTCACTAGGTTGTCTCTTAAACTATCCTATACCTTTGACTATGTTCATGGGTGACCTAAAACTCTCTTAGGTTACTATTAGCCTTAATCCATATTTATGCTCTATTATCCCTTCTCAATGCAAGACAAGACCATCTATAATGCTAATAACTCCCGTTATCAACCCTAGCTTACTACTTACTCCTCTTTTTTACCATTCTTAATCAGCCTATACTTATACACCATAGTATTCAATCAGTTAGTCTAGATTCTCATAAGATTACACCCATACCACACCATGAATACAATATTAATAGGGAACAACAATATTAACCATATTATTATAGCCTAGCCATAGTTTTATGATTTTTTCCTTCCAAACACCATGTCCAAAGACAAATGCATGAGAACTCTCAACATTATTATTGATGTTATATAAACCTGGACTAAGTCTAATTGCTATAATAAAAACAATCATAACCTACCTTCTAGATGAAATATAATGTTATTGAGAGGAGAGAAATGTCTTACAAGTGCCAAGTAGAATCTCCACGTTTGGTTCTCATCAGGTGTGCCTTGAAACTACCTCATAAAGCTTGGCCTTTAAACTCACAACTATGGAGGTGGCGTTGTTCTGAGTGTTATTTGGGGGAAAAGACGACCTAGGGGGATAAAATAAAAGAGGGTTTTAAAATTTGACTTAGGTTATCTATTACTGGGTTATCGCTGCAGCGGTTGATTTACCACTATAGTGGTTAGCTTACCATTGCAACGGCAGGCAATAGGTCAACCTAACTCTTTCTTTAATTCTTGGGTGGATTTTTCCGATGAAATAAATTTCACCAAGTCCATTATAAGCATTTTATTCGTTGTAAAATTTACTGAGGCATTTTCATATGTAACGACGTTTTGGGTTATTACACACAATAGTGGAGCATAAGGATCCCGAGTGGTTGTGCCACTTTCTTAAGCTTGTCAATGAGGAGAATAAAATGGTGACCTGACTCTTACCTTTGACACCACCCATAAATTTTACCTTACCCTCATTGGTGACCTATGGAGCGCGACCGTAGGTTTAACACTAAGATCAAAGACAAAGATAAGGTAAAAATTATAGGAGGGACAAAGTGAAAAATATAGACGTTGGAAGAAACAAGGAAAGAATGCCTTAAAGAAACATTTTTCGCTCACTATTGAAGAATAAAGGTATTGAATAGAGTGATAACTCGATCCTAAAATATGTCTATTATAGTATGAAACTTATTTAATGCATTAAAAGAAAACAATCATAGATAATCAACACATGAATGGGGCATATAAGTATGGTCGAGTTATAAAATAACAATTTTTGGGAAATGATGCTCCTTGTCAACGTTTCTCCCCATAGTCCTGATGATGTATGTCCCAAAAAAGACCCCTTCAAACTTTCCTTAATTGTCCCAAAAAATGGGAGCAACAAGGAAGAGAAGAGTCAAAGTGTCTTATTTTCAAAATTGAATCTAGGTACAAAGGATCACCATTAAAGTCTCAAGTATTGAGTCGAGGTAAATAAACAAGCATACAAATTACCCCAAATAAATTAACCCTCTAAAATATCTATTAGAACATAAAAGGGAGGAAACATCCCCTCACCATACGAGAGAAGCTAATTTGTAGGATTGACCATGGCTTGGGACTCAGCAGTTTCTTCGTCATAGTTAATACCTTCCTTACAAATTTTCTCTAAGATCCTGTATAGGGGATATGAGTATATCAGGCTTTCTTTATATCAAGATGTTCCGATCTATGATTGACTTTGTCAGACTAAATGTTTATTTTCTTTACCATACACTAAACCTCACCTCAAAGTGGTTTTAGAGAGGCTAAAATATGTATAATATGTGAGACCCAGCTTCTGTTGAACAAGTGTTCCCAAGCTCGAACTGTTTCTCCAGAGCAAGTGTCCCCAAGCTCAAACTATTTATCCATAAGTTTGTGGATCACACCTATTTATCATGCGTTCTCACATTATAAGTATCCTATCTCTTTACACCAGCAAAGTGCATCTCAGTAATACCCTTTTTTTCTCATTCAAATTCATATGCCTTTCAATTTTTAGCATCCCAATCTCAAAAATGTATTGGGTAAGGGCTTGAACTAAGATGGGATAATCTCACACAGTGGTCAGAGTCTTCTTAAGATGAATTTGTTTTTTAAAAAAACTTCCCTCTCTTTCAAGGTCCATTGAAAGGCCTCCATCACTAAAATACTAGCCCATAGAAAATAGCATAAACTCTTGGCAACACAGTGGGAATAGTTATTAGTCAAACGCTCTGTCAAGACCACATTAATTTTTTAGTGATCTTAGGTATAAACCACGACATTCAGGAAGTCAACTACTTCTACTGGCCATGATGTAAGGCTAACCTCATTAGAATTTCTAGCAGGGTCGACCATTATTACGTTGAACCCTTCAGCAAACTAGGAAAAGAATCAAGAGAATGCCAAGGTTAGCAAAAGCCACCGGTGTATAGATACTTGAGTATGTAAATCTAGAATGAAGAAAAATAGAGCTATAAGTAAGTTTCAAAATCAATCTATGTAGAAAAACTTCCTTCCTCAAATACTAACCACCACAAACTCAAATTTACTATAATCTAATAAGGTTTAGAATTACAACTCAATAATCAAAATCTTCTATCTCAAAATCATAGATTTAAACAGTTAGCTTAACTATTGAAACTAACAACTCTCCAAGAAGTCAAACCTACTTTCTGTTAAAAGTCTCACCAAAAAAACTCAGCAACTATCACAATAACTAAATAGCTAAACTATAGAAAAACTCAAGAACAAAACAATAAACTCATATTGCAAAGAAAACTCAATTATTCATTGCCTTAATGGATAATTTATTATGTGCCTATTATGATCTCCTACTAGTTGAGAATAATGTATTCTCTTTGTATGAAATAGGTTCCTCAAAATTTTGGTGTTCTCCTCCCTATATAGATGCTCTATATTTTCCAAGTCATATAAGGAGCCGACTGAAAGAATCCTTTCCTTGTTAACAAAGGACAAAACTTGTTCTTGTCTTATATGGACAACTTCATACCATAATTGTACTTCTTGCCATAAGTAGATTTATACCCAAAAATAGAATTTCACTAATCATAAAAACTTGAACTCCAAGGTATCTTCAATTCCCCCCTTCTGATAATGGCAAACCTCTATTCATTTTTTGTGTAAGTCTTCTAGTGTGAGTCTATAGTAGGACTCCATAGCCTCCTATTGATTAATACAAGGACACACAAGTTACCTACATACTTATCTCATTACAATACCTTCTACTGATATACCATTGTATCTTGTTTCACACTATACATCATTTTTGACTTATACTACACACCACTTCATCATGACTCTGACTATACACTATTGCTCATGACTCATACAATGCACCACTACATCATGATTACTACATACCACCACTCTTTTCTCGTTTGAAATTATTAAAAATTAGATAAATACAATGTTTAGATAAGTGTAGATAAGAAGAAAATCAAGATATTTAAGGAACAGAGCCATAATAAAAAGAGACACGTCACTTAAATACCGAGGATATTATTTATTAAAAGACATGGCATCAATATCTAAAATAGTAAGCAAAAATTAAGCTAGCCATTGACCCAAAAAAATCATCCAAATATTAGTTACAAAATTTAAAAGAAAATATTATTTGTTATTAGAATCATTAAAAGAAATTGATAAAGAATCAAAACAACTGGGGCTTAAGAGGATGATGAGAGAGGATTTGGATTGTTAAGGATATCCATGAGGGACTAGATGTTTTCAAAATTTTTGCTCTTTTGCTTTATCATCTTCGTCTTCAGGGTGTCTATTTGAGATTATGAACTTGCAAGACATTTCTTCAACCCTGCATTTTTTTCGCAATTGAGCGATCTCTTTATTTGTTTCTTCCAATTATTAGAGCATTTGAGTCATGAGAATTGATCTCCTCTTCCCAACAATCTTCTAAGTAAGCATTCACACTCCTACAAGGTAGAGTTTGTAATCCTATCACTCATTATTGATTTTACTCTCTTCCCCAAGGGCACCCCAAAGTTCTTAAAGAATGAGAGTATATACCCAAAGGCTAAACCATGAGGAACAATATTTAATATTGTAACTATTTACATATGCTTGACCATAAGAGTTGGAAGGTTTACCTTCTCA
Organism: Capsicum baccatum var. pendulum; assembly: GCA_030864225.1. Lineage (NCBI taxonomy): Eukaryota > Viridiplantae > Streptophyta > Magnoliopsida > Solanales > Solanaceae > Capsicum > Capsicum baccatum. Next base: position 62,659,744 of record CM061559.1, read on the forward strand.
TCCATATCTAGAGCATTCATGATCCCTAGATCCCTAAAACTAACTTCATTTCTTTTTTCTCCCCTAAGAAGTATCTTATTGTTCACAATCTACAACTGGAGTTTTTGAAATAGAGACATCTCTACCTTTAGCACCTTTCTAGGGTTCTTCTTATCTTTCTCCTAAGAGAACTTCCTTGTCAGCAAACAACTCTCATCAGTTTTCCACACACTCCTCTAGTTCCAGTACAAAAACATTTAGGATTTCTCTTAATGTAACAAGGTCAGAAACAATCTCCACCCCACTTATACTTGAACTCACCACCCACTTCTAACAACTTTAAATTTGCCTAAAATTATATCTCCCTTTCTTGCACAAAATTGTATTCTTTATCTTAAACGGATATTCCCAATTCTAGAACCTAAGCCTATCAAGTAATTGCTTGATAAAAGGATGTCAATTACTTTATCATTAAGAACTTTTTCCTTCAGGTTATCTTGAATAAAATTGTAGTCAATAAGACCCAACCTTAAGAAATTTTCGTACTTTTTGCTGATTTTTCCTTTTTGTAAGAAAGTATTTTCTTCTTCATCGTCAACTTCCTTATTTTATTCTTCAACCTCAATAGGTTCATCATTATCAACAATTTTCTTCTTCGATCTGGCCATTTTGGCTCTTTTCTCTCCTTCAGTCACTCTTACCTCTACATCTCTCTTTTTTTATTGGAAAACTTGGTGGCAAATAAGATAAAGATTTTGGTTGTGATTTTGGCTTAGGTTTGAAGGAAGACTTGGGTTTATGTATAGACATTTCTTGCACCCATGGATATTGTATGGTACTCTTTTTTGGTAATTTGGGAATACAACAATGTCCATATCATTTTCAAAATCTTTCTCATTTGACGAAGACAATTTAGGTTCATCAATAAGGGTTGCAGTAGTAGTTTCTTCTTTAAAGGTCTAGGAATAGTATAGAAAATCTTATTTTTAGAGCTGATGAGGTGAGGTTTTTGGAGAGATAATGGGAGAGGGTGATATTAGAGGAGTAAAATGAAAAGTGGTGATGAAGAACAAGACTTTGGTTCCCCCTAAGTAGGTGCTCTAATGAATGATGAGAAATCCTCATCATCAAGATAATCCACAAGAGAGTGGAATAGAGAAGTGGTAGGCTTTGCAAATAAGGAAGAAGGATTTATGGAAATCATTGAAAGAAATCTTGAGATGTCTAAAGAGAGAAATCGAAAAATTAAAAAATCAAAGTGACTTTTAAGGGAGGTCTCGTTAAGATGGAAATTTGGGAGAAAGAAAATGTTTTGAGGGATTGTCATGGTTGAAATGTCGATTGTTAATTTGAAAAGAAGGAATAATAATTAAAAGGCACCTTTATTTAATTTTTCCACTTAGGAGTTTATATCATTAAGTACAAGTGGTTTGATACTGAAGATCAAGTTATCATGACTAAATAATATTTTTCTTAATACATCACTTAACATTTGAATGCTTTGTAAAGGATGTGCGTACCTGACTCAAGGACTAGGTCCTTATAAGTTTTCTCTGAATTGTAAGTAAATTTTTATTTAGAACTAAGATAATATCATCAAATCCTAGAAGTGAACTCTCAGATTATAATCCTATGAAGGAACATAAACTGATTTAATTACAACATATAAAACTTAATAACATCATCTCATACCTCAGTTTCATAGTCCAATATTGAGGAAAAGTTGCATTCTTTCTTCTATCAGAGTTGGTTGATTATCCCAAGGGCTAACATGTTTTTTCTCAAGTGTTCTCTTCCCAAGGCTTTGGGTAAGATTCAATAATTTGTCCTTCGATAACACAGGGTGCCATTTTAATAAACCCCTTCTCTACATAATCTTTGAGGTAGTGATGCCTCACATCAATATGCTTAGTTCTTTTATGTTGAATTAGATTTTTTGCTATGTTGACTGTACTTTTATTGTCGACAAAATTAGAATAAATCCTAGATTGATTCCATAATCACTGAGTTATTATTTTATCTAGATTAGTTAAGGATAGTAAAAGGCAATAGCCATATACTCAACCTCAACAGTTGAGAGTGATACTGAGTTTTCTTTTTTTGTTGCAAGAGATAAGACAATGACCTAAGAAGTGTGTCATTCCAGATTTGTTTTTTTCTATTTTCTAAGTACCCAGCATAATCAGCATCAGCATATCCAACAAGATTAAAAGAGTCTCCAGTAAGGTACCATAAAACCAAACCTTGAGTACCTTTGAGATACCATAGGAGATAGCATGTAGTATTCACAGCTTCAGTCCAAAAGCTTTTAGGAAGACCACTTGTTATTAGCATTATTCTAGCCAAATCTTACAAGGACCTATTCTTTCTCTCAACAACACAATTTTACTGAGGAGTCCTTAGTGTTGAGAAGTTGTGATCAATATCATTCTCAGCACAAAAGGTTAGGAAATTTGAGATTTCAAACCCAGTATCATAATCAGACCATATTACTACTATAGTATTCAACTTTTTTTACCAAGTCTAATAACTATTTATAAAACATCAAAGGAAAACTCAAGAAGAGTGTCCATGTGAACCTTAAGTAGTCATAAACAATCACAAATACATACCTCTTTCCCCCTCTGCTAAGAACTCTTATGGGACTACACAAATCTATATGCAATAATTGAACTAAATTAGTAGTACTTACTATGTTCTTCGGTTTAAAGGAGGACCTAATATGTTTTCCCTTTGTACAAGCATCAAGAACAAGACAATGATCCGATTTATTCTATGGCAATCCTAACACTATATCTTTTCACACTAATTTATTAATTGTTGAGAAACCTACATGTCCTAACCTTTTATGCCATAATAATGAGTTGCTGGTCGGCACTAAGGCAAGTCAATTCAGATTTCAATAGTACATAATGTCTATTTTACACACATTATTATGTCTCCTTCCCTTAAGTATCAAACTTTCACTGATGTCATTTGTCACAGTATAGTTAGCTGCAATTAATAACATATTAATTCCATTACCACGCATCTATGATATGCTTCTTAGGTTGTGTTTCAGACCAGCACATAGTAGATACTATCTATATCATAAGAGACACACTTTCCTAATTTTTCAAAAAAATAGTAATTTCTACAGTTTTTCCATTCCCAAAAGCCACACTTCCAGCTTGAAAATTTTTAAGAGAGAAAATTTTCTTTATTTCTAGGGATATCTAGAGAAAGCACTGTCTAGAAATCAAGGTTTGGCCCTTGTTCTTTACTTTTCCTACAACAAGTAGATCAAAGGTTAGATTTGTGCACCCAGATCAATTTAGGTACCTTTTTGTGAATGAAAGAATGAAGTTTTTTTCAGTCAGATGGGAAAGGTTCTTTTCAGTAGAGATAATTTTTTTCAGTTTTAGTCTTATGCGTATTTACAAAATTGAGGTTTCTTTGTTCAGCTCTCAGTTGTACAGAATATTTTTTAATCACGTTTATGAATTAATTTTTTTTGAAATGCTCAGGTATGAATCTTATCCCATGCTAAGAGGTAGATGCACTATTCTAAATATGAGTGCAAAGGGGTGAGGATTTTGTCTGTTTTAGATTATGTTCTAACTCAAGCTTGGCTTTATTTGATTCCTTTATTAGTGGGGTATTTTTCTCAAATAATTTTAAAATACCAGCATTGAGTTTTTTAATGTAATCCTTCAAATTTTGTTGAACAATAGTAGCCTGATTTTTTTTCTTTGTTTAAGAAATTTTTGAGTGAATTCCTTAGAGATGCACTGTATTACTCAATACTTTCACATTTTAATCTTAGAGAAGAATAATCATTCATTACATTCTTTTTATTTGAATATACAAAGTAATATGTATCTATGAGAACAGTTGTGAGAGATTTAAGTTGTTTTAAGAATATTTGTGAAGATTAGGCTTAGTATCAGAGAAACATACCCTAGTTTCCTCTTGTTTAGAGTCATTATCAGATTTAGAGCCAGTGATAAGTGTAAGACCTGTCTATGGTGAGTCTTTATCTTCAAGATCATCTTTAGTGTCACTCATATCTAAAAGGGCTAGAGTGTCTCTTTTCTTCACTTTTATCATGACCAACAAAGATTGATTGTTAGGATAATCCTCAGCAAATTCATCAGTAACTTCTGTCATAAAAGCTAGTGTCTGTTAAATACCTGTGTCAAATTTTTGAGAAGTCATCTTCTTGTGAGAAGAGATGGTAAACTCTTTTCATTGATCTCTAGGCATCTCTATGGCAGCTTTTTCCTGTTCTATTTCCCACTAGGAACTAAATTTGATGAAAAGATTAGGAATTCCACATTTGTGAAATACTTGAACTTACTTTTCTTAGACTTTGGGAGTTTTTCTTTGAAAGTTTTTGCCCTTTTTGAACAGTTTTTGAAATCTTCTTGTAACTAAAGTTAGATTTTCTTCCTCATAATCAGCAATCTCAGTAGCCTTGAAAAAATGGTTTTATCCTTTCTTTTAGTTCCTATATCTTTTTTTTAATTCATAGGTAGTTAGATTTCCTATGAGATCATCCATCTCCAAAGTGTCTAGATTTTTGTCTTCTGTGACAGCTTTTATCCTATTTTTTTAAGATTCTAGAAACACACTGAGACTTTTTCTAATAGATTTTTCAGTGAGAATCAATTTTAAAATGTAGTAAACCTTGTATGCATATCTTGAGTAGTCACTCCTTCATTCATTTTAAACAGTTCATGTTGCTTATTGAAGTTGCCTATCTTAAATGTTTTCACGGCAGAAACACCTTTATGAGCTATTTGAAGGGTATCTCATATTGTCTTAACACTTTGATAGGAGGAGATTCTATTGTATTTATCAGCTTCACTTCCATAGATCAAGCTCTTTTTAACTTTTGCATTATTTTGTATAGTCACCTTATCAGCAACATTTAATTTGTGTCTTTCCTTGGAAATTTGTTCCTTTCCATCAGTAGAGGCCTTCATAGAAATGGTAAGGACATCCAATACAATATTTCACATAACAAAATTGTCACTAATGAGAAGGTCCATTATTCTATTTTTCCACAATCCATAGTATTTTTCATTAATTAATGGATGTCTTGTTTGAGACAAACCCTCCTAAGCAGTTGGACGAGCAGCCATAGGATCCTTTTTAGGTGTTAAACCCTTAGTGAGAACATACACTTTGATACCAAATGAAGAAAACTAGTGCCAACTACTTTTCTCAAGAATCAGGTCCTTAGCAAATTTTACTTGATCTATAAATAAATTTCATAATCAATTTACGTTAAAAAAATGTCCTTCCTCAAGAAGTAACCACCACGAACTCAAATTCACTATAATCCAATAAGATTTTAAATTACAACCCAGTAATCACAACCTTTTATCTTAAATACCTAGACTCAAATAGTTAGCTATAACTATTTTAACTAATAACTCTCCAAGAAGCCAAACCCACTTTTTCTTACAAGTCTTACCAACAAAACTCAATAACTATCACAATAACCAAGCTATAACTAAATAGCTAGACTCTAGCAGCAAAACAACAAACTATTACTACAAATAGAACTCAAATATGCTTTGCTTTTAATTGATGATTTTGTATGTGCCTGTTATGATCTGCTACTGCTTGAGAATAATGTTTTCTCTATGTATGCAATAGGTGCCTCAAAATTTTGTTGTTTTTCCCTTATACAGATGTTCTATACTATGGTAGACATTTAGGGAATCGATCGAAGGAAATTTTTCCTTGTTAGTGAAGGATAAAACTTGTCCTTTTCTAATATGGACAAGTTCATACCATAATTAGACTTCTTGACATAAATAGGCTTATACCCAAAAATAGAATTTGCCTAACTATCAAAGCTTGAATTCTACGAAATCCTCACAGAAGATTTCAGGGTCCGACGCACAGTTGGAATCTCTAAGGAGGTTTGAGGATCATTAACATACTCCTTCTTACAAGCAATCTAGGGTCATGCCTCAACAGATATCCCGAAATCCTAAGTTTTGCACCTTGCCTTCTAGACACTCTAGATCTTGGGATAGGTAAATGGCCTTGGAGACAATCTTAATCAGAGCATCTAATTCCCGAATCAATGATGCACCCCAGATCTCGTGATGCCTTGGTCCAAAGGGAAGGCTTCGGAAGTAACCCTCTTCTCTGAGGGTATTAATCTTTTTTTCCTTTCTTTGGAGGGGTAAGATAAAACCAAAAAGATGGTGTCTTGCAGCACCAACAATGGCATGTAGTTGATCACAAGGTTCTCAATCCATTAGGGTTAAGGCCATGGTCTAAGATGATAAAATCACCAAACCAAAAGTCAGATCTGCAAAGATTTGTTCCATAAAACAAATGTATATGAGAGATATATACAAACATGGGAAAACGTAAATACCATGATTTTTGGCTTTACATCAAAACGATTGAATGGTTGCACCCAGGAGAAACTAACAGTTGTAGAGGCACTTAAAAACTTCTCAACCTAGAGGCAAAAATTCTTGACTAAGTGGATAAAGGGGATCTGTGAGGGAGAAGTGCATCAAGAAGATACATTGAATATATCAGCAAGAAGTTACCAAGGCACTGAAGAGGAATTTAAGAATTATGGAAGTTTCAGTTAAAATTGCTTATGGATAGAATTTTATGTTGTGGGATGAATAATCTTGGATGGATCACTGGGGGATAAAATGATGAAGCGATTGGCCCAACCTCGGTCTCTAAGATCATCTAATTTGCTAAAGAGAGATTTCCAACCATGTCTAGACAATTGGATTAGCCCTCCTCAAATTGATCCAGGTGAATAAAGAGAAGCAGATAAGTCAAAGAAAATTCCTCACCAACCCCCAAAGTGGCCAACAAGTGAAGACACACGACGATCCTCAATACCCTAGGGTTGAGTTGGACAACACATACATTAAAGGCATTGTAGAATGAACGATCACCTTATCCATGGCATGGTATTTCTAAGACCATACTAAATAGGTAGGTATAGGTGAAAATGTGGCTAGGATGAGATAGAGAGATGCTTTCGAATGGGTTGGGTGCTTCAACTCAAAATTCTTCAATAGGTCACCCAGAGTCCCTTTGGATGATATTTAGATTGCCTTTTTCCATGAGGAACCTCATTTCATCACCATTCTATCTATCCCTATATTTTCTTGCAACATGAGGACCTAAAGTCTTTATTGAAAGAGAAACGATTGGGAAGAATCTCATTAATGGTTGACTTATAATGATCAGAATCTTTGCTCTTTCCCTAAGAAATGTCAGACGTGATCAATCAAAGCACAGGACGGTTAAGAAAGGCTCGTCAAGAAATTCATGAGGTGAAAAGGAGAATAAGATTCATGGTGGAGCATGTCAAATTTATAAATATGAAAGCATACAACTTCCCTTGAAAATGCCTTGGGAGGGCACAAATTTTATGTCTAACCATGTGTTGGAAGGTTGATTCTCAAATAAAAGTGATGCTTTGTCCATGAAGAAAAAAAGGCAAACAGTATGTATCTTTTGTTCTCTTTTCGTCTCCCGAGAGCTACTGGGCATGGTATCCAAAAAGACGACGGGGCTATCTATATGGGTTAAAATTAGTACAAGTACATGTGTCACAATCAGGCAAGACAACTTGAAAGTGTAACGACATAATGAGAGCAACCACTATTCGTAGCCTCTCTTGAGCTATTGGCAGCAACAATGCCCTCCCGTAAAGGGTAAGGTAACAACTGTTTTCTATCCTTTAGGATTACTACAGTCGAATTCATATGGAGTAGAGCATTAGAAGAATATTAGCTAGCTTAACAATGAATCGGACACTTGGTGCATCCTTATAGATCTTAGTCCTTTAAGGCATCACGATCGAATTATGATGGCTAGAGCCTAAGGTCGCAAATTATAAATAGTAGTCCTTACTCACTTGTAAAGTGATCGGCTTTCTCACTCTCTCAACCAATACAATAGTTCTTACTTGGTTTCAAAACTTTTCTTTTTGCTCTTGAATATACATATAGTTTTTGTTAGTTCCATATCATCTTGGATATCTCGGACTTGCTCTCAATTAGGCTCGACTTGTTTGGATTTGTTTGATTTACTTACTTGATCAGTCTATTTTATTTGAAACTGATTGTTTTCTTTTATCACCTAGAGATCTAACTGTAATAAATTGAATCTAAATAAGATTGAATCGTAACGCAGTGCTCTACTTATCTAGTGAAATTTAGCTGTACCAAATCCACAGTAAACACATATATCAGACGTATGACTTGTGAATTAACAAAATTTGGGTATTTCCTTGGTTTTTCTTTGTTCTTACCAATTTGATCTCAGACACTTACGAACAGGGGTGGATCTAGGGGGTTAGTTGGGGTTTTCGGGAAATCCAGTAATTTTCATGCGGATCTTATATTTATATTGAGAAATCTAGTACATATATAAAAACTATAAGTTGGGAACCCACAATGAAATGTGTTATTGGTCTAGTGATAAAGATTGTGCCTACTGAAGCCAAGCTACCCTAACGCTTTTTTTCTGAATTTTTATTTTGCTCAAGAAACCCACAAATTTACAATTCTAGATCCACTCTGCATACGAAACAACATTATAACATTAGAACAAAGACAACATGCAAAAATAAATCAAAAAAACTTAGGTAAAAGACGTCGGATGCGTTGTAATTTCACGGCACATCACGAATCACCACGAACAATCAGTACTCCATGATTGTAGATGGAGAATGACATAAAAATTTTAAGTTAGGGAGGAACTAAGATAAGGGGGTCCTCTATCCCCCTATTTATTTATCTCGAATGTCTAACCTTATCCCAAGCGCTAAATAAGCTTCATGATACTACTAACAACAAAAGTTATTACATAAATGTCAATGGCCCTAAAATCAATCACTTTACATTTGCTTATGGCACCATTAATTTTTTGTAATGGTGAAAAGAATACTATGAAAAGTGTCCTGGATACCCTTAGAATCAATGAGATCATCTCTAGTTTGTTGATTTAAAAAAAAAGACAGTTTTTCTATGGCTCCTAACACTGATGTTGGTAGTAAGTGAGACTTCAACATATCACTTGCAAACGCACAAAAGGCTCTAAATCGCCTATCTGTGATGCCCACTTATCACACACACACACACCCAAAAAAAAAAAAAAAAGAAAAAAAAAAAGAATTAGGGTTTTAATTTGGAAAGATATTGTGAAAATTATAAATATATACATTAAGGATAAAATAGTACAAGTCTTGATTAAACTTGAAGTATTTACAAAGTGAAAAGTCACAAGATAGAAATAAATAATTTATGGCTCTTGACTGATTTTAGCTTATAAGTATTTGATTTATAAGCACTTTGAATATTCACTAAATGCATAGATAAATAAAAAGGATATTTATAAACAAATTTAATCAGCTTATAAACTTGGCCAACTATCTTCTTAATTAGCTCATAACGAATATTTTAGTGTTTTAGTAAATTTATCCAATATGAATTCAAATTAATTAAAACAATATTTAGATACCAATTGAGTACATATAGTTAAAAAAATAATAATGAAAAACTTACTCAAACAGCAGTTCATAGGAGTTTTAAACTCAAAATAGTCATATATTTATTTTGATAACTCATTATAGCCAATTTTCATGAGTTATTTAGTTTATTAGCCAGATTAATAGTTTAAGTAATTGTAGAATATTGATCCTAGTCACGTATTTATAGGGATAAGGATAAGTATATTTGATATTATAATAATTGTATAATAATTGTATAACTATCTTTCGATATATAATCATCATACAATTAATGAGTAATTATCTTTTTTCGTTATATAATATTTAGATCATTAGTCAATGTGTAATTATTAAATACATGATGTATAATCATTGTATAATTAAAGTTTAATTATTTTTTCCATTATATGTGTAATGTTCATACGCATGTTATATTCAAATTACCAACCAATTATGAAGGATAAACATTGAATTGTAATATTTCAATCATATATTCAGAAAATAAAAATTTTGCACGATGCAAAATGTTCATAAATTTGATATGACAACGCTATTTTATGGCTATTTTGTGTTAGCTTATTTTTGGGGCTACTAAAAGTTACAAACTTAACTATGTAATCCCTCTATTTAATTGTTGTTATTTTCAATGTTTTTTGGTACAAGAATCTATATTTAGACATAACAACTTTAACACAAGTTCAAGTCTAAAACCAAGAACACTTATGAAGTTATTTAACACCTTCAACACAAGATTATGAATAATCTATCTAAGAAGTGTGTGCTATATTTCAGAAATGAGATGAAACAGAAACTAAAGCAATGCGCCCGCACATGGAGAAAATAATTCTATCAGATTCTTTGGATTAATTTTCCACTTGTAAAAACAAGTTCCAAATAAAATTCGTCTAAAAAATTAGATCTCAATGATCGATCATTTTCCAAAGCCGAAGCCGAGCGACGACGACGGTGCGAGGCACCACCTTGTTCTTATCTCACTATCCAAGTGGAGTAATTGTTCCTTATTATAAACACTTAAAAGTTTTCTTCTCCCACAGTGAGTTTTCCATTAAAAGAGTTCACTTTCCATTTTAGTGACTCTATTTTCCTCCACTATTTTTCCCTCCATTTTCCATTCATGCATACACCTTGAACCCAACAATTTTACTTGACTACTATATTAAAAATAAATATTTTAATTTATTTATTATTTTCATAAATCAAGAGAATTTATTATTTTATTCTCTTGCTATCTTCAGTATTAAAATTGATGAAGTACGTTTTTTTCCCAAAAATAATTATCCTCCTGTCGGTAAGTTACTCTCCTCGAAGAAAGAAATCAAAAAAGGGGATTGTTTTTACCTAATGTTGTAATCATTAAAGTTAATGTAAAGTATATAAAGACATCAATTATACCATATAAGTAGTAGTTAACGGAGTAGGGTCACGGACAAGGATGCATTATGGATACAACTGCTCATCGTTTGATCCCTAATTTTTTTTACGTCTGCTATTTGGTACTTCCTTTGAAATTGAATTAAATTAAGTTCACGTCAAGAAATTTTACTATGAAGAGTAACTCAGTAAGACGCGCATTACCAGATGCAACTAAAGTTGAACTATGAGATTTCAAAACCAAGTGTCGGGTAAATATTTATCACTTCACTGCAGTCAGTGGCGGATGTAGAGTAGAAGGAACCCACACTCGCTACCGTAAGGCTTAAAATTACATAGAAAAATCACCAAAAGTTATAAATATTAATAGGTGGGAACCCATAACTAAACCAAGGAATAGCTTAGTGGTAGGAAAGGAGCCCTTGGGAACCTACAAGTTTAAAATTCCGGATCCGCCTCTGACTGCAGCCTTAAATAGTTCATTTCCAATTTTGAAAAACAGAAAAATATGCAATTCTGTTTAGAGTCACAAGTGCCTAAGATGATGCACCAACCAATTACAAAAGAAGCTCTCAATATTTGGAGAAAGCATATTTATTCTAATTTGCATACTTTATGGTAGTATTTGGCTGTTTATCGCTTATTAAATTAGTTGATTGAGACCTCTAATTAAATTAAAAATATATTTGTATAAACAAAAAAGAGAATAGGTGAGCTAAACTATTAACGAAAAGCATATGCCTTTTTCCCATAAGGAAAAAGAAGTATCCTCCTCCATTTGGAGTCACAAGTTGAGGTTTTATTTTTTATTTTTTTAAAAAAAGGTCACAAGTTGTAAAGCTAAAAACCTAAGATAATGCACCAATAAATAAACAAAACCTCGAGACAATAATATGTAGCATAAAGTAATAATTGCAATAATGGTTGTAAGCCATGCTCCACATGTTGTTGAAAGAAAATAGTACAGCATTTGGAATAACAATAATAATATTCTCTTTGATCTTTTTGGAAGAGATTCTATGGTGAAAGCTTATAGTCACACTTGAGAAAAAAGTCACAATTCGAGAGAGGATTTTTCACCTCAATTACTACTTTGTAGTAGTGGTTCACAAATCAAGAATATGCCAATATGCACACACAAAATCAAGGATTAGGCATAACTCACACACCTCATGAAGTATGAACTTCAATACGTGGACATCCAGATATAGTTTCTATTTTGTAATGGGATAAACTAGAATTTATTTATTTTTATATAATGACCTGGGAAAGGTGAGATCAGCGGCTCAAGTTTTAGTTTGAAAAAGGTATTATATATGAATAGACTTTTAAATTTGGTTTCGATCGGCGGTAAATACTTCAACTTTGAGAGTTTAGACACCTCAATTTGGTCTTAATTAGAAACTAGAGTAAACACTCCAATTCATCACCACTAGATCTTGTGGGTACCCGCTACTAATGTGAAACAAAAAATTTGGAGGAGTCTTGGTTATCACTTTTGTAAATTGAAGTATTCAATTGATGCAATAAATTCGAACTGAGACGTCTAGATCTGTACATACTCAAAATTAAAGTGCTTACTCACGAATTCAAATTTTACATGTCTATTTATATGTTATGTCTTTGAAAAATTATAAACCGCAAGTAATGATGAAAATATAATTCACCCAAAAAAAACTAAAATATAAAAAAGAAACATGCGAAATCAAAATAAGTGGCAAGGTATCACTAGAAAGCTTATTGGAAAGATGAAAGATTGCTTGGACACTGGCAAATGCTAAAAGGAAGTTCAGCAGGTGCACACATACATAGAATCTTCTTGGCTGCTGGAGTGTACTTCACAGGATGAAGCATATACTTCTTTGTCATGCCCCATTTCTTTCTACTTTTCCTCTGCTCCATCCAATTCTCTCAAAAATTAATTTGTTTTTTTTCTTCACTTTTCGTCATTTTACTCAATTTCAAACTTTATTTTTGGTGTTAATGTTCTTTCGACTATGTACTAGTTTGATAATTGTTACTATTTTAAAAATGTATAATGATTGAATTATACTAATATTACAATACATATTCAGTGTTAGTATAGCTGAAAATTATGAGAAAAGTTGTAACAATTCTTATAGTGATTTTTTTGCTTTTGATGCATTTTGATTGTTTTATCCCTCATGTAGTTGCCTTATGATATTTTTGTTGCGGGTTGGGTGTCACGACTCTCGAGGGGGTTGGTTGAGTATTATGCGTGTTTTTTGCCTTGGAAGATTTTGAAGTTGGTATGGTTCAAATCAACATTTGGTAATAATGAAGCCGTGTGAGAATTATGTCAATTCATTAGCTTCGGAATGTCATTTTTGAGTTGGTATGACCTTTGGTTAGGGTCCCGAGACATAATTTTGAATTGTTGGTTGGAAAGCTGAAAGCTTATGTTGTAAAGTTGACTTTAGTCAACGTCCCTTAATAACAACCTATGTTCGAAGATCCAACAATGTCATTGAGTCTTAGTCTAATAGCATAGTCGATTTGTGTTCAGAAAATTTCAAATAAATTTCGAGGATTCGTCGGGGAGTTTTTGAACTTGAAGGTTGTTGTCATGTTGTTGCTGGTGGAGGAGGCTTTCTGTCACAATCGCACTGGACAAGTGGCTCGTGCATTGCGGTTGCGGTGTGTCAGATCGCAATAGCGAAAGGTAAGCGGTCCAAGTTCGGGTGGAGGGCAATTTGTCCATCATGTTCCTAATGGATGGTTCGCGATCACAAGTGTCAAGTTCGAGTCAGCGTCACAGTTTCGATGTGCTGTTCCATTTTCAAATGAATAGCCTAGACATTTTAAAATTTTATTTTCATCTTAAAATCACATAACTGAATTTTTGAAGTTTGGAAACTGGATTTTGAGAGATTCAAACAGTGATTTTCAAGATTTCTTCCTCGAGTATGATTCTTACTCAAATTTTACATATTTCCCAATGTTTTATTCATGATTTCATCTTCAAATCTTGATTTTTCAAATTAAAAATTTAAAATTTTGGGGTGAAGTTAAGAAATGATAAATATGAAATTTCAGATTTGTAACTCCTTAATTTATAGGTAATGGGACTTTCTATTAAAATTTTAGTTTTGCGTTTTTGGGCTCGGGAGTGATTTTTTGTCACGATCCAAAATTCAAAGGGCCATGATGGCACTTGTCGCAGCGAACCTTGACAAGTAAGCCTATCACCCTAACCAATACACAAAAGGGGAAAAGACAATAATAACCCCAAGGTAAGGCTTCTAGAACAAAGTCGAACCATACAAGTATAATAAATGCCAAAAGCAACATAACAATACATTCCTAACTCCTAAAATCAGGTGTCAAGAGTATAAGGACGTATCTAGTACAACTCAAATCCAAATGAAATACATAAGATATTCAAATACAAGAGAAACTCTGTCTCTAAATGAAAATAAATACATAGTATATAGAGAAAGGTAGCAGAAGACATCTGGATGCCTGAAAGTCATCAACTACCTTGAAAGCTCCAACAATCATCCGAGTTAAGCAACGTCAGGCGTACCCAAACTTGAATCTGCACCGAAAGGGTACAGTAGAAGTGAGTAGGTATCATAGGCCGATCGAGCAAAGTAGAAAATAAGGTACATAAAATACACACTAAGGGAACGTCACCTGCAATCAGAAAATATCCCACAACGGTAGGCCACACCGCTTGCACCAACAGTTCCAATATATATATCACAAATACAACAATAATACAAGTAGTATAACACAAGTATACATTGTATAACATGCAAGCATAAATAGAGAAGAACATGCATGTACAGGATGCTCAAGTATAAGCAACAGGATATAGAGCAAAAAAATATATAACAAGTCAATACGTAACCTCAATCACAACATCAACCCAATAAATAAAATGCAATATATAAGATGATGTTGATGCTGATGATGATAATGTTGATGTTGCAGGAGGTTGACACACAATCATCGAGTCTTCTCCGGCATAATCCTTCGAATAAGGTCAATAATATACAATATCCTATATCAATATTCAGTATTTTTCAAATTTTTTGTATTTTGTGTGTTTTCAATATTTTCAATGTTTTCAAATCTCATACATAACATAAGTCACAAATCAAGTACACATACATGACAACAAGTAAATATAAAGCAATAAAACTAACAAGTGAAATGATGCGTATGTGACATGAGAATGACGATGCAATGTTCACAATCATTCAAAATGGTATTTCCACAACTAATCTACATGGTGTATTTCCATAACCTATCCATATGATGTATATCCACAACCAATCACAATGTTATAATTTCACAACCACATGAGTCAATATCCACTCACTATTTTCACTATCCATGAATTTTTCACACAATCTATATGCCCATAATGTATGAATATATCACAATACGTCAAAGGCACCACAATAGGCATTTCTAATAATACAATACAATTATTTGCATGTATTTTAGGCTATCAACATTACATAAGACCTCGCACGGTCACACATGATATCTCAGATTCAACAATTACATCACATTTTGGCCCCCACATAGACACAACATATAGATACTACCCAACCCAGTCTGAAGAGTCAAACCATAACCTACCTCGAAGGCTTAAACTGGTTCACAACACTTCAACCAAAAAAAACTACTTCTCACGAATGGTCCTAAAGTCAACTAAAACCAAAAAATATAGAGTATATGGATCAAAACAAAGCTAACGATACCCATATTAGGGTAAAACGAAAAATGGATTTTCAAAAAAGAATAACAAAATCATAAATTTAATTTAAAACTTGTTTTCCATACTTTTAGGAATCTACTGCTAAAAACTCAAGTCAAATCGAGTAAAAAACGAGATTCAAATCGAAGAAAAATTATTTTTAAATTTTATTGGGTAAAATTTTTAAAATTCGTGTTAAAAGCAAGAATTAAAGTTGTTTTGAAAGTTAAATTGATGAAAAACTATTAATTATAATATTAAAACATTATTCAAGTGAAAAGGAGTGAAATTAGGGTTTAAAATCAAGCCCTGAGTTTTGGGGGGTTTTGAGAAATTAATCAAGAAATTTACTAAGAAAATGGTGAATTCTTACCTTAAATCCATAAAAGAATCAATAAATAGATGTAATCTAACTTCCCAAGAACCCACAAGCTTCATTTTTAAGCTCTCAAACTATTTTAGAGTTTAACTATCAAGAGACAAGGTGAAAAATGAGTTAAAATTGGGTAAAAAGGGTTATTTATACTTGCACCAAGTTACCAGGTACATAAAGCATAAATCGAGCTCCCCAAATGAGTTTCCCTAAATGAGTTTTACCCTTTGTTTTCTAGGTTGCATCAGATTTTTTTAAGTCCAAACGGACTTCGATGGGGTGATCGAAATTTGTTCGGCGTCCGATATATGCAAACCAACTATGAAATCACACTAAATTTGACAATTCAGACTCAATGGCGATATCAAAAATTTTTAAAAAATATCATTTTCACAAAGTTAATCCTCAAAATTCAAAATCACAATTTTCCAAACCAAGGGTCGAAATGAGATTTGAAAGCAAATCAAAATCAAATCTGTTACCACCCTAAAATCGATGTTTCGAATCTTCCGGCGTAGTTCATTTAGTCATCCGTCGCATAGAATAAAGGATAATCATAAAAGTTTAAAATAAGACTTTCAAAGCCACCAAAAATAATAATATCACATGAAAAATATCAAAATACATCGAGAACCATGCCAATCATTTCCACACTCCAGAAATACCACAATATAACTAGGAAGAGGAGTAAAATAGTCAAATTACACAGAAACACATATTTCATCAAATTTTCAAGTCAATACATTTTTGGATTGACTTTTTGATCAGGCATGTGTGGATTCATTTTCTTATACAGAATATGTTTTGATCAAATTGGGTTCATTCAAAAGTTGTTTGAGAGAGTGAGGCTTCTATGTGGCTTTGTGAATCTTCTTAAAGGCAAGTTGAGATTTTTCTCACTCTTTTTAAAGTGTTTATGTGCTAGTTATTGTATGGGAGTAATGAGGATATCTGTATAGATGAGACACAAACATTTATGTAGGTATTTCTATTAAGTAAAGAATTAAAAGTAATTAATAGACTTTTTTGGACTACTTCTCCTATTTGCTTACATGATTGTTGTCCAAGCATGCTAGTCAATGGTATTACTCCTCTTTGAGAGTTTGAGTCAAAATATGATGATATTGGTAAAAAAGTGAAAGTTTTGTTATTTGAGTATTAAACATAAAGTCTATACCGATCATGAAATTTGAAAAAGGTGAACTTAAACTAAAAGTTGAATTGACCTATAATTTGCATGATATTGTACTTGTTATTTGAGGATCAGAGTGGCACGCCTGCACATCATACATTACATTTTATTGAGATTAAAGTTTTACATCTGTACTTTATATATATGTATACGTATATCTGTCTCTCTCTCTATATATATATATATGGACAAGAGTTGCATGCCTCCACAATATTATTAGAAATAGTGTGGCACGTCTGCCTAGTACATGGACCTTGTGAGTCCTCCGTAGATCCCCAGCTAACTACACAGAGCAGTGAATGTGTACACAATATATGTATTATATTCATTCATTCATTTCTCTTTTCTCATACTGTACAAGGTGTTGCTTGATGAATATATACTTATTTGTTGAGAAACATAGTGACTAGTTATCTTATCCTATTAGATAGTTAATTTACTTTACTTGTATTGACATTGGATTTGAGAGTGTGAATGAGTGACTGATGTCTTATCCTAGTTGGACTTTCTTGAGATGCTATTTGTATTTCAATATATACATATATATAGTTATGGTGATTGTTTTTAAATATTAGACTATGTGTCAATTTCTTGATTTGACAGGTTGTTATGGAAGTGTCAGTAGTAGATTTGTTGGTGGTCCCTTTCCATCGAATTGATTTAGAACCGGTCGATAGTGTTGTTGAGTATATATGTTTTGGTATGCAAATATGTTTCTTCTATACTTTTAGTGCGAATTCTAAATTTGGAGATCTAATTTGTTGACTGTCCTTCGTGGTAAATCCTATTTTCGAGATTATAAGAAGCAACTGGCTAATTCATGACTTCTTTGAATTTTCTTATTATGCCGTCTTTCACTTTTAATTGGAGCATTCCAGACTCTCAATTGTAGTCTTACTTCTATTAGAGTTTTATAGTTGTGACTTTCAAATTTTGGGATTGTTTTCTTGAATTGTGGAATTAAGACTCATTTTCATTTATTATTGTTGCAGTATTATTATGTATCTTACTGTTTATAATTGGATCGCTTACCTACCATGGGAATGGAGTTGGTGCGATCACAACTTGAATTTTGGATCGTGACAAATGTCAAAGCTAAAACTAAAAAAAAATATCACAATGAACAAGAACTAAATCCACGACCTTGGAAAAAAATTAAATCTTTTAACTAAGGTTCTAGGTTATGTTAAGAAGGCATTATAAGATATATGCATAATTTAAATTTTTATCACACATATATAATATAATTTTATGATGAAATATTTGAACCCCCTGTCTTCCCACCTAGCTCTGCCTCTAACCACAAAGCTGGAGGACTTCACCAATTTCAAGAACTTTCTTTCAAGAACTTACATTATGTTGCATTAGTAAGATGATACTTAAGGAGAAAAAAATCATAATTATTCATATTTATCCTTCTTTATAATTTTTGGTAATATCTATCTTCATTGTTATACTTTTGAGTCATATTTTTCTTCATAGTTGTATTTTGTTCAGATATACTTCTTTTTGTAATAGAGACAAAGGTTCATACAATACATCTATCTACATCTACACCTACCTATAGTATATTAAAAATATGAAGACTCTTAAAAAATTGATTTCAACTTTTTACCTCTTAGTAAAAATTTCTACAGATAAAATTATCTTTTTACTTATTTCTTTCAATTATATATTTAAATTAAGGAATCTTAAAATTAGTTTGACAAAAATGTATGGAGAATTAATGTTGGTAAGTTTTCTTTTTCCTTGTGTATATAATAAAGGAGTCCTAAAATATATGATAAGAAGAAAAAAATATATTTTTATCAAAATTAAAAAATAGTAGCAACATTCAATAACAATTTTATTTCTTAAGAATTAATATAAGGAAAGAAAATTATGAATCATTCGGCAATTTTTTATTCTCCAAGTTTCCGTCAAAATGAGATTTCTAATATTAAAGGAAAAGAAAAGGGTAGAGAATAAAAATAACTAATAAGTGCACGTTATTATTTCAAAAGAGCTAAAAGCTCAGACTTTTTTGGGTAATTTGATTTAGGTAAAATAATAATAAAAGAGATAAGTATTCAGTACACCTCCGAACTGTGGTCAAAGTTGCTATAATACACTCCAATTTAATAAGGGTCCTATTATTTTCTGAACTCAATTTTAGCGTATTTTGATCATCCTTTTGTGTTGACATGACACCTTTATTACATAAAATGAATCTCACCTCAAAGGTGTCACATCAGCTAAAAAGATTTACAAAAATACGCTAAAATTTAGTTCGAAAGGGGGGCAATAGAACCTCGTGAAGTTGGAGTGTGTCGTAGCAAATTTGGTCATAGTACGGGGTACTAAATGCTTTACTCATTATAAAATTTCAAACTTTTAAACTAATTAGAGTTTTACTTTATATAAATAAAATTTCTACAATGTTATTTAAGTAACATACGCTACTTTTACCTCTATATTTCTATTTATTTTGAATTTAATTTGATTTGAGTCATCTTCTTGTATTTATTATCATCATCCTTTCGACTTTTTTCTTTCGTTGATAACTTTTAAGATTATATATAAAATATTTATACTCAATAATTGACAATTCATTCTCCCTTTTGATAATTTCTTTTGTTTTCTCTTACAGCTGAAGATTCTAATCGAAAAATTAGACGAAACAAATACGTTGTTGTTGAATAAAGCAGTTAGAAAAATCAAAGGTTAAGTTCTTTCTTTTTTCTTTATCATTGTTTAAATAAAAGTTATATCATCTTTCAGACTCTAAGTTTTATAGTATATATATCGTGATTTGTAGTTTTAAAGTCATCCATTAAAGGGTTACTACATATAGGGGCGAACCTACGTGGCTGTCAGGGGGTTCACCTGGACCCCCTCGGTAAAAAATTACATATATATAGAGTGAAAATTTATATATTTATACATTTATTAATTTTGAACCACCTGAATCAAAGATATGGGATAGCTCATTGGTATTGGGTTGCCAAACTTTGGTTGCAAGTAACCAACCCACTCCGTAGGTTTGATCCTCACTGGATCCATGCGGTTGATTAATTTTTTTGAGTTCCCAACTATAGGATATGCTAAAATAATTTGAAACGCAAAATCAATGCTAAAAACTCTAAATCTACCACTGACTATAGAATGAGAATTTGGAGTCAAAAAGATTCCTAGAGATTTTAAAGATCTTTGATCTAAAAATTTTTATGCTTGTTTTGTTAGATGAAAAGATTAAATGCTTATTTCTCCCAGAAAAATCAAGGTTTATATTATGAGAATGGTAATTCTTTTTTATGTTGTCGTAAATTTTATTCCTTTCATAGGTATTGATAGTTTTCACGTGATTCTTAGGCAACAATATTATAGCAATGATTGTTGTTGATTCAATTACTTTTTTCTATCTAAAAATTTATTCGATTATAACTATTTACGTACTTTTCTTGTGACTTATGTATAAGAGGGATTTAAGTTTCTTCCTATTTTTTGTGATAAGAAAGTAGAAAAATTAAAAGGCATGTTGTAAATATATTAGAATAAATTTATGTTCTCAAGAATCATGAATATGGAGAGACTACATAAATTATCACTGTACACCAGATCATAAGTATATCATGACCATATTCAGTAATCAAGAAAATTAATAGAAGAAAGTGGAGAAACCCCAACGCACACATTGATTTTTTACTTACATGGAGTGGTGTTATTTTAGGATAACATTGTTTTGTATCTTGTTTTGATGATGAGAAACTGACTACAAGGGACCAAGTCTCTGAATGTTCAAGGCTACAGTACAACTGTCACGCGTGTGCACAATTTTGTCCTCTTGTGTAACAAGCTGTGCAGGTGATGCTTGTACTATTTCGGACATCTGGTCTAATTGCATTTCAACCTTAATAATCACTCAACTATAAAAGGAAAAGGATCTTTCTCTATCAAGTGGTTTTTGCTAATTCATAAAGAGTGAGAAGAGAAAAAGGCAAAAATTTAATTTCAACATTGCTCAAGTTCTTAGTTTTTTTGTGTGCTAATAGTGAAAACGTTCTTGAGATAGATATTGGTTTGTAATTGAATTACTCATATTATAAGAATAATCTTTTCTTTTTTGCTTTGAGAGTGCTTAGGTAAAGTTGTCTAAGCTTGATACTGGTTAGAGCTAATCAGTGTTAAGAGAGTCTTGATAAAGTTGTCAAGCTAGGCTTGTAGTAGAGTTATTACAAGTAGAAGGAACCTAGAGTTAGGTTCAAGTCAAGTATGTAATCAAGAGGTAGATTACAGTGAATTTTGGAGAGCTTATGAGGGCAAGCCGTGATTTTTCCTTCCTGGAGTAACGGGGTTTCCACATTAAATCAGTGTGTTCCCTTACTTTCAACAAAGTTTTACCTTCTTTAGTGCTTTATTAATTTATTGCCTGCAACTAATTTTGAGGGACATGGCCCTTCACTGTGTGATGCAACCCCAAGGTTTCAACAATTGGTATTAGAGTTGGTTCACTCTAAAAGGTTCACACCTAGAGTATTATAGCAATCATGGCTGCTTCACTTATCTGAAAAGGGAGAAAAGGTTCCCTCATACAAGAAAGTGATAACAATTGGCATAGTTATTCCAAAATCATGAGAAGACAAAACAACTGACATCACTGGGCAAGGGGTGGTGAGGAAGAAAACAAAAAGGGGGAAATCATTGACATTGAAGACTTTAGTGTACTTAATGAGGAAGACACTGATATTGCCCTTCTGAAAATAAGGATTGTTAGAGCAATGAAGAAAAGTGGTCAACTTAAAAAAAAAAGATGGCAAAATTGAAGTTTGTCACAAATATGGTAGTTCTGAAGATTTCAATAGGAATTGCCCAATGCTAAAGAAGGATCAAAATTATGGAAAGTCAAGAAGAAAGGATGCAACTGGCTATATAGTGAAGAAAGTGTTGGCTACATGGGAAGACTCCTCCAGTAAATCTGAGAAAGATAAAGAGTATGAGATTGTTTCATGCTGAAAAGGGATGATAAGGAAATCACCTCTAATTCCTTGTTTTCCCTTATGACAACTACTGAAGATAAAGAAGAAAATGGGATAGAAAAGGGAATTGTAGCCAAAACTAGTTTATGGACAGTGGTTGTTCAAGACACATGACTGGAAGGATAGATTGTTTGTTCTCCCTCAAGACACTTCAACGAGGAGGTGTGTCTTTTGAAAATGGTAAAATGGTGTATATCCAAGGTGTTGGAAGAATTGAAAATTCACCTCATTATGTAATAGAAGATGTGTATTATGTAAATGGCCTTAAGTAAAGTCTTCTAATTATATATCAAATGTGTGACAAAGGAAATGAGGTAAAATTCTCATCTGATGGATGTACTATATCAAACACGAAATCTGAAAGAATTATTCTCAAAGTCAAAAGGGTCAAAATATGTATGTAGCTGATTTGGAGTTTGTGGTTGATGGGAAATTAACTTGCTTAAGTGTGAAAAGTGAAGATGTTGGCTTATAGCACAGAAGGCTGGGACATGTAAGTTCCTCCTTGCTGAACAAGTTGATTTCAAAGGACCTGGTCCGTGGCATGCCAAGGCTGAAATTTTTAGACAACAAAGTTTGTGATGCCTGTGTTAAAGGTAAACAGACCAGATCTTCATTTAAATTGAAGAAGCGGGTGAGCACTTCCAGGCCCCTTGAGATTCTACATATGGATTTATATGGACCCATTAGAGTCCAAATTAGAGAAGGGAAGAAATATGTATTGATTAATTTTGATGACTACTTCAGGTTCACCTGGACAATATTTATAAGAACCAAGATGAAACATATAAGGTCCTGGTAGCTTTTGCCAAGCAAAATCAAATAAAACTGAATTACAAAATTGTTGAATTCAGATCTGATCATGAAACAATTTGATAACTCTCAAGTTGAAAAATTTGCTGAGCTTGGAATAAGTGAAAACTTCTATACTCCTAGAACTCAACAACAAAATAGAGTTGTTGAAAGGAATAATAGAACACTCATAGAGATTGCTAGAACCATGTTGATTGACAGTGATCTTCCAAAGAGTTGTTGGGTTAAAGCAGTAAATACTACTTGCTATGTGACTAATAGGTACTTGATTAGATCATTTCTGAATTAGACTCCATATAAGCTGATATTCAATAGAAAGCCTAAGCTAGACTACTTCAGACCATTTGAGTGCAAGTGATTTGGGTTGAACATTGGTAAGAAAGAATTAGGAAAATTTGACTCCAAGAGTGATGAAGCAATGTTTGTAGGTTATTCCTCAACAAGAAAGGCTTACAGAGTTTTCAATAAAAAAACTCAATGTGTTAAAGAAAGTGTTCATGTTATCTTTGATGAGTCAGGAAAACAAATGAACTCAGTAGATGGTGAAGATTCAAAATTTGTAGAACTCATTCTTGTTCAAAGGGATGATATTGCTGAAGATGATGATCAATGGATAAATGATACAAATGAGAATGATGAAAGTGATGGTGATCCAGTATCTCAGACCTACCTCTAATAGAAGAACAACCAGAAGAAACAGTCAGAATGCACAGGGACCTGGTCCTAGTGGAATCAATCTCAGGAGGTAAAATTGGAGTCACAAATCCTGTTATCCACTTGAGAATCTGACTACACCTTTGGAAACATGAGTTCAAACAAGAGATCAAGCTAAAAATATTATGGTATTTTCAACCATTTTATTACAAATTGAGCCTAAGAATGTGAAAGAAGCTCTGAAAGATGCTGACTGGATCAATGCAATACAGGAAGAACTCCAACAATTTGAAAAAAGTAAAGTCTGGCATCTGGTCCCCAGACTTATTGACAAAATAATTATTGGGACTAAATGAGTGTATAAAAATAAGTAAGATGAGAATGGAACTATTAAAAAAAATAAAGCAAGGCTGGTGGTTCAAGGTTATTACCAGGAAGAAGAGATTGACTATAATGAGACTTTTGCCCATGTAGCAAGAATAGAGGAAATCAAAATTCTTATTGCATTTGTTACATATATTGGATTCAAACTATTTCAAATGAATGTCAAAAGTGCCTTTCTGAATAGAAATCTAAAGGAAGAAGTCTATGTCAAACAACCGCCAGGTTTTGAAGATATAGATTTTACTTATCATGTGCTTAAATTGGACAAAGCTCTTTATGATTTGAAGCAAGAACCAAGGGCCTAGTATGAGAGACTCTAAAAGTTTCTCCTGGAAAATGTCTTCAAAAGAGGGAAAATACATAATAATTTATTCTTAAAGACCAAAGGTAGCAGCTTACTGATTGTTCAGATATATGTTATTGACATAATCTGTGGATCTACTTCTGAATCCCTATGTGAAATGTTTGCAAAGCTAATGGGGAGTGAATTGGAAATGAGTATGATGGGTGAGTTGAGCTTATTTCTAGGGCTGCAGATTAAACAAACTTCTCAAGGGACAATGATTTGTCTAGATAAGTACATTAATGAGATACTAAATAAATATAACATGGGATATGCCAAGCCAATTGATACTCCAATTGGAACCAACTAAAAATAGATAATGATGAACCAGGTCCTTCAGTAAATAAGACAATGTATAGAGGGATGATTGGATCCTTACTGTACCTCACTGCAACAGGATAGCTATTGTATTCAGTGTAGAAATGTATGCCATATTTCAAGCCTACCTAAAAGAGTCTCATTTGAAAACTACAAAAAGAATTCTTATGTATTTGAAGTAAACAGAGAACCTAGTCCTATATTATCCATCAGGAGATAGTTTTGACTTGGTAGGATATGCTGATGTCAACTATGCTTACACTATTGCTCTAAACATGGCTAAGAATCCAATGCAACACAAGAGGACTAAGCATGTTGATGTAAGACATCACTTTCTGAGAGATAATGTTGAGAAAGAGGATATCTGTGTGAAGTTTTACAAGACTGAGGATCAGACAGCAGATATCTTTACTAAAGCACTTCACATGGAACAATTTGTGAAGAATTGGTTGAAGCTAGGTTTGATTAAAATGACCCGACCTATCATATGATTCAGTGATTCTCCACAAAAATTGGCTATGATTAGGAAACAAATATCCTTGGTAAAATATGTATTTGTTAGTCTAACTTAGTACCATACCTTTACAGGGATACACCCATGGGAACAACTTTGGAAGAAAATAGATAAGTTATGCACAAACTTGAGAATTCACTCAAAGAAAGAGAGGGACTTGGTCCCATCTCTCATGAATGTGCATGTTTTTCTTTTTGTTTTATTAAAAAAGACTGCATCTTCTCTATCCATGTCAGAAAATTTGTCTTATCCAAATTGAAATTAAACTCATCTTTGCATTAACTCCATGAACCCTTCCCAACTCAACTATCCTAACCATTCAAAGTCAAACCCTTTCTTCACTTACCTCCCTGATAAAGATTTATTACTGAAAAGACACTACCCTCTGAAAGTGTGATGACTGGTAATCCTTAGGTTGCTAAAAATTTAATTCCGCTATCACATAACCTAAAAAAAAGTTTAGATGATTCTAAGAAACAAAATGACAGTCTGAAAATAAAAGTCTCCGAAGTAAAATCTAGAAATCCAACTAAAAAACGCCAGACTTCTGAGGGACCTGGTCCCAAGAAGAAGAGAATGACTGATAATAAACCTAGTAGGGCTTCTAAAAGAAGAAAAACAAAATATGTAGAAATTAGGAGATTACAGGTACACAACAATTTTCAAAAAAGCTTCCAAGGTACTTTGCAGAACTTAGGAGTGAGAAAATAATGAACTCAAGAAAAAGGTTATAATTCTAACCAATGAGGCTTTGAGCTTTAATACAGATATTAGAATGCTGAACAAAGAGCTGTTGCAGTGGCTTAAGATAGTCTTACTTCTCCAAATCTTTTCCCAAAATCCTCCACCTTTAAATCCTCTAACTTTTGTGGCTTTTTCTATGCAATAGAAAATGTAAAATCTTGCACAACAATGATAACTAAACTGTTAAATATGAATGGGTTCTTTCTTTTGTGCTCCTTATCTGATTCTACTTTATTTCTAAAGTTGTTCTTCGTGTTAGTGTTGCCCCAGTGGCCATGAGTTAACTAACTTGTGCTTACTATTACTCTTGATTTACTGCTTTCACTTTTCAATGATGCCAAAAGGAGAAATATTGACTTCATGTATTAAGGACCAGGTGTGTTAAGGTACCAGATAAGTATGTACCAGATATGCGTATGGCATGTTGATAGGGGGAGAAATAATGGTGCATAATGACAAGAAAAAGTAAATGAATTGAGTTTTTGATATAAATGACAACAAGGGACCAGGTCCCTAAGTTGCATGATGATGGAAGAATAGTGTTGCATGATAGGGTGAATATTCATCTTTAGTAGTGGTAATAACACTGATTAAATGTGATGAATATGTATTGATGCATAAAACTCTATGGCTGGTTTGTCATCATCAAAAAAGGGAAAAATTATTGTATCTTGTTTTAATAATGAGCAACTGACTATAAGGGATCAGGTCCCTGAATGTTCAAGGGTACAGTACAGCTAGCACACGTTCACACAATTTTGTCCTTTTATGTAACAAACTACGCAGGTGCTACTTGTACTATTTAGGACACCTGGTCTAATTGCATTTCAACCCTAATCATCACTAAACTATAAAAGGAAAAGGATGTTTCTATATCAAGTGATTTTTGCAAATTCAAAAAGAGTGAGAAGAGAAAAAGGCAAAAACTCAATTTCAACATTGCTCAAGTTCTTGGTCTTTCTGTGTGCTAATAGTGAAAATGTTCTTGAGTTAGATATTGGTTTGTAATTGAATTACTCATACTATAAGAGTAATCTTTTCTTTTTGATTTTAGAGTGCATAGGGAGTTGTCTTAGCTTGATACTGGTTAGAATTAATCCGTATTGAGAGATTCTTGATAGAGTTGTCGAGCTAGGCTTATAGTAGAGTTATTAAAAGCAGGAGGAACATAGAATTAGGTTCAAGTCAAGTCTGGAATCAAGAGGTTGATTATAGTGGATTTTGGAGAGCTAGTGAGGGAAAGCCTTAGTTTTTCCTTCCTAGAGTAAGGGGGTTTCCACGTTAAATCAATGTGTTCCTTTATTTTCAGCAAAGTTTTACCTTCCTTAGTGTTTTACTGATTTATTGTCTGTGATTGATTTTGAGGGACCTGGTCCCTCAATGTGTGGTGCAACCCCAAGGTTCCAACACATTGATACCTTATTACATTTTACATATTTCTTCATAGATATGAATGAATCATGTCTCATGTGTTTTGTATTCAGTGTATGCTTCTCTATGTTTCTTGGTATAATTTTTCTGCATTCTTACTTTATTCTTTTCTCATGTAAATTATAAAAGATGTTAGAATAATTAAATTCAAATCTGCCTAACTTTTAACATATGAAATCTATTTTATATATTAAATTTTGTTTTAGCATTTAAGTTAAAATTTTAATGTTTGGAGCAAGGAAAGGAAGAATATTCAATTATATTATTCACTTTAACCATTACTTCGTTAGAATATATCATGTTTGGTCACATGTTTTGAATTCAGATTAGTTAGATTTCAATATAAATTTTGAACACCAAATTTCATGTACTTATAATATTTAAGTTAATAATATTGTCATGACACGCACGTGCAATGCACGTATTGAGAAATAATATGATACTTGAACCTTTTTAAAGATAATATTATTTAACACATCCGAACAAGACATTTCAATACGAAACAATTAGAAATAAGATTTTAACATTATCCATGCATCGTGTGGATACCAATTCTTTAAATGCAAGGGATAAAAGGTACTGAATAAATCAAAATTGCATTTTAAAAAAAAAAATCCAATAAATTTTCCAGCATTTCATCAAACAAATGAAATAATAAAAAATTATTTTAATATAAACGCATCAACTTTTAGAATCAAGTTTTATTTTTCTAGCTTTCCACAATCTTTTCATTAATTTATTTTTTTAAAAAAACCAATATTTATCTCATAATGGCATATTATTTTTTTTTTATTATTTATCATCAGAATTCGAATAGAACAATTATAAAATATAAACCAAATTTACTCAATATAATTTTTTAAAAAAATTTAAGATCTTTTAAGAAAATTTGATTTATGACCTCTAATATTCTTGAGTCATTCCAATATTAGACAAAGATTTGTACGTATACAAGAACCATTTTAATTAATAGAGTTGTGGTGAAATGATAAATATTTTATCATTTTTAATTAAAGGTCTCAAATTCAAGTATTTTTAGACGCAGAGTCTTCTTTATTAGAAAGTATTTTACTCCCTAATGTGGAATATCCCAGCACCAATTCAAGTCTTTTTGGATTTTAATATAAATATCAGACTATCAAATGAGGAAAAAAATGGAGACCGTTTTGATCACTTTCTTTTACTAACTGTTGGCCATGACAGTGATAAGAGTGGCAATGACTAAGAAAATATCTTCCAGGAGGACACATCCTAAATCATTAGGAGCCTTGAAGACCACGACTTTTGTTAAAGAGAAATGGAGGGTATGTGTGTGTTTTAAATCAAAATGAGTGATGAGAAACTTGCCAACTCATCCTGGCCAACAGCAAATCACTTATTGATGATTTGGTGTTTCATTTTTATGTTAGGAAGTTTAAATTCATGTGTATAAGATTTACTTAAAAAAAAAAAGTACTCTCAATCAAAAAGCTTTTTCATATATTAAAATTTAAATTTAAAATCTTTGATTAATAACAAAGAAATTCAATTCATTTCGCCACAACTTCGATGGATTAAATACTCTCTCCTTCATCATATTTACATGTGTTAAGATGCTACCTAATTTTCCATGGCTATAAAGCAAAGCCGTAGGATTTTCTTTAATTATAGAACACATATCATCCACTAGTTCACTGCTTTCTCTTAAGATATTTTCTTAAACAAACCCATTAAATAGCACATCTTGTCCACGTTATTTTTTTACAAAAAAGTCGTAGAGGACGGTTTTGTGGGTCATCCACATCTTCCGTGATTTAATGGAGTTTACTACTTAATGCATTTCATTTTCCTTGATCTATTTAGCCAAAAAAAATAAAAATAAAAATTACCCTTAAATAAATCATAAAATCAAAGGGAATTTTAAAATTTAAAATTAAATTTATAATTTAATATATAAAAATAGAATTGTTTTCACAGAGTATAATATAAAATGTGTCACATAAAATAAACTAAATCAAGTATTAAATATAAGGGGTCATTCATGATACTCAAGATAGAGGGAGAGGATGTAAATTGAAAACATTCCCCAATCCACTAGTTAAATATTGCGATGCTCAACTTGACGCACCTGCAGGGTAGTTTTGTAGACAAAATGTAAGCAAAGTAAATGACTAAAAGTAAATTAAAATAAATATTTTATAGTGATTTGGATTTTCAATGTGGTGCCTAGTCCAATTTTCTTGAGTTACAAGAGTTTTCTTTAGAGGTTCTTGAGTAAACTTCAAACATACAAAATTTTCTAAGTTCTCTTAATCCAGACTATGGATAGCAATGGTGCGATGCGGTGTAGATTTTTTTTAAACCCGCAAATTTTAAAATCGCCCCGCACTATATCTTTTCATTTTAAACCCGCATAAATCCACCGAACACTCATACCTGCGCATACCCGCACCGCCCCCCCATTTTTCCTTTTTTCTTTTTTAAAAAATTTGTAACTCCACTGAAAACAATAATATCTTCAATATTAGGAAATAGTAACAACCAATTTCTATTATATCACTTTTTACTATAGAATTATCAGAAAAGTATTATGTGTACAAGTAATGATCAAATATCAAATTTTCATTAAGATGAATAAAGAAATTAAAAAAGTTATAAAATTGTTTATTTGTAGTGTTATTCATATTGTTTTAAGCATCATAAAATTTTAAGTGAAGAATACATATAATTTTAGGTAGATTTATTAGAATAATACTAATTTTTAACTTTTTTTTAGTTTAAACCCGCATATACCCCCGCCCCGCCCTGCCCCGCACCATTTAAAAAAAAACTTACTTAAACTCTCGCCATATCCGCACTGCACCCACATAGTCTAAAACCCGCATCGCCCCACATAGTCTAAAACCCGCACCGCACCCACACTGCCCCATTGCCATCCCTAATCTGGAAAGACCCAAATTCTTTTTCTTGTCACAACCTCTACTCAGGGATAGACATACGTCGATTTTTGGGTGCTCCAACACCTATTAAACTCCACGTGAAATTGGTATAATACATAGAAAATATTCAAAAATAGGTATAAAATATATAAAAGCACCTGCTAAAATAAAAAGTTGACTGAGTGCACTGACATTTAGGTTGATCTTAAGGTTCTCCACTAGAGGGGGTGCCCCGGGTTCGAACCTCGTTGAGGTAATTTTTTATTTTCTTCAGCTTTTTAATTTTTAAACACCCACGATCTTTAAATCATGAGTTTGCCGTGCCTCTACTTGTATACCTCTTACTACTCCCTTGTTTTCTTTTTGATACACTAGTAAATTATAAGGATACAATGTTTGATATAAAGATAAAAGAGTGTGCAATCTTTATCACGCTCCGAGTTTACAACCTGGATGCGACAAAAGAATTTGAAGCTACTAATAGACCTAAGAGGATCCATGACATAGTATATATAAGCATAAAAAATGAAGCGGAAATTGTAGTCATAGATGAAGTTTAAATGAACAAATACTGAAGTCTGAAGGCCTAACATAGACTATGCTCTAGTGGCTATCAAGCCTCTAAACTGAATAACAACAAATCGGCCAAGACTCACTACATTTTTGTATAAGAAGGACTCATCAACTACTAGATTATGAGATGAAACTGTCTAACCACAAGTTTGAGAACGATCGCATATATCTACATCAATGAAAATGTCACACATAAGATATATGAGATCATTACAAAAATGGTACTGAGTATGTAAGATCATAATATATATTTAATTCATCCAACAAAGCAATATCATGAAAGATAACTGAAATCTAATAATAGAGCAAAACATTTGAGGATAAACAAACCCAAACTGTAAGTTACCAATCATTTCTAAAAGCTGAGAACTATAACATAATTAAACTGTAAGGTTGTGAAATCATGAACAGTAATGCAATTAAAACTGACACTGGGAGTTTTTCTTAATTGACATACATCACGTGAGCTCATAAAGTCCAACGTATAATTTCAGTTAGGAGGGAGAGTTATGCCATGCCACAAGTATAGAACTGCCTAATGTAGATCCACCACTGGGCCCCGTGGGCCAAACAATCGTTTGACTCAAATTCTATGCTGGAAATGTAGTTCTAGGATATGGTTTCATTGAACTTGTATACTATCGATTCTAAATACTACTCAAAAGTAATTGTGTAATACTATGCTCATACTGTAAACAAATATTTCTTATCTTCCTAAATGTAAAGTTTGAATATTTTATAAATTTGTAGTTCTATAAAGACTCTAAAATTGACACGGCCCGAACCAGGGCCTTCTCGTAATGGGCATCCCAAGTCCAACAAGGACCAGGGACCACCCCCGATACCCAACCCAAACTCCAAATACATACCCTAAGTTGGATGGATTTCGAACATATAATAAGATGAAGTTATGTACCACACAAGACTTTGGGATAGGTCCATGACTTTGACAAACCCAAACAAGTCAAACTATCCAATACCAAACCAACAACCATAATGTAAACCAATCCATAACCATTCCATAACATAATAGAATAGAAAAATCACAAATCAAATAGAGTCAACCGGTATCATCCATAATACCAATACCAATGCCAAGGCTGACACTAATGCTGACACCGCCTATACCAACCCATAGTAGTCTCACAAAGCCTCTATCCGAAAGTAAAACAGAATTTGATCGGGACATTCCTCCGACCATAGCCAAAATCAAAGTCTAAGAATAACCAAAGTATGATGACAAGACCATAACATGAAATGGAGCCTTCCAGAGTATGGAATCTCACCACTTCAATCTAACCCTAAGTTGTTCCCAAATTTGATCACTGAGCAGGAGGAGTTGTATGACCAGTTCCTGCATCGCGTGGGGATACAAGGCTCGAAGACGGGTTAGCGGGTGAACACTAGCATGCACTCAGGATAAGAATAAAATCATGCCAGTATTTAAAACCAAGTAAATAACCGTATGCATTCACATCCATATATATATATATATATATATATATATATATATAAATCTATGTCAAGAAAGAAAATTGGGTTTAGCATGCATTTAAAACTATTAACCTAGATTTGTGTAGCTTAACCACCCTATAACCACCCACGAGCTATATGGGTCCAGTGTTACCCCCTGAACGAGCCCAGTACGTGTAGCCGCACGTATCGGAGATATCATAGGTGTAGGAGATTTTTGTGTACCCTCCACCCTCTATGATACATATATACAAGTTTAACATAGGGGATTGTTGTGTACCCCACAAGTATATGGTCGCCATGTCCAACCCTCATATCGGAAAACATGAGTTTCCAGTGTCCGTCTATTGGACTCACACCTTCAGGATTAGCTATCATAACCCGCCATTATTTCCCAATTGAAACTATTAGCACACAACCAACCACCAATTCCATATATTATTAATCAAGTCTATAAAAAGTAGATTGTCATACCGACTATAGATTGCTAGCAATGTCCTTAGCCAATCACCTAGGGGGTTTCCATGTACCCCGTAGGTACCATTATTAGATTTACTTGGGGGATTCTCATGTACCCCACAAGGTTTTAAAAATCAAAATCATGGCCACCAAGGCCTTTCCATTTAGCCATTAAAACCATTTAACCAATTTAGGTTCCAACATCATATTATACTATGCAAGTTTTCAATGAAAGTCCAACTAGGTAATAAAAGCATTCTCATAGGCATTTTAACAAACATGTTGAGGGCATATAGTTTCAAAAACCAACACCAAGTAGCTATTTGACCATTACCATGCATCCACATATTCAAACCATAGTTATAATATGAAAATCACAAGTAAAAACATGAAAAACATAAATCAACTATTAATAAACAAAACCCCCCAACATATAATTCAAAACCCAAAATAATATCACAATTATGCCATGAAAACCATCCATAAAACATACCTTTATTTGAACTAACAATGAGGGAGGAGTAACATGCTTTAGATTACGAAGAAGATGAAGAGAAATCACTCTTTTAGAGCTTTAATTGACCACCTTAAAGAAAACCCTAGCCTTTGCTTAACCAAAAAGCTTGAGAGAGTTTCTACGTATTTAAGATTAGAATAATAGGATAAATGATGTCCCAATAGTATTTTAGGTCGTGTGGTCATAAGCGGTGAAAAGGAAAAATATCCAGAATACTCCCAACTTAAATTATAAAAATTCCTGCAGGAAGGTATGACAACCCCCTTGAATCGTACCCACATTATACGAGTGTTACCCACAACTCATACCCTAGACAGGATGTTGGACATCACATACTGTCCACCATATGAATCCTCTTTCCCCAGTGTACCATGATCATATGATCCGTACCTTTAACTCGCACCCTTGGCAGAAATATTTAGGTTGGACACTAAACAACATACGATTTAGATCATACCACCCGTACCCTATCCTTACGGATCTTACTGAGCCACTTGTACTCAGAGCCAAGTCAAATCACTATGTTCCAGATTAAGTGAAGGATCAACCAACCAACCCATCACCAACCGTGCGACCCATACCACCAAACCTGAAACTCAGCCACCAAACACTAGTTAGCATATGAATTGGGTCACACGACCCATATCCTCACCATACGGCTCGTATGGTAAGTTGTATGATCAACAGAGACTTACAACTCAAAAGAATTTTCAAGGACCAAAATCCAGGGTGTTTCAAAAATCATACTTTAAAATATAAGCTTCAAGAATAAGGTATAAAATCATGTCAAGAATAAGAAGATCAACAAAGAAATCTTGCTAAGATTAAAAGCAAATAAAATGTATAAAATCCATAATCATAATTAGACTTCAAGAACTCATGCAATTTGCTAAATAAAAGAGGAATTTGAAATTGGGTTTATAAACCCTAACTATGAACTTAATCCATGAAAATCACAGAGATTTAGACATAAAAATGAAAGTAAATTCACATTGAAGTCCTACATACCTGAACACAAAGTGTGAAGCGAATCTTGAACTTGGAACCTTTGGAGCTTGAAAATTGAAATACTCTTTCTTCAGTTCTTGAGTTTTAAAAGAGAAAAGAAACAACGAATTTAGGAGACAATCTAAATATTTAGGATGATTTTAGGATTATAATCGGGTTTGATAAGGTTAAATGAGGGTGTAAAGATGAGATTGCCCTTAATTTAAAAGAGAAAAGTGAAACTTTTATGACTGAGAGTGTGTGCATGCCTCACTCGTCAACATAGAGGAGGGGATAGTGCACCACACTGCCCAATGCACGGGACAACTAGTGACCTTTTTTCATGCCCAAATAATTTTTAACATTCGTAAGTGGCAAATAACCTCATTTTATGACTCTAAATCCATAGAAAAACTACTAAGAACATGTACAATCTTTGGATATGTTACACTATTTCTTACTCAAGTAAAGCTACGCCAATTTCCTTATTGATCTTAAGATTTTTTATAATCTTGTTCTTTATATAGCTATGGTAGTAGATGGCGATATTGATGCCTTTGATTCTAGATATGATTAATTTTGTGTATCTGCACTTTTAGGAAAATCCAATTAAATTTCATTCAGTCAAGAATTGGTATTGATTCTTAACTAAGTATACATATTTATATTAGATATTTCTATGTGTCTTCTTTTTATTTTTTCCTTTCTAAAGAGGTGTGTCATATTTCTTTTGATCCTGTACTTTCTTTTGGAGTTGAAGTACCAATATCATTATTTTTTTGTAGATTACATTTGATTCTGCACTTTCCTTTTGAGGCAAACTATCAATCTTGTTATTTTCAAGTAGCTTGAGACAGTACCAATTTCTCCTAATCTTGTGCATTCAAAATATATTTTAATTTGATTTCTTTTCTGTGTAGTCCCTGGTTTGCAAATCTTGTTTCACGATATGCTAAACTTGATTTTCT
The DNA here is from genome assembly GCA_030864225.1 of Capsicum baccatum var. pendulum. Lineage (NCBI taxonomy): Eukaryota > Viridiplantae > Streptophyta > Magnoliopsida > Solanales > Solanaceae > Capsicum > Capsicum baccatum. The sequence goes on from CM061559.1 coordinate 62,695,019, forward strand.
TCGATATACAATTTGGTTTCTTTAATTTTTTGATGGGTTGCTTACTTTTGTTGGTGACTTTTGCTTTCCTGATATACTGTTTTTCTTTTTGTCCTAAACATTGGTAAATTAACTTGATTAGATGTCGTTTTTAAAATCAAATGCTAACAATCTTCACTTTTTATGATGACAATCAAAAGGGAATTAGAGGTAGTTCACTTTCCTCTATTTTAAAATGCTCCCATTATCCTGTGCTTTAGATCAACGTAAGCTGACTCTATGTCCTGTGTTTTTCCCCTTCAACATTATCAAAAAAAATAAAGGTATACAAATATACACAAAATAGTATCTGACATTTAACAAATAAGGTCCTATAATCAAATAGGAGAACATGTATAAAAAACATAACAGTAAAGATAGTAGGGGAAACCACCCCTTGAGTACAAAGCACTACAAAAAAGGGGTCAAATTGTGGGGATCAATTTTACGGTTTGCGGGGGTTTAAGACCCCCACAAAATGTAATTTTGGCAGTTCTCAAAACCCCCACAATTCATGCCATCACAAACAAGTTGCGGCGGTTTAACTCTCGTCACTCTAAATTTAATTATTTTTATAATTAATTTTTATTTAGAAGTTGTGGGGGTTTAGAACCTCCGTAATTTTCAGTTGACCCCCTTAACTTTAAATTTAATTACTTTTATAATAAATTTTTATTTAAAAGGTGCGGGGGTTTAAAACCTCCATAATTTTTTTTAAAAATTTAGTAGGCCCATCAATTTTCAATAGCTAATTATAGATTCTAATTTTAGCTTAAATTTAATTGTTCCTTTAACATAACCTACAATTCAATATTTGTTCAATTCATATATCATTAATACAAGCATTAAACATTATAATTGACAAGCATATCAAAAATACATTGAACGTTAAACTTCAAAATTAAATTTTCAACATTAACATCTTCAAACTCCAAATTTTCAACATTAACTAGTATCTTCAAACTCCAAAATCAAATTTAAACACAAAAACTTCAATATTCTAAGATCCACTCCAACCACACAATTACATCATCCTAATTGAATATCCAAGACAAATGCAACAAAATCAAAAAATATCATTAGGATCATTATCTCCACGTGATCTCCTTGCATCCATTGGCAAAATGGGTCCACTAGCCGCATCACTTGGCTACATAACAATGCAAAGTCTAAAAATCAATCGATAAATCACTTTTAATATAAGTAAAGAGGACATTAAGCGAGTCAGACTTAGAACAATCAGCACAATAATTTAACAAATCAATAACCAGAATATAAACAACTGCAACAACAAGATAGATTTGGTAAGTTCTTTAATTTTTAGTCCAAATAAAATGGTTACATCTTAATTCAACATCAGTTGACAAGGACAGTTTCAACTAGGCATACAGGAATTTCACAACAGAATAATGAAGACCATAAAATAACACCACCTTATTATCAATACATTCAACACAACAGGAAATAGCAAAAAGTTACCTCAAGGATTCTCTTCTTGAAAATGAAAGAAAAGAAGGTTTTGATTCTCTTTTGTAATGTTGTTATAAAAAGGAGCCAAAAGACTTTGTGTAATGGTGCAAAGACTTCTACAGACTACCATACATATATATAGGCTATGGTCTAAGCTAAAAACTAAGTAAAGTGCCAAACGTCAGACTTTAAAGTCTGGTGTGAATGTTCATCAAGTTTCTAAGAGGTACCTTTCTGCAACAAACAAGGAAAAGGAACTCAACTAACTGTATCAATGGTTAAAAAAAGATTTACATTACCACTTCTCTTTGAAACTTCAATGATATTAGGGGAAAATTATAAAGGGAATAAACAATATTTTCATAAAAGAAAAAAGGTCTAAATTTCCAAAATAATTTTCAAAATATCCAAATCTGTCATTTTCTACTGACGAACTATGGAAGGACAATATGACATTTATTCTCATAACAAAGACAATAAGAATGTCAAGATGGTGTTTGTCCATTCACTCACTACTAGTCAAAAGGAGCTTTCCCAGGTTCAAATTGAATAACACAAGCAAGCAACAAACTGAGCTTGAAATTTTTTTTAGTTTAAAATTAAATGAGAACTCTTTGAGTTTCACAAGCCTAGTCAAGTTTTATTCGTCACATATTGTTCACTTACAACTCTAATTAAAGGTAAACGACAAAGAAGTGTGGTAGTTCATATAGTTTATATAAGTACAGAGAAAATGAAAGGCAGAATGCAACAACCTATGCTACTAAAGAGGAGCTAAAATACAAAAGCAGATGCATAATATTGAGTGTGATCAAACAATCAAAAATTAAAAAATTACAATGACAGATCGGCATGTGATTGAGAGACTTGACTGTTTGAGAAGGAACAATAAAAAACTTAAACTTCACGACAACTTATCTATTCACTTACATCGCATCTTTAGAGATAAATTACAATGGAGGAGAAATTCTTAGTAACATGTGTTTCTATTTCTCTCCAAAATAAAAATAACATAGCCTATAATTTGGTTACAAAAATGTTAGTACCGTTAAATATCCTTTCTATGTTATGTTTCTTCAACCACAGGTCCTTTAGTTTTCTACTCGAGTCATAGCTAATTCAACTATGGTATCACAATAAGCATTCACTAGAAGAAAAAAATGGAAGGATCCATACTAAATATCAAGCATCGGAACAAGGTATAAACAACAGTAACCATATCAACAAAGGTGAACCTAGCCTAAATTTTTTAACACATAAATCAGTCAATCAATTTCTTAAAATAATTTAAAGTTTAACCTAAATATTTCCATAAAATCAATGACACATAACAAAAGAATATTAACAAAAAATTCAAAACATTACACAAATACAAAGGAACATAAATAAATAAATAAATAAATAAATAAATAAAATAAATAAATAAGAAGGATATACCGGCGCTACAAGATGTAGGAGGATCCTTATGAAGATCCTTGAGCTCCTTCAATATCCATTTTGATCTAATCCTAGTGTAATATTGAGGTTCAATAGCTCTTCACTTTCCTGAAAATGATCAACATTACTCTACAAAAATAATGATATCAACTAGTACACCTCAATTCCAAGAGACTTTATTGGTCATATTATTTTTGTTTCAAGATTTCTACTGAGCATTAAAGAACAACCAAACTTTGTAAATTGAGAAAACTTGAAGAGAATAATTGATATCTACAGAAACATGTGAATCTACTACGGATTATTAAAGAACACCCAAAACTTTGTAAGCGGAATGGAGTTGAGGAGAGAGTAATTTATACATATTTCTATCCCCTGATAACTTTTTACAACATTCGTGAACTTCTCTTAGAGGATTCAGTATGTGAAGCTATGTACAACCAGAAAACCAAATACAAAAAGCATGAACCTTTTTATCTATACCTCAACATGTTCATCCAAGTTTGGGTTCTTATCTTTAAGAAATTCAATTATATCATGTGTCCCTTAATCAACTTGAATACCCAAAGACTATAAGAAAATATCAGAACAAAGGAAACATAATCTATTAGCACTTCTCACTCCCTAACTATAACAAGACCGGGATTTCTCAAAAAAAATTCAGCTTGAAACATTAGCTTAGCACTTCTTCCGAAAAAAGAATTCCTACTTCGACCACAAAATGCAACAAGTTTCAATATAAATAAACACTAAAACAGGCTCAAAAAATCTACTCAAAACATGAATAAACTCAAATAACCCTAATTTAACTTACAGGAGAAGATGTCAATTCAAGCTTAGTTTACAGAAATTGTGCAAAAACTGGAGCAATCAGTTGGGATTTCCCGTGCTTCTGTGGTTATTGCAACCTCAATGACTCTTTTTTGCCTACCAACTGAAATGGTTGCCTACCAATTTGGGAAATGAGAGGAAAAATGGGAAGGTCGAGATAATTGGGAAAGTGAGGGAAAATATTTGCCTAATTAAAAAAAAGGGAAAATGTTAAGGTTTTTTTTCTGATTATAGCGGGGTCTAAACCCCCCCGTAAATTTATATTGTTATGGCCAAATTAGCGTACATTAATTTTTGGTATATAGTGGGAGTTTAAAACCCCCGTAATTTATAGTGGGGATTTAAAACCCCCACAATTTTATATATTTTAGCGATAGATTTTTAACCCCCGCATTTCATATAATTTTATGGGGGTTAAAATAACCCCCACAAATAAACCCCCGCAATATCACTCGTTTTTTATAGTAAAGGTAGATTACATAAAACAATGTCAAAAAGGGACAAATGACCCTTTGGAAGAGATAGTTGTAATTTGAAACCAAAAGATCGAGGAGAAGAACAAGACATAAAAGTTTGTCCACATAGTACTTGAGGGCGTTGATAATTCTCTTAGATAAGGATTTGTAGGAGCACTCAACACTTTTTCGCAAGTTTGGAGTAAGTGTTTTAGATAGTGACTGAAAGGCTAGTCTGAGAAAAGCCAACTCCAGTGTTGAGAGAGTTGAATGGACTGATTAGCTTATTCATTATTTTGATTTCCTTTTGTTTAATTCCATGGAGATTCATAATTTTTCAACGTCGGTATTGGTATCCATGCTAAGCTAAAGCATCTTGTCTAGAGATTTCTTTACCCGAACCATGCCATCTTCCAAAAATGTCAATCTTCTCTTGATATCACCTGCTTTTTAAGTAGTTCTATGACAAAATGTATAGAAAAATTATTGGTTTTGTATTGTTCTATCTTCACTTTGACAAACCCCTTTTTTCACTATTTCACTTCATCTAAAATAAATATATCCTATGCTATCAGAGGCTTGGAAACCATAAGTAGAGAACACTTTAATGAGTTTATGGTCAAGGAGAGATATTATTGAGGCAATGAAGATTTGAAAGATGATCAAGCTATAGAGAAAGGTTGCAGTACCACTTGACTCATTGAACTTTTAACCATATATTCGTGAATCTATGCAATCTAGTTGATTCTATATTTGTTAAGTATATAGTAAATTACAAAGACATCTCAGTTTGAGATGCCACTCAAAATGCCTTTGGGGAACCAAAGATGTGGAAATAATATAAGGCAAAATATATAACTTTTCTAAGCACAGAGTAAAAGGACTAAAATTTGATAGGCCTTCTCTAGGTTCCACCATAACAGCCTTGGCTTCATCAAGGTTTACCTCAAATATTTAGGCCAACATCCATTGATAACAGAGATAACTATCATGATCCAAACCAGGGACTAGTCATGATGAGTATCTCAAGCCCATTATGGGCCAGAGACCACCCCTTTTCCCTAACCTCCAGAGCATAATAAAAGTAAACAGCAGAAGCCAACCAAAATATATAATAAAGATAGATAAGTGTAATCAAGTTATAAAAGTCAAATCATAATGACCAAAACACCCTAATACTATCCACAAAAGCCTCTAAACCTGAAATACTAAACTAGGTAAGGACATGCCCCTGACTATGATAAAAGAGAATTCATAGTTCCTAAAATATGAAAAGAAACCTAATAAAATAGGAGGGTTATTCGAAAGATGGAGGTTCACCACTTCACAGCAACTCAATCATTATACCACACCACCTAACATTGCACAAGAGTAACAGAAAAAACCTTGGACTCTATATCATGAAATGATGCAGCATCTAGGGACGGTCACTGGGGACAGTCAAAAATATATACACAACATTTATATATACATATATAGGATGTCGGGATAAGGACGAAGGCCATGAACATGAGAGTTTAAAGTATTAACCTAAACTGAGAAGCTCGCTCTATCCTAAAAGCATCTATGGGCTATATGGGTCTGACTCTCCCTACTGGAAGGGCCCCAGTCTATGTTAGACGCATGTACTGAGGAATGGATAAAGACACCAAGGTGATAGCCATCCAAAATATAATGTGTATCTAAACACATGGTCATATAGACCCACAATGTCAGCAAACGTTATTTCTAGTGTTGGTCCCCCGGGGACTACACCTCACGGTGAGCTACACAATTCTCTTTAAGATAAAATTAAAATAGTTTATACATAAACCCAACCATTAATAAAGGAGTCTTTACTAAGGCATTTTTCAACATGGTATCATCATACCAATATGCTTGCAATCTAATTAAATTATGCCAAACCAGTCCACTTAACTATTAGACTCTCAATTTCTATTTATAATTCAAAACCATAGCCACCAAGGATATTTCAAAACTATTGTAATCCATTTATCCTTTAATGCAATGCATTATTTTCAAAGGACAAGTCAAACCATGTGATATTCGTATTTAAAAATAAGATTGTAAAGTGGGTTGAGGTTAATGCTATTATCAAGCCAAAATTTTATCAAATTAGGGAAACCCGTGTCACCCATTTCAAATATTATAATAATGCACCAATTCAGTCCCAAAACCATCAATTAAAGCATAAATGATAACTTTAAAACATGGGAAAAATAATTTAAGAAATAACAATCAAAAGCCCTCAACCCAATTTCAAACCGATCAATTAAATCACATGAATAATGGTTAAATAATTCCACAATGTCAATCAAAAGCCCTCAACCCAATTTCAAACCTATCAATTAAATCACATGAATAATGGTTAAATAATTCCACAATGTAAAATTTACGTTAGAGATGAGATAGAGAGAATTAAAAGGGACTCAAAGTTTGGATCCTAATTGTTGAATTCCTTGTAAAACTGTGACACCTCGAAAAGTTTTGAATCCAAGTTTAATATTTTTAGTGAATATAAGGTGTACTCATTTTACGGAGAATCATAGTGTATGCATATGTATATAATTGTAGTATATATAAGTTATATGGTTGCTACTAGTAGAAAGAAAAAAGAAAAGGGAAATGGAAAAGTCTTATAAAACTTTAAATTACTACTTCCAAGTGGAGGCTACTTTAAAGGGAAACAAAAAGAAAAGATTTTGGTTTTGGGGGAAAACTAACGTACAGCACATATATTTATTCAAAAGAAAAGCAGCAGGTACAAAATGAAAAGTTATTAGTTCTAGTGGCTTACCTGCTACTATTATTCTTTCTTTGTTCCCTTTTTCCAGCAACTACGAAGCAAATCAAATGATTTAAGAGGAAATAAGAAGCGGCATCTAGACTACTTGAACTCAATTTTGTTCTCTTTTATCGGTGACTAAGAATTCATTAGAGGAGGAAGGAATTCTTATAGTAATTTTGAAATAATCTTGGAGAAGTGACCTTAATAACCTAAAGTCGGAATTGAATTCCTAGAGTTAATTCTCTATCCCTTTCTTTTTGAATTTAATTACAGACAAGTATTTGGGGTATCTAATTTGAATTTTTATACTAGTTTTTGAAATGGGTTCATGAGAAGAAAAAGGGAGAAAATGAGCAATTTTGGTGAAAGAGGAGCTTTTAGGGATTTCTATCAATTGGGTGAATTTATCGTTGAATTGTATAAGTTTTTAAAGTTGGAATTCATTTCGAATTCTTGTTAAGAAATTCAATTGGTTCCGGCCATAACTGAAGATTTTTGGAATAAATTGTTAAACACTCATATGAGTCATTGATGGACACATATCTTATCCTTGTAGTTAATCGATTGGCTAGTGGATACGTGGAATTAGTGGTTGGAAGGATAAGGGCTACCTTTTTGCGGGTTAAATTGCTTAAGGCTCGGAAAGATATCGTAGATAGTTAAGCGATAAGGTATGTAAAGCTAAACCTTCCCTCGCTACTAAGGCACCACCCTACATTTCATGCTCTTTCCCAATTGATGTTAGTATAACTCTCATGAATTTCGAAAGTGGAATCTTTATATTGCCTTCACATCACTCCCTCGTTCTACTATCAAGCTTATAAGTATCTATCTTTTCTTTGTGTTAAATTTCTACGATACTCCCATATCATTATAAGTTTCTATACTTGAAGCCCTTTCACTTTAGGAGTGAATAGTATAGCATAGTTTCACTCGTGTATGGTAGGTAAACGATCATTATCATAACTCATATGTCATAGGCCTTCAAGGAATTAATTGATAAATATTAACAACGGGAGGGTACATAGGTTTGGCTTGGCATATCGCTCAACATGATTCTGTGCACAGGATCGATACCAAACCACTATAACGAGCCCAACCATTGGGTGTACCCACCTTTGTGGCATCATTTGTATTTGAATTCAGTCGGAACGTATTGTATTGGTTTTTCCTAACTCGAGCCAACATATGGCATATATGGCCTGCGGGCAGACCCTCGTACTGAGCCTCTGGGTGGGGTGTACCTGATTACAGACTACAGTTACAGTTACACACATGAGATCATAGTAATGAGTATGTGATCAACATATGTTTTATACTTGCCTCAGATCACCTTCGAAAGGCTATCTTGTGATCATTTGTAAGACTTATAGGATAAATGCATTACTTAGGCAAAGTTTAGGCCCTACATTATAATGAACATTTTTTTAAATATTATATATGATGCTAATAAGGTTGGTGCATAAGTTATTAGTTCATATCGCAAATGTGTTATTTGTTGGCTCATACATTTTTCACTTTACCATTTGCCTCATATGATCTTCTATACTTGTCCAAATGTTATTCTGTCTGCTTTTATACCAGTACATGTTGTTTATGTACTGACATCTCGGGCCTACCATATTTTATTAATGCAGGCTCAGATTCTCAGGATAACAAACGTCCACATTAGACTCTTTTACTATTTCCAGCTGGTATTTTGGTAACCTTCAACTCTCTCTGGAGCTGATCTATGCCTAGTACTTTTTATTATATGTATAGGTCTTTGGTTGGGCATGACAGACCTAATGTCAACTAGTCACTTATAGTATAGTGTGTTAAATTGACTAGAGGCTTCATGGACATCATGTAGTATTGTATAGTTTTGTAAATGTAACTCCTTGTATATATATGCAATGTTTAGTGAATATCCTGCTCGTTATTATCCCATAACCTCGTGTACGTCATAGAATGCCTGTCGAGTAAGTAAATGCAGTTTTTGTCCATCATTGTTGTTTTGGGGCATGGCAAACTTGGCATCAGAGCGCCTAGGTTCAGGTGTCCTGGGAAGTCTATGAGGTCGTGTCTAATAGGACCTTACTTATCGATATGTTGCGTGCCACATTTATAATTAAGGGACTTCATGGACATTTAGGAATTTGACCTTCATATATAATCTAGATCGGGCAATAAAGCTAAGTTATAGAATGTTACTTCTGACTCCTATTCTGCTTATTTATAATACAGACCATGTCTTCTACAGAAAAAGATAAAGCATCCCAGCAGGCTGCTACAAGCGCTAGTCAGGAGGCAATCACTATCGAGCCATATCCCGTATTGGTTGATCTGAATAGGACTTAAGAAAGTTTGTTGGTTTTTATGCTTCCAGGTTCTCAAACTCCCAGAACGGAAGGACTTACAGGGTTTCTGTACCTCCAGTGGTGCCAATGGTAGTTCCTATCTCACCACCAAGTGCCTTAGACCCAGATCTTAAGGGATCAATTCAGTTGCTTACACAATTGGTCATCGCTCAAGCCCAAAGACAGAGTATGGACGTACCTGTTTCTACTAAGGGAAGGATAGCCGAATCTAGGATCAAAGATTTCCTCCGTATGAATCCACCAGAATTAACAGGTTCTAAGCTTACAGAGGATCCTCAATAATTCTTTGATGAGGCTTATAGAATTTGAAAGGTAATGCGGGTCTCGGATATAGATGCAGTTGAATTAGTCGCCCATCAACTGAAAGATATCATAGTTGATTGGTATGAGACATGGGTTTCCTCGAGAGGTCAAGAAGCTCTTCCAGCGGTCTAGGCAGAATTTTCAGAAGCCTTCATGGATCATTTCATGCCATTAGAGCTACGAGAGGCGAAAGTGGATGAATTTCTATATTTAAAGTAGGGTAATCTTAGTGTCAAGGAGTATTGTTTGTGGTTTACACAATTGTCCAAATATGCTCTAGAGGTGGTTAACACACAAGCAAAATGGATTCATTGCTTTGTGAATGGCCTTATGGGTCCCTTGAAGGACCTTCTTTCTGTTGCTGTTATAAACAAAGATTTGGATATAATAAGAATTATGGAACGTGCTCAGAAGATAGAGAAAGTTCAACACAATTGTGAAATAGATAGTGAAAGACAGCAGAGTAAGAAAGCTAGGACTACCAGCCAGTATCAGGGAAGTAGTAGAGCTACCACTAGTATAGGACCACCTAGTTAGACCCAGTCTCCTGCGTGATCCACATCTAATGCTCTAACTCAGTTCTTAAGGCATAGGTATGAGCAGAGCCAGACTTCTAAAGCACCAAACTTATTACCTCAGAGGGGCGCTAGTCGAGGGTTACAACCTTGACCTTCTTACAGGCAATGCGGCTGATCATATGGAGGAGAGTGTCAGTGTGGTTCTAATGTATGTTACTAGTGTGGTATAGAGGGGTATATGGTACGTGATTGTCCACAACTAAAAGGTAAAGATAGATATGATAGATCATAGCATACAGGGTCTACATCAGCTTCATCTTCATCAGTGCCTTCTTCTTCTTGTGGTCCTCAAGCATCAGCAAGCAGAGAATCTGGTAGGGAAAGAGGGCCTAGTTCGAGCATAGGCCCGAACCGTATGTATGCACTAGATGGTTGGCAAGATTCAGAGGCATCTCCAGATATGGTCACAGGTACCTTAGCTGTCTTTTCACATGATGTATATGCCTTGATAGACCCAGGATCCACCTTGTCATATATTACTCCATTTTTTGCTAAGAAGTTTGGAATAGAGCCAGATTTGTTACGCAAACCATTTGTGGTATCATCTCTAGTAGGAGATTCTATTATAGCTACACGGGTCTATTATGATTGTGTTGTGACAGTATGTTGTCAGACTACATTGGCTAATCTGATTGAACTTGAAATAGTCGACTTTGACATTATTATGGGTATGGATTGGTTATTCTCTTGCTATGCTATAGTTGATTGTCGAACCAAGATAGCCCATTTCCACTTCCTAAGAGAGTTAATCCTAGAGTAGAGGGGTGATTCTATGATGCCTAGAGGGAGGTTTATTTCTTTTATTAAGGCATGAAAGCTTATTGCAAAGGGGTATTTGTATCACCTAGTCTAGGTGAAAGACATTGAGGCAAAAAAGCAGGCACCAACTTTAGGATCCGTACTTGTGGTGAACGAGTACTCAAATGTGTTTTCTGATGAACTTTCTGGATTACCTCCTGCCAGAGAGATCGATTTTAGTATTGATGTAGATCCCGATACTCATCTAATATCTATTCCACCTTATAAAATGGCCTCTGCCAAATTGAAAGAGTTAAAAGAGAAGCTAAAAGACTTACTTGAAAAAGGTTTTATTTAGCCTAGTATATCACCTTAGGGTGTGCCAGTGTTTTTTATATGCTAGAATGACGATATGTTGCGAATGTGTATAGATTACATGCAGCTAAAGAAAGTGAAAATAAAGAATAAGTACCCTCTCCCCCGAATAGATGATTTATTTGATCAATTATAAGGTGCTAGATGCTTTTCAAAGATTGATTTGAGGTTCGGTTATCACCAGCTAAGAATTCATGAAGCAAATATTCCCAAAATAGCCTTTCGGATAAGATATGGGTACTTTGAGTTTCTTTTCATGTTATTTGGACTAACGAATGCTCCAGGAGCCTTCATGGACATGATAAACAGAATTTTCAAACCTTTTCTTGATATGTATGTGATTGTATTTATAGATGATACTTTTATATATTCACGTAATGAAGTTGAGCATGCAGATCATTAGAGGTCAGTATTACAGACATTGAGAGAGCACCAGTTGTATGCTAATTTCTCTAAATGTGAATTTTGGTTGACCTCGGAAGCCTTTCTTGGTCATGTGGTATCTGTAGAAGGCATTAGAGTAGATTTTCAGAAGATAGAAGTTGTGAAGAATTGTCCTCGACCAACCACTCCTACTGAGATGCATAGTTTCTTAGGGCTAGCCAGTTATTATAGGATATTTGTAGAGGGATTTTCCTCTATTTCTGCCCCATTGACCATGTTGACGCAGAAAGCAGTTAAGTACCGGTGTTCTGATGCTTGTGAAAGAAGTTTTCAAGAGTTGAAAGATAGATTGACTACTGCACCGGTATTAGCCTTACCAGAAGGCACTAAAGGATATATGGTGTATTATGATGCTTTAGGTGTTGGTTTGGGTTGCGTCCTAATGCAGCATGGAAGAGTTATAGCATATGCTTCTCGACAATTAAAAAAGTATGAATAGAATTATCCTACTCATGACTTAGAGCTTGCAGCAATGGTATTTGCACTAAAAATTTGGCGTCATTATTTATATGTAGTACATTCTGATATCTTTACAGATCATAAAAGTCTTCAATATCTATTCAAGCAGAAAAAGTTGAACTTGAGATAAAAGAGGTGGCTATAGTTACTAAAGGATTATAATGTCAATATTCTCTATCATTTCAGTAAAGGTAACATTTTAGCTGATGCTCTTAGTCAACTATCCATGGGTAGTCTAGAATACCTGCCACCTATTCAATGGGAAGTAGTGAGATATGTTCACAAATTGGCCAGTCTGGGCATTCTCCTTGTGGCTTATGAAGATAGTGGTGTTTTTGTGCTTAATTCAGCTGAGTCATCGCTCGTGGCATCAATTAAGCTGAAGTAGTATGATGATCCCTTATTGTTCCAGTACAGAGAGGGAATTCAAAAAATTGAGTCACAGTTTTTGAGCTAGCAAGCGATGGTACTTTGAGGTGTTGAGGTAGATTGTATGTACCTGATATAGACGGGTTGCGACAATAGATTATGGCTAAGTTACATTGCTCTAGTTATTCAATTCATCCCGACTCTATAAAAATGTATCATGATCTAAAAGAAATCTACTAGTGGAACGATATGTAGAGAGATATAGCAGAATATGCGGCACAGTGCTCTAATTGTCAACAAGTGAAAGCGGAACATCAAAGACCCGGTGGCCTAGCTCAAACCTTTTGTAGTCCTGTGTGGAAGTGGGATGCTATTAATATGAACTTTGTGGTAGGATTACCCTCTTCTTATCGGAAACATGACTATATTTGGGTAATAGTTGATCGGTTGACAAAATCAGTCTATTTTCTTCCTGTTAAATGTACCCGCACGGCTGAAGATTATGCCAAGCTATATATAAAAGAAATTATCCGCCTACATAGAATCCCGATGTCCATTATTTCGGATAGATGTTCCCCATTTAAAGATCAATTTTGGAAGTCATTTCTTAGGAGCTTGGGTACTCAGGTGAACCTTAACACTGCATTTCATCCGCAGATAGACGGCCAAGATAAACGCACCATTCAGACGCTCAAAGATATGTTGAGAGCATGTGTTCTTGATTTTAAAGGTAATTGGGATGATCATTTTCCTTTAATATAATTTACTTATAATAACAATTATCACTCCAGCATTGGCATGGCTCCATTCAAAGCTCTCTATGGGTGGCGATATAGATCACCTATTGGTTGGTTCGAAGTAGGCGATACACAGGTATTAGGTCCGAATTTAGTCCATCAAGCTGTCAAAAAGGTTAAACTGATACGAGAGCGGTTGAAGACTGCCTAGAGTAGACAAAAATCATCTACATATGTGCGACATAGAGATTTAGAGTTTCTTGTTGATGATTTTGTGTTCTTAAAGGTGTCACCGATGAAGGGCGTTATGCGATTCGAGAAAAAGGGGTAAATTGAATCCCAGGTATATTGGGACCTATAGAGTTATTCGCAAAATTGGCCAGGTAGCTTATGAGGTAGAATTAACTCCAGAGTTAGCTGTAGTGCATCCTGTCTTTCATGTGTCTATGCTACGTAAATTCTTACGAGAGCCGTCTCACGTCATCCCTATAGAGGGTATTGAACTTGCTGGAAACTTATCATTCGAGGAAGTCTCCGTGGCCATTGGATCAACAGGTCAAGAAGTTAAGATCTAGAGACATTGCTTCAATAAAGGTGTTGTGGAGGATCCAGAATTTAGAAAAAGCCACGTGGAAGCAGAAGCGGATATGAAAACTAAATACCCTTATTTATTTCAAAAATATCAGAAGGTTATTGAACTACTTGTCCCTTTATATAATCATTAGTTTCTACTATATTTTGCTATGTTGATATCTAATTCTTACCTGATATGTTTAGGTACATGATTTGTGCCTATGAGACCTGATATTTACATGGAAATAGCATGCACATACAGAGTATAAGGTAAGTTACATGGTTGATTATGACTTTTAATTATGTGTAAGGCCAAGACAAGCCTCGTGTACTACTTTTTGGTTTAAGGCTAAGTGGAGCCTCGTGTGTTAGTTGTTGAGTATTATATGTGTTGTGATGCTCTGTGAAGGGTATTTGGATGTGTTCTGGCTAGCTGACAGGTACCCGATAATCCTATTTACAAAGAAAACTCTGGCAAAATTTTTAGAAATTTAGAGCGTTAGTCAAATTTTTGACTATCATTCGATAAAGTAAGATCGAACTTGGTTAAATATAATAATGAAGGTGTTGGATCATGGTGAAATGGATAATAAGCTATAAGCATCATTCGAGGATGGATGATCCTAAGTGGGGGAGATTTTGACACCTCGAAAAGTTTTGAATCCAAGTTTAGTATTTTAAGTGAATATAAGGTGTACGCATTTTATGGAGAATCACAGTGTGTGCATATGTATATAATTGTAGTATATATAAGTTATATGGTTGTTACTAGTAGAAAGAAAAAAGAAAAAGGAAATGGAAATGTCTAATAAAACTTTAAATTACTTCTTCAAAGTGGGGGCCACTTTAAAGGGAAACAAAAAGAAAAGATTTTGGTTTTGGGGGAAAAATAACGTACAGTACATATATTTATCCAAAAGAAAGGCAGCAGGTGCAAAATGAAAAGTTATTAGTGCTAGTGGCTTACCTGCTACTATTATTCTTTCTTTGTTCCTTCTTTCTAGCAACTAAGAAGCAAATCAAATGATTTAAAAGGAAATAAGAGGTGGCAGCTGGACCACTTAAACTCAATTTTGTTCTCTTTTATCGTTGTCCAAGAACTCATTAGAGGAGGAAGGGAGGAAGCGATTCTTATAGTAATTTTGAAATAATCTTGAAGAAGTGACTTTAATAACCTAAAGTCGGAATTGAATTCCTAGAGGTAATTCTCTATCCCTTTCTTTTTGAATTTAATTATAAACAAGTATTTGGGGTATCTAATTTGAATTTTTATACTGGTTTTTGAAATGGGTTCATGAGAAGAAAAAGGGAGAAAATGAGCAATTTTGGTGAAAGAGGAGCTTTTAGGGATTTCTATCAATTGGGTGAATTTACCGTTGAATTGTATAAGTTGTTAAAGTTGGAAATCATTTCGAATTCTTGTTAAGAAATTCAATTGGTTCTGGCCATAACTGAAGATTTTTGGAATAAATTATTAAACACTCATACAAGTCATTGATGGACACATATCTTGTCCTTGTATTTAATCTATTAGCTAGTGGATACATGGAATTAGTGGTTGGAAGGATAAGGGTTACCTTTTTGTGGGTTAAATTTCTTGAGGCTTGAAAAGCTATAGTAGATAGTTAAGCGCTAAGGTATGTAAAGCTAAACCTTCCCTCGCCACTAAGGCACCACCCTACATTTCATGCTCTTTCCTAATTAATGTTAGTATAACTCTCATGAAATACGAAAGTGGAATCTTTATATTGCCTTCACATCACTCCCTTGTTCTACCATCAAGCTTATAAGTATCTATGTTTCCTTTGTGTTAAATTTCTACGATACTCCATATTATTATAAGTTTCTATACTTGAGGCCCTTTCACTTTAGGAGTAAATAGTAATAACATAGTTTCACTTGTGTATGGTTGATAAACGATCATTATCATAACTCACATGTCATAGGCCTTCAAGGCATTAATTGATAAATATTAATGATAGGAGGGTACATAGGTTTGACTTGGCATATCGTTCGACGTGATTCTGTGTACAGATCAAGACCAAACCACTATAGCGAGCCCAACCATTGGACGTACCCGCCTTTATGGCATCATTTGTATTTGAAGTTAGTTGGAACGTCTAGTATTAGTTTCCCCTGACTCAGGCCAACATATGGCATATATGGCCTGTGGGCAGACCCTCATAGTGAGCCCCTGGGTAGGGCTTACCTGATTACAAACTGCGGTTACAGTTACATATGTGAGATCATAGTAATGAGTATGTGAGCAACATATGCTTTATACTTGCCTCAGATCACCTTTGGAAGGCCATCTTGTGATCATTTGTAAGACTTATAGAATAAATACATTACTTAGGCAAAGTGTAGGCCCTACATTATAATGAATATTTTTCTAAATATTATATATGATGCTAATAAGGTTGGTGCATAAGTTATCAGTTCATATCGCATGTGTGTTATTTGTTGGCTCATACATTTCTCACTTTACCATTTGACTCATATGAGCTTCTGTACTGTTCCAGATATTATTCTATCTTCTTTCATATCAGTACATATTGTTTATGTACTGACATCTCGGGCCTACCATATTTTATTAATGCAGGCTCAAATTCTCAGGATAGCAGACGTCCACATTAGACTCTTTTTCCATTTCCAGCTGGTATTTTGGTGTGCTCCAACTCTCTCTGGAGCTGGTCTTTGCCTAGTATTTTTTACTATATGTATAGGTCTCTAGTTGGGCATGATGGGCCTAATGCCAACTAGTCACTTATAGTATAGTGTGTTAAATTGACTAGAGGCTTCATGGACATCGTGTAGTATTGTAAAGTTTTGTAAATGTAGCTCCTTGTGTATATATGCAACATTTATTGAATATCCTGCTCGTTATTATCCCATAACCTCATGTACTTCATAGAATGCTTGTCGAGTAAGTACATGCGGTTCTTGTCCGTCATTATTATTTTGGGACCTGACAAAAACCCTAGTATCTCTTGTCTTGGTAGTTAAAGAGGAAAAAAGTAAGTTTAATCTTGATAACTAAAGGCAAAAAGGTCCTCTGAGTATTTTTAAGTCGTGGAAAAGAGGGAGGAAAATGACAAAAATCCCCTAGTTAAAACGTGTAGAAAAATAAAAAATAGTCATCATGACTTGGGTAACGACTCATGAGGTCTGACCATTAGTCATGTCCTGGAGTCATTACCTGAGGGTCAACAATGTAGTACTTCACTGTTATGATGACACGTCTCTTATCATGAATCTTTATCTGGCATCACGAGCCGTGATGAAGACTCGTGGTCAGGGTCTGAACTCCTGGGTAACCTTCTATTTTAACAATGAGTCCCACCTAACGACTCTTTAAATTTGAAAATGAGTCATTGTCAAAACCGTTGTCACTGACAGTTTTGATAATATTTTTGTAATTTGGTTAGCTCAATTACTCAACTCTTGGAGGGTCTAGATTTCAAAAACTTGTGGTGTCACATTACTGTCACGCCTCCTATCCTATTAAGACGGGCAGGCACTCGATGCCTTAAAGGCTCGAGAGAACCAACTTATACTTTGGGATTACTATGCATGTAACGTAATAATTATAAGGATCTAACAAGTATAGGTAAGTCTCTTTGATGAAATACTAACATAGATAGGCCTATAATAGATATACATGACTTGGCCGTTGGGGCCTTGATTACGAGAAAATAAGACACCATTATGCTTTACTTTAACAATAGTCTACAAAGCCTCTAAGAGATATACAACATTATTTTAGATTGGGACAGGACCCTGCCATACCCTTAAATATACTATAATATCAAATACATGCTAAAGACTCCACAAAGGCCCAAATCAACCTGGGGCTCACCAACAACCGCAGAGTAAAATGTGCTTATTTTTTGGAGATATATTAGCTGGAATACATGTACCTGCAACATGAAACATATGTCCCCAGGAGGGATGTCAGTATGAAATAATGTACTGAATATGTAAGGCATAACATAACCATATGTAAAACAAGAGATCAAGTGAAACCAAGTACAACTGGATAGATAATGATAAAAGACCACCTTTGCTTATACTTGTAGAATCATGTACATTAAATTCTTTTTTTTACTATTCTTTGCATTACTAACTTTGTAAGACATTACAAATGACCAGCTGATCAGTGGTAAAGGAGGATGACCCATGCTAGGCATTTTAACCCCTGGGATACGGTCCTCATAAATAAATAAATCAGGATCGATCCAGCTAGGCTTTCCTTTCTCCCCTGGGATACCACCCACAATATTGGTATCGACCCATGCTAGGTGTTCCTTCCACCCCTGGGATACCACCCATTAATGCATAAATTCACTTTACCTTGTTTCGTTAATTTTTGAGATTGTTCTTTGGTGGTCATGACATTGTTGAGCTTTAGAGATATGGATCAATATAAGAAGACATATGATCGAGACAAGAACAATGATAAACGAAATAAGTGTAACATCAATGTAGAAATACTTTGGAACTTATCTGACACCATGAACCTCACTGGACATAGAACACATTCATTAATGAGACAAAAAGACATGTGATAAGTGAGGAGATGAAGACATGTAACAAATGAGCTAGTAAGGTGTATAACTAGTGTGCAAGTGACATTACATTGCATATATGGTTTGTGGCGGATTCCATTGATCTTACATAGCATATAGCAATTGTAATTGATTCAAGTGTAGAAATTTAGATGTTTCGAATGGGGGAATATGTGCATATCAAGTGGACCATGTAACTCCTCAACTAAAGAGGTTCAGGCTGTACAATAAATACTAACCAGGTAATAATAATTAGAAGGGTACATGAATGGGTACTATTGAGGCACGTGGGAAGATTCTAATTAGGAATAAATATGTATCCCACGTAAGGACATATAAAATATATACTAAATAGGTAATGACTCTATAAGGTCACCTTATACCCAAATACTATGGGAATGATGTTAAAAAGGGAACATATGTAGCCAAAAGAAGTATATGATCAATTAGACAATTGAAGTAATTTTGGACAGGTTGTATATCTAGCATGTGACACTCTTAAATTGTATAATCTTAGATCTTAGTGACTTATATAAGATAAACATGTGACAATTCGACAAACTTTTAGACCATGGGCAGTAAATAAAAGGTTGATTAACTACAGTAGGGTTTGTACACCATCACAATGTATCTTTTACCATGATAAATCATATATGAATATAACTTTATTAGTACATAAGTATAAGACATCATGCCAAAGACTATGAACTAGAATAGCCTTACATACCTTATTGTGCAACCTGATTATTACAATGAATTAATTAGCCTTCTTTCCTTTAAGGTGTTAATATACAATATCAGCACATAATGGAGCTAATATTAGCAACTAATCACAATGTAATCCTTATAAAATAGTAGATAAATACTTGTTGGGGAGTAAGACTAATCAGCCTCTCAACCACTTAGTGTATCACCACGCCTTCCTTCTATACTTTAATACAACTCAACTTAACCATTCTATAAGGTTACCCATTGCCTCCAACAACAACACCTATAGACATCACCTAAACAGTCCCAAAATCCTTCAACACAATATAAGATATTGAACTCACGGCTTTCCATCACCATCCCATAAGCTCTTAACAACAACATATATGAAATCCTCCATCAAGACCTATACATAAAGAGGGAAATATTAGGGCAGTAACCTTACCTTTATTTTTGAAATTTGCTATCTTAAAGTGTACTCCATTAAAATCTTAAGTTTCCCTTCAAGTTGAACCAAATACTATTGGAAAATATCTTAGAGATTACAGAGAAGTGGTCTGCCAAGCTTTACAAAAAAGGGTTGTCCTACACTTCAAACAAAAGTAACTTGATTTCCATAACTTCCCATGATGGGATTAAAGATAAAACATAGTTATTTTCACTTACCATGGCTGTAAATAAGGAGGGTTTCTTCAAAAACTCTGGGAGAAATTAGGCTGTTATTTTTGGTTGAGAAGAGCTTGAGAGAAATCTGATTTTTCTACAGATGAAATAATAGTGAAGTTAGCTTATCTTTGGTCTATAAATAACCCCTAATGACCGCCTCTCTCTCTTTAATTTATACCAAATATTTCTTTTTGGTCAAATGGTCTAAGTAGGTGATGCACCTACTTGGTTCTTTAAGCTAGTCAAGTAATGCACCTACTTGCTCTATTAAGCTGGTCAAAAGGTCCATTTACCTTAATTAGGTGATGCAGCTACTTTATCCCTTAATTTGGTCAAATAGTCTAAGTAGGTTATGCTCCTACTTGGCCATTAGACTTAGGCCTTGTGGATCTAAAACTATTGGGCCTTGGCTACCCATTCTTCTCATTTTCTCTCTTTTAGTTTGGGCTAAAATTAATTCAAGTAGGTGGTAGTGTATTTAGGACAATAAGCTAGTCAACGGAGTCTTATCAGGTAATACACCTACTTATTTCTTAGATTGGTCAATAGGTCAAAGTAGGTGATGTACCTACTTATCAGCTACTAGCTTAATTTATGTCAAGCAAGCAACTCGCTTATTAATTCCATATCCTAAGTCTTAAAATGTGAACTTAATACTTATATGCATTGGCCCTTTATCAAGTTGGTTTACAAGAGTTTTGGCACTTTAATTCTTTTATTTACACTTAACACTGAACTCTAATCTTTAAGCTCAAAAACCACCTTACTTTTCAAGTTTAATTACCTTCATTGATGCTAACTTAGTCATATATGTGCCAAAATATATGAGGTGTTACAATTACCCCCCCCCCCCCTTCCCTAGGATCATTCATTCTCGAATAAGGAATTAGGGCACCCTTAGCATGAAAGAATGAATGCAAAAAGAATTATAGTATAATTCAAAATGAGATAAGAGGGAAATGAACTAATACCTTAAGAAATGCCCTCTATTACAGGAAACAAGGATAGGTATTTGGCTTTTATGTCTTCTTTGAATTCCTATGTAGCTTCCTCCATCTTTGATTTATCCAAAGGACCTTCACCTATCACGACCTGAGATAACCCCCTAGTTATAACACGACGCTTAGAACCACAAGTGATCCCAAGCTAACCCATGTACTAATATGATGCTTGAGTAACTGATTTTAAATAAATATATATATATATATATATATATAAGATAAATATATTGAGTGGAAGCATAATCATGATATAATCAATCTTAAAACACTATTTATTCAAAGTTTACAACATTGTAATATGATATAATGGGGAACTAAAACTACATACAATGACTCTAAATAACTATCTATAAATCTTCTACTAATACTGACTAAGGTAGTCGAGACATGATCCCCAACTATCCCTAATCAATACATACGAATAAGAAAATACAAGTACAAGATCTACAACGGACTTAAGTCCTCGAAATAAGAGAACTCATCACCTGCTAGCTGAGTGCGATGATCTGATTAGCTATGATCCTATAGTAAGCACCTCAATCTACATCACATGAAAAATATAGGCAGAAGAGGTATGGCATCAGTACTTTGGAATGAACTGAGATTGTGATATATGTACTAGTCATGAAAATACTTAAAATTGAGGGCATAAGACATTTGCTAAAATATGCATTTAAAATATGTCAGTGCGTAAAAACTGTAAGGCATAGTGAATGTTTTAAATCATGACCTAAAATATATCTATAAATTGGAAAGCGGTAGAAGCATGACTATTATATGTAATCTCAAGTTAAAACTGAATATGTTGTAAAACTATACTAAGGGTCATGTATGAATACTGGGTCTGAAACTGTGGGATATGAACTGATACTATGACCAAGTATAAACATGTACTGTGTAAAATTAAATAACTAAATAACTGAATACAAGGTCATGCATATCTGAACTAAAATATAAGTTGAACATAAACTGAGGATTGTGAGAGAGAACTACAACTGATATACCTCAATTTGAGCAAAATTAGAGTCCAACTTGTAACCTCAGTTGGAAGGGTGCTAGTACCTTGCCAAGGATACCAACACTGGATGGCGTGGATCCACTAAACTAATATCCGACAGACTAGAGTGTCAGTCCTCTACTTGCAGGTGAACCCTCATAACCTACAATGGCAACATAGTTTTGGAACTTAGGGACTTCTACTAAAAGTCTGAATCCTTAACTGGCAGATGAGCCTTCATCTCTACGTCCTCTCGGTGTTAAGTACTACTCCCAACTTAACTGACATTGATAACTGATAAATACTCAACATGATCTGATAACTAATATATGCTCAACTTGGTAATATTCTGAATTTAACAACATAAGCATGATCTGAATGGCTCATAACATATAAACATATATATGCATGGATTTCCTAGTTATCGGGTTTCATAACCCACCAACTCTGTCTAATGCAACTGAACATGATAGTATTAAAAGCTAATCATTCTAGGAAATTTCATGAATAAATCCCAAGAATTCAATAACTGATCATAATAAGGAAATTCATGATTTTGAACATGAGAAGATGTTATTCTATGGGAAAACATGTATTCATTATTTAATTACAAAAAAACTAAAGTAATTACGAAAAAATCATGTAGCTTGATCATACGCTTTAAATATTAACAAATATCATGTAAAACATGTTTGGAGTTGAGAATAGCATAAATGATATAATACAGGCCTAAGAAATCATGAATAATCGCTAAAACATGCTTAGGAGTGAAAATTATATCAGGGGGGATTGACTTTAAGGTTAGAATAACAGTTGGGTAAAAGCCCTAGTTTATGAAAATCATAAAATCCATGGACAAAATCATAATTTAGGCATGAGTATGAAAGGATATCCTCATTTAATATCCACATACCTGATTACTTTCTATTCTTCAATTGATGTTTTGGGGATTTGGACTTGGAGATGAAAAACCCCAATTTCTTGCTTTGGAAGAGTGAAAATTGCTTGTTCTTGGAGAATTTTGTGAGTTGTGTTGAGAATGAGATATTTGGGGTTATTTTGGATTTATATTCAGCCTTAAAATAGCTTGAACAATGTAGTTTTAGTGTTAAAAGAGTGGAAAAGGATCAAAAAACCTTAGAAATCGTCTGGAAGTCATCTGAAAGCAGTCCCGATGACTTAGGTCATGACTTGTGAGGTCTGGCCATAAGTCGTGACTTGAGTTATGGTCAAGAACCCAGTTTCAGCCTTTACTGCCCAGATCACAACTCCCTCCAAACGACTCGTGATCAGAGTTGCAGTCACTAGGTAGCTTTGACAGTGCTTCAGTAATTTGGCCATAACTCTTCATTTCGCTATTGGATTAATGCAAAATTGATATCATTGGAAAGTTAATTCAATTATATATATGTTGTTGGGTATTAAGATAAAAAATTCTTAGTAACCTAAAAGTTATTCTCATTTGAACTCACTATAGCCATATTCTTCATAAGAGTTTAATCGGTAAGAGATGTTTTGACTTGTCTATAAACTAGGAGCTATTTGTGACCTTAATGTATATCTAAACCACTTATAAGACTACAAAAATATAAGGTTTGATTTTTGCATGAACTTAAAGCATGGTTCTTATATTGACTTAGATTTTTGGGGTGTCACTTCATCGAAGCTATATCTTTAGTCTACAATCTACGAACTTGCCGATCCAATATCTCCATAAAGACCTCCTTATAAGACAACTAATCTGTAACACCAACATCCTCCATAGGCACTATCAAAAAAGGATCACCCATACACATCTTTAGCATAGACATATGGAAAATAGGATAAATCAAAGCCAAGCTCGCTGGCGAATCTAACTCATAAGCAACATTCCTAATTCTCCTCACAATCTGATATGGACCAACGTAATGGGAACTAAGATTCCCCTTCTTCCCAAATCTCATGACTCATTTCATAAAATAAACTTTCAAGAATAGCCAATCACTAACCTCAAACTCTAACTGCCTCTGTCTCACATTCGTATAAGACTTTTGGCGACTCTGAGTAGTCTTATGTTTTTCTCTAATCACTTTCACCTAATCCATGGCTTGGTGAACCAAGTCAGGAACAAATGAACTAGTCTCACCAACCTCAAACCATCCAATGGAATACCTACACCTTCTATCATAAAGAACCTAAAAAAAAGCCATCTGAATGCTAGAATGATAACTATTATTGTAAGAAAACTCAATAAGTGGAAAATGATCAACTTAACTTCCCTTAAAATCAATCACATGTGCCCTTATCATATCCTTGATAACATTCAACTTACACCATTATTGTAGTGCAAGGCAGTCGTCATCAATTTAAACCCAATAAGAGTTGGGGTCGTATCCCCAAAGAGTGCAAACTTGTTTTCAAATCCTATGTATGTTGAGAGTAAACTAAGTGTTAACTCATAATATATGCTTAAAACTAGACATAAAATTAAATGGGGTAAGATTTAAAGCTTTGTTTAAGACAAATTAACCTATAACACTAAACAAAAGCAACAATTGAAGATTAAAAATCCAATGAGAGAAGAGTCTTGGGGTTAGATATTCCTAGGGGTCATTCATGTAATGGGTGCTTGAAGGTTAGTCAATTTCTTAGTCAAAGGTGTGGGTAAGTTAGATTTTAACTCTTAGTGCTAGTCTTTCAACAAAAACTAAATTGTATTTATGGATTCTTTCGAATACCTCATGAGCATGCCAAACTTACCAATCCAAAACCTCAACTTAGTATCCTTATTTCTAGGATAATGCCCATCAAACTAGCTAAATCACATAACATCCTTATTTCTAAGATAATGATAAGGAAATAACTAATATCAAGTAGTTATTCACAACAACTCATCACCCACATCTCTTTTTCAAGGATGAAGTGGGATCTAAGCCAATTGGGTTCTCACCCACAACTCTAAATTCAATCATAGAGTGATAGCAAAACCCAACATTAATAACTAATAATTAGGATTAGCAGTCAACACACATACACATTAACACCCTATTCAAGCATAACCTCAAGATAAATATTTAGCTACTCATGAAATTGAAAAAAAGAGATATACCCAAGTTGGTATTCAATGCCTCCATTGAAGATGTAAAGCAAGAATAATCCCAACTTCAATTCTCAAATTACAACTGAAAATCTCTTGAAAATTTAATAACAATTTTTCTTTTCAGAAATTGGAGTGCTTTTCTCTACTCAAAATTGAAAAAATCATATAAAGATACCCTAATTGTGAAAGGGTTTTCTCCTTTTGAGACTTGGGTTCATCTGTGTGAATTTATGAAACTATCATTGGATACTTTATCGACCCATCACGATCCCATTTGTTCTTCTAGGATCACATGGATTCTGGTCTCGGTCGCTATTGCTGACCATGGTTAACTGACTGCGATCGCGATTCTTGAACCTCGATCCCGATAACTGAGGGGTGCCTGATTCCTAACTCTTGCTCTTTTTTGTCCATTTTCCTTTTCTTCAGCTTGATTTCCACTCACTTTCATCATAAGCCCTGCAAAACCACGAAAGCTAGGAATGAATGCATTCAAATGGATAATTAGTCTTAATTACACAATTTAATCATAGTAATGTTCACAAATTAGCATGTCAATGAGTGATAAATTTGCCACTCATCAATCCTCTAAAGTCTAAATGGTATGCTCCATTTGTCCATCTATTTGAAGGTGGAAAGAGGTGCTAAGGTTCACCTTAGTCCCTATACCTTTTTGTAATCTGCATAAAAAATGAGAAGAGAATTGCATACCTCAATCTGAAATAATAGAGATTGGCGCTCCACGCAACTTAACTATCTCCTGAATGAATAACTTGGCGTAGCCTTCCCCTGAGTAGTTAGTCCTCACAAGCATGAAATAAGAAGACTTGGTCATTCTATCTACAATGACCCAAATAGAATCATACTGATAGCGAGACCATGGAAAACCCATAATAAAATCCATATTAATCATCTCCCACTTTCATGTGGGTAACTCTTTCTCTTGAGACATGCCACCAGGCCTCAGATATTCGACCTTGACCTACTGACAGACCATACACTTAGCAATAAAATTTTCCATATCTCTCTTCATATTATTCCACCAGTAGATTTCCTTTAAGTCATGGTACATTTAGTCGAACCCGGATGAACTGTATATATAGACTCATGAATTTTGGTCAAAATCTTTTATCGTAGTCCATCAACATCAAGAACACACAATATTCCTTGATACCTCAGAATGTCATCTCCCCTAATCTCTAAAGTCATAACCTTTTGCTGACCCACATCATCCTTAATCTGCATAAGTATGGGATCTAAAGCTTGTTTCCCCTTCACCTCAGCACCGAGAGATGATTTAACCACCTCTTGAATAATCATTCTCCCATCCTCAGAGCTCAAGAGACGAACTCCCAAGTTAGCCAACCTATGAATATCCTTCAGCAACCCTTTTTTCTCCTCATCCACATAAAATAAGCTCCCCATAGATAACTTATTAAGAGAATCAGTAATAATTTTATCTTTATTTAGGTAGTAGTGAAGGTTCATGTCATAATCCTTAAGCAATTCAAGTCATTGCATCTGCTTGAGATTTAATTCCTTCTGCGTAAACACATATTGCAATATCTTATGGTCTGAATAAATATCCATATGCACCCCATACAGATAATGGCGCCAGATTTAAAAGGCAAGGACCACAGTCGCCAATTCTAGATCATGAGTCAGTTAATTCCTCTCATAAGCCTTAAGATGTTTGGAAGCATAGGCCACAAACTTACCATGCTATATCAAAACACAACCCAATCCCACACGTGATACATCACAATACACAATAAATCCATCAGTACCCTCATGTAGGTTTAAAACTGGCGCAGAGTTCAACTTCTTCTTCAATTTCTCAAAACTACCCTCACAAGCATCGGACCACAAAAACTTAACCTTTTTATGTGTTAGCTTTTTCAACGGAGCAACAATAGAAAAGAAACTCTCCACAAACCTCCTATAATACCCAGCCAAGACTAAAAAGCTCCTAACGTTAGTTGGAGTTATGGGTATAATCCACTTCTTAACTGTATCCACTTTCTGTGGATCAACCTTGATCCCATTACTAGAAATAACATGCCCGAGAAAGGTCATAACACTTAGCCAAAATTCAGACACTAAAAATTTTGCATACAAATTTTTGGTCGTTAAGAGTATGCAACATAATATAGAGGTTATTGTCATGATCCTCCTCACTTTTGGAGTACACTAAGATGTCATCAATGAAGACTATAACAAACAAATCCAGAAACTTCCTAAACACCTGATTCATAAGATCCATGAAAGCAACTAGAGCATAAGTCAATCCAAATGACATAACAAAAACACATAATGGTCATATTGGGTCTGAAAAGTATTCTTTGGAATATCAACCTCCCTAATTTTTTGTTGATGGTGGCCCGAACAAAGATCAAACTTAAAGAAACACCTTGCACCCTGAAGTTGGTTGAAAAGATCAACAATCCTAGAAAGAGGGTACTTATTTTTCACTATAACCTTATTCAACTTACGATAGTCTATACATATCCAAAGAGACCCATCTTTATTTTCCACAAAAAGCACAAAAGTACCCCACGGAGAAACACTAGGATAAATGAAACCCTTATCAAGTAGATCTTTAACTTCTCTTCTATTTCCTTTAGTTAAGCCAAAGCCATCCTATAAAGAGGAATGGAAATAGGATGGGTATCCGGTAGAAGATCAATTCCAAAATCTATCTCCCTATTGGAAGGAATTCCAGGAAGCTCATAGGGAAATGCTTTAGAAAATTCATTAAACACAGGGGCAGATAACAAAGAGGGACCCTCAGAATCAGAATCCTTGACCCAAATTAGATAACACAAACACCCTTTGGAAATCAACTTCTGAGCTCTAAGATGAGAAATGAACTTCCTTTTAGGAACTAAGGAACTCCCCTCACACTTGATCACCGGTTCATTAGGAAAACAGAAACTAACCTTTTGGGTCCTACAATCCAAAGAACCATACAAAGAATAAAGTCAATCCATCCCTAAGATTAAATCAAAATCCACCACATGAAGATCTAAAAAATCCACCAATGTCTCCCAATGAAATATAGACACCACATAAGCCTTACAGATTCTTCTAAAAATGATAGACTCACCCACTGAAGTAGATACAAAAAAGGGTGGTGAAAAAATTTTTAGGACTAAAACCAAACTGTACAGCAAAATAAGGGGTCAATAAGATAGGGTAGAATCTATATTAAGCAAGAAATAAGTATCACAGAAAATAAGTTGTAACATACCAGTGATAATATTTGGTGATGCCTCAGATTTCTAACGAGTAGCAAGTGCATAGAGATGATTCTGGCCACTACCGATGCCTAAAGTGGTGCCCTTAGATATAAGAGATGAAGAAGTGGCAACTTTAGCTATAGGGTAGTTTCATTGCATACGACTAGGCTGACCATAATTGAAACACAAATTCCTCTCTTCCTCATAATATCCACGGCGAAGCTACCCACAAAATTGATAAAAGGTATAAGGTGGGGCTGACTAAGCTCTACTAACCTGAGACTAAGCACCCTATGCCTTAGGACCACTGCTAGCCTGAAAGCAACAATCACCTGAAGGCTTAGGATAAGGACCACTAGTTGTCGAATAAGAATTTTCCTAATTTTTCTTCTTAGTCCATTTTCTATCATCTCTCCTACTATTTTATTGATTTGTGCTCTACTCTGAATGTCTAAAATTCTTATTCTGTGTCTCTCCCATATCTACCTACTTTTTTTTCTCATACTTTACCTACTGTATATAAACCACCAGCCTAGAGATATTCATATTATTATTCAACAAAGTAGCCTTACACTTTAATACCAAGTCATGGGACAAACCAGAAGCAAACTTTCTCATTTGGGATCTCATATTAGGTACCAACTCTGTAGAATAATGGGACAACTGCTGAAATTTCAAGGCATACTCTTTCACACTCATCTTTCCCTACTTCTAGCTCACAAACTCTTCATCCTTAGCCTCTCTTAACTTCTGGGGAAGAAATGATCAATAAAAGTACCTAAAAGCTCATCCCACACCACCAGTTCAACATCATCACCCCTCATCACTTCTCACTCCTTATACCAACGATAAGCCACATACTATAAGTGATAGGTATCAAACTCCACACCCTCTAAATTAGTAGCATCCATCACCCTAAAAATCTTCTCTGACTCACCAATAAACCTTAAGGATCCTCCTCAACCTTAAACACTTTAAAGGTGTGGGCATTCAATCTCATAAATTGGTCATCCCGAGCAACCTTAAATGAATTAACAATAGAACCAGCATGATTAGATCGATGAGACTATGATGCAACGAGTTGATTAAGTATATAAATAGACTAACAAAACTCTGCATTGCAGATGTCTCCTTAAGGCAACTGAGCATAATTATCACCAGCCCGAGGAGAACTAATAGGGACCGGTGAAACCCTATATGGAATGATACAGTCAGGATCAAAGACTCTAGATCGGGTCTGCACTCCATAAATTGTAATACCCCACAAAATTCTCTCCTAGTCTGAGCCTTAGAGTGTGTTCTAGGAAGCAAAAATCCGATCCCAAAAGTTTGAGAGGTGTCATCCCAAGTGTGAAATACTTGGAACCATGTAGAATTTCCCTAATATCAACTTTTTATTATGTATAGCATTGAATAAGTTTTTCATCGATACTGAATTCATCCAAATCCAACACTTAGGTGAAGAGTTAAAGCCATTTTAGTGAGACAGTGTGCCACCTGGCACTTTAGCGCATCACGGAGCCATAAAAAATGGAAATCATCAAAATCCAGTGAGCCTCTACGATTATGGCCCATCACGCCAAGGCTTAATTAAAGAATTATCAATTTCCAGTGCACCAACGCGATTCCACCGCATCACGGTGCCTTTCCAATTCGCAACCAAGGTGGCAACGCGATTTCCATCGCATCGCGTCGTCATGCAGTTTCCCAATTGTCCAATTTCCAGTGAACTGGTGCGATTTCCTTCTCTAAGGTATGTAGATGTTGATTCTTGGGTCCCTTTCATCCAAGAAGCTCAAGTACCTTTTTTTAAATATCAAAGATTTATTGAATTGTAATTCATGTTTGTTTATAAGGTTTTCAAGCTTTGACCCTAGTATGTGGAATTTATGTGATGTTCAAAATAAATACTTTTAAAGTTATTTGTTAGATGATGTGTTCATTCCAATTAAGTGTGAAAATGGTTGAATAAGCAAAGCATGCTCCCCATATATTTGATAAAATGCTTATGTGAAGAATTAGGGCCATTATAGCATGTTGATTAGGAAACCCCAATTATGTGAAAATTCATGCATGCCAAATGTTTGTTGAAGTGCCTTAATGAATGAATTGTGGTATGATAGCATGAAATCCCCAATTAGGGGCAACCCATGCATGCCTAGTGTTTGATGAATGCCTTAGTGAATAAATTTTATCATGATAGCATGGAATCCCCAATTAGGTGCAGACCCATGCATGCCTAGTATTTGTTGAAAGGCCTTAGTGAACAAGTTGAGACATGATAGTAGGAAATTTCCCAATTACGTGCTCTTTGATACATGCTAAGCCTCTAATATATGCCAAGTTCTTGACGAGTAAGTTGTGACATGATAGTATAAAGTTTCCCCAATCATGTGCTATCTAATACATGTCAAGACTAATATACGTGCGAAGTACTTAATGCAAGACCTTTTTGAATGGAGTATGATCTAGTAACATATTTCCCCTACGCTATTATATGTCTATGATTCCTAAATGCTTAAAGTGATGCCTTAGTGATTGTGATGGTGAATATATGGTTGTGATTCCTAAATGCTTGAAGTGATTGTGATGTGAATATATGGTTATGATTCCTAAATGCTTGAAGAGATGCTTTGGTGATTGTGATGATGAATAAATGATCGTGGTTATGACTAGTCAAGAATGGTTATGTCTTAATTTTGTGTTATCGAGTCCTGGGGGTATTTATACCCGATAATTTAGCTGTTTTCTAGAGCCTGTGTCAGTTTTCACGATAATCCCAATCGTGCCATGATTCTCAAAACTCAGTGAATTATAGAACTCTATATCCTTAGACAGATTAAGAACTTAAGAAATCTCAGTAATCTCCATAATCCCCGTATCTCTAGTAATCTAGCCTCACACTGTACTCAGCTCAGATCTAGTTGTATTCAAGTGTTCAGTTCTAACCTCGGTAGTGATCGAGTAATCTATTCAAACTCTGTATCGTCAGTTAGATATTGTGATTCATTAGTATTTCGTAAGATATGAAACCATGTGAATTCAGCTTAACTCAGTCAGATCAATTGAGGAACGTGATCAGTATCAGATTTAGTTCAGTGTATGTTCAGTTAAAAATTCAGTTCAGAGTCTTTCAATTGGAAGTAGGAGCTAGAACATAGTGAGGGAAGGGATGGAGACTCCCCGTTAGAGAGAGGCCAAGTCGCTAAGAGCAATCCCTGTATAGCCAGTGCAGGATACAGGAGTCCCCATCAGTAGAGGTTGTCACCATTAAAGAGGTTTGACTATTATATTGCCTTTGGTTGACTTCCTGCGAGGGTCATTCGTTAGAGAGGATTGACCAAAGAGGTCTTTACCCATGGCATGGTATTGACACCCTTCCAGTTGGGGTTACAGGTTGGACCCCACCTATGGAAGGTCGGGGCATGTCAGTTAAGTAACTACTTCCCATAGTTTCATTTTCAATATCAATCTTCAGAAATCAAGACTATGAGGTACAGTCATCTATCTCAGTGAGGAACTCAGATAGTTCCATTGATTCATGACCATCCATCAGATAAGCTTGGTCTCAGATTTAGTTGAGTATTTTTGTTATTAGATATAGAGATCTCCCGATAGATAGGCTTGAACTCAGTCTCAGATTTAGTTGAGTATTCTTGTTATCAGATCCAGAGATCTCCTGATAGATAGGCTTGATCTCAGTCTCAGATTTAGTTGAGTATTCTTATTATTAGATCCAGAGATCTCTCGATAGATAGGCTTGATCTCAGTCTCAGATTCAGTTGAGTATTCTTGTTATCAGATCCAGAGATCTCCTGGTATATAGGCTTGATCTCAGTCTCAGATCCAGTTGAGTTCTTGTTTTCAGATCCAAAGATCTCCTGATAGATAGGTTTGATCTCAGTCTCAGATTCTGTTGAGTATTATAGTTGTCAAATTCAGACATGATCATTTTATTATCATTGATAATAGATTCTAGAGTCATCTGTTAGAGAGAGGTTGATCTCCGATTCCATCAGTCAAGAGAAGTGAGCTCATAATTCAGTCATTTATGTAAGTATATTCAATTAATCTGTTATCAATATCAGATAATTCAATGATTTAGTATCTCAGTGTTAGTAATGAGTTTAGATGACGGTAAAGCGGTATTCAAGTTTCAGTAGCTAGGGTTGTGATGATTGTGATTAAGGTTTGTACATTCTTGTATGTGTTTTAGTTCGATACTCTAATGATTATTAAGTTATGAAAATATTCATGCATGAGCCCTTGCATTTAGCCTTACCTCATCTGCATACTCGGTACATTCCCGTACTGATGCATTTGAGCTATGATGTTTTATTTCACACCATAGGTCCAGAGGCAAGTAATCCAGAGTTCCCTCAGCAGTTTAGTCCTAGTCAACAGCAGTTGATGTAGAAGTGAGTCCTCTTCATTCGAGGATGATCCTTGTATTATTATTGTATTAGACTTTGTTTATTTTTAGTTGACGGAGTTAGTTGGGGACATGTCCCATCAACTCCACAGTTCAGGCAGTTTGAGTATTTATAGATGCGTTGAACCTTATGGCTTATTTCTGCCTGTTTTTTCACATTTATTTTTAGATATTATGTAGTGTTTAAGGTGCAGATATCAGGAAAGGGTTATCTTGTGGTCCTTTGGGGTCATGAACACCGTGTAACGACTAGGGGGTAGTCTCAGGTCGTTACATAAATAGGGTGAGTCCCCTCCACATCTTCCTCAGGTGAGACAGAGGTTCCAGCAGAGGTACTACGATTGTCAAATCTTTGGGGAGGCATGATATGAAATGCGAGTAAACTAGGAGTTAGAGAATTTTCATATCAATTAGACTCTAGCCTAAAATAGATCACAAGAAAGAAAAATATTCCTAAATGCCTTGTAGCCTTCCCCTTATAAGTGTGGCGCGCTACACACCCATAAAAGAAACTCTACTTAACATGGCTTTGTGGACACTCAAAGACCCTGAACTATGCTCTGATACCAATCTTGTCATGATCCAAACCAGGGCCTAGTCGTGATGGGTATCTCAAGCTAACTGTGGGTTGGAGACCACCCCTTTTGGCTAACCTCCATATCATAATAAAAGTAAACCGTAGAAGCCAACCAAAATATATAATAAAGATAGATATGTCTGTCTAATCAAGTTCTAAAAATCAAATCACAATGACCAAATATCCCAACACTATCCATGAAAGCCTCTAAACCAGAAATACCAAACTAGGACAGGACATGCCCCCAACCATAACAAAAGAGAATTCACAATTCCTAAAATATGAAAAGAAATCTAATAAAATGGCAAGGCTTTCAAGAAAATAGAGGCTCACCACTTCACAACAAATCAATCACCATACCACACCACCTAACGATGTACAGGAGTACCAAAAATCCCTTGGACCTTTCATCATCAAATAATGTAGCGTCCAAGGATGGTCAGTGGAGCAAACACTGCTTATAACTCAATAATGTCATTGCCAAAAACCAATCAAAACCATATGCACAAAATTTATATATACATATATAGGATGCCAGGATAGGGACAAGGGTCATGAATATAAGAGTTTAAAGTATTAACCTAAACTGTATAGCTCTCTCCATCTTAAAAGTACCCATGGGCTATATGGGTCCGACTCCCCCTGCCGGAAGGGCTCCAATCCATGTTAGCCGCATGCATCGAGGAATGGCTAAAGACACTATGCGATATCCATCTAAAATATAATTTGTATCCAAACACATGGTCATGAAGACCGCCAACATCAAAAAATATTATTTTTCAGTGTTGTTTCCTCGAGGACCACACCTTCATGGTGAGCTACAAAATTTCCTTTAAGCCTAAATTTAAATAGTTTACACATAAACCCAACCATTAATCAGGGAGTCTTTATTATGGCATTTTTCAACATGGTATCTTCATACCAATATGCTTACAAGTTAATTCAATTATGCCAAATCAGTCCATTTAATAATTAGACTAGCAAGTTCCATTTAAAATCTAAAACCATAGCCACCAAGGGCATTTCACAACCATTGTTATCCACTTATGTTTTAATGCAATGCAATGTTTTCAAAGGACAAGTTAAACCATGTTATTTGTATTTAAAATCAAGATTGTAAAGTAGGTTGATGTTAATGCCATTATAAAGCCAAAATTTCATCAAATTGGGGAAACTCGTGTCACCTATTTTGAACATTATAATAATGCATCAATTCAGTTCCAAAACCATAAATTAAACCATAAATGATTCCATTAAAACATGGGAAAATCAATTCAAGGGATAAAAATCAAAATCCCTCAAACCAATTTCAAATTCATCAACTAAATCACATGAATAATGGTTAAATAAATACCATAATGTAAAATTTACATTAGGAAAAAGAAACATGCCTGAAATATAGAGTAAATTGAAAGGAACTCAAAGTTTGGAGCCTAATTATTAAACTCCTTGTAAAACCCTATTATCTCTTGCCTTGGTAGTTAAAGAGGAAAAAAGTAAGTTTAATCTTGATAACTAGAGGCAAAGAGGTCCTTTGAGTGTTTTTAAGTCATGGAAAAGAGTGTGTAGGAAGGAAAAAACAAAAATACCCAATTAAAATATGCAAGAAAAATCAGGAACAGTCATCACGACTTGGATAATGACTCGTGAGGTCTGACCACGAGTCATAGACTGGATTCCTTAGCTGAAGGTCAATAATATTCCTTCATTGTTAAGATAACATATCTCTCATCGTGACTTATGATCTGACATTACGAGTCATGAAAAAGACTCGTGGTCAGGGGCTGAACTCCTGGGTAACCTTCTGTTGTGATAATGAGTCCCTCCTAACGACTCATTACATTTGACAATGAGTCGTTGTTAGGGACATTATCACAGGCAGTTTTGACATTACTTTTGTTATTTGGTTAATTCAATTACTCAACTCTTTGAGGGTCTACAGTTCAAGAACTTGGGGTATCACAACACTAGAAAATTTAATTTCAAAGATTTTCTCAAATAGAAAATCATTCATGAAAATGTGAGTTTCTAATACTTAGGTTTCAAGTTCTATACTATCCTTAGAGACCCTTAGACTTTCATAGATCAAATGAATAGGTTCTTAGTATACTTTTGTCATGATCCGACTCTACATCTTGGATGTAGCATGGTGCTTAGAGGCATAAGTGACTCCAAGATAACCCATACCATGGAATGACATGGCATAATACTAATAACACTGAAAATAGCTAAATAACTGACGCGGAAGCTAATTGAATTTAAGATAATTATTTGATATAAATATGTCAGAATGGGCCCTTGAAATAAATATAAGTCTAACACGAATTGTAAAACTAAAATATCTAATGGTTTGTCTAAAAGTCTCTATTAACTAATGAGTTATTGGGACAAGTCCCTAACTAACTTGAAATATCTAAAACTAGAAGTAATACACAAAATAAATCATAAACTCTCCTCCTCTGAGGATGAGGACTCACCACTAACAACTACTGATCAATGGCACTATAGAATACTAACATGCTACTGAGGTTGAGCATTCAAACCTATATTATAAGATGATACAACACAAAAGAAAGTATGTGATTAGTACTTTAAATGTATTAAACATGTGATATATGCATGATATAAAGAAACTAAACATGTTGAAAGTACTGATAAATTATAATAAATGAAAAAATTAAATTAAACTATAGTACAATGACCCCATATGAAAATACATATAAACTAATATGAAATGCTAATCTGAAATATTGTAATTTAAAATGTAAGTAAAGTGAAACGAGCGCCACGTACAAAATTTTGATTCTGAGTCTATGGGAGAATCTATTAACCGACATAAACCATACAAGTCAAATATTGAGTCTAATGTATACACCAAATCAAGAGGACGCAATATACCTAAAGTGGTAAAAAGACATGACTGGCATGCTTATTAAACTTATGCCAAATTGTAGAGCAGAATAACCTATGGTAGCACATAGTTTAGGAACATGGGTGTGCTGAAACCTAGTTGTAAGGTCCCGCAAAGTTCCCTCGTAGTTTGAGCCTTAGGGTGTGTCAAATAAGATGTGATTTCGGCCCTAAAAGATTAAGAAGTGGCTTCCTAAGTGAGTATCGTGATAACCATGTAGAATTTCCCTAATTTTAACTTTTTATCACTTGGTAAATCCAATAAGCTTTCCATCGATATAAGATTTTCCCAAATCTGACACTCGGGTAAGAAGTTATGGCCAATCTAAGCCTTCATTGTAAAAACTACGTCATTTGAGAGCCTAGCGCGTTGCGGAGAGGGTGCATTTAGCAATTGTCAATTTCCAGTGGGACTCCGCAATAGTGGTGCATCGCGGAGGAGTCCTAGGTCCCAACCAGTGGGAAAATGCATAGCTCCGCATCGTGGCTATCAATTTCCCAATTGTCATTTTCCAGAGAGCCAACACGATTAGTGGCGTGTCACGGAGGCCAGCAAAATTGGATTCCATTTCAATTTTTCCAATTTTGCACAGATGTTTAAAAGGGCATTTTGGACCTTTTTCAAGCCTATAAAATCGTGGAAACACTAAATCAAAGCCATTTGCAAGCATCCTATAAGGGTTTTATCAAGTTTTCTCTGAACAAGAACCCTAAATACTCAAAACCTCTTCCAAGAATATCAAGAATCCACCATGGATTTTCTAAATTGAGTCAATATTCTAGGTTTCCAAGTGAAGGGTCTCAAGAACCCTTATTCTAGAGCAAGAGTAGAGTTCCAAAAGTGAGAGTTCTTCTAAAGCTTTAAATTCAAGGTATGTGGGGTTTTGAACTTGGGTAACCCTTTTACCCTTGTGCCAAAAATGTTTATTTACATCATGATTTTTCTGAAATTATGAGGTTTTTACATAAGTTTGAATTGGAGTTTTCACCTGTAACACCCTAATTTTTTGAATCAGAATGTTACATGGTGCTCATGACCTCGAAGGACCACAAGCTAACCCATGAATGATATCTGTACCTGCATACTGCATAATATATCATAAAATGCAGAAACATGAACATGAAAGGCCATAAGGTTCGAACTGAATAAACGTCTGATAACAAAATGTCTAAAAAGGGTATAACAATACCAAAACAAGTCATAAATACTGAAAATAACGAGATCTAAATATCTAATCTGACATCTAGTATTAAATCCTTTAACTGAACTGAATAAGAAGTTTAAGAAACATGTCTCCAACTAACTCCATCTAGCAACTGAATGATAAATGCAGCAATAATCTATCGTCCTCGAATGAGAAGTACTCACTGCAAACTCTGAACACTAGAAGCTACTGCTGATATAGAGCTCGTGCCTCTGAACCTATGGTATAACATAAGAGAAAGCATCATAGCACAAATGCCTCAGTACGTCTGAATATACTGAGTATACGAGTGAGGTAGGCTAAATGCAAAGGGTTATATGCATGAACAATGCTAACTAATATGAACGTGAGAATACTTACATGCATAAATAACTATAACTGAACTCGTAATGATGCTGACTACTGAGTCTGAATGTTGACGACATGACTTTACTATTACTGAGGTACTGAATAGATTATTGACTATTTCTGACAGTTTAAATTATGAAGAACTTGTTTGAATGACTGTGTCTAACAGTCCTGAAACTGAATACTGGTAACGTGAGCTATG
The DNA here is from genome assembly GCA_030864225.1 of Capsicum baccatum var. pendulum. NCBI lineage: Eukaryota > Viridiplantae > Streptophyta > Magnoliopsida > Solanales > Solanaceae > Capsicum > Capsicum baccatum. The sequence goes on from CM061559.1 coordinate 62,732,886, forward strand.
ACAATTGATATAGCCGATATAACTGTAATGATCAGACTAATCAATATAACCGATACTGAGTGACTAAATCTAACAGTCTAAGTTCTGATGGAACTATCTGAGTTCCATTCTACTTGGAGTAACTAAATCTGAGATCAGTCCTATCTAGCGGGTGATCATGAGTATACTGATAATAAGGATGATTTGACTTAGTCTTAGATCAGTCCTATCTAGTGGGTCATCTTTAAATCTAATGATTCTAATATCGATTAATCATAGTTGAGATCATTCCTAGCTAATGGGAGATCTTAAAGTCTATTTACAATAATAAGCATTGACTGTATCTAACAGTACTGAATCTGTACTACTAAGCTAAGTTGACTATGTCTGAAATCCCTAATTTTGTAACTAAAATTGTGGGATGTGTTCATCTAACCAACATGCCCCAAGCTAAGCTGACTAGGGTCTAATCTCTGCCCTGACTGAAAGGGTGTCAGTACCGCGCTACCAGTAAAGACATCTGCTATGGAGTCAGTCCTAATCTAGCGGGTGACTTCTGGGATCAGTCCTACACATATAAATATGATAATGGGTGACCCCTGAGTATGTCGGTCCTAATATAACGGGTGACATCTTGTACCTACACTGGCAACATAGTTCTGGAACTTAGGGATTGCTTCTAGGGATCTAAGTCCTATTCTAGCGGGTGAGCCCCAATCCCTAGATCCGCTCGATGCTGAATCCTACTCCTATCTGAAAAACACTGAACTAAATAACTTAACTGAACCTATTTGCTAAACTGATACTGATTAACTGAACTTATACTAGTGGTATTGTTTAGCGGATCTAAAACTGAGTTTACTAGATTCCGATAACGGACAGAATACAATGAGTTTTGAGGACTGATTAAGAGTATTAAGGTTACTGAGATTTAATGTGATTACTAAGGTTACTGAGCACTGAGAATACTGAACTATTGAGATTACTGAGTTTTCCTGAGTCACATGACTGACTAATTTCTATAGATCATGGCTTGACTGAGAGTATCGTGAAAACATGACATGGCTCTAGGCACACAGCTATATTTTTTGGGTACAAGTATCCCCAGGACTCGATGGAAGGAAACTAACACACATGACTAACTTGATCATAAGAGTAGAGTCCATAATCACAATACCATAAATAAAGGATTCATACTAAGCATGGTTCTCAACAATCTATTTCATGGAAGGGAATTTCATACAACATGTATATACTTGCATAGCTTTCAATATCATGCTCATTACATATTACAACTACAATCCATAATATCATAACTTGGGGAATTTCATGAAGTACATGGGTATTCTACATCTTGTACATGAGTGGGTTTTCCAAGTAAGCATAGCATAATTCCATAAAACTAGTTCATGAGTAATCCAACAGTGTTCACAAGACACATTATCAACATGAATGACATTGAATCATAGAGGCCTATCATGAACCCTTCACTTAGTCACAATTTATCTATAATGCATGATTTCTAGTCTCTTAGGTATTTTATCAAACACCTCGCATGCACAACTTAGGCATAGGTGTAAATCATACAATTACTCATCATAAATAATCAAACTTACATATTTTCAACTCATATGATGTCGTAGATTCATAATAACATATAAAGATTCTATCTTGGCATCATTCAACACATAAATATGATCAACAATCCATTCATAACATGAAAACCATAATATATAGTTTTAGAAAAGGGTTCTTGAACTTTATGGATGAAAGGAGTCCATGAATGAACACACGCATACCTTAGAAAGGAAACCTTGATGATTTTCTAGAGAGTTCTTGGATTGAGAAACTTAATTCTTGATTATCTTGGAAAAAGGCTTGAATCTTGCTTTTGAGAGATGAGTTTGATAGAAACCCTAATATTGTGGTTGAGAGTGTAAGAGAGGGTTTTTAAGATGCTTAACTGAAGAAAAATGAGAAAAATTACGCCTCTTTAGGGTTATAAGTCATGGAAGGTGAAGGAAAAGACTAGAATACCCTTATGAAATAATTTCCCAATTGCTGAAAATCATAGTTGACAACCAGTGCTGATAAGCCATCAAATTTGTGATAAGTCATCAAAAATGTCGTCAGATTTGTGATAAGTTATCACAAATATCGTCACTTGGGAGTTGATTTCTGCCTAAGGCTGACGACCTTCGTGATAGGGCATCACAAATGTGATAAACTATCACAAATGTCATCACTTAGGAGCTAGTTTCTGCCTAAATCTGACGACCTTCATGATAGAGCATCACAAATGTGATAAGCTATCACGAATGTCGTCACACTATTTCCAGCCTGATATGCTGGAGTAAAATAGGTCTAACTCTTTGCTTCGATATCGGAATTAGGAGAAATAGGTATTGTTAGAAAGATAATTCAAAGATATTTCATTTGATATATATTAAACCATCCATTTCATCATATACAATAAGTTATGGTCGATTAAAATTGACCCAATTTTTTACGCTCACTAAAGCTTGAACGATAGGAAAGCTTTAAACTTGCACTTGAGATAGGGGACCTCTATGTTCAAAATTCATACTCAAATAGATTCCCACACTACATAATTGATTAACACACTAAATTGATATAGGATTTGAGGCTTTTGAAACATTCACGTATAGGAATGATGGATTTTCATTCTAGTCCAAAATGTGGGGTATTACATCACCCATATTTATTGAATGCATTATGTTGATATTTTTCATGAATTGAGAGTTAAATGGCATGATTTCTACATGTTGTCTTGAGTTTTTACAGCTGAATAAATTCCATGACTTTACTTCTTAAGAAGCTTATATTTGAAATGTTAAGATATTGAAGCATATGACTACATTGAGATTTTGAGATGAATTGCTGAAATTTCCAGATTTTCACATGATTTACGAATTTATATGCTATATATTATGCTTTTGATAAGCTTTAACTTGAAATTGAACTATGGGTTAGTAAGTCCTATTCGAGACTTATAAAATTATGAACTCTCAGGCTATAAGCACCCATGATTTGAGTATTTTGAGATGGTTGAAAATTGAATTGACCTAATGGTCCGAAAGCTTTGAAATCCACTTTATTATACGAGATTATTGATTTGATTAATGGGTTCGTGGTGAACTATGAGATTTTTCAAAAACTGAATTTTTATGAGATGAGCAGAGGTAATCTAAAAGGAGTAGTATTTAGCACCGAGCGGGTAAGCTACTATGGTTTCTTACCCCAAAAACTACGTGCCACTGTAGGATATGAGCCTAAGGCTAATTATATTATGATTATAAGTGGGCCTGAGGCCGATTTGATTATGTGGGCCTGAGGCCGATTTGATTATGTGGGCCTGAGGCTGATTTTCATTTAGTGATCACTAGACCTAGGTTATACTCCTTGGCAAGAGTATGACGCTCCTCTCCAACATGGGGTCTCTTCCTTAGGAGGACAAAACATTGGACTCCATTTAGCTCGCATGGTTTATGTCGGTTATGAGAACCTCCCTTGCCTTTCAAACTTCAAAACTAAATGCTTATTTTCCTTCCCTATAAGTTATTTTCCCTAAATGGTTGAATTGCAAAGATATTCCCTAATCAAGGTATTGATTTGAGATGAGATATTTTCTAAAGTGAATTAAATGCCTTCAAGTATGTTTTCAAGTTTTATGATTTCAAATTCCAAGTATATGAGTTTCTAAATGATTGTGAAGTGTTGAGCATTGAAGAACTTTTACTCTCTTGAGATATATGCATGACTTGAAAGTGTCGTTTGTAATCCCTTAGCCTTTGGGCACTGAGAGTAAGAGAAGGTTTCCGATTTTGAATTTAAATAATAATGACTCACGAGATTGTATTACATGCTTCATTCTACATGACTTATGAGTTTTATATTTTACACTTGTTCAAGCTATGTGAATCATCTCATTATGCATACACGATTTGATTGAAGAAAATATCATTACTACTTTATACATATGCATGCACCCCCGCATACTCAATACATTCCAATGTACTGATCCATATATATCTCTATGTGCTACATTGTGTCATAATATAGGTTCAGGTGCTCAGTCCCTGCCTCGCCCGTGATTCTTCGAGTACCTTGCCTACGTGTTCTACAATGGTGAGTCCTCATGATTCGATGACCGATCTTCAGATATTTATCGTACTTGAGAGACTATGTTTTATCTTCAGTTCATTTTGAGTTAGTTGGGGCCTGTCCCAATGGCTCTCTAGATTTTGATTCATAGAGGCTTTGTCAGACTAGTATCAGACTTGTGATATGTCGAAAGGGATCAGTATTGTGGTTTTGTTGAGATTTCTCTATGTTGTGGTCATATGAACCAATTATCCTTTTTTATTTCCTTTCTTATGATATGGCTATGCGAGTGTTTAAGTCTATCCTTATCATGAATTGGGTGTTTTTGGGTAGAAAATGGATCTAAAGGTTAGCTTGGGGCTACTTATAGACTTAAGCACCGTGTGACATCCCGGGAGGCGATTTTGGATCGTTACACTAGTCCAACTAGATGCTAAATATTACTCCTATTTTTCATTATATATTGATAGCTTATTGAAATAAAGACTCTACGTTTGGGTTCAAAACCCATTTAAACTAAACATATTTTGAAGGTCTATATACTAAAGCTAATCATGTTTATTCATACTAAAATAAAGAATACTGGTACTGTGTGTTCATAACACACAAAACTTTATGAAAATAAGGCTAGTTCATGTGAAAATACTATAAGACAAGCCTAAATATTAATTCATGAAATAGTAAGTCATGGTGGATATCAGAATCATGGAAACATATAATTGTAATATAGATCATAAGGAATGAATTAAAAGGAAAATCAAAAACTGAAGAAGAACCCTAAACTATGATTCATGAAAAACTGAGAATTTCTTAAGTTATTTGGGTCACAACGGATGAAAGTATACCCATTATTGAAAGTACACATACCTAGAATGAAGAGTTCTCACTAGGAAAGTTGAACTTTTACTTAAGAAGAAGAACTTTTGTTCCTGCCTTGACAGAACCTCAATCGCCTTTTTTATTTCTTTCTAAGTATTTAAAGGGTGAATAAGGATAAACAGTCAACTATTTCCACTTTAATCCTACTAATTTAACCCCCAAATGATGTAATTAAGGTTCAAGAAATAAGAAAAGTATATCCCTAAGAAACCATTTTTTAAAACTGTTAATGTGTCGGATGAGTCACTTTATAACTCGTATAGTGAACCAATGAGTCATAGGTTTGACTCATGGTAACTGGAACCTTTTATATGGTTTTTGAATCTGAATCCCTCCCCCATGACCACATGTTATGTCTCATAGGTTGTCATCGTGATTTGTGCTAAGTGAATCATTTGTTTTTAGGCTAAGGCTGCCTAGTGACACCAACCATATTTCACGACTCGTGGGATTTACTTATTGGTCGTGGTATCAACTTGTGGTCACTAAGATGAATTTTTTAATTTTCAGAACTTGACATTGAGTTAATCAAAAAGAGTTATATCATGACTTGTACTATCTCACCATAGATCATGGTCACCAATCGTGAGGACTGGGACTTGGCTGATTTAAGTTGTGCTTACCGCAAATCATCCCACAAATCGTGCTATCACCGTACAACTTATATAGTTGATTGTTCTAAGATAAAATTTCTAGTTTCTAACTAGTGTTTTGTATTAAGTCTGAGATATGATCTTAAGGACTTTTGGTGTATTACGATACCTCCCCTTTGAAAACATTCATCCTCAAATGATGACTATCTAAGCTAAAAATATAGGGAAAGATCTACAATTTCATAACCTGAATTCTAAAAGTTTATTGTTGGCATAGTAACTGATTTCTGACTGGACTTAATTCATGAAATATGCATGCATACTAATTGGGAAACATGGAACTAAATGGACTACATAGGAGAAATTGTTACCTGAAGTTGGAACTAAACTAGAAGGGAAAAAAGTAAGGGCACTTGGTCATAGTATCTGATTCTACTTCCCAAGTTGCTCCCTCTACTCAGATTTCTCCAAAGCACCTTTACTGAAGTGACTTCTTTATTTCTCAACTAATGAACCTGACGATCAAGAATCTCAAATGGGACCACTTCATATGAGAAACTATATTTCACGTCCATATTCTTTAATGGTTCAACTAAGGCTAGATCACCAATGTCCATCTTCAACAAGGACACATGAAATACTAGAAGCAATAACGTTAAGTCTGCAGGTAAATCTAACTCATAGGCCACATTACCAATGTACCTCAAAATCTGATAAGGACCAATATATCAAGGTCTAAGTTTCACCTTCTTACTAAGTCTTATCATCTTTTTAATGGATAAAATTTTTAGGTAAACCCAATCATCAACTACAAACTCAAGCTCTCTTCTCCTTATATCTATATATTTTTTATGACACTTTTAAACCTTTTTCTAATTAGCTAAAGTTTCTTCATATCTTCATCAAATGAATCAGGCCCTATCAAAGTAGCTTCACCAACCTTAAATTAACCAATAGAAGATTTATACCTCCTACCATAACCACCTCAAACAGTCTACATGAATATAAAACTGAGAGTTATTATTATATACAAACTCAATGAGAGGTATGTGATCTTCCTAATTACCTTTAAAGTTGATCACGCAAGATCTTAAAACATTCTATAAGGTCTAAATGACCTGCTCTTCCTGACCATATATCTGTGGGTAAAAAGTTGTGCTAAGGTAAACTTAGGTACCGACACCCTTTTGAAAATACCTCTAAAACTATGAAATAAACTAAGTAGCTCTATCTAAAATTATAGTCAAGAGGAGTTTATATAACTTGTCTAACTCTCAAAGGTCGATTCTACCATAATGCTTAGCTAAATCTATAGTATTAACTAGCAGGAAATGTGTTGAGTTAGTCATCTGATCTACAATAACCCATGTCAAGATATGCTATCAATAGATATGAGGTAACTCTATAATGAACTCCATATTTATCTCTTCCCACTTCTAAATAAGAACATTGATATTCTGAGTCACACCACCTTGTCTCTGGTGCTAAACCTTAACTTATTGGAAATTTAAACACTTGGGCACAAATTCCATGATATCCCTCATCATTTTATACCATCAATAAACTTCACATAGGTCATGGTATATTTTGGTGGCATTTAGGTGAATAGAACACCAAGAACTTTACGCTTCTATAAACATCCATTGTCTTAAAATTATCAACACTTAGAACACACAAAAGACCCTGACAATGAAGTACACCATATTTCTTTTGGGATAAAAACTCAACCTTTTGAATGCAAATAGTTTTCTTCAACTTAAGCAAGATAGGATCCTTGTCCTGCTTTGTATTTACCTCTGCCATTAAAGAAAACTCTGAACCATAACACTATCTTTGCTTGAATCAACAAGATAAATCCTAATCTAGCCAGCGTTTGAACATCATGAACTCTTTCTTTTCATCCTCTACATGAGCAATACTACAAATCGAAAGTATACTAAGAGCATCAGCCACCATATTAGCTTTACCCAAATGGTACAAAACACTCATGCCATAATCTTTAAATAACTCTAGCCATTTTCTCTGACAAAAATTTAGATCTTTTTGACTAAACACATACTAAAGGTATTTGTGCTCTGTAAAAACATCCACATAAGCTTCATAAAGGTAGTGCCTACAAATTAGTAAGGTAAAAACTACAACTACTAACATAAGATCATGAGTCAAATAATTTTTCTTAAAAACTTTGAGTTTCCTTGAAGCATAAGCTATAACCTATCCAGCATCAACACACACTCGAGGCTAACTCTAGATGCATCATAGTGAATAAAAAAACTAGTTGGAACCTCTAATAGAGTTAAAATTAGAGCAGAAGTGAGTCAAGTCTTCAACTCTTGAAAAATCTTCTCGAAAGCATTGTACCACTGAAACTTCACTTTCTTTTGAGTTAATCTGCACATAGGATAAGCCATAGATGAAAACTATTCAATTAACCATCTAAAGTAACTGGATAAACCCAAGAACCTCCTCATGTTTTATAACGTCTTAAATCAGGTACCCAAAATGTTACACGGTGCTCATGACCCTGAAGGACCACAAGCTAACACATGACTAATATTTGTACGTATATATTACATACATACTATATAATGCGAAAACATGAACTGAAAGGCCATAAAGTTCAAAACTGTAACATAAGATCTGATAAATCATAACATATGGATGGGGTATGAAATACCCAAAACAAAACTAAAATAAGCTATCTGAACATACTGTAGTCTGAAAAGCCTCTAAACATGACTGTCTGAATAAGGAGTTGATGGGACATGCTCCCAACTAACTCCAACTAATAAATTAACTAAAAAGATAATAAAATGATGATTGTGTCCTCGAAAAATGAGGACTTATTTCTAACTCTGACTACTAAGACTAGAATCTACTGATGCTCTAGAACTCGTGTCTCTGAACCTATGGTATAAGACACCATAGCACAAATACAGCAGTACTTTGAATGTACCGGTATGTATGTGAGGTAAGATGAATGCATGGGGTTTATATTCATGAACAAATATAATAACAGACTGACTATCATGAGCGTGAGATTACATGCACGAGACATAAAAGAAAACTGACACTGAACCGTGATAACATAATTATTGAATCTGAAAACTGATAGCACTGATAACATGACTAACTATTTCTGACAATCCTAAATTTGATAGAACTATCTGAGTTTCATACTGTATCTAAGTTGACTGTATCGACAGTCCTGAAAGCTGAAGAACTATCTAAGTTCTTGACTGATATTGATACTGAACCTGTGGTAAGTAGTCATCTAACCGACATTTCCCAAATGTACCATAATAGCTAAGTTGGGTCCAATCTGCGCCCTGATTGGAAAGGTGTAAATACCGCGCTACTGGTAAGGGAAAACTGTGAGTGACCCTAATATAATAGGTAACTCTAATGAGAACGGTGGGAACCCTCATTTAAGACACCTCATCTACCCTCATATAGCAGGCTATGATGTCTTAACTTATGCTGGCTATAGAGTTCTGGAACATAAGGGTTGCTTATAAGAATCACACCCTCATATAATAGGTGAGTTTCCATCCTTGGGTTCACTCGGTGCTAATTTCTACTCCCATCTAAATAGACACTGAACAAAATTTACTGAACTGAACATGGACTGAGTTACTGAATTCTGTTGACTGACGGAATACTACTGATATCTAACAACTGACTAAGTTCGTAAGATCATGGAGATTTCCTGAGTCATAAGACTGTCTGAAGTCTAAGGATCATAGGTTGACTGAGAGTATCGTGAAAACATGACATGGCTCTAGGCACATAACTAATATTTTGGGTACAAGTACCCCCAGGACTCGATGGAAAGAAACTGACAAAGCATGACTTTCTTGAATACATGACTAACATCATAATCCATAATACATTTATTGAAGCATTTCATCAAACATATGATCTACATAAACTTGTACATACATGGGGATTTCATGATATCATGCTAGTTGGGCATTTTCATTCATCTAGGCATTTAATCAAACACATGGTAGGCATAGTATGCGTAAATAACATTATACAACAATTAAATATTATGATTCAATTATAATTTCATTATTCAAGGGTTTAGTTATAGGTTTAAATGAATCTATATCTGTACTAATCAAACCCACATATAATTTATCACCCAATCATGGAATAGAAATCAATTACTCATTATCAACATGAACAAGAGCAGCCCAATCATGAAAATTCATAAAGGAAATCCATAAAACTTGAACTTAGAAAAGAGATTCTTGGGCTTCATGGACGAAAGGAGTCCATAAATGAACACTATACATACCTGGGTTGAGTTTCTTGATGTTCTTAAACTTGAAGAATTTAAATCTCTTAGTTCTTGAAGAAGATTTGGATTTTGTTCTTGGAGATTAATGTTAGAGAGAAAACCCTAGTTTTGTTGTGGTAGAAAAATAATGAATTTTTTAGCTTTGGCCGGATATAATTGGGTATATAAAAGGGTGGTAAAAGACCAAAAAGCTCCTTTTAAAACAGCTTTAATTTTTTGAATCAGGACCTATGATGGAATGTGCGAAGATCCGTCACTAGGGTGATGGTCCGTCGTTTCGATCATCGTATGTGGACCAAGAAAAGGGCTTACTGCCTAAGTAGCTACGGTTCATCGCAAGTTTGACGATCCATCAACCTGCCTGTCACACCTTATCCAGAAGGTGGCCTCACTATTTTCCTTGCAACGGTTGTGGGTAATGGTCCGTCGCTAGTCCAACTGTCTGTTGGCCTCTCCATTGCACCTGGACGGTTTTTGCTACCTTCTGTATTTTTGCCATAACTTTCTCCTCTGATGTCGGATTTTGATGAAATTGGTATTGTGAGAAAGCTAATTTAATTTCCCATATAATAAAAAGTGAAAATCTTATAAATACCATATGTAAAAAAGTAGATTCATCTTTCAAAGAAAGTTTCTAACATTCTTGAGATGATTTCAAGCTAGAAAAAAGTACAAGGTATTACAATATCTCCCCCTTGAGAACATTCATCCTCGAATGATACTGAGTGACGGGAAAGAATAACCAACATGCATACTGAATATGAATACTGAAACATAATCTCATGACTAACATGACTGATAACTGAACATATCATACTGAACAAGCATATCTGATACATGTGTAACTAATTCAAGAATGCATGACTGGGTTTTCTGATGAACTAAGTTTCTCACAATGAGAATGCATGTCTGATGTATAATTATATAACTGAATTGATACATGAATGCATGACTGAATATGTAATGGTATTTAATACCAATTTTGTGATGAACACTGAACATGAAACTGAGTAAGCTTGAGGAGAATTGTTATCTTAAGCTTGATCTGAGTTAGAGGAGAAGAGGTGATGATACTTGGCACGCATGTATGCTTCTGTTTCCCAAGTAGCTCCCTCAATAAACTAATTTCGCCAAAGAACTTTAACTAGAGAGACATCTTTATTCCTCAGTCTACGAGTCTGATAGTCTAAGATTTCAACTAGAATCTCTTCATAAGAGAGGTTGTTCTGAACACCTATGCTCTGAATAGGGACTACAACTGTTAGGTCACCTATGCACTTCTTGAGCAAGGAGACATGGAAGACTGGATGAACTGAGGCTAAATCTAAAGGCAATTCAAGCTCATAAGCTACCTTGCCAAAACCACTGAGTATCTTGAAAGGATCGACATATCAGGGACTGAGCTTTCCCTTCTTGCCGAATTGCTTCACTCTCTTCATGAGAGAGATCTTTAGGTAAACATAGTCACCAATCTCAAACTAAGATCCTTTCTACGAACATCTGCATAAGACTTCTATCGGCTTTGAGTGGCCCGGAGTCTTTCTCTGATCAACTGGACTTTCTCTAAGGCGTCGAATACTAAGTCAGGCCCTATAACTGAGGCGTCACTAACCTTGAACCAACCAATTGGAGATCTATATCTCCTACCATAAAGAGTTTCAAATGGATCTATTTGAATATTGGAATGATAGTTATTGTTGTATGCAAATTCAATCAAAGGCAAGTGGTCATCCCAACTTCCCTTGAAAGCAATTGTACACGTACGCAGCATATCTTCTAAAGTCTGAATGGTCCTTTCTGCTTGACCATCTGTCTGAGGATGAAAGGTTGTATTGAGATGAACTTGGGTACCAAGACTCTTTTAGAATACTTTCCAGAAATGAGAGGTAAATTGGGGACCTCTATCTGAGATAATAGATAGAGAAACACCATGCAATCTGACCAACTCCCTGATGTAGAGTTTGGTGTAATCCTTGGCTGAATAAGAGGTATGGACTAGAAGGAAATGGGATGATTTGGTCATTCTATATATAATGATCCAGACTGAATCATAATGATGACGAGTTCGAGATAAACCCGTCACAAGTTCATGTTCACTTCTTCCTACTTCCAAGTAGTAATAATGACCTTTTGCATAGGAACACTAGGCTTCTAATGCTCTATCTTAACATGCTGACATGTAGAGCACTTAGCCACAAACTCTGCAATGTCTCTCTTTATCCCACTTCACCAATAGATCTTCCGCAAGTCCCAGTACATCTTTGTGGCCCCTGGATAAATATAGTAAAGCGCACTATGTGCTTCTGCAAGAATTCACTACCTCAAGTCATCTACAGCTGGAACACACAGACGACCCTGACAACGAAGGACACCATCTCCCCCTTAGGAGAAAACCTTCACTTTTTGATCCTTGACTAACTCTTTCAACTTGAATAAATTGGGATCCCTATTTTGCTTTTCTTTCACCTCAGAAACTAGAGATGATTTTGAACTACTCTGAACCCATAAATCACCCAATTCTGTATCTACTAAGAGAACACCAAGTATGGAAAGCTGATGGACTTCCTGAGCTAACTTCTTCTTACTATCCTCAACATGAGCAACACTACCCATAGACAGTCTACTGAGAGCGTCGACCACAATGTTGACCTTGCCCGGATGATAAAGGACACTCATGTCATAATCTTTCAAGAGATCTAACCACCTTCTCTAACGAAGATTGAGAACTATCTTAGAAAAGACATAGGCTCTTATGATCTATGAACACATCTACATAAACACCATATAGATAATGCCTCCAAATCTTCAAGGAAAATACTACGCCTGCTAACTCAAGATTATGAGTAGGATAATTCCTCTAATGGGGTTTAAGTTGTCTAAAGGCGTAGGCTATGACCTTACCATGCTACATGAGGACATAACCCAAACCTACTCTAGATATATCACAATACACTACGAACCCATCTAAACTATCTGGAAGGGCTAGGATTGGAGCTGAAGTAAGTCGAGTCTTCAACTCCTGAAAACTATTCTCGCAATGATATGACCACTAAAACTTGAATTTCTTCTGAGTCAATCTGGATATAGGAAATGTAATAGAAGAAAATCCTTCGACAAACCATCTGTAATAGCCAGCCAAACCCAAGAAACTCTTGATATCTGATGGAGAGATAGGGTGAGGCCAATTTCTTACTGCTTCGGTCTTTGAGGATCTACTCTAATGCCATCACCGGAAATGACATGACCAAGGAATGCTACTGACTTTAGCCAAAATTTGCACTTACTAAATTTGGCAAAAAGCTGATGATCTTTGAGAGTCTGGAGTATTATTTTGAGATGGTCTGCATGATCACGCTCACTGTAGGAATAGACCAGAATATCATCTATGAATACTATGACAAACATGTCCAAGTATTGCTTGAACACATGGTTCATTAAGTCTATGAAAGCTACTGGGGCATTGGTAAGACCAAAGGACATAACTAAGAATTTGAAGTGACCATACCGAGTATGGAAAGCTATTTTTAGAATGTCACATTCTCTGACTCTGAGCTGATGGTAGTCAGATCTGAGGTCTCTATTAGAGAAATAGCTGGCACCCTGAAGTTGGTCAAATAATTCATCAATTCTGGGAAGAGGATACTTGTTGTTGACCGTGACCTTATTAAATTGATAGGAGTCTATACACATTCTAAGAGAATCATCTTTCTTGTGCATAAATAATACTGGAGTGCCCCACAAGGATACACTGGGCCTGATGAATCCCTTATCTAAGAGATCCTTCAACTGTTCTTTCAGTACTCTGAGTTTTGTTGGTCCCATTCTGTATGGAAAAATAGATATAGGCTGAGTATCTGGAAGAAAATCAATGTCGAAGTCTATTTCCCTTTCAGGAAGAATTCCTAGAAGATCTTTGGGAAAGACATCTGAATATTCATTCACTACTGGGACTGATTCAAGACTGGAGTTTTGGAACTAGTCTCCTTAACTCGCACAAGATGATCGACACATCCTTTAGATATTATTTTTCGTGACCGAAGGTAGGAAACAAGATAACCTCTAAAAGCGGATACTCTACCCTTCCAATCTAGGACGGGTTCATTCAGGAACTAAACTTAGACTATTTTGTTTTTGCAGTCGACTGTGGCATAGCAGGAATGAAGTCAATCCATGCCAAGAATGACATCAAAATCAGTCATCTCTAATTCAACCAAGTCTGTTGAAGTGACTTTCTAAAATATCATAACCGGGCAGTTCCTGTATACCCATCGAGCTATGATGATTTTACCCACTGGGGTAGAAACTGAAAAGGGATCTGCTAGAATTTTGAGATTAACTCCAAAATTGACAGCTATATAAGGAGTGACAAAAGATAAAGAAGCTATTGGATCTAGCAAAGCATAAACATACACATGAAAGATCTATAACATACGGGTAACCATATCAGGAGAATTTTCCCGATCTTGTTAGGACTGAAAAGCATAGATACGATTTGGGTATTGCCCACTAGTAGAACTGGAGATGGCACCCTGCTAGTTTAGGTGACCTGACTAAGCTGAGGAGCGATTCTGTTGACCCTGAGGACCTGGCTGAGGACAGTCTCTAACTCTGTGGCCTAGCTTTCCATACCTGAACAAATACCACTGCCAGCTCTGCAAATACCTGGATGGTACTTGCTACAAGTCTAGCAAAGAGGATAGGTGCGAGCACTGCTAACACTACTCTAGGACTTAGAGCCTAGTGCTCTATCTTTGCTACCCTCTCTGGACTTAGGAACTGGAGCACTGGCTGAAGAAGGAGCTGGAACTGATGACTTAGGATGAAACTGAGAACGGTTTCCTCTTTCTGACTTAGGCTGAGCAAAGTTGAAACTACCTGTATTCGCTCTCTTATTTTGCTTCTCTATAATCTTAATCTTCTGCTCCTCTATCTGTTGAGCATAAGTCATGAGCCTGGCTAAAGTCATATCACTATTCAGTATGGTGGATCTACACTCATTAAGCACGCTATCATTCACCCCAGAAATGAACTTACTCATCCTTACCCTGCTGCCTGCAACTACATGAGGGGCATATCTAGCAAATTGAGTAAACTTAAGAGAATACTCGTTCATTATCATATTGCCCTGTCTGAGGTTGATGAATTCTAGCACCTTAGCTTCTCTAAGCTCTAGGGGGAGAATCTATCAAGGAACAATAAAGCAAACTCCTCCCACTCAACTAACCCTGCATCGTCTGCCCTCTCTGACTTCTATTGCTTGAACCAAGTATGAGCCACATCCTGCAACTGATATACAGCTAGCTCAGCACTCTTACTAGACGTAACCCCCATTATGTCTATAACCTTCTGCACCAGATCTAGGAATTCCTGAGGGTCCTCATCTGTCTTATACCCAAGAAATGATGGAGGATTCATTCGAGTAAAGTCCTGAATCCTAGCTGCAGTTGAATTGGCCATTGGGTTGGCTGAAATGACAGTTGGTTGTTCATTCTGAGTGGCAACTGACTGAGCAAGTGTATTGAATGCAGCTCTGAACTCTGCATGAGAAACATGTTTATCCAAGGGATCTTCTTGGACAAGCTGAGTTCTTCTCTTGGGAGGCATATTCTAAAATAAGGAGAAAAATGGGTTAGACTAAGAGATTAGATTGAGGTTATGTTCACTGGTAAGATATGGATACTGAAAGAAGGGAAATTGTTCCTAAAATATCTTAAAGCCTCCTGCACATAAATGTGGCACGCAATATACCCATGTACAAGACTCTACTAGATGCGGCTTTCAAACTTCCTAGGATATTATTGAACCTTAGGCTCTGATACCAAGTTTGTAACGCCCCAAATCTGGTACCTGGAACATTACACGGTGCTCATGACCCCCAAGGAGCATAAGCTAACACATGACTAATATCTGTACCTATATACTGCATACATATGCATAATACGGAAACATGAACTGAAAGACCATAAGGTTTAAAATTGTAACATAAGATCTGATAAATCATAACATATGGATGGGATATGAAATACCCAAAACAAAATTGAAATATGCTATCTGAACATACTGTAGTCTGAAAAGCCTCTAAATATGATTGTCTGAATAAGGAATTGATGGGACATGCTCCCAACTAACTCCAACTAATAAATTAATTAACAAGATAATAAAATGATAACTGTGTCCTCAAAATACAAGGACTCACTTCTAACTCTGACTACTAAGACTGAAATCTACTGATGCTTTGGAACTCGTGTCTTAGAAGCTATGGTATAAGACACCGTAGCGCAAATACATCAGTACTTTGAATGTACTGGAATACATATGAGGTAAGCTGAATGCATGGGATTCATATCCATAAACAAATATAATAAAAGACTGACTATCATAAGCGTGAGAGTACACGTATGAGACATAAAAAAAACTGACACTGATACCGTGATAACATGATTACTGAATCTGAATACTGATAACATGACATACTAATAACTGTTATATAACTGATAACATGAGTGACTGTATCTGACAGTCTTGAATCTGATAGAACTAGCTGAGTTTCATACTGTATCTGAGTTGACTATATCTGACAGTCCTAAAAGCTGAAGAACTATCTGATTTCTTGAATGATACTGATACTGAAACTGTGGGAAGTAGTCATATAATTGGTATGCCCCAAATGTGCCATAATAGCTGAGCTGGGGTCCAATCTGTGCCCTGATTGGAACAATGTCAATACCGCACCACTAGTAAGGACAAACTATGAGTGACCCCAATATAAAAGGTAACTCTAATGAGAACGGTGGGAACCCTCATATAGCCGGTTAATATACCTCATCTACCCTCATATATCAGGATATGATGTCTCAACCTATACTGGCTATATAGTTTTGGAATGCAAGGATTGCTTCTAAGAATCACACCCTCATATAACAGGTGAGTTCCCATCCTTGGATTCACTCGGTGCTAATTTCTATTCCCATCTGAATAGACACTGAACAAGATTTACTGAACTGAACATGGACTGAGTTACTAAATTTCGTTGACTGATGGAATACTACTGATATCTAAAAAATGACTGATTTCATGAGGTCATGGAGATTTCCTGAGTCATAAGACTGTCTGAAGTCTAAGGATCATAGCTTTATTGAGAGTATCATGAAAACATGACATGGCTCTAGGCACACAACTAATATTTTGGGTACAAGTACCCCCAGGACTCGATGGAAATAAAATGACAAAAAGCATGACTTTCTTGAATACATGACTAACATCATAATCCATAATACATTTATTGAAGCATTTCATCAAACATATGATCTACATAAACTTGTACATACATGGGGATTTCATGATATCATGCTAGTTGGGCATTTTCATTCATCTAGGCATTTAATCAAACACATGGTAGGCATAGTATGCGTAAATAACATCATACAACAATTAAACATCATGATTCAATTCTAATTTCATTACTCAAGGGTTTAATTATAGGTTTACAAGAATCTATATCTGTACTAATCAAACCCACATATAATTTATCACCAATCATGGAATAGAATTCAATTACACATTATTAACATAAAGAAGAGCAGCACAATCATGAAAATTCATAAATGAAATCCATAAAACTTGAACTTAGCATTCTTGGGCTTCATGGACGAAAGGAGTCCATGAATGAACACTATGCATACCTGGGTTGAGTTTTTTGAAGTTCTTGAACTCAAAAAATTTAAATCTCTTAGTTCTTGAAAAAGATTTGGATTTTGTTCTTAGAGATTAATGTTAGAGATAAAACCCTAGTTTTGTTATGGTAGAAAAATAATGAATTTTTGAGCTTTCTTCGAATATAATTAAGTATATAAACAGGTGGTAAAAGATCAAAAAAGCCCCTTTTAAAATGGCATTAATTTGTTAAATAGGGACCTGCGACGGCTCGTGCAATGGTCCATCGCTAGGGCGACAGTCCATCATTTCGACCGTTGTACGTGGACCAAGAAAAGGGTTTACTACATAAGTAGCGACGGCCTAGGCGACGGTCCGTCATAAGTTTGATAGTCCATCAACCTGCCCATCGCACCTTATCTAGAAGGTGTCCTCACTGTTTCCCTTGCGACGATGGTGGACGACGGCCCGTCACTAGTCCGACGGTTCTCGACCTCACCGTTGCACCTGGGCGGTTTTGCTGCCTTCTATATTTTGGCCATAACTTTATCCTCCGATGTAGAATTTTGATGAAATTGGTATCGTGGGAAAGCTAATTCAATTTCCCACATGACAAAAATTGAAATTCTTATAAATACCACATGTACAAAAGTGGATTCATCTTTAAAGAGAGCTTCTAACATTCTTGAGATGATTTCAAGCTAGAAAAAAGTACGGGGTATTACATGTCTAATGGAGAAATAGTCTAGACCAGATCCTAACTGCTTTGGTTATTTAAGGATCGACCTAAATACCCATACTGAAAATGATATGATCAAGGAATGCTACTAATTTCAACTAGAATTCACACTTTTTGAACTCACCAAAATTTAATAATTTATGAGACTATCCTCGAATAGTCTGCTAGTTAATCCTCACTCAGAGAATGGATTAGGATGACATCTATAAAGACAATGATGAACATGTCCAAATACGATTTAAATACCTTGTTCATGAATTATATAAAAGCTACAGGAGCATTTGTTAGTCTAAAAGACATAATAATAAATTCATAATAACAATACCAAGTTTTAAAGGTTCCTATAGAATAATGCACTCTATGTTTCTAAGCTGATGATAGCTGGATCCGAGGTCTATCTTTGAGAAGCAAATAGCACCCTAAAGATGGTCAAACATGTTATCAATCCGAGGAATAGGATACTTATTCTTGATTATGGCCCTGTTGAACTAGCAATAATCGATGCATATTCTGAGAAAATCATCTTTCTTATGCATAAAGAGAACTAGAGCACCCCATAGAGAGATGTTGGCTATGATGAAACCTAGTTTAAAAGCCCATTAAATAGACCTTTCAATTCCTTAAGAACAATAGAGTTATTCTATAAGGACGGATTAAGACAGGCTGAGTATTTAGAAGAATATCTATTCTAAAAACAATCTCTCACTTGGGAGGGACTCCTAGCAGATATTCAGGAAATACTTTTGGAAACTCATTTATTATTACAACTAACTGAAGGGTTGAAGTTTTTGACTTATAATCTTAACCCTTACTAGATGGTACATGTAATCATTAAAGATTATTTTTCTAGCCTTAAGGTAAGAAACAAGATGACCTATAGGTGCTAAAGTACTACCTTTTCGTTCTAAGACTAATTCATTGGAAAACTAAAACTTAATGACCTTAGTTCTACAGTCGACAAAGGCATATTAGGGTTTAAACAATCCATGCCGATAATGACATCAAAATTAGTCATATCTAACTTTACTAGATTAACTGTGGCGTTTTTCTAAAAAACTAAAATTTCGTAATTTTTGTATACCCGCTTAGCTGTAACTTAGTCACTAATAGGAGTTGAGACTGAGAAGGGTTCTGAAAGGATCTTGGAACTGACGTCAAAATCTACAACAATATAAGAAGTCACAAAGAAAAGTGTGGCTCTGGAATCTAACAATGCATACACCCATACACACACACATATATATGAAAGAGTCATAACATACTAGTGACTACGTCTAGTGAGCTCTCCTAATACTGACTAAAAGACAAAGCATAGAAGCGGTTCTGACCCTGACCACTTCCTATACTAGGAGAAGCACCATGCTAAGTTAGAGAACCTGAAGGGGCTGCTAACTAAGCAGATTGTGCCTTGTTACCCATATTTCCACATCCAACTGAGGAAAATCTCTTCACCTATGAACAATTTGACCACATCCAAAACTACCCACCTTTCTAGCAAGCCACTCAATAGGATTATTCTTTCCGCACTTCGTACAAGAAAGAAAAGTACAGTTGTTTGTAACACCGCCCTGAGACTTAGAGCCTGATATCCTATTCTTCTGATTATGATGAGGTCTGAGGTATAGTGCAATGGTTGAGAAAGGTGTTAGAGATAAAGATCTCTACTGAAACTGAGAGCTATTTATACTACCTGACCTCTGCTGAGAATAGTCAAAGTTACTTGCTCTAGCCCTCTTGGTCTCCCTCTTTTTCTCTTTTATCTTCTCTTTCTCTATTGATTAGAAATGGGTTATGAGCCTAGATATAACTATTTTCCCAATAAAAAAGCAGTCCTGCACTCCTTGACCACCAGCTCTAAAGCACCAAATACAAACTTACTCATTTGAGCCCTTATCTAAACAACCATCTCTAGAGCATACCTAGAAAGTTGTATAAACTTCAAACAATACTCTTTCATAGACATGCTACCCTGCTTCATGTTCATAAATTCCTCAACCCTAGGTTTTCTTAACTCATAGGGAAAGAATCAAAGGCAGTCACAAAACTATTCCAATTAATTAGGTTGCCATCCACATGTCTACTATTTTTCCACTATTTGAGCTAGGTCTAAGACATCCCTTTTAATTGAAAGGTAGCCAAATATGCATTTACTGGCAGGATACCCATGATTTGTGTGATCTTCTAAACTTTATATATGAAATTTTATGAATCGTCATCCACCTTTAGACCATAGAACTTTGAAAGATTCATCCGAGTAAAGTCCCGGACTCTCATAGCAGCTACATTCCCCATTTGGGTTAGCAAGTGCAAAAATTTGTTGGTTGACCTGGTTGGTCATGGCGTGAACAAACACTTAAAAAGTATCCCTAAATAAAACATGAATAACTTATTTATTTAAGGTATCTGCAGAAGCTGGTGGGGCTTGCTGATTACTATTTTCACTCCTTTGTCCATTAGCTCTTCTGTGAGGCATTTTTAATAAACGTGCATAGAACAAATTAGAAGTATAAATAGAGTGTTCACTCTATCACACAATATGAACATGAAATAAGTGAGACTTTTCTAACAAAACATTACAACCTCTCTATCATATGTATGGAATGCATCACACCTATCAAAGAGACTCTACTTAATACAACTTTTGAATACTCTAGGACACCTTAAACCTGATTGGAGCCATCAATATGGGTCAAGCCCATTGGGCCAACCCAGCCTAGCCTATAATTTGATAGGGTTGGGCTAAAATTTTTTTAGCCCATTTAAGAACGGGACTTTTTAGTCCGACCCAAATAAGCCCGTTGATCCATAGGGCTTGAGCAATATGCGTTGGGCTGGCCCATGGGTTAAGTAAAAAATAATTAAAAAATAAAACAAAGTACTAAGAATAAAAAAAAGAGTTCAGACTCAAAGTCTATTCGGACCTTCGTAGATATTTAAATATTAATTATGTTTATAAAATATATAAATAATTAAAATATAAAATACAAAATTTTTTAAGGAATCAAATATGTTTGATGAAGATGATGTGGTGAT
Organism: Capsicum baccatum var. pendulum; assembly: GCA_030864225.1. Classification (NCBI taxonomy): domain Eukaryota; kingdom Viridiplantae; phylum Streptophyta; class Magnoliopsida; order Solanales; family Solanaceae; genus Capsicum; species Capsicum baccatum. Next base: position 62,754,193 of record CM061559.1, read on the forward strand.
GTTGAACACACCATAAGTGCCATGAGAGTTTTTCTAAGAGTTTATTTTCACTTTTAATGGATTAAATATTGACATTTCTTTGTGTTTTATTGTGATCAGTTAAAACAAATTAGGTTTATATTGCTATTTAGCTAGTTATAGCATTACTCATTAATTGTTTCATTTATTTTTCAACATCTCTATTTGATTTGAATTTGGTGTCAAAAGTTATTCAATTCACAAATTATTAGGATTTTTTTATAAATTTGAGACTTGATTAACAAGTAGTAACTTCATTAAATGTTATATTGTAAATATTTATGTAATTAACATTTTAAAATTTAAATTAAGATTATAAAAATAAAATATTTTAAAAAGTAAATTGGCCCGTGGAGGACCGTAGCCCATGGTATGATTGGTTGGGCTTGCTATTTTCTGACCTGTCATGTTGATGGGCTAGCCTAGCCTAACCTGTCAAACTCCAAATCCTGTGTGGACTAGCTCGGATGGGCTGGGCCCGCCCGTATTGACAGCTCTAAACCTGATTCTCTAATACTAAATTTGTCATGAACCAAGTCTACACCCTGGATGTAACATTATACTTAGATCAACAAGTGACCACAAGCTATTGTATAGCATAACATAATACTAATAATACTAGAAACAACTTATTAACTAATGTAAGAGCTAACTGAATTTAAGAATAATTATTTAAGATACATATAAGTCTTAATGGGCCCTTGAAATAAATCCTAAGTCTGATACAAATTAAAAATCTAAAATGTCTAACTGTATGTCTAAAAGTTTCTACTAATTGATAATCTGCTAGGACAAGTTTCCAGCTAACTCTAAATATCTAAATCTAGTAGTGCAAAAACAAAAATAGATCATAAACTCTTGTTCTCTAATGATGAGAACTTACCACTAACAACTACAGATGGCAGCATCTGAACCTATATTATAAAATAATATAGCGTAAGAGAAAATATGTAATTAGCACTTTAAATGTATTGATAATGTGAGATACGAATGATATAAAGTGAAATAGATCATGCTGAAAATACTGATCAACTGTATTAAATGTAAAAACTAAACTAAATTATAGTACATTGACCCCATATGAAGATATATAACTGCTATGAAATGCTAATATAAGCTTTCATAATTTAAAATATAAGTAAACTAAATTGAGGTTCGTGTATAAAATATTGAGTCTGGGTCTGTGGAAAGCTTGTTAACCGATAAAAACTATATGATCTAAACATAGAGTTCGATGTATAAACCCTATTGAGAGGACTCAATATACCTTACCAGGATATAAAGGCATGACTGACATTATCACTAAATTGATACCTAACTAAGATGGCTGAATAACCTATTACGGCACGTAGTTCTGAAACTTAGGTGTGTTGAACCTTAGTCCAACTCAATGCTAAGTACTACTTTTATTATGTATCATACACTAATAGCACATTGAAATGGAGGTTGTACGTTTGGGGTCAGAATATACTTAAAATTGAAAATATTTTTAAAGGTCTGTACACTGAAGCTAATCATACTTATTCATGTTAAAATCAATAATATTGGGATTATGTGTTCATAACATGCCCAACTTTCTAAAAATAAGGTGTGTTAAAACAAACCTGACTATTAATTCACGAAATAATAAGTCATGAAAGATATCAAAATCATGGAAAATAAATAACTATATAGAAATCATGAGAAGATTGAAATAAAAGGGAAATCATAAATCGAAAGAGGACCCAAAACTATGATTCATGAAAAAATTAAGAATTTCTGAGTTAGTTGGGAAACAATCGATTAAAAGATATCCATTTTTGAAATCCCGCATACCTAGAATAAAGAGTTCTTGCTAGGAAGCTTGAACTTTAACTTGAGAAGAAGAACCCTAGTTCCTACCTTGAGAGAACCTTAATTTCCTTTATAATTTCTTTCTAAGAGTTTAAAGAGTTAATGGGAAGAAAGGATTGACTATCCCCTTTTAATCCACCAATTTAACCCCTCAATGACGTAGTTTAGGTGTAGGAAATAAGAAAAATAGGAAAGTTCCCTTGAGAAATCATTTTAAAAAAATTATTGACTGCATCAGATAAGTCACTCTACGACTCGCACAATAAACGAACAAGTTGTATGTTTGGCTCATGGTCACTAGAACCTTTATTGGATCTCTGAATCTGCCACTCTCTCCCATCTCCCTACACAATCACATGGTACAGCTTGTAGGTTGTCACCGCAAGTGTTGTTAGTTTCTGTGCCAAAGTTGCGTAATGAGCATTGACCACATCCCATGACTCATGGGATCTACCTATGGGTCATGGTATTTACTAGTGCTCACTAAGTCAAATTAATAAAGCTTAGACTTGACTTTGGGGTGATTAAAATGAGTCGTATCATGACTCATCCTACCTCACCACAGTTCATGGTCACCAGTATAATAAGGACTGGGACCTGATTGGTTTACGTACTTCCTAGCATGAATCATCCCACTACTCGTGGTATCAATGTATGACTCTTATAGTTGATCGTTCTAAGAGAAAATTATTGGTTTCTAACTAATTTTATGTGCTAAGTCTAAGATATAAAATTAAAAACTCTTAGGGTGTTGCAATTTCACGAAAGGAACAAAATCTTTTTGCTTTAAATAAGTTAAATAACTAGTCTTAGAAATATGATTAAGAAATATTGAATAACTAGATTCTTTATTAAAAATTAAAAGAAGAAGACAAATATAATTTAGATTTTTTTAAATAAATAAATAAATAATAAAAAATAAAAGCTTATTTAAAATGTGATTCTATTTTTTTTGTTTTCAAAACTATTAAACCAAACTTTGTAAAATAGGATGAACATAAAATATCTAATTTAGACCTAAAAAAAATTGAATACTAAAATGATATAAAAACATTAGGTTTAGTCAAAAATTAGGTGTTTACAGAATGTCCCTCTTTGCTTGGAAATATGGAGAATTTTCAAGCAAAGAAGTAAACATGACTAATTTTTGGCCCAACCATTTATTCAAAAGTAATACATAAATAAGTAGGAAAGATGTGTGACCGAACCCTGACTTTGGGCATCCTACATATCTCGGGTTATAAGAGAATCAGGTCACATGTAGTTCAAATAGGTGTTGGAATGAATGGATGAGTTGGAAAGTTAAGCTGAGGTCCCGTTGATTTTTCGATCCGTGGCTCCTTTTATTACATCAGAAAAAGAAAAAGTAAAACTAAAAATGAAAGATACAAGATCCTATCTATTCTAATTGTCTTGATTCTCTTGCTTCAGATCTTTCTCCTGGATCTCCAGTTATCGCCTCACCTTCTTCTGATGGATACCTTGATCTCAAAATTTGACATTGAAGTTAGGATTTAAGACTTAAACTTGAAACTTAGATTGAGTCGTTGGCGCTCCTCCCAAGGATCGTTCATAGAATATTATTGAATGTTTGCTCTCTTGATCAGAAGATATGAAGCTGACTCTTGAGATGTTGGGCCACTACAGATGCAAAGTTGAATCTGTATTTTCAAGCTAATAATTCTTCTCTACTTAAATCAGAGATGGAATGCCATCCTTGGCATTAAACCTGTGTTTTGCAGAAAAACTGCAAGCCATCAAACAAAACAAAACAAACAAAATTTTCTGCCCCAGTTTGCACTAGGAAAATTTTGTAAGTTATTAGGAAAAACTATAAACTAGTTTAAAAATAAATAAATAAATAAATGAAAATGATAGAAATCTAGGCTAGGTGCGCAATAAAATAAGAACCTTGTTCTCAATAAGGCAACTAAATGATGTTATGCCTCGTGAATGCAGGAAAAAGAATTAGGATTTTTACTTCTTAAAATGCGACTAGGGATTGTCATACCCTATGAAGACATAAACAGAAAGAATAGAAAAGTTTATTTCCTAAAATGTCAACTAGGAGATGGCGCCCTATGAAGACAAAGTAAGATGTCCACTAGGGGATGGTGCCCTATGAAGACGAATAAAATGTCCACTAGGGGATGGCGCCCTATGAAGACGAATAAGATGTCAACTAGGGGATGGCGCCCTATGAAGACTAATTAAGATGTTGACCAGGGGATGATGCCCTATAAAGACGAATAAGATGTAAACTACGGGATGACGCCCTATGAAGACGAAATAAAATGTCAACTAGGGGATGGCGCCCTATGAAGACAAGATAAAATGTCAACTAGGGGATGGCGCCCTATGAAGACAAAATGAGATGTCAACTAGGGGACGGCGTCCTATGAAGACGAATAAGATGTCAACTAGGGGATAGCGCCCTATGAAGACGAGATAAGATGTCAACTAGTGTATGGCTCCCTATGAAGACGAAATAAAATGTCAACTACGGGATGGCGCCCTATGAAGATCAATAAAATTTCAACTAGGAGATGGCGCCCTATGAAGATGAAATAAAATGTCAAGTAGGGGATGACGCCTTATATCAGGACCACAATCTCACCTCTTATTATTTTACTTGCCATATTGAATATGGAGAGAACTCTCACAATAGGAATGATTTCACCTATTGGTTTCATTTTCTCCATCACTTTCAGCAGATTATGTTGGCAAAACTACCTGGATCTACTAGTATATATTTAATATTTTAATTTAAAAATTATAGATATGAATTGATTACTACACCATCATTGTGAGGTTGCGTAGTGCCTCCAGATCTTTATCATCAAAGGTTATTACTCTCCCTCTCACATTTTTCCCTGTAGTTATCGTTACTCGGTCTTTTTAGTTGTGGTAAATGTAACACCATTTACCTCTTATCCTCAAATGATCATATTAATTAGATGATCGGTGCAGATGGTTGAATGGGTGCTTCAATATTTCTACTTCTTCCCATAATTATTCCTGGCCTATTTACTTAAGAACTCTCTAAGATGACCTTTCTTTAGCAATTGCACCACTTATTCTCGCAAATAGCGGGTGCAGTTATTGTGAGATTCATTGAACTTGCAAATCAGCCTTAGGTCCCTCAAGTTTGGGTCGGATCACCAAGCCAGGTCCACATTGAAGCAATAGTCAGACAAGTGTGGTATTTCTATGTTGTTAAATTTTAATGGCTCTGCTTCACTCCTACTCAACAAACTTCTTTATATCTCTATTCACCTCTTTTATCATATTAATCCTTCTCTAGTGTCCTAGAGTAATGGCTTTGGCATCCTCAGTCGGTTCTCTCTTGGGGTCTCTCCGCCGAGATGTAAGGTTGATACATTCTCTCAATGGTTTTAGGTCATAGTCCATGTTTCTTTTTTGGTAATTTTAGTTTATAAACCATATGTGATTCCTCGTCATTGTGATGCTGTTGGCAACAGGATTGGCATTGATATTGACTTAATGGGTCACTTTGCAAAAATATAGAATTTTTCTAGTCAAAATCTAGAAAAAAAGACTAAATCAATATCATAATTATCCTCAACCCCATGGTAGACGCAAACTATTTCCCCTAAAATGGTCCAGTTGAATTTGTAAGTAAAATTTTCCATGGATAAAGCATAAAGGCTCTCGAAGAGCAAATTAGAATGACCAAGCTAAAGTGTTCATACATCAAAAGTAGGCCACAGATGGCTAAAAAGACTGAATACCCGAGAGAAATTTGACTGTGATTTTATCGAGGTAAGCAATGAAAGTTACGCGAATAGCAAAGGGGAAAGCTCAAAGAAAAGGTCCTAACTAGAAAAAGGACTAACTCAATTGTGATTCAAGTACAATTAAGAAAAGGGATCAAAGAGAGAAACTACATACTAGCAAAGATAACAACCCTTAATAGTGCGATGCAAACCCAAGAGGACATTATGGCTGCTATAGTCAGTCTGACCGAGTCTGGCATAAATTGGTGTAGTAGTGCACCACTCTCTATTTGTGAGATTCAAGTTGAGGAGATGGCAACAAGAAGCTTATGATGAACAGATGCAACCTTCATTAAATCCATAACTATAGAGGGACTAGATACTCAACAGAAATTGGGACTGAACTCAGGATGACAAAGGGAAAATTATAAAACCCTATTTGAAGGCAACAAAATATTTGCTATGGATATGGACTTATAATATATTCCCCCAGTTGTAATCGAGGGGGAGAAGGTGGATGAAATATTGCAGGACGAAGTGGATGCTGAAATTAGCAACTGAAAAAATGTAGGTTACTGTACATGGTAGAGTAGCCAAACCAAAGGTACTTCTACATAACAAAGGGTATTTTAATATGATTCCAAACATCGATGAAAAAGATGAAATATTAGTTTTTGGGCCTCATACCATTAATAATCGTGCAATAATTACAAAGACATGGACACCAAAGTTTAGTTTTAATGAAGAAATGATCCAAACTATACCTTTGCGGTTAAGTTCTCGAACTTACCTCTTAACTGTTGGTGTATGAGAATGCTAAGTCAATTTGGGAATGTGTTGGTCCACTCAATATATGATGAACAACGTATAGACTATAGTGTAGCGAATATCTTTTGCTATAATATTGATAGTGATGGATATCACAAGCCCCTCACCGGAACAATTAAGCTGTACGATTCAATAGGCAAGATGTATAACCAAGAGGTCTCCTATGACTAGAAGCCTAATACTGTACTATTTGTCTAAAAATTGTCCATGATTGTTAGGATAACTACAAGCTGATTAAATCCATGCCACATGATGCACAACAACACTTACAAGTACAGAAGGAATGAAAGCCTACTGGGCGGTTGTTATCAAAAGTTATGAAATGTTCTGAAGGACAAAAAAAAATTCTAATTATGTTGAACCTATCACTTGACAAAAGAGCCACAAGATGGGACTAAAGAAAACACAGAAGAGCCTTCGAAAGAGGTGCAAAGTAAATCTAGTAGGAAAACTAAAAGCCAAACTGGAGGGAAGACACTCAAAATAATGGTCATTGGTTTCAAGACAACAACTGAACAAATGTAGCAGGCAAAAGGTCATGTGACTTGACTGGAAATTTAGGTTTGAGTATTGTGAAGCAATGGGTGAAGGTACTTATCCCAAACCAATCTCTCAATAAATATGATAGCTTGGAACATAAGGGAAATGAATAATATATGCAAGCACAAGGAGCTAAGAAAGTTTATTTGGAGGATTAAGTAGGAATTCTGATAATCACAGAATACAGAGTCCAACAATAGTACGCACACAAACTGACATAGAAAACTAGCACCAGGATGGGGTTATATTAATAATGAAAATACTGAAAATAAGGAGTAGAAATGAAGTAATTGGAATATAAAGAATGATGTAGTCTGAACTAGTCGGGTCCTGCTGATTCATGAGGATGAATCGTAGTTGATTGATGTTCCATGGAAACATGGCACATTCGATGCTTAAAATAAGAAATTTATGCTTGAACTTGGGCAATATTATTGGATGATGTGGTTCTGTGTGATTGTGCAGGCAAAATAAGTAACAGTGGCATTGGACTAAAAAGAAGAAAGAAAAGTTCTAAAAAAGGCAAAGTACTGGTCAAGCTAAGAGTTGTCAAGTCACCTTACGACTCGTTAGGATACCAGAAGAAAAAATGAATCTGAGCCACTAAGTAAAGGTTGAATACTACTCGTAAGAAGTGGATACAAGTCGTTGGGAGCACTCGTAAGGATACCAGTGAGCTATTCCAAGGTCCATCATTGAGGTTATGGAAAACTACAAGTCGTAAGATCAAACTACGACTCGTAGTGACCAATCTAAGGAGACCAGTATGTAAAGCTCTAAAGTGCAAGGTTCAAGTGATAATGAGTGAAATAAAAGAGTGGGAATGACCAAAAATTCCCCTTAGGAATCATTTGGAAAACGTTTGGAAGTCATCCCAACGACTTAGGTCACGACAAGTAAGGTCTGGCTACGAGTCGTGGCTTGAGTCCTAGTCAAAAACCCATTTTTCAGCCTTTACTGCCCAGTTACGACTCCCACATAACAACTCATATGGAGACATTACGAGTCATAATCTGGGTAGCTTTGACAGTGCTTCAGTATTTTGGACATAATTTTTCACCCCGATATCGAATCAAGGCAAAATTGGTATCATTGGAAAGATAATTCAATTATCCATCTGATGGTGGGTCTTGAGATAAAAAAAAATATAAGTATACCAAAAGTTATGCTCGTTGGATCATCGGGATGTCATATCCATGTATCCCAATTACACTTCTATGATGTTTTTAAGTCCTATTATGTATGGATAATTAAGTTTTCCTATTTTAGTTAGGATTTAATTTCTAGGGTTTCCTGTAATCTATAAATACCCTATAGACTTTGTTTATTCATTATTATTTAGACATTCATACATTCACATATTGAGTGATTTAGAAGGAGGCCCTTTGGAGCCAAGTTCACAAACATCTTGTTGTTCTTGCTTTGTTATTCAATTTAAGACTTCTGAATTTATTCTTTCATTATTGTGAGGAAGTGCCAAGTCATTCTAGATAAAGATTCTTGCTTGTATTGTGATTTCCTTTGCTTTAATTGTCTTCTTAACGGTTGCAAACGTCATGAACTCGTCTGTATTCACTACTACTTCAAAAGAGATGTAGAGATTAGGAAAAGAAGATTACGAGAGTAATTTGAGATTCACTTTCATCTTATAATTCCGTCATCTCATCTAATTAACTTGAAACCCAAAAGGTGATAATTAACTCGGATCTAGGATAAGGATTAGTAAGACGACTTCCTGAAACTCAAAAGGTAAGTGGTGAAATCCATCAACTAGTCCAACGGTTGATGGTACATAACTTATCAGATCCTGCATTCAAGGTATCAGAATAGTTCGACGGTGCATGATAAATCTACGAAGTTGAGAACCCAGGGGAACATAAGTCTAGTGTTCATCTTAGATTATCTACAACCAAGAGCAACCAATTTTTTTTCCTTTTTCTATTTCAGCAAATCCCCCTTTTTACTTTTCTGCACTGCCTGGTGATTTCAACGAGTTTGAGAAGAATTTTTGGCTTATTTCCTATGGGATCGATCCCAAACTAGTTAGGTTACTATATTTAATAACGACCACTTTATCCTTCTAAGGAGGGGTAGTTTAGACGACATCATTGATAAAGATTGATCGAACAAAACAGAAATAATAAAACTATATGATTAGCATATGTTCCATGTGCTTTGTGGCTATACATAATTACATATTGAGGATTACAAAGGTTATATAGGGGAAGTTCTTTAGAAGCTGATTATCGTGCATTAACCCTCAATAATGACTAATTAAATGACATTAGTAGTAATAAAGAGGAGATGTATGACGTTATTCATCAATCAGTTACATAACGACTGTTAACAACTAGTGAAGACTCGTTGACCTTTCCTCTGAAATATATCATTCTTTTGATCTGGTGTGATGCTTTACTTGGTGTAACTTATATCCAGCGTGCTTTAACCACTTCGACAAATTGATACGTGACTTGTCATTTGCATTCGTACAACTGTTCCTTAAGTTATATCCATCACTCTTCTAGGTATCACGATTTAGTTAGTTTCATGTGCCTATGTTAATTTTTACCCAATACAATATAGTTCAGGTTAAAAACTTGCAAAAAGTTGATATTTCATGCACATTTTTGACCCTTTAACTCTAAGGAGTCGTTTGGTTGAAAAATAGTTATCCTAGGATTATCGAGATAACTTATTCCACCATCCATATGGGATAACTTATTCCATCACTATGGTGTAAATGGTGGAATAAGTTATCTCGGTATTAATTAATGCCTCCAACCAATCATGAGCTAAAATAATCTTTTATTTTATCCGGGACTGCTTATGCCTTATACCTTACACCAAATGATGTTATCCTGGAATAATTAATCTCTGAATTAATTATTCTGAAATTACTTGGGATTAATTATTTCATCATATATATGAGATAACTTATTCAATCACTATGGTGTAAATGGTATGATAAATAATTTCGTACTAACTAATACCTTTAATCAAACATGAAATAAAATAACCCTTCATTCTGTGAGATTATTTAGCCATTATACCTCACACCAAACCATCTTTAATATATAAAGGTGAAATCTTTTGGGCCCTTATTTGTGGCCAAGTGAAATATGGTGCCCCACATAAACGTGGCAATGGCCACTTAAATATCTTCATTAAGTAGGGTCGTTTGAAGAAGTCTTAAACACCACGATTTTGAAGTGCAGATTCGGTGCAAAATCAAATTTGTGGACCAAAATGACGCCAACTCATCCACAAAACCAATGACGACCCGTTTTTAGATTTATTTACATCCCTCACATAATCTTTTAGTACCAAAATTTCCAAGGCCAAGAAAAACCAAACCTCGTTTTTTATAACCCCGCTAAGCCCACCCCACCCCACCCCACCCCACCAATCTGTCCATTAGTTTTTTAGGCGGGCTGTCAGAGATATTTTTCTTCAAGAAAACCAAAAGGGTGAATTATTTGTTGACCCATTTTGAAGTTTATGTAAAATGGGTGAAGCAGCGATGATGGCAAGTGGAGGAGGAGGAGGAGGAGGAGATGATCTATGTTTGCCAAAGATGGTGCTTAGGGTGTTGTTGGTAGAAGCTGATGATTGTACTCGTCAGATTATTGCTGCTCTGCTTCGTAAATGTAGTTATAGAGGTTGGCCATCATCTTGGGTTTTAATATTATTGCTTTATTTCTTGATTCTTGATCCGTTCTCAAACTTTATAACAAGAAATGAAATTTTCACTTTTCTTGATGGATATTCTCACTCTCATTTTTTATTGTCAAACTGGAAGCTGACGTTGAGGAGTTTTTTCCTTTTTTTTTTAATCACCGTGGTGTTTGAGCTAGCTTGGGCGAACCTCAACTAATTCAACGGATACCTAACACCACTAGGTAACTCTATCCACCACGGCTAGGATCGATGGAAAAAAATCATCTAGTATTTTTGTCTCCACGAGGATTGAACTGGAGACCTCATGTTTCTCACCCACTTCATTGAATACTAGGCTGCACCCTTGTGTGTTAGTTCATGCTTAGGAGCTATGGATGCATATTGCGTATGGAGCTGCTTTGGACAATATTTGTGAAATTTGAAATAAATAAAGTTGAAGAACAAAACATTGTGCAAGTTAAATATTGTTGATAGTTGCAGCAACTGATCTGTAAGTTGATGAGTTCTTTTTTTTTTTAAGAAGAAGAAGAAGAAGAGGAAGAGCCTGAAATAGTAAAAGACAACAGATTTTAGAGAAAATACTTCTGCAGAAACTTCCTGAAAATAGTTAAATAAACTTCGTCTATGTTTTTAATAAACTCATTGTTGTATCTTTTTATTTTTCGGTAAATTGATGTCTTTAAAAAGGGTTTCAAAATAAGATGATGTGGTGACTGCACTCATTACATTAAGGTTTTGGGATGATAACTTGATATTAAGATTTTTTATATTTGCTCCAAATCATGTTAAGGATGGTGCTTAGGTGTTATATAGTGTCCCTCATACAAAAAAGTATTTCAAAATTTTTACTGCACAACATTTTGTGTTGGATTATCAGATTCAGATCGCGCTTACTACCTTAACGTTTTGGGTTGGATTATCTGATCTTCTCCCAAATGTTTTTGTTGGATGAACCACCAAAGATTTGGACAGTTATGTAGTGTCTTTGGATATTAAGCAGAAGGAAATAGAATTGTTTCTTTATTTGTAAACAAAATATATTTTTCTGACCTTTTTCCCCTTGTTTTGGGAATGGATATACCTAGGATTTTGTTAAGGTACAGTTTGTGCCAGTGTTATCTATAGTTTGTCGTCTGTAAGAACCATTTTCAACACAGGGCTTTCAGTTACTGAGAATACAATCCTTTACTTGTCCTCTTTTCTCCAGGTAATAGCATGGAGGATATAATATCACGCTCATCCTGCACCTGGAGATTTCTAGTGGTATTATAACTCCATGTATTCCTCCTAGTCTACGATTCTGCATTGGCTGATGCCACCCCATACTTTTTGTTTCTTCAGGATCTTTATGTGATATTGTAATTGGTTGCCTGAGAGGCATGTATTAACTTTATGCTTCAACACACTGGCAGTTCTTGTAACTGTGTTCATAGCACTTGTAAAAATTTTCCATTTTGTCTTTTGGAACCAAAGAAATAATAATTTGTTTGACGAAACAGTTGCTGCTGTTCCTGATGGTTTGAAGGCATGGGAGACACTAAAGGAAAGGCCTCATAACATAGACCTTGTATTGACTGAGGTTGAGCTGCCGTCAATATCTGGATATGCACTGCTTACTTTGATTGTGGAGCATGACATGTGCAAAAACATACCTGTTATAAGTATGTTTTCTTGATCTCAGCTCTTATGTTAGTGTCCATTTCACCGGGATTTTAATGCTTAATTTGCCTATTTATTATGCAGTGATGTCCTCCAAAGATTCCATTAGTACAGTCTTGAAATGCATGGTGAAAGGAGCTTCCGACTTTCTCATTAAGCCTGTAAGGAAAAATGAGTTGAGGAACCTGTGGCAGCATGTTTGGAGGAGAAAAACTGTATGCTTGAAAGAAACGAAAACATTTATAAATGGTTCTCAAATATAACCTATTGAATTGACACCAGTTATTTTATTTTACTTGCATGATCAGCAACATTCAAGGAGCGGTCCTGAGACCAAAGTTGTTGAAAATGAGAAAATTGTAGCAGCCTCTGAGAATGACACAGCAAGTAACTATTCTAGCGATAATCTGGCTTCTGGTCAAAGAGGAAATGACAAAGGTTGCGAGGTACAAGTAAATGATATCTTCTGTGTTGATCTCATTTGACTAAGATCTATGAGCTCCATCATCCTGTACGTCGTAGATTTTGATACAACATGATTCTCTATATGTAATTTTATATGCCAACTTTAAGCTATTCTTTTGTCAAAGGTTATCAGTTAAGTGCCGACAGCTTTTTTGTGGATAGTTGGTTTACATCATATAAGTTTGAAAATGAATATAATTTCCAAAATAGATGATAATGATGCGTTATGAAGCCACCTAACGAGGAGCATATTTCCAGATTAGGCTAGTTACATCAGGTTTTTTATAGAGATGCATCTTTAGTCAACTGTCGTGCAGCACTCCTGTCCCATGCCTTTCCTGATAACTGATAAGTGTGTGTATGCCAAATATGTAGGACGTTACAAATATTAGACATAGAGATGCTTCAAATATGTGCAATGATGGAAGACCTGCAGAGTGCGTTGAAATCCAAAGATCATTTGTGCCAAAAAGTAAACCACTAGGTATGGCAAGCTATCCCTTGTCTTTTCTCAAATTTTTGAGCTATATGTCTAAGCTTTTAACTGACAAACTATCATCTGTAGCAAACATGACCAGCTCTGGAATGAGAACTTCTTCCGGCACTGCACCTGACAGCTCAGTTGCTATTGGTTCAGAAGAAGGCACTCTTTGTGCCAAACCAAGGGTTACTGTCAATGAAGTGCAGCAAGGATGTTATAGTGAAAATACATATACTGCTGATGAAGTTCATCGCCATTTGAATGAGCTCTATTCTGCACCGTATACTGAAGCTGTTGACTTGATGGGGAATTTTGAAAATCACTTGGCTGATAGTTACGACCATTCTCATGAAAGTAGAGAGAAATCAAATGTCGCTTCCAGGCTGGAACTATCTTTGGGAACCTTTAATCACAGTTGCTTAAACGATGAAGCGTCCTGGGAGCAGAACATGATAAGTCAGTCAAAAGCATCCGCCTTTTCTAAGTGAGTTTTGCCTTTATGCTCTTTGACAATCTAGTGTTGAATTGTCCTCTTTACGTAGCGGATTCCTCAAATATGAAGGAACAGCTCTCCATCAGAAATATTTTTCAATCGCTCAGCTAGTGCCCAAAGATTGTATAATAGTCTCAATTGGGTAGTAAACGTGTACTATTTAAACACAAAGAAGTGTAAATAGAGTAAGTAGCCTCATTTCAACTACTGGATACTGCTGGTGCGGCAAGTTAAGATTTGTGGCAATTCTTCATCAGGGGATTTAGCCTGTTTTACTGGGTTCAGTTTTAACCCAGTATTTCAACATAAGAATGTAAATAGATATTTGAAAAATACTGAACTTTCAAAAACTATTAATTTTTGAAATCATAAATTCAGTAGTGCAATGAATTCAATTGCAAAAAAAAATTAAAAGGCCCAAACCGGCAAGTTTAAATTCTTTGTCCACCTCTGTTCTTTATTCCCTTCAGGAATTAGTCACACTATATAGCTTTTGGTAGCATCAATTTATCTATGACTGTTGAGACGCAACACTGGTGGCAGGGGTCATTCATGCATATTATGCAGTAGGAAGAAAATTTGTAAAAGACATCCATTAGGAGGTTATACGGTAGGAGTTGTTACTTTCTGTTGCTCATCACTGACTTTATTCGTGGCTATTTCGGAAATCAACATCTAGAAAGTATCAAATCTATGATGAATGTGCAGTATATTTAAATTCGAAGGCCTTTATATGTGTTCTTTCGTTTCCAGCTCTAATTAATGACCAACCATTTGCAGCGAATATTTGAAGGTTTGGAGGGATTTCTTTTAGGGAGTTTAATATCTACTCAACCATAGTGAATGAATGTCATGTTTGTATATTGTGATAGGTTAGTAATTTTATCGATGGTATGAAGGAAGAAATTATTGTGCAAAAATAACACATGGAACATCCAGAAATATGCTGCAAAGGCTGAGTAAATCTTTGTCCAGGAAATATTTTGAGGCTGAGTATTGTTATCTTCTTGTATTATATCGTAATAACCTCTAGTAAATTCTTATATCTAATATATACTAGACCAAGTCAAAGTATAACTGTTCGTATTCACATTAAACCTAGCTGCTCATCTTTTTTATTGGCACTTTTGAGTTAAACCCCCAAAAGTTCACGATTTGAAAATTCACCTTTACAGTTAGAATGTGCGAAGTTTCAGCTTACCAAGGACATGACCTTGGATAGAAGGTTGTGGAGGACACAAATTAGAGTAGAATGTTAGTAGGTAGGAGTGCATTGTCCGCTGTTCGTTCATACTCCCAGTCATAGTATTGCTCTTGTAGTTTCTTGTTCTTCGATTTCTGTGTTGTTTCTTGTACTTCAACTATCGTATTATTTTGTTGTAGTACTATTCTCTTACTATCTGTTGTTTCTTGTACTTCGACTATCATATTATTTTGTTGTAGTATTGTGCTGTTACTATTTGTTGTCTTGTTAGTATCTTCTGTTTCTTGTATACTTCCATTACTTCTTTTTCTGGAATGCTTTGTACTGTTTTTTCTTGAGCTGAGGGTCTACCATAAACAGCCTCTCTACCTCTTTGGTGGGGGGTAGATCCCACTTTGTGGGACTACAATGTGTATGTTGTTGTTGTTGTGTGCTGTTTGAGTGTAATGGAAGATGACTTAGACTGTGTCATGCTGCCTCTACCTACGAAGACACAGTTTTAATGAAATTATCTTGTCTCTAAAAAAGAAGATCGCCGGATGCCCTTATTTGCGAGTTTAATTATTTTTTTCTTTCAGGCTGATAATTTTTTTGAAATATTACCAAAGCTTCTGATATTTGGTCCTTGATGAGCTCCCACCCTCTAGTTAAAAGTGCAATGGAATGTTGTTTTTCTGCACGTCTTCTCTGATAAGACATGAGTATTATACCTTTATACAAACGTTAGTACAGTAGTATGTTGCAGTGTGAAAAATTGAGATTATATAGGTGAATTTATCTACGTAAACAATATGAAATTAGTTTCCCGATGCTATCGGAAAATTGACTAAAACTTCTTTTATGTAAGATATGAAAATAAGACGACACTGCCACCTCTTTTCTCTGGATGGACTAGCAATTCAGCTCCATTGAAGGAAGGGTCTAGTGCCTCTACTTGGCAGCATGATGAATCATTGACTGCGAGTCAGGAAAACGAAACAGCTCTGGTTATGCGCCAACCAGGAAATTGTAGAGTTGCAACATCGGGCACCCAAGTGAGTTTCATTCCAGTTGACAAGGACATTCACATAATTGCTTCAGTGTCCAATACACAATCAGGTTCTCAACAAGTACAGGGCTCTCGATCACAGTCTCCATTTCCATCGAGTTCTTTGACTTATTCAACTTCCGGAGTACAAAATCTGGAGCATGACAAGCAACCATTTGATGATAATACAGTTTACTCTGAGGATAACGCTGGAGAAGCAGATAACAGAAATTTAGGAACAGTTGAAAAGACAAGATATGATACTGCAACTTGTGAATCTAGTGATATGGCAAGTGGCGTGAAAAATAAGCTGAGTAGCTCTCATTGCGGAAGTATTTCTGATGAAGCTGTAGAAAGTTCCTTTCCAGTTGCAAGTCCAGAGAGAGCTCCTGTTTCTGAGAGTGTGAATCACAATGACATCCTAATTCATGATAGGACGAGATCAGAGAATCATAACACCAGCCAAAGGGAAGCAGCACTCATGAAGTTTCGGTTAAAACGAAAAGACAGGTGCTATGAGAAAAAGGTATATATAACTTTAGTGCTAGTGCCATTATCTTATTCTTCAGTTCTAT
This sequence comes from Capsicum baccatum var. pendulum, assembly GCA_030864225.1. Lineage (NCBI taxonomy): Eukaryota > Viridiplantae > Streptophyta > Magnoliopsida > Solanales > Solanaceae > Capsicum > Capsicum baccatum. Next base: position 62,770,731 of record CM061559.1, read on the forward strand.
TACACTTGTTGTTTCTTTTACTTGGTTATTTTTATTTTTTTTCTGTCTGTACTTTTCCTGTCTTCAATATTTTCATCAAACCTGTTCTGAAAACCGTTTACTTGAGCCATAGACCAGGAAACAATCTCTCTACCCCAACAAAGATAGAGGTAAGGTCCCCACTTGTGATACCTCACTTCTTGTTTGTTGTTGCTAGTGCCATTATTCAACTTACATATATTGCATTAATTTTAAACTAGTGCAGCGGGAACTAATCTATATATTCTTCGTAGTTTAGCATAAATTGTTAGCCATGATCAAGTTGTAGGCATGCCACAAAAATACTCTACATGTAGTTTAGTATCTTCGTTTTGTCTTTCAGTATACTGATATCATTTTTGCACAGGTTCGATATGAAAGCAGGAAAAGACTTGCAGAGCAGCGACCGCGAGTTAAAGGACAGTTTGTTCGTCAGCTGCAAGACGGAACCCAGCCTTCATCGAAGGACTAGGATGAAATGCGGTTAGTCCATGATAAAATTTAGTTTTTAGGCAAATGTAGCATAGTCATGAAAGATAGATACAGGTTTGTAGTATTATTGTGTGTATGTGTTTGTGTGTATGGTCGTAAGCTTGTTAGGGGATTGATGATAGTTGCAATTCAAGATGTTCCAATTTTTTCTTTGGTTCTTTGTTTATGTACTTAGCTAAGTATAGGTGAAATTTGTCTTGAATTTGAAAGGAAGTTTGAAAAGTTTGATGGTGAAATGAGTTTGAAAAGTTTGATGGTGAAATGTGCTAGTATTTGTAGTTTTGGGACACGGAATTTGAGAATTCATTTGATTTGTGCATTATGTAAATAGTTGCACAAGAATATTAACCGGAGGACTCCTTAGTGCTATTTTTATTACAATCCTTACCATTTCAAATAAGTAAGTGCATAGTGAGGAGAGTGCTCTAGCAATGATAAAGTTATCTCTACGTGATTTATAAGTTACGGGCTTAAGTCATGAAAGCGAATGATAGATTGTTTGTATCACACATCTTTTGAATGTGGTCCTTCCCTGAACTCGATGTAAAAGTGAAATGCACTGTAAAATTATTTATGTAATTTATAAGTTATGAATGTGAACAATAAAAGCGGAGAACAAATTATTTATATCACTCTTTATATGCAATTCTCCCTGAAACTCGATGTAAATACGAAATGCTTTTTGCACTAAAGTATACATTTGATATGCAATTTGGTGTACTTCCAAGAAATAAAGCAAAACTTTCAATTGCTCCACGGCAAGTCCAATTACAACAATACTTACCAAAAAACCAAGTGTCATGAAACTAGGTCCCAAAAATGGTGACAATAGTATAGCAATTGCAATTTCTAGGTGTCATCACATCATAAGACTCCACCGTTTACACAACACAAATTACACATTAGTCGGCAACTAGCCAAGAATCCTTCCTAAGCTAAAGTAAAAAAACAAAAAAGAATTTCAATTGAAAACAACTAGTAGCTAGCAAAGAAAGAACCTAATTCTCCTCTTTTCCTTTCTTTTTCTACCATAGATTCTGTCTTTTCATTCCACTTTTTCTTCTTTGTTCTTTCCCCACCATCACTCACTTAACAATTCAACACTACTAACTCTTCTTTGCTAAATCTATTTGGTTTTAATTACACTCATCATTTCATTGCTTATGTAAAGTTGAGGTGAGTCTCTTGTAATTTTTTTCTTAATCGTCTTTCTTTTCTTTGGAGGGGGCCTGAAGTAACTGATAAACTAGTCTCCATATGATAAGGAGGTCATGAACCGGTTTAGGCCGTGTTGTTTAGGCCGTGGAAACAACAGTCCCTTTTAGGTGAGGCTGCCTATTATAGACCCTTGTGGTCCGGTCCTTCCTTACTCATCTGCATACGATAGACCCTTCTGGTCCGGAACATCCTTACTGCGTATGATAGACCTTTGTGGTCCGGCCCTTCCTTACCCTCTCGGGAGCTTTAGTGCATCAGGTTATCCTTTCTTTTCTTCTATTTTATTAGTGCTTGCATTACGTGAGATCTTTAATTATAATGTAACTTATATACAGGTCAAGATCAACTTAAGAAGTAAGCTACCTACCTCTAAGTGGAATTTGGAGAGAAAAATTAAGCCAAAATGAGTGATTATGACCAACAAAAGATTCCAAATGAAGGTGTTGGCGTTGGCTATCCTCAAAAACCTTCTTCATTACAATCATCTAATCATCCAAAGAAGTATTATTCACATAGAAATCCAGTCAAAACTTTGTGCACTGTCTTACTAACTTTACTCATTTTGGCTGGCCTCCTTGTGCTCATAGGATATCTAGTTTATAGACCCAATGAGCCAAATTTCAGTCTGGCTGGTGCTGCCATCTATGAATTAAATGTAACAACCCCTCCTTATATGTCCACCATCATGCAATTCACAGTGTTGGCAAGAAATCCAAACAGGAGAGTTCGATTGGATTATGACCAACTTTCAGCTCTTGTTTACTACAAGAGTCAACCAATTACACCTCCAATGATGCTACCGCCTTTAGTTCAGGTAAAATTCACAAATTGTTACTCCCTCCATTCCATTTCAATTTTTTGTCTATTTTTGACAAGGCATAGGCATAGAATTTAAGGAAGTAAAGAAAATCATTGTGGTCTTAAACTAAGTTGCATGGAGTCTTCATTTTTGATGTCGGATCATGTCGGATTTTCCAAAAAACAAAAAACACTACTTTTAATTTGGAGAATCCAACACGTACTCATTGACATTTTTAAGAGTCCGGGCAACATAGTCAGTGGCGGATCTAGGAATTTATTTCGGGAGTTTTGAAAAAATAAAAATATAAATGTGTGAATACGTCAATAAAATATAATTTCAAGGTATAGCAGCTGTACATGCGTCCTTTTTTTTATTATAATTGTACAGGACACTGCTATAGCTGTACATGCGTCCTTTTTTTTATTATAGTTGTACAGGACAACTATTATAGCAGCTTTGCAAAACAAATTTTAAAAAAGTTGTACAGGACAGCTACTATAGCTGTACATGCATCTTTTTTTTATTATAGAATCACTGGGCTATCCAACAACTTTGTTTTCAAGTGGTTCAAAATTAATATATATACATCAATATAAATTTTCTATATTATATATACAACACAATTTTTTACGAACTCTGAATACCACGTGTCTACCCCTGAACATAGTGATGTACTAAAATGTCTTTAATTTAATCTTGTAGTCTTTGAGTTTTCAAATAGGAAGGACATTTTTTTTAAAACATACTTAAAAAAATAAGACAAATAAATTAAATTGAAATGCTGGTTGTATTTTTTAGCTTTTGAATTGAAAATTAGTCACTGTCATACAATTTTTGAAGTGCAGATAAAATTTCAGGATATTAAGAAATTTAAAACTTCATGGTAATAATATTTATTTGGTAAAATGGCTCGATGAATCCTTGTATTATGTTCGTTTTGTAATGTGAATGCTCCTATTTATATATTTGTGAGTTGAAAAAACGCCTGTAAACACACGCTTTTTGACGAGTGAAGTTAATATTTTTTAAAATTAAAAAATAATTAATTTAAAGAATTAGCTATAACAAATTTAACAAAAAATATCCCAAAATCTTCTTTCTTCTTCATCCACCTTCCCCACCCTTCACCTCGTACGACACATCTGTCACCCCCCCCCCCAAATCCCCCACCCAAAACCACCACCACAACATCAACCAACTATTCCTACCCCTACCCAGCACCATCACATCCAGCCACCCCCTCTTCCCCCACCCCTCACCCAACACCAACACCACAACATCAACCAACCATTCCCACCCTTGTGCACCACCCCCACACCTACCCAGCACCACCACCATCACATTCAGCCACCCCCATCCCCCACCCAATACCACCACCACAACATCAATCAACTTTTCCCATCCTTGTCCTCCATCCCCACCCTGCACCACCATTACTACCACATTATTAGTACTCTTTGAATCATAAGCAACCTCATGCCTTAGTAAGCACTCTTTGAACCTAGAGATTCAATAATGACAGAAATGGCTTCTTCCACTCCATTGTTTCTCAGAGCAAAAAGAGCAGCATAACGTTCATACATGTCGTTTTTTCCACTCAAAAGAACTTTCCTCAAGTCCTCAACAGAGAAATAAAAAGCAGGAGCAGCAGGGTCCACTGATAGGAAGGGTGACGGAAGTTTTTCAAGTACCCAAATTTGATAAACCCAATTCGAAGAGAAATTCATGTTCGTTGTAGGAATTCAAGATTTGGGTATAAGCAATTGAAGGGTAAATTGGGTGATTCAAAGATAAGTAGAAATTCAAGGTTTGGGACATAAGCAATTTTTTTTTTCATAAAAATTGCTTCTTGATACAACAAAGATTCAATCTTTTTCTGTTTTCTAAAATGGGTCTTGAACATCAAGAAGATATTTTGATGACTTATGAAGCTGGTTTTGTTGGACACACAGTTGTGCAGCTACTGAATGAAGGTGTTGAACATTAACAATCTTTTTCTGAAAAAATAGTGTGTGTGAGAGAATTTTGTGTTTATGGACTTGAGTGTGTGTTTGGGGTGGGTAGGAGTGGTGGTGAGGATGAAAGAAAAAGGTATGAATAATTTTAATATTTAATTTTTTATGTGGTATTTAATAAATGATGTGAAATTTAATATAATAGTTAAAAATGATGTGGAGGCGGGTGTGTTATACACATCGAAATAGTATTTAAAATATTATTTTTTTATGGATTCAAAGGTCTAAATGTAAGTAGGAGTATTTACATTACAAAACAGACATAGTATAAAGATTCATCGAGCCATTTTGCCTATTTATTTTGCAAAGAAAGTGACATGTGGGTGTTATTTCCACTTGAATGAATAAACTAGTCGGGTCATAATCCATTCAAATTTTGCTTCAATAAAAAAGGAACATGTAAATTGGGGCCAAACAATGAATCATAACACACACTGTCCAATTTGAAACCATTTTTCCAAAGTTAATTGTTCTCTTAAAGTTTTCTACTTACCAAATCAAACTAAGAAAAAAGTTTTTCTTTTATATATCATGTGTATCTAACCACCATAATCCTTTTTTTTTGTATATTTATATTTCAATAACTTCTCTTATTGGTCAATTTGAGGAACATGAGTGTCCAAATTGACTCGGAACTTTGTGGCGTAACTTGACTGTAAGTCTAATGCGTAAAAGGATTTTGAGTATGCCCTAAAAGGGCAGTCCGGTGCACTAATAGCGGGCTCCCGCTATGCAGAGGATCAAGAGAAGGGCCCACCAAAAAAAAAATAATTCTAATCTTTGAAGGTAGCAAATCACGGTATTATCTGCATATAATTGTTGCATATATAGTATATTGTGATTAGATACTTATTATCTATTGAGTATACACTACAATAGCTATAAATAGTTGCGCAAGTGAAATTTTTTGTCACATGGTTCAAAATGTTAAGATTCCATGAATAAAGGCCTATTCCAACTCACCAAAATTTGGACAGAAAATGTGAGTCATACGAGTCATATTTTCATGAACTAAATTTTGACAGTCTTAATTTCAGAAAACAAAAAGCACGGTGATATTATCGCCAGTGCTGAGAGGTGCATCTTTACCAGTCTCGGTGGAAGTGGCAAATGGTTTGCTGATGGATGAATTTTATGGAGTTGTGGCTTTAAGGCTGGTTTTTGTGGGGAAAATGAGATATAGAGCTGGAATCATAAAGACTAAACACTATGATATTTATGTCAAGTGTGATATGATGGTGGGTTACAAGAAAGGTTTTAGTGGTCAAGTTCCTTTGCTTAGTTCTCCAGATTGTCCAGTTGATGTATGAGTTTTCTTTTACTATGTGAATAAAAAGACAAAAAGTGTGCTTACATAGACTACCATGTACTGAAGACTTGTTTCTTCTTAGATCCCAATAGTTGCAATGCTGTAATCATACTTGTCTTTTTTCCATTTCAGTTTTTCAATTTGTAAACAAAATTTCAGTTAAAATTCCCTTTTTTCCTTTTACAAATTAAAGTACGTCGTTGAATTTACTTCTTCATATACCGCGTTTTTCGTTTGATATGTCGGAAAGTTTCATTGTCTTATCACATTTCATTTCCAACAATTATTACTTAGCTTACTAGTAATCAATCAAACAAGAGCCTCGAGTAACCTTTAGTGAACGTTTGCCTTGAATATCAACTCTTGTTAAGATGTCTGACCCACGGTAAAACTTAGCTACCCTACCCCCCCAAATTCCACCGGAACCGCCAGATCTACTAATCAGCATGGATGAAGACCCAAAGACGGGCTACTCAACAAAAGCGAGAATATTAACCTCGCTTACATCCAAAACACAGCATCAAGTGGGTTGGAGTCTGATCCAAATGATGAAGCGATACTACTAACGGAGGAAGACAAATTACGTATATACAAACCATGGCAACATTCAGTAATTGTAAAGCTCTTTGGGAAAAACCTGGACCAAGCGTATCTTAAGAAGAAACTGCAAGACATGTGGAAACTCTCTGAGCCTCTAACGCTTATTGATCTTGGACAAGATTACTATACAGCCCAAAGGATCCTGCATGGGGGTCTATCACCGGAAACTTTCTCTCTGTGAAGACATGGGAACCAAGTTTTGTCCTAAAGAGGGCCAAACTTATACACAAAGCAATCTGGGTAAGACTACCGTAATTACCCACTGAATTTTATGACAGAGCAATCCTGGAAAAAAATTGGTAGGAAACTGGGACAACTACTCAAGATAGACACATGCACGTCTGCTACACTACGGGGAGATATGCTAGAATTTGCATACAAATCCCTTTGGAAATCCCAATCAAAACGAAAGTCACAATTGGTGCTCACATTCAGAAAGTGGTCTATGAGGGGGAAGGAGTGTTTTGCACTGCCTGTGGTAGAATTGGATACATTTCTAAAAAATGCAACCATGTTGCACCAGCCGCCACGCCGACCAACTCTAACACATAGGCTCAAACCACCGTCGACCTCAACAATGAAAAAGGTGACTGGCATCTGGTATCTTTTTCTAAGAGAAGGCTGCCTCACAAGAAAACCAAAGAACAAGGGGCACAACAGAGGACACGCCCCCAGGTAATCAACGGGGATAGAGCAACAGGTATGCTCTCTAAAACCCATTCACAACCCATGGATCTGGATGGGCAATTGGCAGACCCATTTCCTAATACCACCTCCGGTATTGGGTCTTTTGCTAATACTGAAAAAAGGGCCCCTCCTAACGGACCCACAAGGCCCACAAACCCAGCTAACCGTAACATAAATAATAATGCGTCTTTTACTACTGCAACAATTAATAGAAATAATAATCTTAATTATTCTAACAAAAAAGAAAATAAAGAAAAAACTGTCATTTCTGCCACCATTAATTACATTTGCGGCAGCTCCTCTAAAGCTAATGAAATTAATGAGCTCCACATCCACCCCCTCCTCCGGGGGAACCTATGGAGAGTTCCATGGCTTTCTCTCCGAGAAGCACTAGCTCTTCCCCCCAGGTAAGTAATCATCATGCCAAGAAGGCTGAATTGACCCCAACAGTCACATCCAATAACTCTCTAGTTTAACACCTCACCAATTAATACACCATGGGTGGAGATTCATATCTCCACCATACTTCCTGTTGTCACTGAAACCAAGCCCACCCCAAATGGAACATCATCCAACATCCCAAGCATCACTGATGGAGCCCTTCTACTTTGTCACTACTCTAACACAACTGGAACGACATCCAATGTCGTGGTTGGAGATGACTCTAGATAGGAAATGGTTGCAGCTAGAATTAAAAGTGGTCAATCAAACAATCATCTTGATAATCAGCAATCCAGCCTACCTTGATCAAATAGTCCAGGAAATCACCGACCATGCGGTGAACAGATGGGGTCGGAGCTCTAGCAGCAGTCAATGATAGCAACGCAGCTGCCACAACTTTAAGATCTCGCCATAAGGGAGGATCTGAGCACCTGAATGAAGAATGTGTTCCAAACACTACCCTTCTATCCAACATCACCCTATCTCAAAGCCAACCAGTCTCCGACTTTCACTCAATAGAATTCAACCCCCATTCCCCCGTCTACCCCCCTTCCCCCCTTCCCCCCCTCCTCCCCTCCCCCCCTCATATTCCTTCTTTGTGAATGCTTTAGGGGGAAGGAGGCCAAGGAAAAGGAAGCAAATCCATACTAGAAGCACTCGAGCAGAGCAACCAGGAAATAGAATCCTTTCTAAGCTCCTTCGGGAGAAGCAGCTCAAGAACTATTTATGTTGGAAAGGACCCTTCACAAAAACTTCAGTGAGCCTTTCAACTCAGTTATTATAGCGTACTCACCGGGGAAGAAGAGGTCCTTCACACTGATAGTGAATGCGACAAGCAAACTAGCAGCGACGGTGATACTGAGCCCTCAGTTTCCATCCAACGAAAAAGGGAAATCCCCAATGTGTCAACAATCCAACAACACTCTAGAAACCATGAGGTTCATCATATGGAACACAAAAGGAGCGAATAGCTCAAGCTTTAGGCGGCAATGCCTCAATATGGTCAACACTCATAGACCAGCGATGTTAGTTCTCTTGGAAACTAAGATGAAGTAGCATAAACCTCTTTGTGACGCCCATGGCTTTGACCTTTTCATCTAGTCGAGTATTGTTGGATTGATGGGTGGTATAGTTGTGATGTGGAGAGATTACTATATCCACCTTGATAACTTAATCATATCCCCTCAAGGTATCTATGTCATTATCAAGGTACGTCCCAATCAACCCTCTTGGTTATTTTTGGCAATTTATGCTAGCCCCAATTTACAGAGCCGCACCTTGTTATGGGAGGAACTCTGTAACATCTCTCAAAGTTATAATGGGAAATAGTTTATGGATAGAGACTTCAATGAAGTCTTACTGGCTTCTGAAGGACTGGGTGGAGCCCCCATTAATCTTAATAGAGTTAACAACTTTAGGCAGTGTCTTAACAATTACAACATGATCGACTTAGGGTACAAAGGGAGTAAGTTTACTTAGACCAATAAATAGTATAGAAATAGGGGCCATCTCATCATGGAAATACTTGACAGGTTTCTGGCAAATACCCTCTGGATTAACCAATATCCTGAGGCCATTGTCACTCACCTACCTAGAACTAAGTCTGATCACTCCCCCATGCTTATTGGCAATAATGGTAGCAGGCCTCACCAGGCCAAGAAACCATTTAGATTTGAACCCATGTGGTGTAACCATTGCTCCTTCCAAGGACTGGTGGACCAATGCTTTGACAACCCCAACCCCCTTATTCCAACTATTGGCCAATTCCAAGAAAAGGCCAAAGATTGGAATGCCAGAGTCTTTGGCAACATTTCCCATAAAATTAGAAGAATTCTTGCTCTGCTGGATGGTATACAAAAATCTGAACATTACTATCACATCACATTTCTGCATAACCTCGAGAGTGATTTCTTGGCTGAGTACAATTTCACTCTTCATTGTGAAGAGGAATTCTGAAAAACCAAATCCAGAATCAATTGTCTCTCACAGGGAGATGCTAATACCAAATTTTTCCAAACCTCAACCCTCAACAGAAGAAGAAAAAATAAAATCCTCTTGTTAAAGGATGATGCTGGGAATCATATTCAAGGTGATAAGAATATTACTGATCATATCACCAACTTCTTCTACACACTTTACCCCACTGATTAGTGTCAATCCAAGTAGTGTAATGTCTGGCCTCAAAGACAACCATCCCTCTCTGAAGAGGCCAGAACTCATCTTGCAGCCTCTCTAAGAGACAGTGAAATCATCAATGCTCTCATGTATTTTCACCCTAGGAAAGCCTCAAGCCCAGATGGTCTCCACCCTCTCTTCTATCAGAAGTACTGAGCCAGTGTTGGTAGCAAAATCATTGAATTCTGCCACAAAATCTTTAGGGATAAACAAATGCCAAAAGATGCTAATGCTACCTACCTTTGTCTTATCCCTAAATTCCCCAATGCCAACACCATCAGAAATTATAGACCCATTGGTTTGTACAATTTTACCTACAAGCTCATTATTATGATCCTTGTCAATAGGATTAAGCCTTACTTGGACAACATAATAGGGCCCACCCAAGCTAGCTTTCTAGCCAACAGAAGGGCTGCTGACAATGCTATCATTGTCCAAAAGTACATCAATCACTTTAAGAGAATGAAGGGTAGCAAAGCTAATATGATCCTGAAAATTGACTTGAAAAAGACTTTTGACAGCATTGAATGGGCATTCAACCATGATACTCTGTATCACTTTAACTTTCCTCAAGCCATGATTGACCTAATCATGTCTTGTGTCTCCTTTACCTCTATTTCCATTCTCATCAATGGCAACCCCTCTCTTTTATTTGAGCCCACCAGGGGCATTAGATAGGGAGACCCCATCTCTTCCTATCTCTTTATCCTTTGTATGAAAAAATAATCCAGAAATATCAACCTGGTTGTCAATCAAAAGGACTGGAACCCCATCAAGATCTCCAACAATGACCCTAAACTGTCTCACTTAATATTTGCTGATGATCTCACTCTGTATGCTCAAGCCAACCTCAAAAAGTGCAGAACCATTATTAAAATCCTCAAGGACTTTAAAGATGATAGAAGGCAAAAATAATGAACAACTCTAAGTCTAAAGTCATTTTTTCCAAAAACTACTCAACCTCTAATGCTAAGGAATGCTCTAGCATACTCAATATCAGGAAAGGAGAGCCTTTTGGAAAGTACCTAGGATTTCCAATACTCTCTCACAAACCTACTCACCAGGACTTCCAATTCATTCTTGACTCTATAAAAAAAAAATGGATGGTTGGAAAGTCAATATGCTAAACATGACAGGTAGGATTGTCCTTACTAAGTCCATCTTAAATAGTATTCATACCCACTTGATGTAATACATCAAACTCCCTCAAAAAAATCTTGAAGCTATTAACAAGATCCAAAGGGATTTTGTTTAGGGTCGCAATTCTAATAGGAAAAGGCTTCACCTGGTCAACTGGGACAATTTCACTAAGCCTAAAAATTATGGGGGTCTGGGACTCCAAAAGGCTGAACACATAAACAAGGCAATGTTGCAAGCCTTGCCTGGAGATTGCTCAAGAATCCCAACTCACTTTGGGGCAGGATACTCATCTCCAAATACTACAATGTCAGGGTAGGCACTAATAGAAGAATAACCTCATCAACTTAGAAAAATGTCCAACAGGGTTGGTATACATGCTCAAAAGGCATAGCTTGGTCCATCCATAATAGAAACAGAGCAAAATTCTTTTATGATGCCTGGATACCTCACTCTGATCCTATTAGAAATCTTATCCAAGGCCCTCTGACTAATCAGGAGGAAGGCTTCAGACTTGTTGGAGCCACTACCACCAGAAATTGAGACTGGAACAAAATCTCTTTTGACTTACCTGAGACCATCATCCAGCTAATTATAGCTAATGCACCCTCCAATCACAACCAGAGACGATCACCCATACTCTAAACTAACTAGTGATGGGATGTTCTCAACTGGTAGCATATATGAGGCCATCATTGAAGTGCAAGCAATCAAATATGAAGATACCAACCACTTCAAGGCCATTTGGAAGGCCAATACTCCCAATAAAATCAAGACCTTCCTTTGACTTCTTACCCTGGACAAGCTACCCACCAATGTTTATCTTAACTGTATAGGGATGAATGTTAACCCTCATTGTTATTTCTGTGAACAGGAATTGGAAACCACCTCCCATATCTTTTTTCAATGCTGGAATGCCATACATTTCTGGGAGAAATTGTAAACTAAATCTGGGATTCAAGTTGTTCAACAAATAAACCAGCTGACCCATGAGAATTGGGCCAAGCTGTGGATGAATGTTAAGAACAAAGCCTTCAATCAGCACACTAACTGGGGCACTATCATCCCTCATAACCTTTGGACTATCTGGCTCACTAGAAATGATAACTAATTCAACAACAGAAAAGGAGAGATTCTTGTGGATACACTTATCAACCATGCTATGGAATTCAGTCTCCTTATTCAAACTATTCACAATAATGGAGAGAATACATAACTATCCCTAAGTTGGGATCCCCCCACTCAACACCTATACCCTCAATACCGATGGCTCTTGCCAAGAGAAAGTAGGCACTGCAGGCCTTGGAGGTGTTATCCAAGACTATGAAGGGTACTGGGTTATGGGTTATTATGAAAAGATACCCCATGCTACCCCAATACAAGCTGAGATCATGGCTCTTAGAAGAGGTTTAATGTTAGCTGTTGCTAATAACATTAAACCTCTCCTCATAAACATAGACTTCATCACAACTGCCCAGCTCTTAAACAGGGATGACTCACACTATCATAATTTACTCTGTGAATGCAGGTCCTTGATAAAGATGCTCCAGACACCTCCACCAGTCCACATCTTTAGAGAGCAGAATAAATTCAGGGATGCGCTAGCAAAGATGGGATGCAATGCTTTTGACTTCAACTTGCCTCTTATTTTGTCTGCCCCCCAATCCCATTAGCTCAGCAAATCCATGAAGACTCCATAGGAAAGTCCTATCCTAGAACAGTGAATTCAAACTCTAATAGCCTAGTAAGCCGAGTTATGGCTACTAATGTTAACGGTTTTTGTAAACGTACTTAATTATTACTAATCATCTTTTCAACCAAAAAAAAACATTTGCCTTGAACATTAAAAATATACCCGCCGTAATTTCATTTTACAAATCTTATCTCTAACTCTACATCTATGGGTAGAGGGAGGCTATTTCCAATAATCTCGGCATAATTCAAGCATGATAAAGGAAAAGCAAGATAAACAAAACAAGTAAGAGTGGAAATTAGGAGATAAGCTGCTATGTTAAAGAGTAATTAATACTACACAAATTAGCTATCTATTACCTTTCTGTTCTTTGTCTTCGATCTCTAAATTTTCATATTTAAGATCATTTGAAAATGTGTCATATCCTCATATCCCTATTTAATTAAAAATATGTTAGATCATGTCTAGACATCTTTTCGATAGAAAACAATGTTAAGGATATCAGAGTGTACTCATTTAGGGAAAAAGGGCACAAAAATAGAATGGATAAAATAAAGGGAAAATTACAGAAAAATACACTTTACAAATGTACATTTCATGGCCTAAAATCAGATTTGGCTCAAACCTGCGAACTAACCTTTTTGTTGGTTATATAGAAAAAAAAGACTCTTCCTTCAAAATTGAATCTTCTTCTTGCCGATTTTGAGCTTCAAAATCTCAAAAAAAAATTGCATACTCCTTATTCACCCTGAAATATGAATAATGCAATTCAAAAATTTCATTTACATAAGCAATTGGTAGAAAAATTCAACATTGTTTCAAATTTTTTGCTGCCATTCGAGCTTCAATTTTTAATTTTTGTTAATACGTTCAGTTTTGAATGGATATGGTTATAAAAGATTGGTTATGTATTGAAGATCCCAAATATGAAACTTTGGATGATTTGGTGGAGTTTTGAGGTATTTTTTAATGTATTTGATGTTTGGATTCGAGGAAGAATACGAAGTCTATTTTTTGGTACAGCGATGTGCATATCTATATACTGTATTGTATATATTTGTATACTAAATTGTACATTATTTTATATATAATACTGTCTTTTTATTTTAGTAATTTTCTTCTTCCTCTCCATTTTATACACACTTATACAATGTAGATACATTGTTTAAACATTATACATACATATATATATACATACATACATACATACAAATATATATATATATATATATATATATATATATATAATTATATATGTGTACATACATACATACATACATATATTTGTGTAGTTACATATATTATTGTGTAAATTGTATATATACACCTAATATACAACATTATGCAAAATTATAAGAGGTGTATATATACTCATATACAATATTATACAAAAAATTTGACTTCATCTTTTTCCTTGATTCAAAAAAAAAAATTAAACTCATTTGCTAATAGTAGTATGAATCATGAAATAAGAAGTTTGTCCAAATCAATTCTTTCTAATAGAAGTACGAATCATTAAATACATAATTCTAGAGAGACTAATAAGACTGTAAGATGGTCGTTAATCAACTAAATATGATGAATGATAACGAATAACTACAATTATTTAACTGATAACATATAAGGAAAACAGAGAAAGTGAAATAGCAAAAACTTTGACATCTTTTTCATTTGTTTCATAGGTACATAATAAAAAAACCACAAAACTAATCAATGATGATGAACCAAATTGATAAATAATTTCAGAAATGAAAGAAATAACTATTAAATAGTCCATATTTTTGTAATCTTATATCCAGCAAAAAGCAGTATAAACTAATTTAGTCATTTCTACTTTAGTTAGTAGTGGTTAGTTCTCATGTACGGAGCCATTCTATGAATAATCAAGCAAAGGAGTATTACGGAAATAGAAGGAAATATTAGTTTTTCTATTTTGTAAGATGAAGGTCGAAAATGTATGTTTGTGAGAGAGAGGGAAAGATAGAGAAAGAAAGAGTAATAATTTGGCTAAGGATATAAAGTAGCTTTTTTTTTATACAATTGAGTCATATTTTGTAATGTAATATAAAGTGGGCTATATTCTGTAATGTAACATTACTAGTTGCATTTTTTGTATTCTTTCCTAAAACAAAAGAACTAAACATGACAGATGAGGCAATATAAAAGATAAGATGGCCTTCTGACATTTCTACCTACTTTGGCCAAAAAATATCATAAAATTACACTCATAGACTTATTTTCTTAGATCTCAACAGTTACAATGTTGTGACCTCAATTGTCTTTTTTCATTCCAAACTTCAATTTGTAAGCAAAATCCTTGTTAGTTCTTCTTTTTTCTTTTTTGAAAGACGGGTGCATAAATAAATATAAACTTTGCACACTAGTCTGGTTTATCCTCAAGCTCAACAAAAATAGTTTCAGGGTTGTTGCCCCCATCTGAAATATTAGGTACGCTAATTGTTCTTTCAAATCTAGTTCCTAGGATGTCTTATCAAATAATTTTAGATGTATACATCGGAGGAACAACAAAAAACTAGTTGCATCAAAAGCTCCTTTTCTAGCTACTTCTTTGGCTAACACATCAACCACTTTGTTTTGTTCTCTAAAGTTGTGTCACACCTTCAGTCTTCCCAGTCTTTGTAACAATAATCTGTATTCATCAATAATGAAATTATAAGGAAGATTATCTTATTTAAGCATTAGACTGCCTTCCTTTGAATCAATATTGATTTCAATGGGAATTAAGTTGCTTTCTTCAATAACTTTCAAGCCTTCCAGGAGGGCAATCGGTTCCATTTGATTGTTAGTAGTTATAGGAATATATCGAGAGTAGACAAGAATCCAGTTCCTCCTATTATTTCTAATTAATTAGCCCTTTTATCCCTTTCTTTAAAGGGTTACCAAAGTAAGAACCGTCAGTATTTAGCTTGTAGTGACGTGTTAAAGGAGGGTTTCATATAAAACTAATGGTTAGGTGTTGTTTAGGGGCCTTCCTAGGAAAGTTAAGGTGTTTAAACTCCAGTGCCTCTAAGTAGGATTGCTAAAAATTGGGTTTATCCTTTTTGTTAAGAAGGTTGATATTTCTATTCTTTCAAATGATCCATATGCAAAAGGGTAGAAGGGTGTTTCAAGGAATGAGGTGATCATATTCACTGTTCCTAAGGATTGTGGCTCAGTTATTTGAAGAAAAATTATTAGAAGTTAGGGCTAGGGTTGTTTGACTTAGATACAACGGTATCCTAAAAGTTTCTAGAGAGGGTCAATCATAAAAGAGTGATTACTATCCTCAACACTGCTAAAGCACCAATAGCAGTTTGCAGAAGTGTCAACTCTCCTTCGGGTCAACAAATCCTTACTAGGTGGTATTTTGTGATAAAGAAGCCACAAAAAGAACTTGATTTTTGGAGGAGTATGGAGATTTCAGATTCAGTTGAAGTTGTTAGCTTACTGTTTTTCACTAATAATGGAATTGACATTATGAGATGGTAGAAACTTTTGCTAGTATAGAGCCTATTTTCAATTAATCTCCAGATGAGCATGTCCTATTAACTTATTCTCAGCTTTTAACTATTTTGGATAATTATGTTATGGGTCAATAGTTAGCTCATTTTTAATGTTGATTTTTTATTAATCTCGACTTAGAAGCATAACTTATTCTAAGTCTTGACATACAACCTTCTTCGCTTCAGTGCATCGTAAATGCTAATCTTTGTATACGTGTCTTAGTTTGAATTACTTTTATAAGACAATCTTCCCTAAGGTGCATAACTGCATCCCTGAATTTCTTCATTTGCTGTTAAGCGTATCGAGAAAGAGGCATAACTGCATGCTTAATTGAAATCAAATTTATCGGGCCTAAAACTTATGTAGCGTTAAAGGCATTTGGTCATCTCTTGTAAACTCGAGACCATTTTTTTATGGATAAATAACATAAATCTCACTAGTTTGCTTCTTAATTACCCTCTCTTCCTTTTTTATTCATTTAAATTTCTCTCTCCTGGATTTTAGATATATATATACATAAGTTAAGATGATATACATTAGTAACTAATGTATCTGAACTAACAATTTTATCTATATTTAAGAAGAAGAAAATACATCCTCATTTATTATAGCTCCCAATTAAAGTCTTATTTATTAAAGTGTGATTAATGAATATCTTAAATTAAGTATCAACTTTTCAATTTCAAATTTGAAACAACAAATCAATTAGCACGATCAAAATATCTCTCTTCCGATCATTGAAGTTTTGTTTTTCGAATTTTTTCTTTTCAAAAATTTTTGAAGCTCTATTTTTGTCATAATTTATCAATAAGATGAATATTGCAATTCTCTTTATTTGGTATTTCGTCTCCCGTAATAACAAAAATTGCATACCAATAGTAATTATATCTAAATCAAACTTAATCATAGAAGGAGTAAAATAATGAAAATTGTTCATAAAAAAGTCAGATATACATAATTATACATACCTATTGTATGTATCTGATTTGCATTAACTACAGTTATTCCATTCTTATACGTAACACAGTTATATATCAGGAATAACATATGGTATATATAAGAAAATATATACATATACATAGGTATGCTATGTATCAGATTTAACATAACATCATCCACACCAATCTTATACATAGCATAGTTATGTATATGGGTTGGAATAAAATCTAATACAACTGACAATGTCATACATATACATAACTCGTTATGTATCAAAGTTTAAAAAACTAACTGGCTTCACTATGTAATCCATCCATATACATAGCAATGTTATGTATATGGGCTAAAATAACAACATATCTCGTCTAAAGCATGTTGCTTTTGTGCTTTTGTCTTTTTATGCAGGTAGGCGGATAAACAACATAAGGAACCAATGCAGACCAAAGGATGAAAAATTGCTCGTTATTAGCAATTCTAACTATAAGATGTATATATATCTTGTTGCATATAATGCTCTCACAAAATGGTATAACTGGAATAAAATAACATAAAAGAAGATAAAAGATAAAATTTGGACTTCAAAATCAAAGGTCTAAACTTCAGATGTTATAGTGAGCATGGTGTCACCGACTTTACGGGTGGCAAATTTAGAAGGAAGAATACGGATAGGGGAAGAATCCAGTGAATAATTTTGGTCAGAAGCATAGGAATTAGGGTTTTGTAGCGGAGAGGTTGAAATTCTTTGCAATCTCTTTTGAAAGATCCCAGCCAGCAATTTCAGTTTCCAACTCCACTTAAATTTCTCTTTTTTGTAGCAGTCCTTTTGAATATCTCTTTGTTGTTCTCGCGAACAAAAATGTGTGTATATCCATCAGGCCACATAGTTTTACTTGTAAAGACAAAGGATCTAAAAGATGAAAAAAATAAATTTTATATTATTTTATTCAACATTTGAAAATCGTTTGATTGATATTTCTTGATTTTAGAAACTTTTTGTGGGAGCATTAAGCGTAGGAATTGAAATATTGAGTTATGTATTTGAAGCCTGGAAAGAGAAATTGTAAAAAAAATTGTAATTACTTTTAGGATTTGAAATTTTATGTAATAATAGAAAGTTAAATTGCAGTTTTAAATAATTTTTCCTTTTCTTATCTTTTTTAACTCTCTTTTCGCTTAAAATTTGCAACGAGTTCGCAATTCATCTCGCTCCATTACAAATAGATTTTTTTACTTTTTTCTTTTATTATTTGTGATAGGTCTTAGATAAATTCACAATCCATCTTATTTTACCTCACACTAACTGAATAAAATAGGTCTTAGAAGAATGTCTAGGCCCGATGCCTCTGATTTATTCCAAAAAGAAACCCAATAATGCATGACTTAAAGATGGGTTGAAATATCTAATTCACATCAAATATTATCAAGATATACAATCAAGCGTATTAGGATATCTAGTAATCCTAGATAAGGATGGACTGATTTTAAATGTTGAAATACAGTTATTGTAGATAGAGTTTAGTACTCTTTCAGTTCACTTAGGACTCTTGATTCCTCTCTCTTATGTATATTAAAATATCGACTCTATCATTGAAAATAATAATTTACATAATATCAATTCAATCTAAATTGTTTCATGGTATCAGAGAAACTATTGCTTCCTTTGACCATGCCACCTCATCAACCAGTAACTTTGTCCTTCCGTCCCAGACCATTACCACAAACAGTACTCCATCCTCTATTAGATTTCCCCATCCAAATTTGATTAAGTTGGATAGAAATAACTATGTAATGTGGAAGTCACAGATTTTACTTGTGCTAAGAGGCCATGACTTGAAGGGTACATTGATGGCTCGCAAAGTGCCTAGTAAAATTTATCCCCAGCAGTCCAACCGACGAACAATCACATAAAGCAGTTGTGAATTCCGCTTACTTAGCATGACGAAAATAGGACCAATTACGTCTTAATTGGCTTCTTTCGTCTCTTACTGAGAGCATTTTGTCACAAGTTGTGGTATGTGCATCAGCCATGGAAGTCTTACAAATATTAGAAATTATGTTTGCATCTCAATAGAAGGCAAGACTAATGCAACTCTATCTTCAGTTGCAGACCACAAGAAAGGCTCTTCATCCATGACAGATTACCTTTAAAAAAATTAAGTCTATTACAGATAACTTTGTTGCAGTAGCACAACCATTCAAAGAAGACGATCTCATTCTCCACATTCTGAGTAGCCTAGGTCCAAATTACGATGCTTTGGTTGTTTTAATTACCTCCAGGGTAGAAGCTATCTCCATTGCTGATCTTCATAAGATTATTTTAAGTCATGAAACTAGGTTTGAGAATTTGAATATTATAAAACAAGGTCTTGGTCCGGTTAATTTGACTGTAAAATATTCAAATACTAGTCAAAACAATGAGAGTAATTTTCGCAAGATGATACAAACCAAATGGCCTTTGGGTTACTAGAAAGGATGCTTACAGGTTAAATGACACTTAAAGACTTCTTAAGGGTTATGAAAAGGTTTCCATTGGATGATTATGATGACAAAGGAGACTCAAGGGACATTAGAGAGCCAATGAAAGACAAAACAGGGCTAGAAAGCCCCCCGGAAGAGGAAATATGTCACATCCGCTTTGGAGGTATGCCCAAACCGCTCTAGTGGATCGAGAGCGCATCAAAACAGCCCACTATACCCTTGGTATGTGCCCCATGTGCGCCCCATATGCTCAAGCAAGTGTCTAATGGGCTTTTATGTGTTTGTCTTTCCTAAATGGATCACTTTTGGGCCCATATGATGTAATAACCTAGCCTCGACTATAAATAGGACGTATTTTCATTTTAGTAAGAAGTTTATGTTGAATTATGAATTTGAACACTAATGAAAGTGTGAGGCAAGTGTGAATTCGCTTGTGTTGATCTTTTGTTTAGAAACGTGGGTTGCTTGGGAATCGATTCCCTTGTGGTCTACGTAACATTTAGGTACTTTATTCGGTTTAATTAATTGAGGGTTTAGGGTTTGATACACCCTTTATTTGCCTTTAATTTCTTGCATTGTGTCTATATTATTTTTTTTCTATCTATCTTTAGCTTTCGTATTCATATCGTAGTCTAGTTTTTGATTCCGTACTTTATTCGTGTATCATTTGGTATCAGAGTTGAGCTTGATTTCATTCCCACGAAGTCAATCTTGGGTTTGTTATCTCAAAAAATTAAAATAAAAAACAAGTGTCTCAAAAATATTTTGAAGAAAACCCCCCCAAAAAGTTGTGTTCTTGAGTCCTTATTGTTTCTACACTAGATTTGTTCCATCTAGTGATATTTAGGTTGGAACTTGGTCATTTAGTGTGTTTGGAAGTGCATTTGGAAGAACCCATCATTGTTGTCTTGAAATTTAAAGAAATAGGTTCTTAGATCTATAATTTTTTTGTTGGAATTTGAGGTTGAAGAAGTTGAAAAAGTATATTCAATGTTGAAAGAAGCTTAGGGTTAAAAGATGGTGTCATTTGGAGAAGTTTAAAAAATCCACCATTTTTACGGTTTTGAAGGTTGAAGAAAATACAAGTGGGTTTGAAAATCTGAAAGTTTTGGTGATTTTTTGAAGGTTAATGATGCATGTAATGTGTTCCTTATGTTGACTAGAGCCTATGGTTAAAATTTCTTGGAATTTCAAGCCAAAACAGAGAAGTTTTGCATTTTGAATTTTTAAAATTGTTCTTGGTGTTCTTGAGAAGATTCATATCTTCAAGTTGAATCTTCATCAAAAAGATGTTGTTTTATCAAAAAATTATAAATAAAAAGTGTACAAGTGTTATTACAAGAGCACATTTAAAGATCCAAAGAATATTTCAAGAGAAGAGGAGAAAAAGGGACCACAACAAGTACATTTTGGCCCCTTGTGCAAGCATTTCGGCTGACCTGCCTTGGAGGTACCTTGGAAGTGCGCCCAACCTGATAAATCAGGTCAAGGGAATCCCAAAACAGTAGCTTATGCATTTGGGATGCCCCCCATATGTGCTAGGTCCGCTCCCGAGCTGCTTCAGCTTGTTCCAAGCACAGATCACCCTTTTCAACACACTTTGTGCAAGGTTCCATCAATCTAACTTCATTTCTAGATTCTTAACTTCATATTTTGATTATTAAACACTAATTATGATACCAAGCATTCTCATTGGAGTATAAATGACTTATCAACACTTGTGACGCTAATTGAAAAATAAACTAAAGGTGTGAACTTTGAGAGCTTGTGAGGTTGATTTTTTAACCTTTAACGTGTTTGTTGTTTTTGTTTTGTTTTAGTATTCCTTTTATATGGGTATCATGTCATCGGGATAAGGTAGCCCAAGAGTTTCGGGAGAGATAAACATGGAAACTTTAATGGCGGCCATAATGAGTGTGAAACAAAATGTAAATCAAAAAATGAAAAGCATGGAAAGTTCACTCTTAAGAAAGATAGATAAAATAATAGATCCCCTACACTTCCCTAACTTCATCCTATCCAATCCACTAAATTCCCGAGCTTCTTTGAGTGGACATGCTCCAAACGAACTTCAAGGTAATCAAACTAACTCTTGCACTCTAGTAAATGTGGCTAGTAGCCAACTAAGTGTGAAAGATAGTTTATCTTTAAGTGAGCCTAATGTATCCATACTTCATGATGATAATGTACAACTTTAAATCATGGAAACACTAGTTGATCCTTATGATGACAAAATTGACTCTTCTAGTAAGAGCGATTTATATCCACCTCGTGTTGAAACCATTGAGATAAGTGATAGTACATTGTCTTGTGGAATTTATGAGGACCAAATTGTGTGTGAACCTAGATCATCACTTGGGAATGTTTGTGAGGTGTTTGAAGGACCCCAAGTGAATGGTGATGTTGAGATTATTGGTCGATTGAATGGGAATAACCCTCTAATTGCTTTTGTTAATGATCATGCTAGTATAGAGGGTACAAATGATTGTATTGGTGGTAATCTTGGAGGAAAGAAGTGTTTTCTAAACTAATGTCCATGGACACTTTACCCATTTAATCCTGGTAATCATTTAAAATATGAAGGTTCTTCTCCACACCACTTGGTGCTTGGGCAAGAAGACAAGACAACCATGGGTGAGGGTGTTGGAACTCATCCTATGACAGAAAGTCTTTCTTGGAGATTTTTAATCTACTTGAGAGGCCAAAGTTGTGTAAGGGAAGGGTCTTCCATAAAGATGAGTGCTATAGTGGGGTTATGAGCTTATTGAGACTTGAAATCCATGTGAGCCTTTATGAGTGGTTCAATGATTACCATGGTTTCTCTAGCATACCCTTTTGTCCAAATCTATTAAATGACCAAGTAGCTCTTAATTTGTGGGGTTATATAGCCTTTATTGATCATTTTAATGCTTGGTTATATCTTAAGTATGTGAAACCTTGGCATGATGGTATGATTGAATGTGCTAATTTTAACCCTCATGCTATGAGAATATTGTGTTTATTTGTCCTTCTTTGGTGATGCAAGGTTTGGATTTGAGGTCGAATTCTTTTCAAGAAGGGGAGGATTATACAAGCCAAATAGCCTTTGGGTTGCTAGAGAGGATGCTTATGGGTCAAATAACACTTGAAGACTTCTTAAGGGCTATGAAAAGGTATCTATTGGATGATTATGATGACAAAGGAGACTCAAGGGATGTTAGAGAGGCCAATGGAAGACAAAATGGGGCTAGAAAGCCCCCAGAAGAGAAAATGCGCCACATCCACTTTGGAGGTGTGCCCAACCCGCTCTCGATCTGCTAGAGCGGATCAAAACAACCCACTAAACCCTTGGTATATGCCCCATGTGCGCTCCATATGCTCAAGCAAGTGCCTAATGGTCTTCTATGTGTTTGTCTTTCCTAAATGGGTCACTTTTGGGCCCATATGATGTAATAACCTAGTATCGATTATAAATAGGACTTATTTTCATTTTAGTAAGTAGTTTATGTTGAATTATGAATTTAAACACTAGTGAGAGTGTGAGGCAAGCGTGGATTCGCTTGTGTTGATCTTTTGTTTAGAAACGTGGGTTGCTCGGAAATTGATTCCTTTGAGGTCTATGTAAGATTTAGATGTTTTGTTTGATTTAATTGATTGAGGGTTTAGGATTTGATAAACCCTTTATTTGCTTTCAATTCCTTGCATTGTGTCTACCTTATCTTCTCTATCTATCTTATTTCTTCTCTATCTATCTTTAGCTTTCATATTTGTATCGTAGTTTAGTCTTTAATTTCGTACTCCGTTCGTGTATCACAAGAACAATGCATCAAATGATAATAATGGAAGGGTTTGGTAAGGGTGTGGACATGGTGGTTGATATAATACTGGTCATGGTTAATTCTATAAGTTCACGGGCTCTTCTCAATATCAAGTGTGTAACAAATATGGACACACTGCTTTAATATGATATCATCGATTTGATCATGTTTATCAAGAAAGTTTTAAAACTCAAATGTCAACCTTTATAGCTCAACCAAATACGGTCTCTGACCCAATGTGTTATCCTGATTCTGTGGCTACTAATCATCTCACCAATAATCTCAATAATGTGACTATCCATGGAGATTATAGCTGTAATGATCAAATTGTGGTTGGTAACAGAACAGGTTTGCCGATCTCTCATATTGATGATTCTAAGTTTCTTTCTTCATTTCATTCACTATACTTAAAGAATATTTTATTTGTACCTAAAATTACTAAAAGCTTATTAAGTGTAGCACAATTCACTATTGACAATAATGTATTTTTTGAATTTCATCCTTCTTTTTGTCTTGTGAAGGATCGAGCAACGGGGAAGGTCCTATTGAAAAGGAGACCTCTACAATCTTATCTCTATTGAATGATTTGATTTGTGCTCAGTCAATAAACCTCAAGTTTGTTTTAGTGACGAAACCATCTCTAGATGTATGGCATAGTCGTTTAGGTCATCCTTCAATAAAAGTTGTTCAAAGTGTTGGTAATGCACTCAATCTAGTGTTTCTAGTGGATAAAATTTTAGGTTTTTGTGCTTCTTGTCAACACGGAAAAAGCATAAATATCTTTTCTTGATTCACTTTCATTGTCACTTCATCCTTTAGACCTAATTTATTTTGATGTATGGGGTCCTTCTCCTTTGTTAGCAAGCAATAAATTTTGTTATTATGTTGTATTTATTTATGATTGCACCAAATATACTTGGATTTATCCTATGTCATCTAAAAGTGAGGTGCAAATTATCTTTTTGTGATTCAAATCATAAAAATTACTCTGAATGTAATATACAGGCAGTTCAGTCTAATTGGGGGGAGAATATAAAAAATGCTCTAAATATTTTGAACAAGCTGGCATACTTCATCAAGTATTTTGTCCTCACATTCATGAACAAAATGATCCGCCGAAAGAAAGCATCGCCACACAGTTGAAGTAGGCTTAACTCTTCTAGCTCATGCCACTCATCCTCTTTAAATTTGGGACGATGCATTTTCTATGACAATCTATCTCATAAATTATATGCCAACTCTTATCCTAAAGAATATCTCATCTTTTGAGAAATTATATGGAAAGCTTCCAGATTATCATTTTGTAAAAGTATTTGGTTCTGTTTGTTATCCTTATTTGTGACCTTATACTTCTCAGAAGCTTGCTTTTCGATTCTCCAGTGTATTTGTTTAGTATATAGTTCAAATCACAAAGATTATAAGTGTCTTCATGTTTCAAGTGGTCGTGTCTATATTACTCGTCATATTGTTTTTTATCAGTCTTTTTCCCCATATATTACTTCAAATTATGTCACCACTGCATCTCTTTCACCTTCTGCGTGCCCACCCATGTTAAGTGTAGTTGCCCCATGTAGTAATCCTACGTCCAGCAACATCCTTCCCCTGTCAACTTCTCTTACACAACCTTCCACTTCTCCCGTATTTCCAAAATCCTTGCCAAGTATGAATCTATCAGTTGAGTTACCTCCAGTCTCACATAATCAAGCCTCTCAACAGATTCCTAGCTCCAACCCTTCCATCAGAGCTAAATCCAAAACCTCAAATCATACTCCTCATCACATGATTATAAGATATAAGATTAAAGTAACTAAACCTCAAGTCAACCTTTCCACCAAATATCCACTTTCAGATTCATTTCTTTCTATCGAACCGGCTTGCTTTACTCAAGCAAATAAAGATCCAAAATGGAGAAAAATAATGCAAGAGGAATACAATGTTCTCATTAAAAATAAAACTTAGACCCTTATACCCACATCTAACATCAAGAACATTGTTGGTAGAAAGTGTATTTTTATGACAGAGAAACAAGAGAAACCGAGATTTTCTGAATAGCAACTTGTCTTGTTCCATAATACATAATGAAATACTTATAGCTATACAACTGTAGGTTAGAGTTATATTCTAGAAAAGAATATATATTTTTATAACTACACAATCAGTAATAAAATCCTATTCTAGGAAAGAGAATATTCTGTCTATACAATTATACTATTGCCTAACACCCCCCCTTAAATTGATACCGGTGATAACACAGTAGAAGTTTGAAGCTAAGATAGCTATGTTGTGCGCGGTCATAGCCTTTGTAAATAAATCGACAAGTTGATCATGAGAAGAAATGTGTTGTAGAGTGATAAGACGGTCAACAACTAGTTCCTGAATGTAATGACAGTCCACCTCTATATGCTTTGCATTTTCATGTTGCACAGGATTTGTGGCTATTTTAATCGCACTAGTGTTATTAGTATGCAAAACTGTAGGAGATATAATAGCAACACCAAGCTCAGATAATAGACGTCGTAGCCAAATAATTTCCAAACTTGCTTCTGACATAGCCCGATACTCGGCCTACGTAGATGATTTAGACGTACAAGTTTGTTTCTTACTTTTCCAAGATATCAAGGATGTGCCTAGAAACATGCACTAACCAATAACAGAATGATGAGAATTAGGACAAACAGCCCAGTCTGTATCAGTATATCCCTTAAGATTTATAGGAGAATCTGAATGGAAGAGAACACCTTGATTCATAGAACCACGAACATACCGAATAACATGAAGTAATGCAGTGTAATGTAGATGGCAAGGATTAGCTATAAACTGACTTAGAACTTGTATCGCATATGAGATGTCCGGCCTTGTCATAGTGAGATAAACTAATGATCCTACCAACTGCCGATACAATGTGGGATCACTAAATGGTTCTCCATCAGCCTCCTTATATTTTGTATTAATCTCCATTGGGGTGTATACAACCTTGTCATCAGTAAGACCAGCCATAGCAACAAGATCACTAGCATACTTTTGTTGTGTAAGCATTATCCCAGTAGGCAAGTATAGAACCTCAAGCCCAAGAAAGTATACCAATCGTCCCAAGTTCTTCATCTTAAATGAGGTATGCAAGAATTCTTTTAACTTAGTAATATTCTCTTGATAATTTTTGGTGAAAATGATATCATCAACATAGATGAGAAGTACTGTGATACCTACCGGAGAAGTATGAAGAAACAAGGAATAATCTGAAGAACTCTAAGAAAAGCCTGCAGTTTGAATCGTGGGTCGAAATTTGTCAAACCAAGCTCTGGGAGCCTATTTTAAGCCATAAAGAGATTTTTGAAGAAGACAAACTACATTTGGTCTTGGCAGAACACACCCAGGTGGTGGTTTCATAAACACAACTTCTTCTAGGTCACCGTGAAGAAATGCATTTTTCACATCCAACTGATGTAAAGTCCATCCTTTAATTGAAGCCAAGTCCAATAATGTCCGTACCGTTGTCATCTTAGTAACAGGTGCAAAATTCTCCTCATAATCTACCCCATACTCCTGTTTGTACCCTTGAGCAACCAATCGAGCTTTATGGCGATCAATTGTACCATTTACCTTTATTTTAATAAAATACACCCACTTACTTCCAATGAGAACTCTATCCGTTGGTTTATCAACAAAGTCCCATGTTGAATTTTTATTCAATGCACAAAGCTCGTCCGATATTGCCTTTTTGTAGTAGGTTTGTATAGAAGCTTGGGAGTAAGATGTAGGAACCTCAACAGAATGTAGTGTGGTATGCAAGGCATATGACTTACCAAATTTTCCTGGAGAGTAGCCAAGTCATTCGAGAGCATGGCAATTTGTTCTACTAGACCGACGTGGAGGAGTAATTGGATGAGAGGATCCCTCTTCTGAAGATGAGAATGACGATGCGGAGTCAATACCAAAAAGAGATGAAGGTTGGAAAGCTTCATTACCATTGTTCATGGGTTATTCTGGAGATTCAAACGGGGGATCAGTACTTGAAGGAGATAAAGGTTGGAGATCACCATTATCATAGTCCACGGGTTATTTCGAAGACTCAAGCTGAGGGTTAGTAGCTACCACATCATCATTAAACTTGTACAGAAAAGAGAGAGATTCTAAAGCATGTTTAGCATTGTGTTAGCAAGAAAACTGATCCTCAAAGAAAATAACATATCTAGATATTTGAAGCTGACGACGAGATGCATCATAACAGAGATACCCCTTTTGTGTGTCACTGTATCCCACAAAAATACATTGTGCTGCCTTTGCTGAAAGCTTATGTCATTCATGTGCTGGAAGATGTACAAAGCAAACACAACCAAAAACCCGCAAGTGAGAATAATCAGGCTTTCTATGAAATAATTTAAAATATGGTGTCTCATTTCCAATGACTGGGAAAGTTTGTCTATTGATCAAATATACAGAAGTATGTACCGCTTCGGGCCAAAAAAAATTTGGCATATTCGATGTGCTCAGTAAAGCCAATGTAGTTTCTAAAATATGTCGATTCTTTCTTTCTACGACCCCATTTTGTTCCGGAGTATGAGGACAAGTGCGTTGGGAATTAATTCTTTTGTTTTGAAAAAATCAACAAAACTAGTCTTAGTGTACTCTCCTCTTGAATCAGAATGAAATACTTTTATAGTTTTATGAAATTGTGCACGAACATACTCAACAAAACTCATAATAAGAGTTTGAACCTCAATTTTATTTCTAATAAAAAACACTCGGGTGTATATGGATACATGATCAATAAATAACACAAAGTAATTATATCCCATCCTTAACAAAAGTGGAGAAAGACCCCAAACATCACTATGCACTAAATCAAATAGATCTTCATAAGCATATGAACTGGATGGAAAAGGGAGCTTATAACTTTTTTGAATCGGCATAATTTGTACATGCCAAAAGGAAACTGGAATGAATGTGATGTGCTGCAGGAATACATGATTTAAGCATGTGATGAAGCCGAGAAGAATGAGGATGACCCATCCTATTATGCCAAAGAGTGAGCAATTTATTCGAACGAGTAACATCCGCTGCAGAAACTGAAAGAAAACAATGATGCAAGTGATGGTGAACCGACTCTAGTAGAAATATTCTGCCAAATCTACGCCCTGTGGCCATGGTCATCCCTATTTTCAGATTCTGAACAATACAACCATTGGGTGAGAATTTTACAACACAATTTTGATCAACTAGTTGACCAACTGAAACCAAATTAGCCTTCAAATTTGGAACATAAAGAACATTAGAAAGATTTCCAATAGAACCAATACCCGATGCGGGTAATGTGTGCCCGTTTGCTATATGAATAACATGTTTAGAAACACTACTAGACAATGATGAGAATTGGGACAAATTACCTGTCATATGATTGGAAGCCCCTGAATCTAGATGCCAAGTAGAATTAATTGAATTACTTGTACCCAAAGAGGATGTCGAGAGTGCACTTGAGATAGCTTTGCGAAGAGCAGCTGCAATAGAATCTCAAATTAGTTTTTCAAGATCATGACCAGCAGGGAAGGAACCAGATGATGTAGTGATATTTGTATGGTAAGCCTGGTGAGCAATTCGTGAATGATTTGGGCGACGATGACAATCTGAAATATAATGGCCAATAATTTTGCAATAAGCACAAATGTTTTTATTCTTAGGACAATTGGCTGTGATATGACCAAAGTCTTGGCATTCATAGCATTGGACACTTCTCTTAGTATTTCCTGTTGAAGCAACGGCTGTTGATTTTTCTGCAAGTAATGCAACAGAAGGTAATGGTGTAGACTCCATAGCAGCCTAAGTTCCAAGTCTTGTCTCTTCACGTAAAACGGCTGCCAACACAACGTCAAGAGCAGGTGCTACTTCCCTGTTCAACAAACTGCCACGAATCGGCTCGAATTCAAGATGGAGTTTCATTAAGAATTGTACCACCCTTGTCTTCTTTCATTCTTCCAACACCTCTTTGAGCCCTGCCTTAGAAATATTTTACCCAAGAATTTGATCTTGTTCCGACCATAGAAACTGCAAACCAGCATAAAAGGAGCAAACATTCTTGTCCCATGTGTGTATTCTGCAATGTTGCGTTCCAATTCAAACTCTCGTGCAAGGTTGCTTTGTTGGTAGATTGTACGGAGGTGGATATACATCTCAGAAGCCAAACTAAAATGTCTAAGCCCCATAGCAATATCAGCATGGACCAAATTCAACATCCAAGCGATTACCTTCGCATTATTCAATTTCCATGATCCAACTTTTTTGCATCCGTTGGTGGACGAGCAGATCCATCTAACAACCCAAAAAGGCCCTTGCCTTGAACAAAGATTCCAAAGTGGAATTTCCAAAGAGCAAAATTGGAACCATCCAATTTTATGGAGAGCAAATCGTGCGAAGAGGATTGTGAATCCATTGATCGATTGATTACAAAAGAGGGGCAAAAACAGAGAGAACAAAAGGAACTTATGAAGGTAGTAAAGTACCTGGGCAAATAATACAGAAAGCACGGAAAAAGAAAAAAAATAGATTGTGGCTCTTGATACCATGACAGAGAAACAAGAGAAACCAAGATTTTCTGAATAGCAACTTGTCTTGTTCCATAATACATAATGAAATACTTATAGTTATACAACTGTAGGTTAGATTTTTATTCTAGAAAAGAATGTATATTGTTATAACTACACAATCAGTAATAAAATTCTATTCTAGAAAAGAGAATATTATGTCTATATAATTATACTGTTGCCTAACATTTTAAACTCAAAATTTATCCGGACGAGTCCGTTGAGCGCTACAAGGCTTGTCTAGTTCCCAAGGGATTTAATCGGGAAGTTGAAATTGACTACTATGACACATCTAGCCTTGTTGTGAAACCTACCACAATTAGAGTTGTTTTAACTTTAGCTCTGTCTAAAGGATGGTCTCTTCACCAACTTGATGTCAAGAATGCATTTTTACATGGCAAGTACAAAAAGAGGTATATATGTTTCAACCTAGTGGATTTATTGATCGGCAACTCTCTAATCATGTGTGTCATTTATGTAAGGCATTGCATGGTCTCAAAAAATCCCCTAGGGCTTGGTTTGAGAAGCTCAGTTCGACATTACTTTGCCTCGACTTCTATAGCTCTAAGTCAGATACTTCACTGTTTATTTGTTCATGTGGTTCAGGCATTACTATTGTGTTGATTTACGTAGATGACCTTATAGTCACTGGAAATTTTATTGAATTCGTAAATACTCTCATTCAGAAGTTATCCGTTGATTTTGATCTGAAGGATCTAGGAGCCTTGCATTATTTTTTAGGTGTGGAGGTTACTTCTTCTCCTACTAATTTAGTATTATCTCAAACCAAATATATTAGAGACCTTTTGTAGAGAGCTAATATGGATGGTGTGCGGCCTATTTCCACTCCTATGGTCAGTGGATTACAATTATCCAAGCTTGGAAGCACTCCCTTTGAAGATCCAGTACTATATCGAAGCCTAATTGGGGCTCTTCAATATATCAATATTATTAGACCGGATGTATCCTATTCTGTTAACAAGTTATGTCAATTTATGCATTCTCCTACTGTTGCTCATTCTCAGGTAATGAAATGGGTGTTGCGTTGTTTGAAAGGGACTATGCATCTTGATTTACAATTTCGACAGTCTCCGACATTAGTTGTTAATGGCTTCTCTGATGCGGACTGGGCAGGTTGTCCTGATGATCCGAGATCCACTCATGGTTATTGCATTTTCCTAGGGCCTAATTTGGTATCGTGGTGTTCCAAGAAGCAAAAGGTTGTTGCACGATCTAGTATTGAATCAAAATATTGAGGCCTACTTGCTGCTATAGCTGAGATTACATGGTAACAACATCTTTTACAAGAATTACATGTTCCTTTGACTAAACCTCCTAAACTCTGGTGTGACAACTTATCTACTACTTATCTTACTGTCAATCCCATCTTTCATGCTCGTATAAACCACATTGAATTGGATTTCATTCTGTCAGAGAGAAGGTTGCCTCTAAGGATTTGAATGTCTATATATAAGCTCAAGAGATCAAGTAGCCAATACGTTAACTAAAAGTCTGTCGGCCCAACGATTTTTGTTCCTTCGAGACAAACTCACTGTTTCCCATCACAATTTCGCTTGCGGAGGATATCAGGATATCTAGTAATCCAAGATAAGGATGGACTGATTTTGAATATTAAAATACAGTTATTGTAGATAAACTTTAGTACTCTTTCAGTTCACTTGGGACTCTTGAGTCATCTCCCTTGTGTATATTTAAATATTTTGTATCATTAAAAATAATGATTGAAATAATATCAATTCAATCTAAAAAATTTCGAAGCGTACATAACCAAAATGACCATAAAAACATTACTGTCTCCTTAATTACGACTCACTTAGTTCAAGTAAGACAAATTTCAAATCCACTTAAAAGCTAATCCAATTTTTAAATGGATATATTTTCCAGATTCAACATCAATAGATTTTACTGCTTACCTATGCATATTTTAGGACTCAAACAAAATTCCTTAACAAATCGCATGCAAACTAACGTTTAAGATTACTTTGCTAAGCGCTAATTCTAGTCCATTTACCTGAAGATTTCAGAAAACTCATTGCCAACGAAACTCAAAAGTTAATAAGTTATGAGTGTAGTAGGGAGGTAGGAATTCAAGAAAATGAAACCAAGAAGAATAGATAATTCCTGGTATTAGGCAAATTCAATGTTTAAATTATAGTAAAGATGGGAACCAACGAGTCCTTTTTTACTTGACCAAATTCACAATTACCCAGCCTTGACAACTTAAGACAACTCTATTTAATAAAAATTCTACGTAGTACAAATAGGAAGTGATCCATCCATTTACTTTTTAGAGAAACAACAATTGGTTTTCCCACATTCTACTTATAAACACCTTTAGTTCCTATCAATACAAGAAAACTTTTTTTTTCTTCCCGAATCAATTTTCCTTCATTCAAAAATGTTTCTCCCTAACAATTTTAAAATTAAGCCAAAATGGTCATGTTGCCAACTTATACAATTAGCCGATACTTGCTATAACTTTCCAAAGAATCAACTTTTATAAGGGTAAATAACAGAAAGTCGCGAGGTGATTGATACAATTCACAATTAAAATGTTAAGTAGACTTGTTCTACTCCAACAATCTATTTCATTCATTATATATAAATTCTCGAACAACTAAATGTACAAACTCATAATGAAATCTCACGTAAGTAATTGACTGTGCATACTATATAATACACGAAATCATTTAAATAACTTTGTTCATATTTTGATTCACAATAAAATTTATAGAAATAATAGAACAAAATTTGATAAGAATTTATATGACAAACTAAACTGAGTATAGAAGTAAGAACGTATTCACGAAAACTCTATAACGGAGACTGAAACTCAAACTCTAAACTCCCCAACGTTTAAGACTGCTCTCTTTTCGCTTTGTCTTTCTCACTCAATTTCTCTCACCTTTTTTTTTTCTTCTTCTCACACTGTCACGTAAGTGTTTCTGTATGTCTTTTGTTCTTTCTCAACTTTTTTTTAGTGTTATACTTATCCCATAAATGCTCTATCCGTTTCTTTTTTGCGCGTGTGTGTGCAAGTGCATGTCTATATAATGTGATTGTGTAGTGGTGAGTATATTAATGTACGTGTGTTAATGTGTGTGTTGTGTAGTGGAGCCTGGAGGTAATGGGGAAGTCTAGGGGAGTGTTTTAAGGGGAAAAGGGTGACGTGAGGAGGAGGGGCTGGTGAGGGAAATGGATGGAAGTGGGAATTGGAGTAGTTAGCATTTTTTTTTTTTTTTCATTAAATAAATAAATAGAAAGAGTAGTAAAAATTAATAATTAGCTAACCATTAAAATTAATAATAAAAATACAGAAAAGTGAAATAGCTAGTTTTTATTTTTTATATTTCTACTATATAGAAGAGTGAGTTGGAGGACAACCAAGGGTATAATTGTCATTTAAAAAAAAATCTACCTTGTTTGCTTATGTTTTAGGCTTCAAAGCTTGGCCATAAATTTTTAATGACAAAAAAGTCAAGCTATTTTTTCGAAATATCAATCACCTCCCAATTGATTTAATATCTCACATGGACTCACATCTTCCCCCAACTCTTTTTAAAAATTATTTTTTTCTCACTATTCATTAATAATTGGTTTTTTGAATTGAAATACCCACATAAAAATAGAATTAGTCGTTATTTGCATATTTAATTACTCTACAAAATAATTATTGAAATTGAATAATAATAAAATTTATAAATATTTAAATGATAGTTCACACATTCAATTTATTTATCTTACTTTTCGTTTAAATTTATTTCAAAAAATTGCCTTTCTTTTTTTAACTATTAAATTATAATTTTTCACATGTCATGTTTAACACCACAAGATTAAAATATATTTTGACACATTCTATTTGTAATTAATTTAAGACATAAGATTGAAAATTATTTTTTACCTTCTTAAAGTTTGTGTCAAATCAAAATCAAACAAATAAATTAAAATAGTGAAATACTCAATTTCAAATAAAAAAACTTTCAGAAATTGAAAGGTAATTTTAGAAGTATAGCATAAAATATACACTACAATGATAAATAAACCTTAATACTATCACATTTCTTTATACTATCAATTTATATGACATAAACTCATTTAATATTTATTTTCGGTATTCGATTTTCATGAGTAATTTTTCAGCAATTAATAGATTATGTTAGAATTTACCGTCTTAAAATCTTAGATTGTTTCATTGTGAAAATTAACATATGAGATATTCATAAGAATAAAAATAAATCTATTGTCTACCTAAAAAAATAAATTATTTAATTTAATTTACTCATATTCTATAATTTAAGACTATATATTTTTTATTGAAAAAATTAACATATGAATAATTTTGTCATTGATTTAACACTATAGATTGTTTCATTATGAAAATTAACATATGAATAATTATGTCAAATGTATCAAACTGCCTTTTATCTTGTGGTTCTAAATATAACACGTGAAAAGTTAAAATTAAAGTATTGTCAAAAAAAAAAATTCTTTCATTCTTTTTAAAACAAATTAAAACGAAAAATAGGTCTTTATTTTTGACATTGAGAGAGTAACAAACATTTACAAGATATTCATATATCCACAATTCACAGCATTCAAAAATAATTTCAAGTTAAACTTTTTCATGATATATAAAATAATTTTAAAATATAATTTGTTAAACCTTAAAAAATAATTTAAGTAGTCAGTTTTGTTTAGACTTTATAATGATATATGAGAATTTATGTGATAATTTTTTTATTAAATGTAAACTTAAATAATATACTTAAATCAAATGATAGAATAATATTAAATTTAAAGAGAAATCATATTTGAAGTTTTTTTCATTTAAACATGTTTTTCAATCGTGGTGTCCAAATGAGCTTTCTCTCCTCTTAATTAAATTCACAGAATAAACAAGTTACTTTTAAGTGTAACATTCATTATTATTTTTTTATATTATTTTTGCCTAAAATTATTGATAGTTAGTTTATGTTTAAGATAAAACATGCAAATATAACTAAGGGTATAACGGTTTTTTCATAATTTTTAAAATATTTTTGTATAATTTTCTATGTTAACCCCACTACAACTCTATTTTAAATGAAAAATATAGACGTAATGGTCATTTCATTAGAATTTTTTCAATGTCATTTATGATGTGATTTTTCACATGAATTTCACACACCTCAACTATAAGTCTATTTTAATATGTAGTAAAAAAAATTAAATGCATTATATCGGAATGTCTATTGTAATACATTCTATATCTCCATTCAAATAATATATTTTTCTTTTTAATCAGTTCTAAAAAAGTATTGACATTTTTTATTTGATTAGTATTTTATAACATTATCAGTATTTTAATCACGTTGAATTTTATTTATTTGTCAAAAGTCCACAAAGGTATACTCTTCTATTTAAGGTTTATTTATTTGAAATATAATTTGAAATATCGCGATGTTTTTCATCTTAAATTCAATGTCTAATCAAAATGTTTCAAATTGAAGTAAGAGAGATATAGTTTATAAGAGTATGTGCAAATACTTACATATGTTACATAAAAGATTAAAAAAAGTGAAATTAATTTTGACCGCACATTTAATTGCATAAAGTAACTATTGCTATATTATAGCAAGATAATAAAAAATATTCATAAATATTGAATAAGTGTTTCTCTATCAAACACAATAAGTAATTTCAAAACTTCACATGATACATATATATCATTACAAAGATTTGCACTACATATAATCTATGAAAATATAATTATTTAGTAAGCACCTATTAAAATTATTTTAAATAATTTATTTAAAATGTAATATTAACTAGCTCATGTTAAATTACTACAATATATATCATGTTAACTTATGAAAACATAATTATTTACTAAGCACCAATTAAAATTATTTTAAACAATTTATTTAAAATGTAATATTAACTAGCTCATGCTAAATTACTACAATATATATCATGTTAACTTTTGTTAATTCTTTTGATTCTCTTTATTTGAGGTATTAAATTTCCTCATCAAGTAGACAAATCACTTAAAAAGAAATTTCTTACTTACTATATTAAATTGATCTCCTATTTTTAACGTACATAAGATAAGGCATAAAGGCAATCCTGTAACATTATGATTCATTAAAATGTTCATCCAGTAGGTCCTTATTTTCGTTTGTTAAACACCCATAAAATGAATTTAAATATATTTAAAATTAATTTATGTATGGATTAGTATCCTTTATTGCTTTGTATGATTTTATATAAAATGTTAATAAATAGATATTTATAATTTTAATATATTATCTTGTATAATTTTTGAATAAAGTAGAAAAAGAAAAACATAATTAGTTGTTTATTCTCTTGTGTTTGACCCGATGTTAAAAATAAGCATTAGAGAATATAATATTTTAATGTTAATTATGAAATCTTAAATAAGTTGTAAGCTATTATTTGATTTTATAACAATAAGAAGTTATATTTTATTATATAGTGTGATTTCTACTTACATTTCTTATTGTGTTTATTCAAAAATATTAATAATTATTTTTTAAAAAATTAATTAAATAGCTATAAATATACTTAAAATTATAATATTGGGTTCGTAAACGGGCCCTTCATTATCTAGTTGTTGTTGTTGTTGTTGTTCTTCTTCTTCTTCTTCTTCTTCTTCTTCTTCTTCTTCTTCTTCTTCTTCTTCTTATTATTATTATTATTATTATTATTATTATTATTATTATTATTATTATTATTATTATTATTATTATTATTATTATTATTATTATTATTATTATTATTATTATATAAAAGAGTGAGTAGGAGGACGACCAAGGGTATATTTGTAATTTTACATCTAAATGGTATAATCATTAGTCAATAGTAATATCAACAAAGAACTCCATTTTTCATTTATTTTTTTCTAGCTTACGTATCTACATTTTTTAAGTGGACCCATTATGTGGCTAACAACATTTTTACTTCCAAGTTTCAACTAATTCAAACACAATATTTATAAAGTAATATTTTAAATAAATTTAAATTTATAATCTGAATCTCCTTTCACGAAATATTAGATCATTTATTTAGAACTAAAATTATTTTTTATTTTTATGTGGTAAATGTTGAATTTTTCTTCTTCATATATTTATTTTGTTATATTTTAAATTTTTTAAGTGAAAATTCTGATTCCGACAAAATTTTCAATACTCCATGCTTTTAATATTCTAGTTTTTTGCTCAAAAAAATACTATCATGCATGAAATTGGTGGGTTAAAATTAAAAGTTTTTAACCTATTTAAAAAAAAAAATCATTATCAAATAATTTTACAAAAAATATCATTAAATCAGTCTATAAATGTTTTACTATAAATGAAAAGGAATTACATATATAATATTCATATAAGGCTTCGAACGCACAATTTTTGTATTCACTTATGGATTATAGATGTAATCACATTTGTTGTGCATGTCAACTCATAAAACAGATATTTAAAAGATAACCTTTTAATAAAAGATTGAAGTACCTTTAATGGTCAGTTTAAAGAAATTCTATTATATTATATAAATATATTTAAATATAAGCTTTCATAAAAATTGAGATTTGTAATCTTAAAAATAAAATATATAATACTCCATTCATTCCTTTTATTTGCTCCACTTAGGTTGTGCTTATATTTCTAATATTTGCTCCTTTAATTTTTCAAGAATAGTTTAAACAAAATCTTTCTATTATGTCCTTGTTCAATAAATGTAATCATTATTAATTTGGAAAGAGGTATAAAATTTAATTAGGGGTATATTAGTGAAATTACATTTAGTTTTATAGGAGTAAGAGATTAAGGTGTGTGTCTAACACAAATAGATGAAATAAAAAGGAATGAAGAGAGTACGATATAGTAGATAAATTAACTTGCATGCAACATAACTTTAAACTAAGATTTAATAACATAAATTTTTGTAATCCCTTTAATAAAAATTTTAAATCCACCAATATTAATTTGATTTATGCTTTATTTTTGTCTAGATAATTTTCTACTATCAATAATGTATCTTTAGTATTTTTATATTATTTTATTATGAAAATAAATGTATGATATATTTAATATGGTTATTAACAATCTCTTATCTTTTTAATACAAATGTGCTATTTACTTTTATTTATATATTATATTAGGTAAAAAGGCCATATTTTAAGAAAATATTGTTTGTTAGATTTTATAAAAAATGTTAATCATGAAAGAAGGTACTAATGGGTAATGAGGGATTTTTGGATACCAGATAGTCTGGCAAGAATCTTCTTTCTCCTTATAAAAGATGTTACTCGAAAATTTCTTATTCCAGACAAGAATAATAACTTCAAAATGAGAGGTGGTCTAAGTGAGATTGATATTATGCTCATGCTTAATTATATCTAAAGACCTAGGATAGAAGCACCACAAAGTCTCCATCCTAAAGGGCCTGTCTTGGATAGGATTGACCTTGAGGAAGTTGACAAGTAGCGGCAATGATCAAAGTAGGTTATAGGGAGGTGGGTTATAGAGACTTTAGAAACAAATGGATCCAAGAATTATTAGCCAGAAATATATCTAATCTTTTAAGAATCAAATCATATCTATTCTTATATCTGTTATTGATCTAAGTGTGTTACTACCTTTAAAGCCTAAATCTATAAGTTTACAATAATTAATACACTGCGAGAAAAAAAAAACGCTTGATTACTATTTATGCTATTTCGCTCGAACTTATCAAATGCCTTAAGGATTTCATTAAAGTTTTCTCCTACTAGTCAAGCCTCATTATCAAAATTACTATAACTTCATCAATATTATTAAGTTGATTTCATAATAATCCCCTATCTTCAAAATTATGCTAGTATAGATAACACTAAGAAATCAAAAGTTAGGGGGATTACTAACTTTGATGAAGCCATGGATAGCTTGAGGTGAGATACCATGTCACTGAAATTGAGGTTGTTATCATCGTATATTATGAAAATTTCACCAAAGTATCCAGTAGCACTGGATAGGAATTGATTAGAGAAACCAAACTCCTCAGTTGGCTTTTTGTGTCTAGTCATTCTGATTTCAAGCAGAGAAAAAATGCTAGGCCTGTGAATGTTGATCATGTTTTTACAATATCTTATGAACTCTTATTATTTCCCTCTATCATTTTATATGATCCAATTCATCGTCGTTCGGTTTGTGTGGTGGTGGGTTCTATCCTTACTTCCTTGTCCTTCATTTGATGGTCGAAAGTCTTTTTCTCTCCTGTTACTTTTCTCTTTTTTATTGCATGTTTTAATTTTGCTACAAAGAAGTTTTGTCTCATAGGTTTTAAGTGTTGAATGTGTAATTCTAGACTAGTGATGTCTTGAGAGAGCAGAACAACTTTCAATTGACGGACCAGGTCTACAAATTTTAGAGTTAATGTTCCTCTTAAGGTTGTGACCTCTAATTTTGGCACCTTTAGAGATGCAAGTATTTCTTCTATTTCTTTGTTATTTCCTTCAAAATATCTATAGTCTGTGCTCTGTCCTATATCTCCTTGATCATTAAAGGAATTGTGTTCCCCAATTTTCTTACCAACATAGGGATTGCAAAATCTTTTCCACCCTCTTTCACAGAAAGAGGTCACGATACTAGTAATTCTAGATTGAAAGGTGGAAATAAAAGTAGGGACAAACTCACTTGAGTTAGGATGGTGTTGCATGTTTCAGAGGTGAGACTTTCCTGAGAATTTTGGTTGATCACTATCATTAGTGTTATCATCCAAACATTCCCGTCGAAGTTTGTCGGACCCTGATTTAAGATCTCTTTTTCTACTTATGCTAGGTAGTGTGGGTTTTGGATGTTCAATTGGATGGGGCTTCCTTCCACCACTACACTCAATAGAACTACTAGTTTTGTTAATCCCAACTCCAACCAAGATGTTGGAGCATGATCTGGTAGCAATGGTTTAATGGTGAGAAAGAGGGGGAGAGTGGAGGGGGAGATGTATTAACGTCCAGTTTCTTTGATTTTAGAATGCACTAAACAAAGAGAAGTTGAGGAGGTTTGAGTAGGAGAATTATAAAAACATCTTCAAAGTTTCATCGTTAAGGTTAGAAGTAGCCGCTATGAGAGAGTGTCAAATATGACTCCTTCCATCAAGTCATCAATAACTGACGTTTGGATACTAGAGGAAAATGAGAGTTGGGATTTTGGGAAAGTATTTTATTTTTTTAATGATAGGTAAAAGATTTTTAGGATTAATGAAAGTAAAAGTTGACTTGTTTTGCAAAAATTAAAAGAATAAACATTAGCGAGTAGTTGGGCCTCAGAGCATTGGCCCTTCTTCTTTACAAGGTAAGGAAGATTGGACTAAAACAACTAGACCCAAAAGTATTAGACCTTTTTTATTTTGGGTAACTTACATAAATACCTAAATCTTTAAGTGCTATTACATAAAATCCCGACTATTTTGTTAATTATATTTTATCTCAATTTTTTGAAATGGTGAAATATATAAAAAAAAAAGTGATACATTTGAAACTAACAAGATATTTATTTAAAAAAATAATATATTCTCTTTTATTCATTGTATTCTTTTATTTAAGGAAAGATATCTAATTTTTCTCTTTTTTTAGATTTGATTTAGGTGTTTAAATTATGTTTCTCTTTTTCGTCTTTAATTATGAGAGATATGTTTTTTTGTTCTTTTTTCTCTTTTTTCATCTTTAATTTTGGTCTGCTTTTTTTTTTTTAGATTTAATTTTAATTATGTTTCAATTTTGCTTTTAGTCTTTTTTATAAATATCATTACGTTTGTTTCCTACACTGACTACACCATTACCTTTTATTAATAACATATGAATCACCCAATAATTGAAATAACTAATTTTATCTACCATATGAATCACCATAATACCATATATATCACCCATTAATATCATATGAATCACCCGATAATTAAAATAAATAATTGTATTTACCATATGAATCACCATAATACCATATATATGAATTATCCAAAAATTGAAATAAATAATTATATCTTCCATATGAATCATCATAATACCATATATATCACCCATTAATATTATATGAATCACCCAATAATTGTATCTACCATATGAATCACCATAATACAGTATGTATCCCCCATTGATATCATATGTATTACCCGTTAAAATTATACAAAATGTATCTATCATATAAATTACCATAATACCCATATAATGATATCATATTTATCATTCATATGAATCACCATTAAAAAAATAAACATGTATGAATAACTAAATAAATTTATATATTTATCAATAGATTTTTTAAAAAAAAAATAGGAGAGATTTTAGAAGAGGAAAAAAATTTGCATGCATTAATGGAGGAAAAAAATCAGGAAGAAATCTTTCTATTATGTCCTTGTTCAATAAATGTAATCATTATTAATTTGAAAAGAGGTATAAAATTTAATTAAGGATATATTAGTGAAATTACCTATAAAACAGTAAGATATTAAGGTGTGTGTCTAACACAAATAGATGAAATAAAAAGGAATGAAGAGAGTACGATATAATAGATAAATTAACTTGCATGTAAAATAACTTTAAACTAAGAATAAACAACATAAATTATTGTAATCCCTTTAATAAAAATTTTAAATCCACCAATATTAATTTGATTTGTGCTTTATATTCTTATAGATAATTTTCTACTATCAATAATGTATATTTAGTATTTTTATATTATTTCATTATGAAAATAAATGTATAATATATTTAATATGGTTATTAACAATCTCTTATCTTCTTAATACAAATGTGCTATTTACATTTATTTATATATTATATTAGGTAAAAAAGGCCATATTTTAAGAAAATATTGTTTGTTAGATTTTATAAAAAATGTTAATCATGAAAGAAGGTACTAGTGGGTAATGAGGGATTTTTGGATACCAGCTAGTCTGGCAAGAATCTTCTTTTTCCTTATAAAATATGTTACTCGAAAATTTCTTATTCCAGACAAGGATAATAACTTCAAAATGAGAGGTGGTCTAAGTGAGATTGATATTATGTTTATGCTTAATTATATCTAAAGACCTAGGATAGAAGCACTACAAAGTCACCATCATAAAGGGCATATCTTGGATAAGATCGACCTTGAGGAAGTTGACAAGTAGCGGCAATGATCAGAGTAGGTTATAGGGAGGTGGGTTATAGAGACTTTAGAAACAAATGAATCTAAGAATTATTAGCCAGAAATCTATCTAATCTTTCAAGAATCAAATCATATCTATTCTTATATCTCTTATTGGTCTAAGTGTGTTACTACCTTTAAAGCCTAAATCTATAAGTTTACAATAATTAATACACAGCGGGGAAAATAAAGCTTGATTACTATTTTTGCTATTTCGCTCGAATTTATCAAATGCCTTAAGGATTTCATTAAAGTTTTCTCCTACTAGTCAAGCCTCATTATCAAAATTACTATAACTTCATCAATATTATTAAGTTGATTTCATAACAATCCCCTATCTTCAAAATTATGCTAGCATAGATAACACTAAGAAATCAAAAGTTAGGGGGATTACTAACTTTGATGAAGCCCTGGATAGCTTGAGGTGAGATACCATGTCACTGACATTGAGGTTGTTATCATCCTATATTATGAAAATTCCACCAGAGTGTCCAGTAGCACTGGAAAGGAATTGATTAGAGAAACCAAACAGAGCAAAAATGCTAGGCCTGTGAATGTTGATCATGTTTTTACAATATCTTATGAACTCTTATTATTTCCCTCTATCATTTTATATGATCCAATTCATCATCATTAGGTTTGTGTGGTGGTGGGTTCTATCCTTACTTCTTTGTCCTTCATCTGATGGTCGAAAGTCTCTTCCTATCCTATTGCTTTTCTCCTTTTTATTCCATGTTTTAATTTTGCTACAAAGAAGTTTTCTCTCATAGGTTTTAGGTGTTGAATGTCTAATTCTAGACTGGTGATGTCTTAAGAGAGCAAAACAACTTCCAATTGACGGACCAAGTCTATAAATTTTAGAGTTAATGTTTCTCTTAAGGTTCCGACCTTTAATTTTGGCACCTTTAGAGATGCAAGTATTTCTTCTATTTCCTTGTTGTTTCCTTCAAAATCTCTATTGTCTTTGCTCAGTCCTATATCTCTTTAATCA
Source organism: Capsicum baccatum var. pendulum (assembly GCA_030864225.1). Classification (NCBI taxonomy): domain Eukaryota; kingdom Viridiplantae; phylum Streptophyta; class Magnoliopsida; order Solanales; family Solanaceae; genus Capsicum; species Capsicum baccatum. Next base: position 62,813,781 of record CM061559.1, read on the forward strand.
TTAAAGTAATTATGTTCCCCAGTTTGCTTACCAACATAGGGATTGCAAAATCTTTTCCACCCTCTTTCACAGAAAGAGGTCACGATGCTAGTAATTCTAGATTGGAAGGTGGAAAGAAAAGTAGGGACAAACTCACTTGAGTTAGGATGTTGTTGCGTGTTTCAGAGGTGAGACTTTCCTGAGAATTTTGATTGATCACTATCATTAGTGTTGTCATCCAAACATTCTCGTGGAAGTTTGTCACACCCTGGTTTAAGATCTCTTTTTCTACTTGTGCTAGGTAGTGTGGGTTTTGGATGTTCAATTGGAAGGGGCTTCCTTCCACCACTACACTCAATAGAACTACTAGTTTTATTAATCCCAACTCCAACCAAGATGTTGAAGCATGATCCGGTAGCAGTGGTTTAATGGTGAGAAAGAGAAGGAGAGTGGAGGGGGGGGGGGGGTATTAAGGTTCAGTTTCTTTGATTTTAGAGTGCACTAAATGAAGAGAAGTTGAGGAGGTTTGAGTAGGAGAATAATAAAAACATCTTCAAAGTTTTATCGTTAAGGTTAGAAGTAGGCGCTATGAGAGAGTGTCAAATATGACTCCTTCCATCAAGTCATCAATGACTGAAGTTCGAAGACTAGAGGAAAATGAGAGTTAGGATTTTGGGAAGTATTTTCTTTTTTAATGATAGGTAAAAGATTTTAGGATTAATGAAAGTAAAAGTTGACTTATTTAGCAAAAATTAAAAGAATAAATATTAGCGAGTAGTTGGGCCTCAAAGCATTGGCCCTTATTTACAAGGTAAGGAGGATTGGATTCAAAGAACTGGACCCAAAAGTATTAGACCTTTTTTATTTTGGGTAACTTATATAAATTCCTGAATCTTTAAGTGATATTACATAAAATCTCGACTATTTTGTTAATTACATTTTATCTCAATTTTTTGAAATGGTGAAATATATATATATAAAAAAAAGTGATACATTTGAAACTAACAAGATATTTATTTAAGAAAATAATATATTCTCTTTTATTCATTGTATTCTTTTATTTAAGGAAAGATATCTAATTTTTCTCTTTTTTTAGATTTGATTTAGGTGTTTTAATTATGTTTCTCTTTTTCGTCTTTAATTATGAGAGATATGTTTTTTTGTTCTTTTTTCTCTTTTTTCGTCTTTAATTTTGGTCTGTTTTTTTTTTTTAGATTTAATTTTAATTATATTTCGATTTTGCTTTTAGGCTTTTCTTTAAATATTATTACTTTTGTTTCCTACAGTGACTACACCATTATCTTTCATTAATAACATATGAATCACCCAATAATTGAAATAAATAATTTTATCTACCATATGAATCACCATAATACCATATATATCACTCATTAATATCATATGAATCACCCGATAATTAAAATAAATAATTGTATCTAACATATGAATCACCATAATACCATATATATAAATCACCCAGTAATTGAAATAAATAATTGTATCTTCCATATGAATCATCATAATACCATATATATCACCCATTAATATTATATGAATCACCCAATAATTGTATCTACCATATGAATCACCATAATACAATGTGTATCACTCATTAATATCATATGTATCACCCGTTAAAATCATACAAAATGTATCTATCGTATGAATCACCTTAATACCATATAATGATATCATATTTATCATTCATATGAATCACCATTAAAAAAATAAACATGTATGAATAACTAAATAAATTTATATATGTATCAATAGATTTTCTTAAAAAAAAAATGGGAGAGATTTTAGGAGTGAAAAAAAAAAGTTGCATGCATTAATGGAGGAGAAAAAAATCAGGAAGGAAGATGATTTATGCATTAATGGACAGAAAAAATTAGGAAGGAAGATGCTTTAATTGTTGATAATTATGGAGATATTTTAGGAAAAGAAATCTTGAATGAGTTAATGGTGGAGTAAAAATAGGATGTGGAATTTTGTTGATATGTATTAAGAGTAAAGTTGAAAAATGAGATTTTATATAAATTTTTTAAAAAAAAGGGATGTTAGGTAATATAATCTTTTAGGTATGATATTTGTATAATTTCTCCTTTTATTTTTTGTATAGCTCTCAAATTGGACAGAAAAGATAGGCCAGTTCCATTCTTGTCATGAAGACCCATCTTACTACCAGCTAGATTTGAGTGGCCTTTTCCATTCTTCCCGCCATCATAGACCGTCATTGGAAGATGTGGTCACCAACAGTGGTCAGAGTCAAGATATTCACTAAGGAGGTTTATAAATGAATATGCAAACTAATCGAAGAGGGTTTAACATTAAATATATATACATAAAAATAATTTTAACCATGCATATATATCATAATTTTTCACCAAAGAAGCTTCGGATGAACCCCTCAGCAAAGGGTAGCTCCACCCTGGTCACCAACGATTTATAGGTAAAAGTTATCAAGTGTAAAGGGTTACCTAAGTATTTAGCCTAGAATAAAAGAAGAAAAAATAATGCGGCTTAGCTAACTCAACCTTCGAATTACCCTTTATAGTTGTAGTTTTAAAAAAATCATATTATGCTCCTCTGTCCATTTTTACTGTCACATTTCATTTTATGAAAGTCAACTTCACTAAACTTGAAAGTTAATTGAAATAGACTAATTTAATATTTAATATTTAAAATTTAAAATTTAGATATTCAAAAACTATACGAAAAAAACTATAAGTTGCAATTCTTCGTATATTAATATGATGAAAAAATATATTTTAAAATGTTGGTCAAAATTCATATAGTTTTACTCTCGAGAAGCGCAACGTAACAAGTAAAAATGAACTGAAGGAGTATAATAAAAGTTTTGAGGTTTTATGGTAGATATACTTATTATCTGCAGGAATACAGTTAGCGAAAATATTGTATATGCACGAATACACTTATTATGTGATGGATGCATTTTACTATTATTCTGCACACGGATATAGTATGCATTGCTACAGTCTACAGAGATATTGTATACACATGGATATACTTATTATGCATGTAGACATAATGTATTTCATTATTGTTATGTGCGAATATAGCATATCTTACTATATTTTATTTGTAATTAATTAAAGTCTTGCTATTTTTCACGGATCTGGCCTAAATAGTCATACTTATAATTTTTTTTCAAGAAATTGCGCTTAGTGTCTGGTCTTGATTTTTGTCCTTCAAATGCCTAATCTTGAATTTTTGTCTTCAAAGTGTGTGATCTTGAATTTTTTTCTACTAAATAAGTTCTAATATTCGCCTATAAGGCATAATTTTTGGTCAATTGAATTGATTCATTGTCTTAAGATGTCCTGAATATCTGCCTTATGGGCAAAAGTCAGAATTTATGTTCGTCAGACAAATATTTCAAGTTTTAACTTTTGCCTATAAGATATAATTTTTGATCAATTATGCAAATTCATTATCTTGAATGTCATGAACGACTGTTAAAGTTACTGTGTCTGTTTTGTGAGAAAAAGTTCATTAAGCGAAGTAAAAAAATCAAAATTACCCACATAGAGACCATTTATTTGTAAGAATCCTTTTACGAGGACAAAATATCAAAACCAATTCTTTTAGGGGTCGTTTAGTTGGGAAATAAGTTATGCTGAGATTAGTTATGCTAGGATTAGTTATACTGAAATTAGTTATCCTGAGATTAGTTATCCTGATATTATTTTTTAGTGGTTGTCTGGTTTGTGGTACTAAAAATAATATGCATTGTATTCTTTCTAAAAATAGATAGTTTGTTCCAAAAATACCCTTCACCTTATTGAACTTAATTATTTTCCTTCATATTAAACTATGCAAAAGAAATTGAAAAATTAGTAATTTTTTTTAACTTAAGTAATTTCTTTTTCCTAAAATTATATGTTAAGAAATTTATGTTGATATTTCTTAAACGTGTATGAAGAATTAATATTTCATATTAAATTACTTATTTTGTCCTAAATTCTGTAAAATGTTGATAATCTCATTTTTTGTTAAAAAAAATTCATCATCAAAAAATGTGAAAAAAACTCTCATTTTTCATTATTTATTATCATTAATATTTGAAGAGTTAAACTGTACTTTTTAAAGAAATTAAATTTTCAGATATATTTAGCTATATATAAAAAATATTTTTTATTTAATGATTAAGCATGTATTATGTTAGAAAGGGAATGTCAAGATACTTTAATTACTTGTCCATGATAAATTTGTTAAGAAAAAATAAAAATTTGAAGTAAGATTAATAAACATTTTTACAAAATAGAAAGACAATAAATCCTTGGATCAATTTTGAATTTGATTGTATAAATAGTTTGTATGGTGTCACTATCATTTTTCATGACTCGTCACTTTGGTAGCATTTAATAAGCCCATATATTTATTTAAATTTATCAAAATTGATAAAAATTTGTAAAGTAACTAAAATTTAAAGTAGGGATAAAATTGACAAAAAAAATTAAAGTGGGAACTATCAAGAAACTTGAGAAAATTGAAGGAAAGGTGTTTTTTAAGTCTTAAATGAAGGGTTGGTGACATTGACCAACTTAAAGGGTCAAACATCATTAGGAAACTTGATTAAGTTAATTGTGGACTTAATTAATATTTTCAAAACTTTCTAATATTTTCAAAAATACAAATCAACCCAACCCATACCCCTTTTCAATCCAAATCAACCAGTCTCTTTCCTCTCTCTTAACAACTTCTCTCAACTCTCTCCCAACCAACAGTTCTGCAAAATTCTCTTTTCAATCCTCGGCGACTTCAACATCCGACGACAAATCGTTGGACTTCGAGTTTCTTTTCGACTTCAACCTTCAATCGACGTGACAACCTTGCTCTCCGGCCATAACAGCTTCGAATTCATCATCATTTATTTTTTTCTTTCATTGGTAAAAAATTATGGCCTTTTTAGTTTTGAAGAAAACGAGAAACTTGAATCAACTTCTCTTATAGTATTGGTTAACAATTTCAATATTTGTTGCTTTAATTTGAAATATGGTCTGAACAAAACCTTAATTTTTGGTATTTCTTCTCTACTCTTTTTGAAGTGAATTATAATTTTTTGTTGTTTGTTGCATTTTTTTTAAGTTTGATTTTTGTTGTTTGTGTTTATAAAAATAAAACAACGATTTGGGTTGATTTGTCCTGTTCTTGTTCTTGGTAAAAATAGTGATATTGTTATTTTTCTGTTGAATAAAATCATGCTACTTTTTTTTGTTTTATCCAACAGATTATTCATCTGGTGTAACATATTAACCATCTGATGCAACATATTTTCAGATGATGCAACAGATCAACCATCTAATGCACCAGAGGAACCATCAGATTACAATTCTGATGCAACAGATTAATCATCTGATGCAACAGATTTATCATATGATGCAACAGTTTAAATATCTGATACAACAGATTAACCACATATTACAACAGATTAAGCATCGAATAAATAATCTGATGCAACTGATTAACCATTTGATCCAATGAAAAAACCATTTGATTAATGATTTGATGTAACAGATGAACCTTATGTTGGATAAAATCCTATCAACTCATCCAACAAGACATGTCCAAGACATAATTTTTCCAGCTGGTCATTCATCTGCCGCGATAGACAACCCAATGTTAGAAGAAATTTAAACAATATTGACTATTGATAACTATTCCAATAGATCACTTATGTGTTGCAATAGATGTGTGACCTGTTGCACAGACCATTCATCTTTCTCAATAGATGAGTGATATATTTTGTATTATCACAATAGATTACTCAGCCATTTTTGCAGGTTAGTTAACTGTTCTGACAGATCACTCATATGTTGCAACAGATGTGTGATCTGTTGCACAGACCATTTATCTTTCTCAATATATGAGTGATATATTTTGTATTATCGCAATAGAGTACTCAGTTGTTGCTACAGTTTATTTAACTTTTCCAACAGATCACTCATATGTTACAACAAATGATGTTGCAACAGATGTGTGATCTGCTGCACAGATTCTCAATAGATGAGTGATATATTTTATATTATTGCAATAGATTACTCATCCATTGTAATAGGTTATTTAACTATTTCAATAGATCACTCATGTTGTAATAATGTGTGATCTGTTACACAAACCATTTATCTTTCTTAAAAAATAAGTGATACTTTTTGTATAGTTGCAACAGATTGCTCATCCGCTGCAACAGGTTTATTATATGCTGCAACAAATATACTACCTGGTGCAACAGATAAGTGATTTGTTGGAACTATTATTTTACTGCATTACTTGTTAGATTTACTGTTACCCTTTTTTAATGATGCATTAATCAACTATAATATAGTTTTTATGTTCCTGTAAAATTTAGATAATATGGATCCCAAAACTACAGAAGTTGAATCAAGTTCAAGTAAAGGAATAAATAAAGCAGCTAGGCTACATCCACCACTCTATGAACTTGCTTTACTAGCGTTATCTCAATTAGGAGCAGAATATTATAAACACAGGAAGGGGGAATATTTCAAAAGAGATGATCCAAATGCCAATAGCCCTTCCGCCGAAGAGTTGGTCAAAACCTTCAGGATTGATCGTTATCCTATGAGAATGCAGTGTGATGATGCCACAGATTTAACGGGTGATTTCATGGTTAAGTCAGCCATGGAAAAATCTTTCGACGCCTTCAAAAAATACTTTGAGAATAAAAATTGGAAATTGGATGCTTATTTCAAGGACAGGTGCTTTGGGAAATATCTTGATTTACCAGAGGACAACAATGCTCGTTTTCAAATGAAAATGGTATATGAACTTCTCAAGCATAGGTTTATGTATGAAAACAAAGATAAGATGGATGAGGTGTGGATAAATTACTGTGGCATGCCTGTTTGTTTTGGTTGGAAGGAGTTTGCCATAGTTACCGGACTAAAATGTTATCCTCTTTCTCAAGTTATACCATTCTAACCCAAAAAAAGTATCTCACACACCCAAAAAAGGCAAAACCAAGTCATGTGATCGTGATGACCTGGTGTTCATTATTGGTCCAAGCTTTAAAAATAAAAATTTGATAGAAGCGTTGAAAGGTAAAGAACTTTCAAAGAAGCACAAGCAGTCATTGTGCTTGGTTTGGTTTGTACATAATATTTTTGGGGTGAGAGACATTAACAACAACATAAGTGTTGGTTTAATAAAGCTCTCCGAGGATCTTGAGGCGTTTAACAGCTATCCTTGGGGTTATGAAAACTTCAAATGACAGTCCAATACTTGTTGACTCTGTTAGCGCCAAAGGCAGTCAACTTATATGGCTTTCCATGGGCTTTCATGGTAAATGTTTTGTTTCTTTCTTTTATTATGATATCATTTAATTTTTTTTACTCAATAATAGTTTTAATTTATTGACGTTATTTTATAGGGTTGGGCGTTTGAAGCCATTCCTAATTTGAGACAACAAGTGAGCTACCAGGAAGAAGTTTCTTGTCCAAGAATCTTGAGATGGTTGTCGACCAAAATTGATAAAAATATAAAATTTCTTGATCTCTTTACCCCCCTCCCCCCCGAAGGATGCAGTAAGTATAATTATAATTAAGTTTTTATTTTAATTAATGATTTTTTTAATGATCTAATCATCATTCTAATATATATATAATGATTTGTGATAGATTGTGCATCCATCTCTAGTTCCGACCAATCGAGAGTTGAAGATGCCTTTTTTCTTACTTTACGGTCTGTGCAATCTTTTTCAGACCCTAAGGTCATTGACAAAATAAAAATAGAATTGTTTGGAGCAACAACCATTACAAGAAAAATAGTTTTGGAGGGTAGGCTTGTTGTTGTTGATGGTCTTAGTAGTGGTGGTAGTGGTGCTGTTGTTAGTGCTAATGATGCTCCTCTTACAGTATTTAAAACAAACCATTATGAGTATGATCATACTGGTTATACAGCTTTTGGCTCTCCCAGCGAATGTTCTGCATGCATATGTCAAAACTGCAGGGCGAAACATGATATAGTGATTGATGCTATTAATACATTAAATGTTTCTGTAAAGGAACTAACATCTACGAGGGATGTCATTCCATCAAAGAGGATTTTATTGTCATCCACTCCATTAGATATTGAGGCTAAGAGGAGAAGAAAAGTAATTGTCAAGGCATTATCGAGCACCCAAAAGAGAAAAATTGCAACTCCTCTAACCGTGTGTTGTACTGAGCAATGTACAATATCCAAAGAAGAGCAGCACGAGCTGAACAAGGTGAATATATATGTCTTCCAACTAACTAACAAACAGACATATTTTTGTTTCAACGGATGACATATCTGCTGAAAATTATCAAACAGATATATACATCTGTTGCAACAGTTGACTAACTTGTTGCACAAGATAAAGTGCCTGTTGCAACATATGTCTTGTCTGTTTTAGCAAATCAAATAGCTCTTCGTACCGCTGTTATTTATACCAATAAATGACCCATCTGCTGCAATAGATGAGTCATATGTTGCAACAGATTATTCCATCCATTGGAAATTATCATACAGGTCTTCCTCATGTAGAAATTTGACCCACCAGTTGATTCATTATTGCAACAGAAATATAATCTGTTTAGGACAATTTAAATAGGAGGAAAACCTGTTTGATTTGCTAGAATAAATAAGTTCTCCTTTTCCATTTTGTTGTATCTGTGTGATTAGCATTGACAATATGTTACTTTACTCTTTTTATGGAAATACAGAGAACAGAAAGCGCAGAAACCATACGTAAGCGACAATAAATATCCATAACGAGCAAAGCCGAATTTTATAGCATCAGACGAAGAACAACTTGTCCATATTGATTAGATCTTTATAACTTGAGTCTGTCAAAGTAATATCCTCACCCCTCCTCAGAAATCCTTGACATCAATACTTAAGTTGTTGATGTATTTGTTGAGATCTGTACCCATAATAATTTTTTTATATTTTATTTTTTCATTAATTTTATTTCAACTAATTTCTTAAGGCTTCGATTTATTTTATTTTGTCTATATATGTAATATCCCGACTGTTTCTTAAGCCTAAATCCGTCTTTTGAGTGGATATGTATGACTTCCAAAGTGATTGATATTTAAACCATGTTGTATTTCTCTAATTTCTAATTTTTTTCATGTAGAGCATTGAATAAGCTTTCCATCAATACCAATTTTATTGAGATCCGATATCGGACGAGGGAGTTATGGCCGTTTTACTGAACGGTATCGGATCGCCTAGGTTTGATGAACTGGCGGACCGTTAGGTCCCTGATGGACCGTCAAGTTCCCCTTCAAGACAAGGAAGTGACTCCTTTTTCAGGCCATCGTGCAACGGCCAAGTTGGTGGACCGTCAAAAAGTTGACGGACCATCAAGGGGTCTGTCAAGTCAAGACAGAATATCTCATTTCTGGCCCTCGAGTGATGAACGACTTGGTGGTCCATCAGTTTCCTGACGTACCATCACTTCGATTTGTCATGTTGAGGCAGAACATTCCAGTTTTGGTACTCGAGTGACGGGCGATCTGGTGGACCATCAGAAGACTTGACGAACCGTCAAATCGGCTGTCACAGGCCCCCAACAGCGAATTTTAGCTTTTTCAAAAGGGAATTTTGGTAATTTCCACCCCATATGGTCTTATATATATCCTAGTAGAGGATAGCCATTCATTTTCCTCCTTTCCTCTTCCAAGAAATATCTAGAAATTAGGGGTTCTTCTAAAACCCAAAAATTCAATCTTCTTCCAAGAAATTCAAGGCTTTTCCATAGATTTCTCCAAGTTGTTCAAGAATTAAGCTCCCCTAGTCAAAGGCATCAAGGATCTTAGCTTAAAATGTAAGGAAGAAGTTTATATCAAGTTTCTACATCTCCAAAATTATAATCGAAGGTATGTGGGGTTTGAACAAGAACACTCCTTTCATTCTTGTGCCTAAAGATTTACTTTCTATTACTGATTTACATGATTTTGCAAGTGGGTTTACACCCAAATTTCTTTATTTATGATTTATGAGATTTGAGTTGAATAAATTTGATATTTATGATTATTTCACCATTATGTTTTAAATTGAGAATTTATTCCATGAGTTGTATATTGTTATTACGTATTAATGATTTCTAAGCAATTTAAGACAAGTGTCATGAGTTATGCCTTTCCATAAGAAATTTGACTATTGAATATATATCGATATTTGAGATTGAAAGTCGAGAATGAGTCCTATGATATTTTCTTGAAGCTTTTGATATTTGAAATGATTTGATAAGCAAAGGTACTTGATGTTGAGAAAGATTATTTTGATTTTGAGTCGAGTTAGGAATCCACAGTTTTTCATGATTTACAGATGATATATATTTATGTTTTGGTCTCTATGATAGACCCATGAGTTGATATTGATTAAGGTGGATTTCCTAACACGTTCTGAGCTGAGTCTGGGAGGAGTATTTAGCATCGAGCGGAAAATGTGGTATTTCTCCAAAACTATGTGCCACCGTAAGATTGATATTGATTATTGTGGCCCAGAGGCCGAGTATGTAATTGTGATTTAGAAATTGAGGTTGTACTCAGAGTACGACACCCCCACCAATGTGGGGTTCTCTCCTTAGGAGGGAAAAATATTGGACTCCATGCGGCTCACATGGTGTAGTTATGTCGGTTATAAGAAACTCCCACGTCCATAATGATCTAAGTACCATGAGTTATCGAGTCACTCTAAGTCATGAGTCAAAGAGTTTGAGTTGAGTTAAATGATTTACAAGATTTATGAAGCATATGTTATTACTGATGACTTTCGAAAATGATGTTTTAGATAATTCAAGCAAAGAGAGTTGTTATTGTCAGCATGCATGATTTTCTTATACATTTATGATATTATTTAAAATATTTTATCCACCCCCACATACATAGTACATTCCCAAGTACTGACTCCCATACTCTTTTGTACTCTATATTTCTTCATGATATAGGTTCAGGTGCTCAGTCTCAGCAACGACAGTGATCTTTGAGTACCTTCATCTTCATTTCTGCAGTTGGTGAGTTCTCATGGTTCGTGGACCTGTGTCTCCGATTTTATCTTGTTAATAGATGGTTGTTTACTTTCAGTTTAGTACGAGTCAGTTGGGGATCTGTCCCAATGGCTCCTCAGTTCTATGAAGTAGAGGCTTTGTCAGACTAGTGTACCAGCATGTACAGAGATTTCAATATTTTATTTATACAGAACCGTATTACTTCCTATCTCAGTATGTTCATGTCATGATTATTCTTTCCTACTTTATGATGATTCATGTCGTAAATAGTTCTAAAGGTAATGACAGGCTTAGATGGTTAGCTTGAGGTCACATGTGGCCTTGAGCACCATGTGATATCTCAGGATAGGTTCTCGGGGCGTTACAATATATTTTATTTTTTCCTTAGATTTGAACTTATTAATTGAATTGAAATACTAGATTCAAATATTGCAACTGATAATGTATCTACTACAACAGACAGAACATCTATTGTAAAATATCAAACAGATTTTACATATGTTACAACAGGTAGGTAATCTATTGGAATTTATCAAACGGGTCTTCCCACTGATGCAACAGATAGACTTAGATAGAAACACTGACATAATGCAACAGATGACCAACCTATTGCAACAGATAAAATAGATGTTAGAACAGGTAGAATATCTATTAGAACGGATGGAGAATCTGTTGCATTATAAAAAATTAACTTTCATTGGACATAAAAAAATTACCACTACATGTGAAAAAGTGATAGTGAATTGAAATAAAAAAGGCGAAACCCATCGACAGTGTTCAGTTCAAACACCTAAAACAAAATAGGCATTAAGTAGACAATGTTCATTTTAAACACGTAAAATAAAATAGTCACAAATTTGTCAGGTTGGCACTTTTTGCTGACTTAGCGTCTGATTTTGTCCCCAACGGTCATTTTTCCCCCGATGTCTTATATATTCATCTTCTTCCTAAAATTTAACCCTAAATTCTCAATCTTCTTCTTTGTCGTCATCTTTTTTTATCTATCCAAATTCTTCAAATTATTTGCATTTGGTCTTTTTTTTCTTCAGCTTTTTTTATTTTTTTCAACGGAGCTTGACAATGTCGAGCGCATCTTCCACTGTTTTCTTTGATAGCGATTTTTGATATTGTAAGTGCGGTCATAAAGCTCTATTGAAGACTACTTGGACTCAACAAAATTCAGGTCGTAGGTTTTTACCTGTAAGATTTCAAAGGTAATATTTTTTTATTTAAATAGTTGATTAATTATTGACTTGTAATTATTTTATGATTGTATTCTTGTGTGGATGCGATTACTTTGATTGGTATGAAGAACGACATCCTTCACAAGCAAATTGTGTAATCTGAAATTTGTTGAAGAAAGTCAAGGCTTCTGAAGATAAACAAAATTGAGCAAGAAGATACTATATTATTGTCGTTATTGCTACTGGTTTGGTGGAGTTGGGCACATGGATTTTCAAGCCTAATTGCTGAAACTTTTATGGTGGTGTATTTGTTACTGGTTTGGTGTTGTCGAGCACATGAATATTCAAGCGTTTAATTACTGCAAAATATCAAATAGATTTAGGCATATGTTGTAAAATTTAGGTCATTTGATGAATATTATCAAACAGATCTTCCCGTTGTTACAATAGATTAGACTTAGATTAGATAGAAATACTATTGGCATAATGCAATAGATGACCAACCTATTACAACAGAAAAACTATCTGCCAGAACAGATAGAATATATTTTACAACAGATTGACAATCTATTGCATTATAAAATGCTCAACTTTCATTCTATCAGAAAAAAATTATTGCCACTATATGTACATGTAATTTAAAGTTAAGTGAAGTGTGACTTGAAATAAAAAATTATTACTTCACAGGCTCTTCTATATATACAGGCTCCAAGCATCCAGTTAGTACCCCATAAGCCCAGACCTCTTGTAGGTTTGCCACAGCGTTGTCTCACAGAAAGGTCGTTGGCTCATCCATTTCTGTACCGATCAGTAAACATTCGATGTGTGCAAGAGCGTACGAGCCGCTCGCGTAATCGACATAATTTTTTGGAAGAATCATGTCATTATTTCGACCTTTAAAATCCCATGATTTCTTCATCAACACTTTCTTTGGAAAATAATTTATCAATTTACTCTCCCTCAATAAGATGAACAACAGCTCCATCAGTGGCTCCACGAGGAGAAAAAAATCAATATCATCGATGAAAGGTTTGTTGCAATCATAAATATTGATCTTTCCCTTCTCGAGTAGTATCTCAATAGCCCGATAATGTATGTCGTTCACGCTAATAACTGCAAAAATCCCCTTTATCTCGGTCCAGCTCTTGTTGTGTGGATTTAGCCTTTCCTTTCTAACATATTTTATCATTTCTTCTTCATCCCAGTCCAACATAGAAGCTAAGAAATCAAATCTCGTGTCACAGTCTAATGCGAAATTATTGAGTTGATCGTACTTATCCTTGAGCTTCTTGTAGAAGTCGAGGTCCATTATCCTATCGATAGCATTATAAGCTTTCGGATACGTTAATTACCTTTCCCTCATGAGGCAGAGAATTTTGTCAACATTCTGTGATATAAGAAGATAATTTTTAAATAGGTTAGTAATTATAAAGATGTTCCATATGTTACATAGGGTTCTTTGAATTAATAATCCAACGCAAATTATGCAACAGATGGATAGTAAGTTGCAACAGAACCACTATCAGTTGCACCAGAATACCCAACTGTTGCAACAGATTTTGCATGTGTTACGTAGCTGCTTCTTTATAGGGTAGATTAGATTAGAAGGCTAGATTAGGAAAAGTAATCTTGCCTTATCCTCGTACCGCATACATATACCTGTCATAGTCTGGAAGTCTTGGGGGGAAAGGGAGGCTTGGGGTAATCTAGTGCACCTGGCTTGGCATTCTTGGCCTGTCGCAGATCCCTCTTCTCCTTGGCGCTAAGTTCTGCGTATATGTCCACTTTCTTCTTGAATGGCCCCTGAACTTCAATAGCTTTTTGAGAGGGAGGAGTTGCGATTATTTTTTATTTCCGACAGGAGAGTACGTTGGTTATTGCTCTTTTCTTTCTCCTAACCAACAATATAGGAGTGTATCTCTCCCTCAACTTCTTAGAGGTACGACACCCCTCTTGGATTTAAATTCCTCGATAGCTTTAGAGATAGCCTCTACTTTTTCGAAGAGTTTATCCTGGCTGTCCTTGCACTATTCACATTCGCAATGTGAACATGAGGGTAAAGAGAGGTGAGAGAACTATTCAGTATGCCTGCCACCAACACCAACAACTCCACCAGAAGAAGCACCCGAATCTGCCTTAGTAGGTTGGTCATGAAGAGCCTCAACATTAGGCTGACCTTGCCTAACTGCTCTTCTTATAGTTGTTGCTCCAGCCAATTCCTTCCTTATTAACTCCATCATTGGGTCTGCTATAGTATCAACATGACCTAGAGTAATATAAAAAGTCATCAACGAATCCTCCTCAATAGGCACGATGCGTGGATGCACAACCTAGAAAAAAAAGACAGATACATTTAAATCATATAATATAATAATTTTCACAGTTGGGTTAACATTTTAACAGTCAACTACTATAATAGATTAACAATTTATTGCATCAGATTACCCATCTGCTGCATAGTTTGCAGTTAGATGGTTAAAATCTATTTTAGTTGGGTTCAGAGAACCAGAGCAACACATGGATAATTTGATGCAAAATATCAATCATCTGTCGCAACTAGTTACTAATTTGTTGCACCAGTTGCACAAAGCGGGCAATCTGTTGGGTTACATGTTATGCAACAGATAATCTGTATGTGTATTAATAATATTTTACATCAGATTACACATCTGTTGCATAATTTGCAGTAGATGGTTAATCTGTTAAGAGTTGGTTTCAGAGAACCGAAGCAGTAAATGGGTAATCTGATGCAAGATATCATCATCTGTCACAATAGATTATCCTTCTGTTGTACTAGTTGGCACATGACGGGTAATTTGTCACAATAGATATTCCATCTGGTGCATCAAATATAACATCTGTTGCAACAGATATAAAATCTGTTCAATATCTTTCATTGAGTAAAATTATTTTACTTGAAGAAGACGTATTGCATCATCCAGAGGGTTAAAGAGGTCAGCCTCCTTAACTTTAGTGTTGCTCTTTGCAGCCAACAATCTAAACATCCTTGGATGAGAAACCTCATCCGGGTAATCCATTACCTGCTTTCGGAGAGGAGGAATGGTGTCAAATGCCCAAGCCTAAAAAATGTAAAAAGGAAGCAAGCAAAAAAAAATTCATAATAACTATATTTAATATAACTTAATGGATGAGTTAAAATAGTGATTAATTTTACCATGAAAGCCCAAGGAAAGCCGTATAATGTAGTCGTCTTTAAGGATAGCTTTTTCAGTAAATATTGGACAGTCAAGTAGAAGCTGTCATATCCCTAGGGATAATTATTGAATTTATTAAAATCCTCAGTACGTGCCAACAAATCTTCTTCTATGACCTTGTTGACGTCCCTTGCCAATATAACCGAATGGGCAAATCAAACTAAGCACAATTGCTCCCTGTACTATTTTGGTATGGTTTTATCCATGAGATCTGTCAACAAATTCGATGCTTTGTAGCCACGTCGAGCAATGTCAAACAACCCATCTATTTTTTCCTTGTGTTTTCTTTCCTTGGATCTTTTGTGCGGTGTTCCCTTGGCGATAGGTAGTTCTTCTAGACGATGGCATCTCAAGACCGTTACTAAGGAAAACTCTTGCAACCAAAATGAATCGACATGCCACAGTAGTTGATGCAAATTTCATCCATCTTTTTGTCCCCCTCCTCCGAATTTTTATCATCCCCCATGTACTTGATCCTGCACTTAAGAAGGCCATATACCATCCTCATTGGGAATAGGTTAGGGGCGTCCTCATCCAGCTCAAGAAATTGTCCAAATCATCTCTTCTTAAAAAGTTCGTCTATGTTTTCTTCCTTCATAATTTTCCTAAAATTAGTAAATTTACTCCCCATTTGATATTTAAGTACAATTTCACCAGTTAGTTCTTCTTCTGCTTTTTTATCATTTATCAACATCGCAACTTGAAACTTATCAATACTAAAAGTTTTGACAGGATCATGCTGGGATGTCAATATTAATTCACGCCCCATTGGTGATCTATTATCATTATGTTGATAATCATCCTCTTTCTCTTTCTTTTTCTCTTTCTCACTCTCTAGTTCCTCCCCTTTCTCACTTTCATTTTCTTAATCACCATCTACAGACCTTGGTCTACCTCCCTCAACGTTGTTTTCATATCTCTTCTCAGCTTCACTTTATTTCCCTAACTGAGATTGCTCAGGAAGCTCCTCTGAATCCCTCTGTACTGTAGCCTTTTATTAGGGTGGTCAGACGTTGATCCACTTTCCCTTTCTTTTCTTTTGGGAGATATGTTTTACCTACAAACAACAGAAAAATAAAAATTACATTACAATTGATGTATGGATAAATTTTAAAAATACATTACAAATACCACCAATAATGACACACCAACAAACACCACCAACCAATACCACAAACATCACAAATACCGACACCACCGACAGCCACTACAAATACCACCAACCAATGGCATACAAACACCACCAACCAATAGCCACCACCAGTGCTACCACAACAACGACGATGACCACTACCACCACCACAAACACTACAAACACCATCCAACAATACCACGACAGTCAACGAAGCACTGCGACAAAAGCTAGGATTTTCTCGAATTCTTCCTACGATTTTACCATCAAAACTCAAAATTATAAACCCATTCTTGAAGATAATACAACTAAAAGTTTTATTTTTCACCATTAACTTAAAAGCCCTTAATTTTTTTAAAAAAATAACAACTATAGAACTCTTCTCAAACTCTGTTGCTTACGAAGACAAGGAAAATGACTGATACAAGCACGAATAAAGTCAAAAATAACACTTATGTGGTTGAAAATGAGAAGAAAATCGATCTGTTGTGAAGGGTAGAGCAATTTGTTGAGTAGTTATAGTTGTTGTCTATACTGTATAATTCAGTGAGAAAGAGAAAAGAAAAGAGCGAGAACTCGAGATTTGAATGATGAAATATTTTTCTCGCAAATGGATGATTTGTATTTTGGAAAAAAATGACAAGTTGTGAAAATGTTAATTTGGTCCGAATTGATCTTAATTATTTTTTAATATTATAAAAGATATGCATAATTTTTAACCTTCTCATCATGCAATTACCAAAAGACTCAATTAAAGTTGTAGTTGACCCTATAAACTCACCCACCCACCCCTGGTCCTAGATTAGATTAATCAATTTAGGTATATAAACTCAATTGAAATTATATAAAAAAAATGTTCAACCTGTTGCATCAGATACTCATTTGTTGCAAAATATCAAACATATTAAATAATTTGTTCCGACGGATTACCAATCTGTTTTAAATTATCAAATAGATTGTCACATGTCACAACAGATTACCCATCTGTTATAAATTATCAAATAGGGGCTGCCATCTGCTAATCAATTAAGGTATTGGTCTAACATATAAAGTAGTAAGAATCGGTTCAGCTCAGAGTGATCGATCGACAACGCTGGTCGAGAGAACGCAATACCGTCTCATCATTCAATTGTCAAAAGACTCAATTAAAGTTGTAGTTGACCCTATGAGAACTACCCCTGGTCCTAGATTAATCAGTCTGAGCTGAACCTATTCTTACTACCTCATATGTTAGACCAATGCCCTAATTGATTAATCTGAGCTGAACCGATTTTTACTATCTCAGATTTTTACTAATTGTTAGACCAATATCGTCTCATCATTCAATTGCCAAAAAACTCAATTGAAGTTGTAGTTGACCCTATGATAACTCACCCCTGGACCTAGATTAATCAATTAGGGTATTGGTCTAACATATGAGGTAGTAAAAATTGGTTCAACTCAGAGTGATCGATCGACGACTCTGGCCGGGAGGAACGCAATACTGTCTCACCATTCAATTGCTAAAAGACTCAATTAAAGTTGTAGTTGACCCTATGAGAACTCACCCCTGGTCTTAGATTAATCAATTAGGGTATTGGTCTAACATATGAGGTAGTAAGAATCAGTTCAGCTCAGAGTGATCGTTTAATGACTCTGGCCGGGAGAAACGCAATATCGTCTCATCATTCAATTGCCAAAAGACTTAATTAAAGTTGTATTTTACCCTATGAGAACTCACCCCTGGTCCTAGATTAATCAATTAAGGTATTGGTCTAACATATGAGGTAGTAAGAATCGATTCAGCTCAGAGTGATCAATCGACGACTCTAGCCGGGAGAAACGCAATACTGTCTCATCATTGAATTGCCAAAAGACTCAATTGAAATTGTAGTTGACCCAATGAGAACTCACCCCTGTTCCTATATTAATCAATTAGTGTATTGGTTTGACATATGAGGTAGTAAGAATCGGTTCAGCTCAGAGTGATTGATCGATGACTCTGACCGGGAGAAACACAATACCGTCTCATCATTCAATTGCCAAAAGACTCAATTAAAGTTGTAGTTTACCCTATGAGAACTCACCTCTAGTCCTAGATTAATCAATTAGGGGTCGTTTGGTATAGTGTATAAGAACAATGCAAAATATAGTGTATTAGTAATGCTTGCATTAGTAATACTTATATTATTTATGCTTGTATTAGTTATGCATGTATTATTTCTTATACATTGTTTAGTTTGATGTATAAGAAATAATACATCTTATATAATTTCTATAAAAGAAATTTTTGTTTACAAAAATACCTTTCTTCGATTTTGTACACTTTTTTGCAAGAAAGTTCTTTTGTTATTTCAAACATAATTAATATTGTTGAACTATTATGTAGATGTTTAGGAGTAATTACAAGACCTTCATATTTGCGCAAAAATGTTACACCGACGGATTAACATGGTCGAAATAAAAATAAAATACAAGACGTAAAATTAAGAAATATTCTCAATTTTTTTGTTAAAATCTTTTTAAAGACTCTCGAAGCAAAGTAAAAATATGTTATAGTTATTTATATCAACCATTCATTGTTGTAAATTCAAATAATGGGAAAAGAAATTATGAAATATTTTGAAAAAATTCACTAGTGTAAATTAAAATGGCGGAAAAAAGAATGGTAAAATATTTTGAGAGGGAAATTGAGGGGTATTAAGGTCATTTAATAAGTTCATACATGTGTTTAAAGTCTTTGTATTACTAATACATAGGAAATAGTGTATAACTATAACTAATGCTTGCATTAGTTATACATAGGCAAAAAGTCGTACCAAACAAGGTACTAGCAATACACATTAACTAATGAATGCATTATATTTTACAATACACTCTACCAAACGACCCTTTAAGGTATTAGTCTAACATGTGAAATCAATTGAAATTGTATAAAAACAAATGTTCAACCTGTTGCAACCGATGTCTTTTCTGTTGTATTTAATCAAACAAATTAAGTCATCTGTTGCAATATATTAAACATCTGTTGCAACAGATGATCGAGCTTTGGAATTTTTCAAACAGAAATTATTATCTGTTGCACTTAGATATTTTAAGATTATTTTTTTAAAAGCAATTTAGGTATTTCTTGTCCGAGATAAAAAAAGTTAAAATACTAAGGCGGTAAAAAATATTACTTGGATAACTCAAAAATATCCTGAGTGAGTAGTCTTATCTGGTCTTTTCAATGTCACCATCTCCTCGATCTCCTCAAAAGTTATTAATGAATATTTAATATGGATGGGTTATTGGAAGAGACTATTATACTGTAGTAGGTACTTGAGAGAATACCTGTGCGGAAAGGGAGGGTTGAGAAGGCCATATATCATCTCAGACCTTATTTAAGAGGAAACATAGGGTAGAAAGAAAAGTGTAGCAAAATTGGAGGATGAAATTGACATGAAAAATAAAAAAACTGGATGAGCTGCGAATGTGAAAGCGTATCCAAAAATGAAAATCCATCAGTCGTTGAAGTAAAAGAAGAATGGTCAAGAGGACTGGAGTTGGCCACTTTGCTAGAGACTGCAACTAGCGAGCGTGGCCTCAATGAAGACTCTCACAAAGTGCAGGACCAGAACTCTAAGGAAGCAACTTCGCGAGCACGGAAGGTGGTAATATTGTCGGTCAGAATTGAAACCTGAACCAACTACTCCTGAATTAAAAATACAGAATCAAGCCAAGGTGGCAATTTCTCAAGTTAAATATGCATCCCATGCCTCCTATGGAAAGACAAGGCATGGGATTTCTGCCCAACTTCAGACCTTTGTTTTCTACTGCCATAGACCTGATCATAGACACAAACAGAAGGCATGGCATGCAAGTTAGACTTCAGAAATTGACACCTTGGCTTCCCTTATTTTTAATTCAGGAGTTGTTTGTTCAGGTTTCAATTCTGATTGATAATCGTATCAATTTCTTGTGCTCGCGAAGCTTCTTCCTTAGAGTTCTGGTCTTGTACTTTGTGAGAGTTTTCATTGAGGCCACGCTCGCTAGTTCCAATCTCTAGCAAAGTGTCCAGCTCCAGTCCTGTTGACAATTTTTCTTTTTTTTCAACAACTGATGGATTTTTATATTTGGATACACTTCCATATTTGAAGCTCATCCAGTTTCTCCATTTCTTATGTCAATTTCATTGGACAGATTCGCTAGAACTTCCTTGATTCCTACCCTGTGTTTCCTCTTAAATAAGGTTTGAGATGATATATGGTCTTCTCAACCTCTTCCTTCCCGCACAGGTATTCTCCCAAGCACCTACTGTTGTATAATAGTCTCCTCCAGTAACCCATTCATATAAATTTGGACCAAGGGAATTCTATTGGTTCCATCGGTGTTTGCTGCAGTGCGAGGCTTCGGAGGCCTTTTAAGAAATCGATTGAGCCATTTAAACTGATCCAATCACTATTGGATATTTACACTTCCACTAAAAACTTGAACCCTTCCCCAAACTTGACACAAAAACATGAGCATAGACCGTCATTAAATTATAACAGGGTATCGACACCACTATCTTGGAACCTTCAGCCTTACCAGTTCGCATCTATCAAACTAAACTGTATAATGCAGGATCTTGTTTGAAGGATCTGAGTCTAATCGATAAAAAATTATATTCACAAAATCATTGCACTTTATGTGTGTCTGTCGCGGTGGACTGATCGTGAATTCATAACTCCCACGCATAAAAGTAGATCCATTGCACGCACGTTATTCTTCCTACCCCATCAAAGACACTACAGTGTTGTTTATTCATCTGCACGCATGTGATGACTATTAAAAAAAAGGTGTGAAGAGTTATGACTTTTTAATCTTAACACGTTCAAAATAGCTGCTAAATTAAATTCTCCATCTGTTGCAACTGATGAATCAACTGTTAGAAGAAACCAAAACATCCCTAACATATGGTCTATCTGTCACAACATATAATCTATATGTTGCAACAGATGGTAAATCTGTTACGACAGATGGACGATCTGTTGTAATAGTACAATAATAACGGTTGCTATCAATTCTTAAAACCATTTTGAAAAGGTGAGAAGTATTAATGTAAACCAAAAAGTTGCGACTTTTCATAGAAAACAAAATGTCAATACAATGGAGCTTAACAGGCGTGCCTTTTTCCTTATACATCCAGATTCAATCCTCTATAAATAGGTCCCTTCTTGATCTTCATTCTGCTAAACTTTATTTATTTCTTATATTTTTTCTTTTCGTGTGACATTTTCAACAACTTCTCTTCAAAGAGCATATTCTTTTATATTGAGGTAAGTTTTTTTCGGTGTAAATCTACTAGTTTGTAGTATACGTTGTATTACATTTGGATTCTTTTCTTTACATTTGTCAATTCATGCGTGTTCTAGATATGAATGATCCTGTTTGGGACATTGTTGTTCTGTGCAATACAGTGCGGGAACTCCAGAGACAGGTTAATGACCTGCATAGGGAGTTGTCGCTATGAGAACGACGATGTTCAGAGAGATACAGAGGCTGATGAGGGTCCTACTGCTGTGAGTTGATTGGTCGACTGTCATTAATGATAATGATGATAATAATAATAATTAGAATGTGTTTTTTCTTTTAGCGTATGTATTTTAATTTTTCTACATCAGATCTATACCTAATGTATTTTATTTTTCATTTAATGAAAATTTTATGTTTAGTCAAATTTGGCTTTTTAATTCTTATTCAATTTTTATTCTGTCTATTTCTTCTTCTAAATATTTTACATGCTAATATGTCTACGTTTGGAGGTAAAGAACAATTTTGAATCCAGTAGCAATAACAATTTTGCCTTTTGAGTTTCAACAGATGGACCATGTGTTGGAACAGATTGATCATCGGTTGACTTTCTGTCAACATATTATCCATCTGCTGCGATAAATTTATCATCTGTTGGAGGAAAACATTCCAGTTTTATTGAACTGTGTTGTGTTCTTTCAGCTAATGTCCATCTGTTGCCACAGATGGGTAATCTATTGAAAATACTTGTGGTCTGTTGTATTGTTTAGTTTATGTTTTGCCTTTTTTATTGATGCACAAGTTATTAAAAAGATATTTTATATATAATGAATTATAACATTACATTCACAACAATGAGTTAAATATATATAAGTCCACAACAAACATCTATATAAGTTCTGCAATTACAATGATCATGGTGGATTACGATCCGGGCATGTAGTTCTTTTATGGCCAGCACGCTTACCTACGGAGCACTTTTTTCTTCTTGATGAAAATGATTCTCCGACTCCACGCCACCTCTTATATGGATTTCATCCCAATTTTATAGTGCTTGGGTCAATGTATGGAGGAGGTATTAATCTCCCCATAAGCTCTGCAGGAATAACCCAAGATTCTTCGAAAGGCACTGGAGTAATATGCCCACTATATGTCATTTCATATTTTTCCACCGAATAATATTGAAAGGAGTGGTCATAAATTTCATCTCCATATTTATGACCGTATTGAGCTCGAAGCGTTGTCATAACATGTGGATAGGGTATTTTGTCCAAGTCAAAAACTCTACACGTACAAGATCTTATTTAAAGATCGACCGTGGCAACAGCACCATGATCGGTGATACTAAATTTGTAATCTGCTATTTTATGAGGTAATAAATTATTCCCCAAACTAACGTTCGTTGATATTATTTTTTCAATTTCGAGAACAAATCGGGTTCTTTTTTGGGCACTTGAACTGCACACGCCTTTCATTAAAAAATTTGCCATACTTCTGGCTTATTTTTTCAAACATAGCCTTGATGGGAAATTCTCTTTCATCACCAAATAATGAATTCACCGATTCAGCTATGTTTGATGTCATAATATTATACCTATACAAAAGAATCACTTAGTACGACATCATACTAAACTTGTAACTCAAACAAGATATTAAAATCGATAAGAATGTACCTATCTACCGGACAGAATGCCCGGGTCCATCTCTCAAAACCAACACGTACGAGAAATTTTGCTACCTTGGGATTTACATCTATTATTTGATTAAAATGGTCTAAAAACTCCTCTCTACTATATGCTTTAGCTGCTCTATAAAAAAGGGTCACAACCCTTTCGTTGTGATAGTTGGTCCGAATGTTCTCTCCAAGATGCCTGATGCAACAACCAAAGTAAGATGAAGTGAAGAAACGTGAACCCATCTTTGGAATACTTGGATGCCTATCCGATACAAAACACAACTCTTCGGTATCTTCAATACAGCTTCACAGTTGTTAAAAAAATCCATAAGAGGCATCACATTCCTTATTCGCTACACAAAAAGAGACAGGAAAGATGTGATTCTCCGCATCCTGCGCCACCGCCGCTAGCAGAACTCCATTATACCTGCTCCTCAAGAAGGTACCATCGACGGCTATGCCTTTTCTCAAATGTTGAAAACCTTGAATCCAAGCACCATAGGATACAAAAGAGTACTTGAACCTTCCGTTTTTATCAAGATGGAATGTCGTCTTACTTCCGTGATTTGTGGACTTAATCATGTAACGGTAGGCATCCAGGACTGCTTACCCATGCTCGAGTGTCCCCCTAACCAAGTCTTTTGCAATCCCCATGGATGTATATATCTTCCAATAACTAACCAGGACACCTAATTTCGTAAAGATTTGATTGGCCATAACCCTTGTTGAAGGGCCTTTGCCATTGGGGCAACTACTCTTGCAATATTCACCGAGGACCTTTGCTGTGGCGTGAGGATTTTGGCCTGAGATATGCTCCGAACCACATGTGTGATGCTTTTCATGTTTATGAATGATGAATCTGTCGGAACTTGCATACTTTACCACTCTCAACCACCACTTGCAGTTCGAATTAGCACATTTGAAGTGAAAGACACTGCTCGAATTAATCACCTTCTTTATTCTGAAATCTTTTTTCAAGCAAGAAATAAACCAAGTGGTAGATAGTTCATTCTTGTCCTTGAATGACATTCCAATAAAAAAATAGATCCCATCGTCTTGAAGATTTCCAGACTGTGTCAATTGATAAGAACTGCACATCGTATTGGTCGCATCAACGAGCGTAGGTGTTTGATCATCATCTGGACTATTTATGTCTAGATCATCCAACCGATCATCAAAGATGACTTATTGTTGTTCTTCTTCTACGTTCTGGTTCTCATTCTCTCTCATCTTTTCAACCACATACACCCTTAACACCAGCCTAGATGAATCACTAAGATAAGCACGTAACCAAACCTAATCGGTTATCGTAAAAGGCAGTACCCTCTTATTTTCAAAGGAGTTGTGCATGTAACTGATGACAAGTTCTTCCGACTGACAATTCATTTCACAATAACTGATGATTAAGTTTACAAAATCATCATATGAAATATCTCTTTGGACTGTCATAGCTATCGTCTCTAGCATTTCACCCTCCTTCTAACGCCATACATATCGATTGTTCTTCTCGATCCATTGACCATGACAATCCATCCCTATTGTTATTGATCCCTCCATTAGTGGTACCTAAATAAAGTCATTTGTTAAAAAAAAGTGAATAGTGATTTCATAATGCCGTAAATAAATCCCAATAGATGTGTAATCATTCGCAACAGATTATTTACCTGTTGGGATTCATGTTACGTTCCTGAAACTGATTTCAGCAGATGATTCATCTGTTGTAAAAAGTGAAACATATGTTGCAACAGACTATATATCTATTGGGATTGATGTCTGACGCACCTTTTAAGCTGATTTCAACAGATGAGTGACATGTTCCAATATATAATTACCTTGTTGCGACAGATGACTTAGACTATGATCTGTTGGAATCGAGGTCAGGTTCTATCGCAACAGGTTACTAATATGTTGCAACAGATATTTACCATCTGTTAGAATCGAGTTTGGGTTCGGTTGCAACAGGTTAATAATCTGTTGTAACAAATATTTACCTTGTTGCAACATACAACACGTCTGTTGGAATCGAGTTCAGGTTCTATTGCAATAGATTAATAATCTGTTGCAACAGATATTTATCACGTTGCACCAGATAACTAATATGTTTAAACAGATAAATCATCTGTTGCATTAGATGACCCATCTATTCGATTCATGTTACGACCTATAGAACCATAAACATGAATCCAACACATCTGTCTTCCATTGAAACAGATGTCTCATCTGTTACAACAGATGATTTATCTATTTAAATAGATGGATCTTATGTTAGATTCATGATTGTGTTCTATCCATTATTGGAAAAACAACACAATAGCAGTTATCCAGATAAAAAATTCAACTAAAAATCATAATTTGACTTACTAGTCTCCTATGAAGTAATGCCAAAGTGGAAAGTGATGTACGAAATAAAATTTGACCTAAGAAATTGGTCAAATAGCAACAGTAGTGGTAACAACAACAACAACAATGACAATGGTCAACAAGAAGAAGATGAAGATGATAATGAAGTAGAAGATGATGATAATGAAGTAGAAGATGATGAATAAAGGAGCATCAACAATGAACAACAAAAATTGCTAAGAGAGAGAAAACAACAATGGATGAGAAGAGAGAGAGAAAGGTGTCTTTTTTCCATTATTTTTATTTTATTAGGTAAACATTTGGATCAAAGTATAAATTTAAAAACTTGTGGCCTATTCTCAAACTTACCAAACTTTCTTAATTCATAGTAAAGTAATTGTCCCCTCTACTCAATTATTAAGACTTGTGTCACCTACACTTTATTTTAAAACTCTTTTATCACCTACAGCCCAAACCCCCAAAAAACCTCACATTCTGTCTTATACAACAACAACAACAATATACTCAGTATATTCCCACATAGTGAGGTGTGGAAAGGGTAGAGTGTACGCAGTATATACCACTACCTCCATACCACTCACATTCTCTCTTAGATATAGTAGTAAATTTTTTTTTTTGTGTATATATATATATATATATATATATATATATATATATACTACCTTAAAAGTATGAATTCTAAAATATTAAAGTGAAACTACTTAATTACCTCGTTTAAAAGGTTAAATTACGTAAATCTTTTAGTTAACCTAAATATTTTACTTATTTTAAAAAACATATATATTTCCTACGAATAGTCACAACTATTTCAACCTTCATGTTTCTTCGTCACAACTCACCACCACTCATTCCTTATAAATTCTTGGGTTCTCTTTCTACTATCACTTGCATATTATGATGAAAGAGATCATGGCAATAGTGGACACATTTAAAATATCCAGAAATGAGTCATTTGTTAGTTTAGACTGTTTAATATTCACATCAAAATGAAATTTCAACACGTGTGAACCAATTGGCTTAAATATTGAAGTGCATGCATGCACAACTTCTAGAGCTTAAATATTTTTCATCCAGATGTATTTATTCTTCATTACTTAGAATATTTGGGAGTTGTTTTTTTGCACTGCAACTTTTTTATCCAGTTTTAGAGAAAGAGTATGAAATATTGGCTTGAAAAAGTTATATGTAGCCGAGAGATTTTCTTATAGGTACATCTTTTAGAAGGCTAACCTTAGAAAAAAAATTCTTACTCGGTAAAATTTCAGGTAATGGTCTCAGTTATTAACATTCTAATTTGTAATTTATTTAAATACATTCATTCTTTTTACAGTGACAATATGAAAAGTGTGTATTTAATTATTTCGACATTATGAAATTACCCTTCTAAAACTTAAATATACCCTACTTGAAAAGCAACGCACTACAGAACAACCAATGCCTCAGTGGTTACGTCTTTAGGCATCTCGACAAAGAGTTGCACTGGTTCGTTTCAATGTTAAAACATCAAATTTTTCATGGCTTTATTCCTCAGAGTTC
The DNA here is from genome assembly GCA_030864225.1 of Capsicum baccatum var. pendulum. Classification (NCBI taxonomy): domain Eukaryota; kingdom Viridiplantae; phylum Streptophyta; class Magnoliopsida; order Solanales; family Solanaceae; genus Capsicum; species Capsicum baccatum. Next base: position 62,841,136 of record CM061559.1, read on the forward strand.
AACTTTACCATTAACTTCATGTTGGCCCTTAATATTCCTTTACTAAACAGTAAACACATCTTCTTTCTTCAGTTTTTTTACCCACTCTAAACAAGCATTGTCCTCTTTCACTTTTTTCTCTTGATCGTAAAAGTTTCAATTTTACTATTTTATTTGATCCAACTATTCTTTTCAGGTAAAACCTTGTCGATATTTATCTTCAACAAATTAGCCTGTGAGTTCACTTTTATTTACTTAACTTAGTTTGTTCCGAGATATTTTGGTGCTTTATTTTTTAAGATTGAAGGAAAATTTAGTCATTGGTCACTTATTCGATTGGCTTAATTTGTTGCTTTAAACTTTTATCCATAGTATTGTATTTTTTTTTCACCAATATATATTAGTTATAAACTTTTCTTCACAATATTACATGTTGTCATTAATGTTAATGAAATAAAATATATTGATTTGATTGTTTCATTACCTAATAAGATGAATAGATCTTATTTTATAAATTATGAATTGAGTGCATGCTTCTCTATATTTTTTGCCTATAATTTTTTTCTCTCCTTATTTAATTTTCCTTTGGTGTAAATTATAAATGATATTGAATAAAGTCATGTATGAGTGCAATCAATTTTTCAGTATGAAATCTCCTTTTACATAGCGATCTTTATTTTTGCAAAAATATACTTAAGTTAATATTGATATATAAAACAAGGAAAGGAAAAAATTCAATTAAATTACCAACCATCAGTTTATTCACATCAAAAATTAAAATATATATAGGAATGCTCAAATGCTTTCATATTTTACTTTTTTGAAAATGACCTTATACTAATGACTAAATTGAGAAAAAATCTTACTCAGTTAATAATACAGTCAAATTTATTTATAGTGACAATATTTATATGAAAGTTCTATAGCTATAACAGTGAGGCAAGGCAATGTTACATATGTATACGGTGGCGTTAGATTTCATTTAGCTATTATAAATTAAAGTCTGCAAAATTAAATGGAGTTTGAAAGTAAAAAAGATAAACATTAGTTGCTTTTCATGATAAAGTTATGACCATAATCGATGGACACCAATTAAATATAGTCTTATCCATATAGATATTTACTGCATGAGGATGAAAAATCTTATTGTATACCTAATATATTTCTTACAATATATTATTAAAAAATATTTGGGTATAACTTATGAATGAGTATACTATAAGGAATGTCATTATTGTTATAGATTGAATGTTGTTATAAAAAAATATAATATCATAACACACAAAATCAATTCTAGAATAAATCATGTCGTTGTAGTAAAATATCGTTATAACGAATAACTATTATATAGAGATTTAATTAATACTATTAAGTTACATTTTCTTGTTCAAACTTCTTCTCATTATCCAGAAAAATGAGTTTGTTATAATATATTCGTTTCTATATTGGTTGCAAGACTACGATGATTTCAATGTTTGGCTTATGAAGAGGATTCATAGGGATCTGTAAAGGTAAATTGTCTATAAAAATAAGTTGAAGATATTCTTATATTTGTGAACAGCCATGATTAGTGAAAGTTATAACTACTAAGATAAAGAAGGGAATTTGTTATTTTAGGCCCCTATTAATTGCATAAGATTGTTATTTCATAAATATTATAATTCATACTTGAAATACTGCTTACTGCTGATGTTTAGGCCAATAATCAATATCACATGCAAGTTCAATATTGGACTTTATCACAACTCACAAAGAATGCGTTGCCCTTGATAATTGGACAATTCATACCCAACAAAATAGGAGTGCTTCCTCATTACAACTAAATTCAACTTCATACATTTAGCTATTTAATTAGGCATTAGTACATCACATAGTAATCTACATTGCATTTTCAATATCTACTCATAACTCCTAAGTGAATTATGTCGACAAAATGCTTACTAAAATCAAACCTCTATCTAATCAAAGTTCTTGTCCAAAAAATTCATGATCACTTTAAAAAGGTGTTGTTATACATGTATAATAACATTTGATGTTTAACTGTTATAAATAAAAAGAGAAAATGGTCAACTACTCCTTCAACCTTTAATTAAAATTCCAATTACACACTCAACCTTTACTAGAGTCCCATTACCCCCTAAATATTTTTTTAACTGTATTTTATACCCCTCCCATTGTTGACCTGTCATGGGAGGTGAGAACTCCCCCAATAGGTGCGTGAGTTGAAGAATTAATCCTTTAAAATTATTATTTTAAGTGCCAAGTGTATAATACACGTCATTATTTTTAATTGTTAATTAATTTTGTCTTCTCCAATTAATAAAAGGCCCAACGAAATTCTTCATCTCTAAACGTCAAATCTCATCTCCAAACATGTCTGCGCGTATTGTGGCAATGCTGATCACTACAAAATGAATTCATCTCTTTCACCGTTTAAATTGAAGAAGTTGCTATAATGGCAGCTAGAAGGATTTCTAATTCACCATAATTGCAAAATCTGACTAGTTAAATGCTAGATTTCTTCTCTTCAATCTACTCAACTGCAATATCACAATTTTGTCAACATAATAAATGAACACAAAGAATTTTTATCTAATTTTTAAATTGCAGAAAAACTTGTCTACACCTATTTCATTTCTTTAATAACCCACGAAATCAAGAACAACCCATACCGAATTTCACACGCGAACAGATCTGTTCCGTTCGTTTTCCGATAGATTTCGACGGAACTGGTGGATTTATAGCGAGATGGGCTTGTTTCAGGCATTTTCATCGCTAATTTGGTGTTTTCGATTATTTTCTGATGGGATTTGGTCCGAGAAAATGGAAAAAATAAGTTGGTGGTGATTTGAATTTAAAAGGTGATTTCGTAGGAGTTGTTTCGGCGAAATTTCGCCTGCGAAAGATGAGAAAAAGAAGCCGTTTTCCCCCCAATGGACCTCCCCTCTCTGTTTTTCTCTCTTCTCCCCCTTTCTCCATCTTTTCTTTCACTGTTTCTCCCATCTCTCTCGTTTGGCTGTGTGTAGTAGTCTATTATTGTGTGCGTCTTTTTGTGTGTTGTGTTGTAAATGGTGAGTGTGTGTATAGAGAGTTGTGTGTTGTGTTGTAGATGATCATTGTGTGTATAGAGAGCTAAGAGACGTGTCATTTGTGTGTTATCTATGGAAATGACCTATTTCGTTTTAGGAAGAAAGTGAAAAAATAGGAGTGAGCCCAGGCGCGTGTATACACGCATGAGTTATTGTTTAGTTTATATTGACAGGTCAGCAATGAGAAAGGTATAAAACACTATTTAGGGGGTAATGAGACTTTAGTAAAGGTTGAGTGTGTAGTTGAGATTTCGACTAAGGGTTGAAGGAGTAATTGACTATTTTCTCATATAAAAATATGAAAAATAATATCTAACTTTTTATGCTATAAACAAAAACAAAATGCTTGTTTTCATTATACAAAGGATGAATACATTACCCCCCCAAAAAAATAGATACACCGGACCCAAAAATAATTAAAACCAATGGACATAAGCATTTAAAATTAATCGAAAGTTTAAATACTTCGAGCTTAATGTAAGAATTTTATAATTTTAAGTTTTTTCATAAATTCTTATTAATCTCTTAGTAACAAAATATTGTTTGAATTGACAAAGATTTGTATTCAAATTTTCAACAAAAAGGCATTTAATTGATTTCCTATGAAGATTGTTTAAGAGTTTAACAGTTGACTATTTTATTTCACCCTAATAGTAGTAAGTTGAGGCTCTTCATCAGCATTTAGTATATTTTGCAGAAAATATTAATATTACATATATTTGAGTATGTTGTTATAGAGAGGTAATTTTACAAAGAATGTATCACTACAATAAACGTCATTATTGTTAGAGAGAAGTAAATATAACATGAAAAATTAATTTAATAAAATAAAAAATTATAATGAATTATCGTTATTATATGATGGAACGTTATAAAGAGGTCCAAATGTATTAGTTGAAGGTTTAAATTTGATTGGAAAGAACTTTTAAGGTTGGTGCTTTGTTAATAACAACTTTACAATAAGATATTTGTTTGGAATGAACTTCCATTATATTAGTTTTTTCATAAAAAATTATCAGGGCATTGAATGATTTTTTATTTTTGTGAACTTCTACTAAATTTATTTGATTCCTCTGCTGCCACAAATAGTAATATTTCGGTTATTCAGTGAATAGAAGTATTTCAATATACTAATTAAAATAATAGTAATAAATACTGCAAGCGAAAGATTTTAGATAGTTTAAAATTATTGTATGTTTCAACTAACAGTATTCATGGAAATATAAAACAAAATAAAACATAACTTATATTATTCTATTATTCTATTCTTCTTTATCAAACTTAATTTCACTTAATTTAGTCAAACGACAATAAAATTAGAATTAATAAAATATAAATATTGTGTTCTTGTTAACAACATAAAATGAGATCTATTGTATTATAAATAGCCGATTAGATTGTGTTAACCTTTAGTGTACAAAGAAGTTGAAATAGATTTAACTAAAAATACCGTTACATTAGAACATGATTTGATATATAAATGCAACGCACGTGTGGTAACATTAGTATACATATCTATATCTATAATCTATATCTATATCTATAATATATTAAAAGTGTGAAACCTTATAAAAGTGATTTGAACTTTTTGTCCTTCACTAAAAGATTTTAATTTATTATTTAATTATTTTTTATTATATTAACTAGACTTTCTAAAATATATGAAACTTCTAAAATATCTGGTGGGAGAATTAATTAATATTTTCCTTTCTACTGTACTTCCTAAAATATATGGGACTCCTAAAATATATGGTAGGAGAATTAATTAATATTTTTCTTTCTACTGTTCAATTAGTAAAATACTCCTAGAATAAAACTCTATTAAGGAAATACTTCTATAAATATTATGATGTACATCAAACTAGAGAACAAACCGGTTTGTATATTGGAGAATATGATTGATGTTCATCTAACTTGATTCGATTGCATGTATAAATTGGTGGATGCTTGATTTTCTAACCCTCAACTTCTTCACTGTTTTTGTCAGCACATTAGAATTCAACATGTGTGTATGTATATATCTTCTTTGTTTTCATTCAAAATCATTCTTTAGGGTCAAAACTTTCACTCAAATAAAAATTAATTAGATCAAAATTGAAGCTTTGTGATCATTATTATATTATTTTTTTATAGTTTACAGGTCGTAAATGAATGTTGGTTGGCTTTGAAGAATTTCTTGTGTAAATATTAGATTTAATTGTATTGTTTTGATATCTTTATTATCTTATTGTTTTATTTTTATTTACAGATGCTAGATGATTGTGAGTCGGCTTTAAAAAAAAAATTAGGTAAAGGTTAGGTTTAATTGTATTATCGTAATATCTCTATTAGTTTGTTATTTTGTGGTAGTTTACAGTTCAAAAATGAATCTCGATCGGCTTTGAAAAATTTTTATGTTTAAAATTTAAGTTTAATTGTACTGTTTTGATATCACTTTTATCATATTATTTTGTTGTAGTTTACAGGTGATAGATAAATGTTGGTCGGCTTTGAAGAATTTTTTTGTATAGAGGTTAGGTTTAGTTGTATTATTTTGGTATCTCTATTATCGTATTATTTTGTTATTGTTTACAGTGGTAGATGAGTGTCGAATGACTTTGAGAAAATTTTTGTGTGTAAAGATTAGATTTAGTTGTATTATTTTGATGTCTTTATCATTGTATTGTTTTGTTGCAATTTACAGATGGTAGATGAATGTCGATCGACTTTTAAAAATATTTTTGGTAAAGGTTATGTTTAATAAATAAATTCTCCATCTTTACATACTCAAAAGATATTAAATTTAATTATTATATTGATCTTTATTATTTAAGCAAATATCTTATTTAGTGTAATATTTGAACTCATCATAGGGTATATAAAGGGTATATATAAAGTGATAATCAAAGGGTTTCTGTCTTGAGCTGGGGTCTATTGGAAATAGCCTCTCTACTTCATCTAAGGTAATGGTATGGATTACGTACACTTTATCCTTCACAGACCTCACTGATGAGAATACATCAGGTATGTTGTTGTATAATCAAAAGTGTTTGGAGGGTAGATTGTCATTTTATGACTTTATCTCAAGATAAATTATGTTGGGATTATTTATACCTATCAAAGGATGGGATAACTTATCATGGTACTACTTGTTAATCCCGAAATAAATTATCTCGGACTTGAAAATCAAACAAGACACCTAAAATTTTATCCAAAATTATTATTTTATTTCGAGATTATGTATTTTATTATAGGATTATATAATATTAAATAAGAATATAATTAAAAAAAAATAGCAAATCGTGAGATACCACCAAATGAATGATTATATAAAGTGAAGATTTTATAGTTACCAAACCATCAAATTAAACTATATCATCTCAAGAAACAACAACAACAAACATAATTCCCCCTAATAATCATACCACGGAAACCACCATCTAAAGAGTGTGAGGGTCATTTCTCAAGTTAAAGTACTTAACCAAAGCCAAAACTCACAAGTCCAATGAAATAGCACCATAAACTCCCTATCCAAAGAGTCATGTCAGTAATGTCCAGATGGATAATAAACAAGGCAAATGATGATAGGGTTCATCCTATAAAGCCACAAATGGGTGGTTCTTAATACTTTTGGGAAGTCCAAGAAATCTTACACTTCACTATTAAAAATCTCCACCCATTTTCAACAAAATATCCCAAATTCTTATTTTTCAGGAAAAAAACCATCAACAGAATAATTCAAAATAGATATTTTCTTCTAAAAATTTTAATTTTGGCCATTTGTTTTGGAAATAAGTTTATTTCCTCTTGCTTAGTCAGGAGTATTTTTCATTAAGTGAGAATCATCAATGGCCTCAACAACTTCTTCATCACTTTCTCTCTCCTCAACAATCGTCGACGGCAAGACAACTCGTCAGTCCGCCGCCGCTGCATCTTCCCAATGTGTCACCTTGCCCACCCTTCCGCCGCCGCCTGCTGTCCAAAGCCGTGCTGCCAGAGCCACTGCTTACTGTAAGTAACATTCTAACTCTGGATGATGTTGCTTGTTTGCCTTGATTTTTTTTTTTTATCATAATTGAGTTTTTTTTTCAAATCATATTTGGCTCATTTCGTCTCACTTGGTAACATCCACAATATAGTCATAAAAGCTTTGAGAGAGTTGTTTAGGAAGAGAATTTGTGACACACAAAAGTGTTGTTACACTGCTGCCACTTCTGTGAACCTCTTTATATTCTGAGTTACTAAGTTGCTCGGGCTCAACATTCCGTGTTGGATCCTCCAAAAATAGAAGGATCCGACACCACCCAGTGACATTTTTTTTTTTAGAGTCTAAGCAACTTAACTGAGTAGTGAATTTTGTGAGGGTTTATTTTTTCTATATTTTGTAGTTTCTTTCATACAATGGGTTGCTCATTTCCGCCTATGGATGTTGGTGGATTGACCAGACCAATTAAATTATTGTGTCTCTTTTGTTTTCTTATTTATTATCTTTAGTGAATTGCTTTACTAGCTTCTGAATAATACCTTGTTATTTTAGTCCTAACAAATATGTACACCTTCCGTCCACTTATTTCCTTCCCTTTTTATAATCATGATATTCGGACTGACTTATGCACACATTGACTAATTCCACTGTTGTTGCCTCCTATCGAGGTAACTATGAATTGAATAGATATAAATCATCAACTCTCTCTGTCTCAATTTAAGTTTCTTAGTTTGAATCAGCATGGAGTTCAAAAAATAAAGAGAGACTTATATAGTCTTTTAAATCTTGTACTCATAAACTTGCCGCATAGTATGTTGAAATTGACAATCTTTCTAAATATAGAAAAAGTCATTCTTTTTGGGATAGCACTGGCATTTGAATGTGAGACCTTATGGTTGCCTATCATCTTGAATATTGGCTCTTGATTTGAATAGTTCAAATTGTGTTTGGACATGAAAATTCACTTGGTAACGAAGGTTACAGTTTTGTGAGTGATATCCATTATTTCATTTGAAACACTTTTAAGTTAAAGGTGCGATCCACAGATCTTGTTGTCCATTACATTTTTTTTTTAGTTTTATATTGAATCTCCAAAGGCGATCTTTATATTTACACGGAAGAGATTCAAAATTCAAACACGATATTTTTGTAGGGCCAATTTTTGAATTTAAGTTGTAAAAGGTTATGTTGATCCATTTCCACTTAAAGTTGAAGTTATGCATAAAAGAGTGATACAAACGTCGATTTGCCAAAAATTTTTTAATATTCACTGACCAAGGCATGACTTAGATAATAAACAGTAAACTATCTTACAACTAGGTATTCTGATTGAACGGCAAGGGAGTGCTAGTCTAATTATGGTTACGACTATAGAATAGATAGATGATCTTTCAATCGTATAATCAGAAAGTAGCTTCTCTGCTGTATGGAATGCTCCATCGAAAACATAGTATAAGATGTTATGTTATACTATACGACAGTGACGAAAACATAGTTTTTTTTTTTTTTTTAAACGGGTGACTTTAAAACATAGTTAAAGATATACTTTGAACTTTGTAAAGTTGTAATGTAGCAGATCAAAGATTCAAGAAAATGTGTGTAAACTAGAATGGAGGAAGTAACTCGCACTTTATACTAAAAGCTAATAGTGTCTTTTGTTAAAGAATATTGGCTACTCTGCTCACTCATTGCCTTAAGGTTTTGCATTGGATGTTCAAATTCTTTAATACCTTTGAAATTTCTTTGATGTGGATGATCTGTGATGCAGGTAGAAAGATGGCAAGGAATGTGGTCTCAATGGCAACATCAACTGGAGAAGTTGTCACAGCAGAGCCCACAACAGCTGAAACGGCAACCACTGAGCTGCCATCAGAGCTTGTCCAAAAAATTCAAGAAGCTGTAAGGAGATAAGACATACTACTAGCTTTTTCAACTTGACTTGGTTCTTGATTTGCTCCAAAATCTTGATGCCTATCTGATTTCTTCTTTCAGTGGGACAAAGTTGATGATAAGTACGCAGTCAGTTCGTTGGGTGTTGCTGCATTTATTCTGCTTTGGAGCTCCACTGGAGTGATCTCGGTACTGCTACTTACTAGCTACTAATTGCTTACTTAGGACCTCTTTTAGTTCCATTTTTGTACAGGTATTGGAAACTATTGCAAACTTGACAAAGGGACTTGCTTAATTGTGGCAGGCAATTGACAGGCTTCCTTTGATTCCTGGTGTCCTTGAGCTTGTAGGAATTGGTTACACTGGTGTAAGTTGAAATATTTATCACTCTTATACTACACTCTGTGTTTTCTCAAATGTTGAAAGATCTCTGGAAATTAGTTCCTCCTAGATCTTTTAGCCTTTACTTTTGGTATTTTAACTTATATACACTAAGACTGTCAAGTTTTCACAATATCGAGAATTTATTAGTCAGCATGACGTTCTCTATAATGTGTTTAGCAACTTGAAAAACATAGTACGTGATCTGCTATAACCAATACTTACACTGATAGGTAAAAAAATAAACCTTACGCTTAAGTTAAATCCTTTCTCTGAACCATATTGCATAGGCATTAGCATCAGGTTTCATCAATGCTTCTTTGGTTAAGCTTTGTACTATGTAGCCGATCACCATGTTATCTTGAACTCATTTACACTTTTTTTTGGGATCTACCCTTCCTCTGCAGTGGTTTGCCTACAAGAACTTGATCTTCAAACCCGACAGGTGATTCCCATTTCTTTGTATATGAACTAGTGGAAGTTACCTTTGTGTTCATCCTAATTTACCTCTTTTCTTATTACCTTTTGCTGCTAACAGAGAAGCTTTGATAGCAAAGATCAAGGATTTGTACAAGGATATTCTTGGGAGCAGCTAAAAAGGAAACAGAGTCCCTATGCTGCTGCAGAGACATGTTCAAAATAGATTTCAGTTGAACAATCTTGCAGCTTTGCTCTTCAAACTGTAAACTCTGCTTCGTTCTTTTGCTGTCTTTTTATTCTAACAGAATAAAACCCAATTGAACTATGTCTATATATGTGCTTATCTGTACATTGTCTTTTCATTTCCTCACCTTCAATATGTTTTATCAATGCTGTCAAGTAAATCCATGTCTTTGGTAATTAAATCGCTTAATATAATTTGTACAATAGAACATATTTCTAATGGTTATGTTAGTCCAAAATTATACATCTAAATCGTTGAGGCAACTCCTCGCAGAACATTAATATGCAGTCATAGATCTTTCTATCAATTTGCAGACCAAACAGAAAAACAAACGTGTAAATCCAAATGGTATCTCTGCACATTCTCTCTTAAAATTGGCAGCAAACCAGTGCAGCAACAATGTCATCTTTTTCCCATTAGGGTGGCTTTCGGTTCTTCACTGGTACATATGGAATACCAAACTGAAACTATTTCAGTTCAGTTCCTCGGTATGGAAACTCAACATGTCATTGACACATATGCACCACAATTTCAGCTGGTGAATGTTATGAAGACTTCTTGTCGGAACTATGGTTATCCTTGTTCCTGTGATTGGCTGACTATCAAATAATATAGTGCTATAGATGGAAGGTTTCCTTTGTTGAACTGTAAATACAGATGTGGAACTGTGTGAAATTTGCCCATTACTCCCATACATATGCTGATAGCACTATGTTATTTATAGTCTGCCATCTTTGTGGAGACTTGTTATAGTTGTCTAAGTAGGTGTTAATGGTAAAGCATTGACCAGGTGGATTCAAATTGATGCTCACTTGTTTGTATCTGGATAAGAGAGTGTGTGTGGGGGGGTGGGGTGGGGGGGGGGGCAGTGTAGTGGGTGTAAGTATGGTTTTTGCTGAAATGAAAGAGCATCTTCATCTGAAAAACTTTGTAAGAGGTACAATTGGGCTGGTTGGGTTGTGACCCACAATTTAGCCCATTTCAGCCCAAGTAGCTTTTGGGCTGGTCAATAACTCGCCCATTTGACACCTTTAAATTCTGAACTGTCAAAAAAACAGTAGTGCAATTTATGCGTGGAGGAAGAAAAAAGAGACTGAGACGAGCAAATTTCGGTTCTTATATTAACCGAAGAATTGGAATCGAATCGACTACCAAAGTTGTACAAACAGTAACACTGAGACCAAATTGGAACCGAATTAATTCGGTTGTGCGGTTTTTCACTATTTATGCCCACTCCTATTTTTCGTACATATGTCAGTTGTTTGGATCTTTACCCTTGAGCCAAAAACCATTGTCATTATGAACACACAAGCATACACGAGCTAGCTGGAGTGTCCACCTCAAAACTATGAACCAACAACATCATTAACTCACAAATATATGCTTTGAACTTCTTTCCCACGAGTATGAAGCAAGAAGTTGTTGAGACGTTATATAATTATGTAATTGAAAAGTGTGGTCTCTATGACAACTTAAGTTTCTAGATTTGATGGGCTCAAAGTTTGACATAGGCGCGCTTAAGCCTTGAAGCGAATGTGTTGAGCACTTCACGTCGCTTTATGTGCACTTCACCGTCGTCATGAAGTTTCTAAGGTATACTTTTCCTTGCTAATGATTCTATTCTAGAGAAGCGACCCTAATCAATTGATATTTCACTATATTTGTAACACCCCGCAAAAAAAAATCGTCCATGCATTAATTCGTGGAAATATGCTCTTAGAGTTAAATGACTAGAATTGTGTCAAAGAAACTTAGTCTTATTTTTGACTTCCAAAGTGAGTAAAGTTTAAATCATATATAATTTCCCTAATTTCAACTTTTTATCATGTGGGAAATTGAATGAGCTTTTCGTCTATATAAGATTCGCCCAAATTCGATACCCGGACAAGAAGTTATGGCTAATTTAAGTTCTAGTCGTAAAACACCGTCATTTTGGTGCTTGGTGCGTCGCGGAGGGGGCCTATTTAGAAATTGTCAAATTCCAGTAGCATAGCGCGATTGTGGCACGTCGCGCTGAAGTCCAGGTCCCAACCAGTGGGACAACGCGAAGACTCCACGTCGCGGTGACCTTAAGAATCCCACTCGTCGATTTTCAGTGAGCCACCGCGATTGTGGCGCGTCACGGTGGCCCATGAAATCGGGCTTCCAGTTATATTTTTTAGTCCGTCTCATTAAGGGTATATTGGGTATTTTCCACCCCTTATCAGCCTAAACACGGGATTTATTCCCAAATGACCTCATTATTGATATTTTCATCAAAAACCATCAAGAACACTCCTTAGGGTTTCAAACAAGAAAACCCAAATAACTGAAGAGTTAACCGTGGGTTTTTAAGATTGATTGAAGATTTGGAATCCCCAAATCGTAGGCTTCAAGAATCATCCATCAAGTTTCTAAATTGAGGTACGCGGGGTTTATCCTAAAAACTACATGGGCTTGTAAACACTAGAACATGATTTAAAGATTATCAAGCATGAATTTAGAAAGGGTTTTTTGAAATACATGATTTATTATGCATTATGAATGTTTAATTGTATTGTTGATTTGGTCTTTAGGTCTTTCCTCCTTAAATTGATTTATATGTATATGTATATGTATAAAAATTTAGATTTAAGATTGTTTGAGAGCACAACTTATGAAATCCCTCTCTTGTGATGACTTTAAGTTTATGATCTTAATGTGAAGGATTTGAAATGCATGATTTATGGCTTGACATTTGTTTACTCAAATACCATAGTATTTTGAGCATGATTTAGAGATTTAAGAGAGGGAGTTTCTTGATGTAAATATATTTTGTTAAAAGAGAAAGATTTGCATGAGATTAAGAGATTTAACATGACCACCTTGCATCATTGAAAGTTTGACAAAGAGAGTTGCATACATGTGTTTACATGAGTTTTAGAGAAAGAGTTCTTTGAAATGATTTATTGATATGGTGGTTTCGAATTTATGTTTTGAAAACAGAGATTGTAATATGCTAATAATGGCTCAGAGATGTGACTTGCAAGTCAATGGTATGACGATAACATAAGTATGTATGCCATAACAGAGTATGTTTTCAGAGTGTGATTTCAGAGAATGCATGTTTTAAAGAGTTAAAACTGGGCTTAAAGAGGATTAGGTGGTTACCCGAAGAAGGTTTGAGTTCAAGTAACTCTTAGCCTAAAACCGTGATTTGTCGATTCGGGTATATTATTTTTACACTGGCGACAGCCATGTGGCGTAGCAGAGCCAGAGACTCCACCCCTTGCGGCAAACTTGGGTTGGAGGCTTCCCCGCCGAGTCAATGGCGGATTTCATATAGCCCGTGGAATTTCAGAGTTGTAGGGTATACCACCTAGTGCAGAAGTAAAACTAAGAGTGTCTCAGAGTTCAAATGATTTTTCAGAGTCTTTCGAAAATGCCCATGAGATTTCTTACCATCTGATATGTTTATGAACTGTTTTAAATTGCTCTCGTATATGTTTAATATAAACTAGTATTTTGGATCTGCTTTGCATAACAGTACATCTGTATTGACCCCCTACCTCGCAGGTTCGGAGGCTCAGTCCAAGGATCCGGCTAATCAGTAGAGTATTCCAGAGAGAAGTGATCCGTTCAGTGGTTAGCCTTTTTTGTTTCAGAAGGCTTGTTATTTCAGATTATGTTATTCCGTTTGTTTGGTCTACTGGTGGCCTTGTCCCAATTTTCAGAACAGTTTTGAGATGTAGTAGAGATTTCGCAGACTGAGTCAGATCTTATTTAGATGTTTTGAATTGCAGTTTTCTTTCTTATGTCTTGAAACCCAGAGTTAATAACTATGTTTCCGTATCAGATTATATTTCTACATTTTCTTTTATGATATGAATGTTGTGCATGATTATCAGATCAGATAGAGTAGGACGTTCGGGCCTTCATGGTTCGAGATGTCCGTCACGGCTAGGCCCTAGTTCGGGTCGTGACAAAATCGTAACTGTTTTTCAATATCTTTATTCATATATTTTTCATTCATGCTTATACTTAATTAGTCTTGAACTAAACATAAATATTTATATTTTTTCTTCGTTTGCATTTTTTCTCATTAAAGCCTACACTATTTGCACTTTAAGCCTCAACAAACCTTACAACTTTTTTGCGCTTTTCGCATGGTATCAGAGATGGACAAATGGTCACAGTTAAATAATTATCTAATGAAGATGATATTCTAAGGGTCTATTTATTGTATTTCACCTTCTATTTTTAATGCCATGAAACACTTTTTACTTCTTTTTTTCAACTTTCTATTTCATATTTCTAAAAGGGAGTGATATTAACATTATCGTGTGAGTATAAATATAATATAAAACCTATTAAACTTACGTTTAGATGGACCTTCACTAATGAGGCTCCCAGGGACACCATATCTATTTGTCCAATCTAGTGTTCTGATGACCGATTCACTTATGGGTTTTTCACACCCCTTTTTGTCCGAAGAGTTCAGAGTCAAAGGATTTTTCCAATTAAAGTGACGATATTGAATAGGGATTATTTTATTTACAGAGTCGCCACTTGAAATTGAGTTATGGTGTTCCAAGTCACCTTTTTGAATCCCTAATCAAAAGGAAATGACTCCTTGTTATGGTCTGCGAAAATAGAAGACCGGGTAAGAAATTCTGTTGACCTAGGGGAAGGTGTGAGGCACCCCTCGAGTCCCGTGATTTTAGCACAATCGTTTTTATTGACTTATCTTAGCTTTAACTATTTTGGATAAACTATGTTTGCAGGCCTGAATTCGCTCATTTTTAATATCTAAAATCTGTCTATATATCTTATATTACACAAATGGATAAAAAATATTTTTTAATAAAATATTTATCAAGGTGCATTATTGCATCCATAAATTTTTAAATGTCTCGAAAAGATATGTACGTTGCATTCTTTAATTAAGACGAATATTTAAAATGTGCCTAAAATCTTAATAATAAACTAAAGCAAAATTCATTTAACACAATTAATTAAATCAATAAATAATTATTAAGCTCTATTAATGAAAATAATAAAATAAGTAAAATACACAAATTTATCTATATTATGCTAAATTTAATATTATCTCTAACATTTAATATCTTTAAATTAAATAAACTCAAATCATATATTATAGACAAATCAAACATGAAAATCTCCGAAATATATAATTCGAACATAAATTCCAAAAATAGATGAATAAATAAATAAATAAATAAATAAATAACCTGAAATATATGATACCCCACTCCAAGCAAAAATATAAATAATAATAAATTTTATTAGTATCAAATTTATTCATGCTTCATTTTTTACTAATTATTAAATAAAAATAATTTTATATTATATTTAAATAAGGAGGCTTGAGTATTTCATCAAAAAGGAAACAATAATAAAAAGAAATATAAAAATCCCTTGTTCCTACATACACATTCAGTATTCAATTTTTCTCACTCTAACCTTATCATAAATGGCAACAAAAAGATAAAGAGCAACGCTGATCAACGGGAAATAGCGACTGGACGGAGAGACGGCGACTGCTCGTCGACAGTGACGCAGTGGCGTCAAAATCGGCGTGAAGGGGAGTGGTTTTTGGGTCGCCAATTGTTGATTTGCGACGGGGAGATGTGGCTGTGCTGGGATCGCCGGCCGGTAGCGCGAATCCGATGAAAAATTGGCCGGATCTGAGAGAGATAATGATGGCTGGCGACTTGGAGGGAGAGGGAAGTGGGTTGCGCCTCTTTCTCAGCCATGGTGGCTCGTCGGCGATGGGGAAAGAGGAAGAAGGAGGAGAGGCGTCGGCGTGGGGAAAGGGAAAGAGGGTGGTGCCGGCGTCAGCCCATGTTGACTAGTGGTTGTTCCCGTCGGCCGGAGCAGCAACAGAGCTGGTCGGACTTCGGCGGATGATAACTGTTGACCGTTGGTCGTGCCGCCTGATGGATCTGATCGACGGATTTTGGGGTTTTCCAGCGACGGGTGTCCAGTTCACAGTGATGTTCGTCGGTCTCCGACGATTCACTTATCTTATTTTCTCCTATGTTTTACTGTTTATTCAAATTATATGTGTTTCATCTGTTTCTGGACTCGTTTTTCGGTCAGTGTGTTATCGCGTAGATGTATACATGCATATCAGTACAAACATATTCATAATCCTTCTCCGTTCTTTTAAATATTCACTTTATAAAATTTTAACTCTAATACATTTTTTGATTCATTATTTTACGCAGCAAACATATTTGGATAAAAATATACAATATGATTCATGATAATGAATTCACATAAATAATCAACTTTTGTATATTGAATAAATTTATTAAATAACAGTATAAAATGGGATAAGAACATATTGATAAATTAAAATAGAAATTCAAATTCGAACGAAACTTCAACTTTAATATTTTTTCTTTTTCTCTTTTTGTTTCTGATGTTTCCTTTTTCACGGTCTGATTTACTCTGCATTTTTCTTAACTCTAATACAATGTAAAAAGTATTTGATGATAGATTGTACGTAGAATTCTCTGCTCTTTGGGAGGGAGGGGGTGAAGTTCTTTGGGGGATGAAGAGTCTATTAATAGGGGATTCTTTGGGGTTATCACATAAGGGGAGGGAGATTTAAAATTTAAATATTTTTTTTTTTTTTTTTAATAGAAGACAATAATAATAATAATAAATAAATAAAAAATAATAAAAATAATAATAACTAATTAATTTTTATATTTAAAAAATATAATAAAATAGTATTAAAACTACTAATTTATTTATTAAAATTTAGAATAAATAGTGTATATATATATTGAATTTTTGTATTATTTTTAAAATTAGGATAAAAAAAATAATCTCAAAATTAAATTTATTTAATTGTTGATTTTTTTAGCTAAAACTTTATTAAAATTAAAATAAAATAAGAAATTAAATAATATTATATCAAATATAAATATTTAATATCAAAAATAAATTAAAATTTGAGGAGGATCAAAAATCACGTGTCTATAAGGGTCATCGAGCTCAGTAACTCTCTCATACCCTGTGTATATGTATTGACAAATTCTCTAAATACTTATAAGTATTTGTTTCTGAACCAATTAATATTGTAAATTAACTTCAGGTAACCATAGGAACCTATAAACTTTAGGTCCTGAATCCTCCTTTGCGTGGAAGTGTCACCTTATCACCTTTTAGAAGATAAAACTATCAAGAATATAATGTGTCTTATCCACGATTTTCTATCCTCTTACTATTATGCTAAAAATGAACACTAATTTGCAAAGCTTCAATTTGGCATATCACCAACCATAGTTAGATAACCCTTATCAAATGACCTAAAAATTTGATGAAATATGTGAAATATTGAAGTTTTTTATGGCTTCGAAAGCCTTATTTTGGCCATATTTGGATATATTTTGATCCGTACGACGGATGGAAGAACGGACTACGCTAGCAGCTTTGGAATATCGATTTTAGGTTGGGTAGACCTTTGGTTCAGGTCCCGATGTACCCGAGCTCATTTCGACCCATTGATCGGAAAGTTGAAAAATTGGAAATATGGGTGTGGGACCCACATTTGATCGAAACAACCTCAGATGAAAAATTCGACTTCGCCAGCAGATCCAAAATTTCGATTTTAGGGTGTTAGCATATTTGGTATGATTTTACGGCTTTTAAATCTCATTTCTACCCTCGGTTTGAAAAATTATAATTTCGGATTTCGGGAATTTTGAGAATTAATCAAGAAATTATCAAGAAAATAGTGAATTCTTACCTTTAATTCATAATAAAACCAAGAAAAGGGTATTAATCTAGCTTTTCAAGATCTTACAAACTTTACTTTTAAGCTCCCATACTATTTTAGGATTTAACTCCCAAGAGACAAGATGAAAAATGAGCAAAATGGACCCAAAACTGATATATATATTGCAGAAAATCTGCACAAATAAAAAGCTGAAAAGCTAATTTTTCGGACGTCGAATTTAGTGTGGTTGCATAGTTCGTTTGCATATATCCGACTCCGAACGAATTCTGGGTACCTTGACGAATTTTGAATTGACTTAAAAAGAAAAAAATCAGCTTTTCAGTTTTTTTTTGTGTAGATTTTCTGCAATATATATATATATATATATCAGTTTTGGGTCCATTTTGCTCAATTTTCATCTTGTTTCTTAGGAGTTAAATCCTAAAATAGTGTGGGAGCTTAAAAGTAACGTTTGTGAGAGCTTGGGAAGCTACATTAACACCCTTTTCTTGGTTTTATTACGGATTAAAGGTAAGAATTGTTATTTTCTTGATAATTTCTTGATTAATTTCTCAAAACCCCAAAATTCTTAGGGCTTGATTTTAAACCCCAATTTCACTTCTTTTCACTTGAATAATATTTTTATCTTATAATTACTAGTTTTTCATTAATCTAACCCTTTAAACAACTTTGATTCTTGATTTTAACCCAGATTTCCAAGAGTTTACCCGGTAAAACTTAAAAATAATTTTTCTTCAATTTGAACCTTGTTTTGACTCGATTTGACTTGGGTTTTCAGCTATAGATTCCTTAAAATATGGAGAACATGTTTTTGTAGTAAAGTTATGATTTTGCCCTTCTTTTTTAAAAATTCATTCCGGGGGTCCTTTTTTGACCCCGAAAAAAATAGTCAATATGGGTGTCGTTGGTTTTGTTTTGACGCTAGATTCCATATTTGATTGTTCGTGAAAAGTAAGGTCGTGGGTTCAAAGTGTAGCGGACTGGTTTCGACTTTTGAGGTAGGTTATGACTTAGTTCTTTCAGACTGGGTTGGGTAGCAAATGATGATACAAAATACATGTTAAGGGTGAGAACTAATCATGAAAAATGGCTATTTATGTGTTGTGCCCGTGTGGGAGGCCTATATATGATATAATTGTTGAAACTGAAATATTATGTGATGTGTGTGATCGTGTGAGTTCCTATGTGATATTGATAGCCTTGAATACACGTGAATAATTGTATTGTGTTGTTAAAATGCTTGATGTGGTACCATTGGTGTATTGTGATTATATTCTTACTTTATTGGCATATGAGACATGGAAATTCATAGATAAAATAAAAATAATAAGTGTATATTGGCTCATGTGGTTGTGGAAATATATCATTATGGTTGGTTGTGAAAATATATCATGTAGTTGATTGTGGAAATACTCATTATGATTGATTGTGATTATTACATCTTCATATCATACTCATTCATGAAACATTGGTACCACCGTTATAACATTTGAGAAACAATGGCAACACTTGATAACACCTTTTTGAGGGATATGCCAAAAAGAAGATATGATATATGTGGATTGTATACGGGTTGACGAACTCCCCATAGGTCCTGTGTTGGGAGGCTTGCCTCCGTAGGTGTATATGGAGATTATGCGACGATCCCGGAGGTTGAGCGACAACCTCGTGCATCATTATCATTATCATCATATACATTGCACTTACTTTATTGTGTTATGTTGTGTTGTTTTGCCATATTGACTTGTCATCTATGTATTTATCGTATCTTCATTTACTTGTATTTGATGATCTTGTATATGTATGTTCCCCCTTGTTCTTCTTATATGTGATATAATACGTACTTTTGTTCTATCTTGGTGTGATGTTGCAATATATGTGAGATATATTAGAACTGTTAGTGCAAGCGGTGTGGGCTACCGTTGTGGGACATTTTTTTATTGCAGGTGACGTGCCCTTAGTGTATATATTGTATGTTTTATTTACTACTTTGCTTGGTCGGCCTATGATACCTACTGAGTATAAGTGGACCGTACTCATTCCTAGTGCGCCCTTTCGGTGCAGGTCCTAGCTCGAGTGGGCCTCAGCTTGATTGACTCGGGCAATTGTTGGAGCTTTTAAGGCAGCGGTTGGACATTCATGTGTCCGAAGTTCACCTCTATCTTTCTACAGTAGTTATGTCTCTATTAGTATTCGCAGACAGATATTATTCCTTTGTGGTTATTTTTTCAATGTATTTGACTCTTGGATTGTTTAGTAGTTCTTACACTATTGACACCTGGTTTTGGGCATGATTGATATTTTGGATAAGTTCTTTCCGTATTGTTATGATTACTTATATGTTTCGGCTTCGTTCAAAAGTCTTACCTCGAGATATTTCTGTCTTTTTCTCTTTTTGTATCGGTTTGGGTGATAGGCTTACTTGTTAAGATACGCCGTGACAAGTGCTATCATGACCTTCATTTTTGGGCCATGACATTTGATGTTAGGCGTATTTACACGCCTAAAGCACCTTAATTCACCCATATTTTAGCTAAGTTTTGAGGACAAAATATATAATTCATGCACTTTTAGTCCTTTTTCCTGTAAGTGAGCTAACCAACGTGATTAGCAAGTTTTCAGGTATAAATGATGAAGATTTCAGCATTTTATGGATAACTTGACGCCAAAGGAAGCTTCACGAAAGAAGGAAAGCAGCGTTTGGACGCCTATGGACTGAAAGTGACGCATGGAAAACTTGTCCCGGGCAAAAACAGCATTTCCAAAGACTTGGGGATCAGCAGTAACTTAGTAGGATTAGGATAAGGATGCAGTAACCTAGTAGGATTAGGAAAAGTACGCAGTAACCTAGTAGGAATAGGATATGGGTGTTATAAAAACCCTATGATGCTGAACTTTTCAGCAAGCATTATTACAATTAAAAACAATTCTCTTTCAATTAATTCTTCTTCCCTTCTCTTCATCTATTCGACTTTTAATCTTCATAACAAGAGAAACGCTATTTTGCAAGGAATTCACGCCACAAGCCCTACCAAAACATACTTCACGTGAGATATTTATCTTGGTATGCTGATAATGTCTATTGTGATTTCCGCCGCACTCATGAATAGCTAAACTTCTCTGTTAGGGTTATGGAAGCCTTATGAGATACTATCTATTGCTATGAGTTTGTGAATTCTTGATACGTATGCTGCTTATATCATTCTTCTCTTCATCTTAATATAAATTCTTGTGGTTGCAAACATATAAAATACGCCAGTATAGCATTAACTTGTTCGAAAGAAAAGTTACATGTCTGGAAAAGAGAGAATGTCAAGGAAATAGGGCACCAACCCCTGTTTAAAAGTTAGTGCCGTAACTGGATTAACCTCTTGGAGAATTTATACCATTAGATACTGATAACACTCAATCTACAGCTCTCGTAGGAGTGTAAAGCGGTCGTTAGCAAATATAGAACCCAACCTGGGTTGGGTATCGATCCCACAGGGAATAGCTTGGCCAACAAGTAAGCAAAATTACTAAACTTTTGGTGCAAGTCTCGTAAGAGGGGGGCAGTCTTGTCGTGCAAGTAATGTAAACAAAAGCTGAAAATAATAAAGTAAAGAGAGAGAGATTGTTACGTGAGTTGTAAACAATGATAATTGAAGCGTTGGGGTTATGCCCACCTTCTGAGGTATACGTCTCTATTGTCTATGAGTGTGTAGAGTTTTGACATGCAACTGCTTATAGAGAATTGTATTCGATGGTAAATCCAAGCGTCTTTCGACCTCAACAAGGACTATTTCACTTTAACTCTTTCGAGCTTAAAACGTGTCTAACGGTACGAATTCTCCAAGAGGTTAGTCCAGTTACGGCACTAGCTTTTTAGTAGGAAAGGGTGTCCTACTACCTTGACACTATCTCTTTTCCAGACAAATAACCTTTCTTTCGAACAAGTTAAATGTTAGACTGGCGTATTCTTGCGTTTGCAACCGCAAAGAATGTAGATTAAGATGAAGAGAATAATGATATAAGCAGTATACGTGTCGCGAACTCACAAACTCACAGCAATAGATAGTAACTCATTCGGCTTCCATAACCCCAACAGAGAAGTTTAGTTACCCATGAATGCGAAGGAGATCATGATTGACATTGTTGTTATACCACAAGATTGAGTAATTTTCGTGTAGCTTAGGTGGTAGGCGTGTGGCGTGAATTCCAAGGCAAAAGTAACAATTCTCTTGTTGCGGTAAATAAGAACAGATGAATAGAAGAAGAAAAATAGAATTAATGGAAAGATTAGAAGAGTAGATTAGAAGATGAATTGTTAAGAGAGGAATGAATAGAAATCTCTAGCATGATAGGGTATTTATAATACCCATATCCTACTCCTACTACGCTAATGAAACAAATAACCAAATCCTACTAGGCTAATGGAATACTTAACCCAAATGTACTAGGTTAATGTAACATTATCATAATCCAAATAAACTAATGAAATACATAACCCAATTGTACTAGGTTAATGTATCATTGTCCAAATCCAGCTATGTGTCTGTAAGTCCCCAAAGTCTTCAGAAATATTGTTTTAGCCCGGGACAGATTTTTCATGCAGCAGTTTTGGTCCTTAGGCGTGTACACTCCTTTTCCTTTCTTCGTGAGCTTTCTTTTGCATCAAGTAAGCCATAAAATGCTGAATTTTGCATCATTTATACCTGAAACTTTACTAATCATATTCGTTAGCTCATTTACAGGAAAAAGGACTAAAAGTGCATGAAATATATAATTTGTTCTGAAAACTAGGCTAAAATATGGGCAAAATATATTGATATAGGTGTGTAAATTCGCCTATCATCAACACCCCACACTTGCAGCTTTGTTCGTCCTCGAACAAAATATCATGTCCCTCTAAACATCAACTTAGGGTTTCACAGCAACAACACAAAACATTCGTCAAGACAAGCACAACAATTATCAACAAAGAGTAGTTTTCCGATCATTAGTAGAAACCATTTAACCTCTAGCATAGACTCGTGATGGTGGTTAACTCATATTAAAAAGTAAAGGCACAAAGAATCATACACAACTATCCAAAAACTCATCAACCATGTGTGTCTCACAATATATTACCCATAGTCACTCACAAGTATAGCATATTTTTCAAACATGGGTATCAAAATATCCTTTCTCTCGCTCTCACAAAGAATTCGTATGCAGCAACTGATGACCATAGGCTTGCCCTTAGTGTAATACTCCACTAAATGTCAGAATGCTAAGATTAGGATCAAATAGGTCTTTTGATGGTTGTAATGTAGGCTAAGGGATGGGTAGGACTATTTTGGCCAGAAATAGTGACTAAGTTCCTAAGCACTTTAATACATCACATTGTATCATTGACATTTTTTTCTTTCAACCTTTCTTCTTTCTTTTATTCTACCACCCTTGTTCTCCTCTTTTGTTTTTCAATTTTAAGCATAACTCACTTTTCAGCTTTCTTTTCCTTTTTCTTTTCACAACATACCTCTTATACTAACACTTTTTTTTTCATAACACATTCAAGCACCATTACAATTTAAAGCATCATACTCACCCAATTTCCTCTTTTGTTGTCACATGACTTTTTCACTTTAAAGCACTTAGGAATTTGGATCAAATTACGGTCTTGAAAAAAAATGGATTAGGCTTGCATACAAGGTTGTCAAAGAAATAGGCTAAAGGCTCAAAAGGGTTTAACTAGGATGGTGTCCATGGGTAGGTAAAACTGAAGGTAAACAAATATAGGTTGCCAAAGAAATGCCTAAATCATATCCTAAACTTACACTCCTTATTTTCGCTTTGCATACATACCAGGCAAGTTCTAGCATCAGCCACATACATAGAATATACTATTATCTCACACACACAAGGCACATGGTCGACTTGATTAGAAGTAATATAGACTCTCGACCCAACAAGTGAAGGAATTGGACCACACACTATCACATAATGAGTCACAACTAGAGCCTAAACGTCTCAATAGTCACAATTGTAACACATACTCTTGTTATATTCTCATGCTGCCTGTCAAAATAATTTTATGCGAAGCTAGAAAAAATTTACTCCTAAAAAAAACTTTAAAAAAAACAAAAAAAAAGGAATTCAAATAAACAAAGCAAACAAACATAGGTGTAAACAGAGAAGTATAGCATGTGATACCGCCACCCCACACTTAAACGGGACACTGCCCTCAGTGGAAAATAAATACGAAGAACCTGGTTAGTCGGACTCTTCCTCAATGTCGGGGGTCATACCCCCTTCGTCGGAATCATCATAAGAGTCGTCGTCAGAGTTCTCCTCCTCGTTAGAATCAGGCAAGTGTCGATCGTCATCAGTCGCCACATCATCATCTAGAGGTTCCTCAAAGTATACGCCCACTCCACACATCTCCCGTGCATGCATGTTCATTGGGTAGTCGTGGTCCAGCTGTTGGAGCTCTTCAGCAGTTGGAACACGTCCACCACTCATCATAGTAAATCGTGTCATGCCATAGAGATGACGGAAGAAACTCTCATCACGAGCATGTCTCTCCGCAGTAGTAAGGTTGGCACCATGAGTTGCTTCAGCATCTTTGACCTTGGTGAGGTCAACCTTCTTTGGGTTATGTGGGAGTTTGTGGTCAGTTGGTTCCTCTTCGATATCCTCCTTCCGCAAGATTGCTGTCAACAAATTTCCAAATGTGAAGTGGGACCTTTTGTGGAGTCTGGCCTTCCTCATGGTAGATCGAATTATTGCCCCAAAGTTGATAGGGACATTCGTCATCAAAGCATAGGCCAAACACACTCTATCTCTTGATATCTTGGTGTATTGAGTCCCAGGAACAAGGCATGAGTTGACAATGCGCATCCAGATTCTTGCTTCCCTATTTAGTGGAGCATAGGGGAAGGTGTTGTGTCGGCCGGTTTCTTTTTGTCTGCCCCACCTTGCCATCGATCTGCTTCCACAAAGTGTGTGTCGTATTGCTCTATAAAGAGGCCTGCTGTACAACTCTTTGAATGGTGCTGTGTCGACCGAAGGTAAGCCAAGAAAAGAGTTGATCCAATCCGCGGTGAGCTGTAACACTTGGCCCCGAATTTTGACTTCATTGCCTGTTGTGTTCGGCGACCAGTTGGCATAAAACTCTCTTGTTAAATCAAGGTTGCATTCTCCCATGTCGCGGAAGATGAAATCCGGTTTCAATGCCATTATTTTTGCCAACATACGCGGCTCCTTCTTTGCTAAGGTTTCCTTGTTGATCAAGTCGACGTGAACATATTTTCATTCTTTATTGTTCCTGTACCATTCTTTGGCTTCCTCCTCAAGAACCCATTTTATTCCAAACATTCTGCGGGGTAGTTGTGCTGAGGATGATTCTCCTTGGTCCTTGCGACCTCTCTTTTTGCCCTTTTGGGAAGTGGTAGCCTTCTCCTTGCCTTACCTTGCTTTAGGTGCCATTGTACCTGAGACTAGAAATAGTGTTAGTGGCAGTACAATCTCAATCGATACAATCTATAAACAAGCATTAGGGATACCACCCCACACTTAGTTTTGTTAACACAAATCAGTGAAGTGAAAGTGGTCGAGTATTCAGATTGCGTCGACATACGTTTTAGGATTGTATTCCGACAAGAAAATCAGCAATGCATCACTTACTTGCAGCCATTGGACTACTTTCATGGTAGATATAACAACACTACTACATAGGGGTTACCACATGGAATAGTTATTCTTACAACCATCACAACCTCTTATGCCGGTAGGCACTATCAGTCTTATCCCGATGGCCGGGATAGTCTAACATGTAAGTATCCAAACAACAATCTTAAGCAATGTTCATAGCCATAGTAATTCTGTAAATATCATAACAATGCTATTGAAACCAAATTCAAGTCGGAAACAAGTCAAGATTTTCCTACGTATATGTTCACTCACATGATTTTGTATCAACTATCCAAACACATAAACATCACCAACAATCTTATACGATTTAGAAATTCATACTAGACATAGCAACGTAGTATTTACGAGAAATAAATGAAGAATAAGAGAGCACTTACTTGCTAGAAGCTTGTGGGGATGGTTTTGTGGATTGGAAGAGCAAAAGAAGAAAATTTTGAGAGGATTTGGATGTATATGCGGCGCCCTTAGGTCAATTTTTAGTGTGGTTGTGTTGTAAAACTAAGTCCCCTTTATATAGGAAGAGAATGGGTCGGGTTATGACCCATTTACAATCAGTTTTGGAGACAAAAATTCCCACATATGCGGCGCATAATCCTTGGCATAGACATGACATATGCGGCGCATTGTCTATAGCATAATGGGGCATATGCGCCGCATAGTCTATGGCATTTGTAGACATATGCGCCGCATAGTCTATGGCATATGAGATACTGAGACCAAATGCCATAGCATAGGCGGCGCATAGTCAAAATCACACTTAGGAATAGGCGGCGCATAGTGTATAGCACACTAGATTCCGAGACCTTAGGCTATAGGATAGGTTGTGCATCGTTCGTGGCCTAGTTTTTCCAAGGCCTAGCCTTCCTCGATGCCTATTTGGGCATGAGAGATGCTCAATCCATAGCCTTATGCATCACTATTCCTAACTTACCAACTTTACCATACAATGCGTCCAAATCGTCAACTGAAATCAATCTCCTCGTTGAATACTTCTTGCACCTACTTTTGCTCAAAACCAAACGAAAACGATTAGTACGATGGGTTGCCTCCCACCAAGCGCCTTAGTTTTGGTCGTGGCACGACTCTTATTTTTGGAGTTTTCATTTAGCAAAATAAAACAAGTACTAGAATGAAAGGAAAAACGATAAACGATAAAACGATAAAACGATGGGTTGCCTCCCATCTAGCGCCTTATTTATTGTCGTGGCTCGACATAGTAATCTCGAGTACTTAGACTTCGTCGAGATAAGTGATGGCCATGTCATTCATCGAGTCAAGAGGACCGATATAAGGCTTAATACGTTGGCCATTCACTTTGAAGATAACACCATTATTGTCTTCCAATTCGACTACTCCAGACGAGTAAACTTGGATAACTTTAAATGGACCAGACCACTTAGATTTTAACTTACCTGGGAAGAGTTTTAATCTGGAATTGAAGAGTAGTACCATATCACCCTTTTGGAAGTTTCGTCGAACAATCCGCTGATCATGATACTTCTTCATCCGCTCCTTGTATAGGTCTGACCTTTCATATGCATGGAGACGGAATTCATCTAGTTCGTTCAGCTGTTCCAACCTCAGATTCTTCACATCATCCCAATTCAAATTCAATTGCTTCAATGCCCACAATGCCTTGTGTTCAAGCTCGATGGGTAGATGACAAGCCTTCCCATAAACTAGTTGATAAGGTGACATACCAATGGGTGTTTTAAATGCAGTCCTATACTCCCATAGTGCATCATCTAGCTTTCGAGACCAATCCTTCCTATTTGCATTAACCGTCTTGGCAAGGATTTGCTTGATCTCTCGATTGGAAACCTCTACTTGTCCACTAGTTTGGGGATGATAGGGCGTAGCTACCTTGTGTTGCTTGACACCATACTTGGCCAATACAGATTTGAATAGCTTGTTGCAAAAATGAGATCCTCCATCACTTATGATAGTACGCGGTACTCCAAAGCGAGAGAAGATATTCTTCTTTAAGAATGCTACAACACGCTTCCCTTCATTGTCGGCCAAAGCTACAGCTTCCACCCATTTTGAAACATAATCTACAGCAACCAAGATGTACTTCATTCCAAACGAATTCACGAATGGTCCCATGAAATCAATACCCCACACATCAAAGAGTTCTACCTCAAGAATTTTGGACATGGGCATTTCATGGTGTTTTGAGATAGCACCTTGACGCTGGCATTGGTCACACCTTCTAACATAGTAGTATGCATCTCTGAATATCGAAGGCCAATAATAACCACTTTGCAATACCTTTCTTGCCGTTCGATTGCCTACATGATGTCCTCCAACTTGGGATGTATGGCATGCTTCCAATATGATGGGCACTTCTTCGTGGGATATACATTGTCGAATGATACCATCAGCGCATCTTCGAAACAAATAAGGTTCATCCCAATAGTAGTGCTGAACGTCATGCATGAACTTCCTCCTTTGATGGTAAGATAAATTGGCAGGTAGCACATTACTTACCACGAAATTTGCAAAGTCGGCATACCATGGTAATTTCTCCATTGTTGTCGCTAATATCTCCTCGTTCGGGAATGCATCATCAATCTGAATTTTAGGTTGCGCCACATGCTCATTCTCGAGTCTAGATAGGTGATCAGCCACTTAGTTCTCGCAACCTCTTCTATCTTTCACTTCGAAATCAAACTCTTGCAGCAGCAATACCCATCTAATAAACCTTGGTTTTGCATCCTTCTTCGTCATTAGATACCTAAGAGCTGTATGGTCTGTATGAACGATCACCTTAGTACCCAATAGATAGGCACGAAACTTCTCAAACGCAAACACAACCGCTAGGAGCTCTTATACAGTAATAGTGTAGTTCCTTTGGGATTCATTCAGGACCTTACTCGCATAGTAGATAGGATGAAATAATCTCTCCTTTCTCTGACCAAGAAAAGCACCAACGGCTACACCACTAGCATCACACATGACTTCGAACGGGAGAGACCAATCTGGTGCTACCATGATAGGGGCTTCAATGAGTTTTCCTTTAAGGCATTCGAATGCCTTCAAGCAATCGTTATTGAAGTCAAACTTCGCATCTTTCTCCAATAGTTTGCACAATGGACTAGCAATTTTGGAGAAGTCTTTGATGAATCTACGATAGAACCCAGCATGGCCAAGAAAACTACGAACTCCCTTCACTGAAATTGGAGGCGGTAGCTTCTCAATAACCTCAATTTTTGGTCGATCAACCTCTATTCCTCTTTCGGAGATCTTGTGCCCAAGAACGATTCCTTCTTTTACCATGAAGTGGCACTTCTCCCAATTCAGCACAAGGTTGAACTCTACACATCTTTGCAATGCCATGCTCAAGTTTGCCAAACACACTTCAAAAGACTCACCAATAACTGAAAAGTCGTCCATAAATACCTCCAAAGTGTCTTCAACCATATCAGAGAAAATAGACATCATACAACGTTGAAAGGTGGCTGGTGCGTTACATAACCCGAATGGCAAACATACCATATGGGCACGTAAACGTTGTCTTCTTTTGGTCTTCGGGTGCAATACCAATCTGATTATAGCCTGAATAACCATCCAAGAAGCAAAACCTTCCTTTCCCCGCTAATCGATCTAGCATTTGGTCCATAAATGGCATTGGGAAGTGATCTTTGAGCGTCCAAGAATTCAGCTTGCGGTAGTCCATGCATACTCTCCATCCAGTAACGGGCCTGAGTGGAATAAGCTCATTCTTTGCATTTGCGACCACCGTCATACCTCCTTTCTTGGGAACACATTGTACTGGGCTTACCCATGTACTATCAGAGATAGGATATACAACTCCTGCGTCTAACCACTTGATAATTTCTTTCTTTACCACCTCTTGCATAGGTGGGTTTAGACGCCTTTGTTGTTCAATGGTGGATGTGCACTTTTCTCGAAGCTGAATTTTATGTGTCCAAATACCAGGTGGAATACCAATAATATCGGCAATGGTCCATCTAATAGCTCTAATATACTTGCGTAAGATAGCAATAAGAGCTGCAACTTGTTGCTCACCCAAATCGGCTGCCACTATGACTGAAAGAGTGTTTCCGCTTCCTAAGAATGCGTACTTCAAATGGCTTGGCAGCTCCTTCAATTCTAGTGTGGGTGGTTCTTCAATAGATGGCTTAGCTGGTGGTGTGGGTCGATTCTTGAGATCAAGATCCAGCTTCTTGGGAGTATAGCGATATGTCCCTAATCCTGATAGAGCACAAATAGCTTCTTTAGAAATTTCAGCATCCTCATTTTCTCCTTTCATGAGCAAAACCTCCAAAGGATCATCAAAAATTTGCTCTTCTTCAAGTCGTTCTTTCTCATCATCAAAGACAACATCAGCCACAGAAAATACACTCAGATCTTTGGGTTGCTTCATTGATTTGCAAACATCAAAACGAACCACTTCGTCATTTATTCGGAATGAAAGTTCATTAGCTCTTAAATCAATGAGCACACTTCCTGTAGCAAGGAAAGGGCGCTCCAAGATTATGGGAACCTCAGAATCTGCCTCGCAATCCAAGATGACAAAGTCTGCTGGAAAGATAAATGAAGAAACCTTTACCAAGACATCGCATAGAATCCCAACAGGTCATTTTACCGACCTATCCGTCATGACAAGCCTCATATTAGTTGGTGTAGGATCTCCTAACCCCAACTTATTGTAGATCGATAATGGAATCAAGTTGATGCTGGCTCCTAAGTCACATAGTGCTTTGGCAAAGTTCAAAGATCCGACGGTGCAAGGAATAGTGAAAGCTCCGGGGTCGACCTTCTTCTGAACTATCGATCGGGTAGCAATTGCACTACAATGATGTACATCATCCTTCAGCTCATAACTTGCTGCCCTCTTCTTTGTCAAAAGATCTTTCATAAACTTCGCATACCCAGGCAATTGTTCAAGTGCCTCCACTAATGGAACATTGATGGTCAGCTGCTTCAACATAGTCATAAATTTGCTGAACTTAGTGTCATCCGCCACCTTCTTCAATCTTTGGGGAAAAGGTGGTGGTGGGTATGGAAGTGTTCTCTCCGTGGCTTTCTTCTCCTCTTGCTTCCATTTTCCCACTTTTTCAGTTTGCACGTCGTTGGGAGTGACGTTAGTAACGTCATCCGCGGACTCCTCACGTTTCGCGTTATTATCCTTGTCCGCAACTTCGTCAACCACTTGCTTGTCTTTTGCTGAAGTTTCCAGCACCTTACCACTTCTGGTAGTGATGGTCATGCATGACCCATCATCCCTTGGGTTTTGCACAGTATCGCTCGGTAAGGTGCCAGCCTTTCTTTGATTGAATGCTTCTGAAAGTTGGCTCAATTGCTGCTCTATTTGCTTGATAGAAGTGGAATGAGAATCAACTAATTGCTTCATGGAGGACAAATCATTAATCACCTCCGTAACTCCCGCGCTCGTTGCTTCTACTCCTTTCAATAACTTAGCCATCATGTCTTCCATACGTCCAGAATTGGATGTGGTGGTATCACGTCTACCAGGGGGAACGTACAAACCACTCTTTTCATTGTTTTTCTTCCAACTACCTTGGTCTTTGCTTCCAGATTTATCATAATAGTTCCGACCTTGGTTTCCTTGGGCATTCCCACAAAAACCCCCCTGATTGTTCAAGTAGTTGGCCTCCTCTTCAGAATCAGATTCGTCTCTTCCTTTTAGCGTCACAGCTTTCACTTTTTCGGTCTTCCCTGATAATAAATGCTTTGTCAGAAGATCCATTTGTGTTTTCATGTGCGCCATGTCTTGATCACGTTCTTCTTCTCTTCTTCTTTGGTCTGCAGTCATGCCAATAGATAAAGTGGGGCTTGCTACCTCAGAATCCCTGGTATGCCAAGCTCTACTTTGTTTCGTCATGCGATCTAGCATATTGCTTGCTTGACCAAAGGTGAGGTTCATGAAAGATCCTCCAGTTGCATTATCCACCACTGGTTTAGTTATTGAATTCAAGGCTCTATACAAGATCTCCATTAGGTGAACATTGGTCATGTGATGGTTTGGGCACCTCGCTAGCTTTGTCTTGAACCTCTCCCATGTTTCATGAAGAGCTTCAGTGGGAAGCTGACGAAAGTTGCTGATTTCATCTCTCAATTGCGCCCTCTTGGATGGCGGAAAGAATCTTTCTAGGAAAGCGTCTCTCAATTGCCTCCAATTTGTAATAGAATCAGGAGTCAGCCCATTCAACCATAGTGTTGCCTCCCCAGACAGAGACAATGGAAATAGACGTAATCGAATTGCATTCTGACCAACACCAGGATTGTCAAACGACTTGCATGTAGAAATAAAGTTGATGAGATGCATATTCAGATCATCGCCTGCTAGTCCACCAAATAATCCCTTGAGTTGCAATAACTGAATCATGGTGCTTGTGATGTTGAACTTGGCTCCGGGCGCTAATGGTGGTGGAATTATAGCTCCAGTGGCTCCGGCACCATCAAGATCATCATCATCATCGTCAAAAGCTGGCTGCAAAGGTTGGCGATCATACCTATACCGAGCTTGTCGACCTCTTTTGTTGGCAGGTGTTGTAGTTTCAGCAACATGCCTTGGGTTTATCAACTCGTCATCACCTAAATCTTCATCGTCAGGATTTGTTGCTCGCCCAGGATTATCAATGTTTTGTTGTTGGACTTGAGCAGCGGCAAGAGCAGCTAATCTTGCTTGCTCGTGTTGAGCAGCCATCCTGTCGATTTCAGCTTGTGTTTCCATTCTTCTAATTCGTTGTGGTTCAGGATTAATTGGTAATAACGGTTGACCAGAACTTCTAGTATGGGGCATGCACTAAAGTAAAAACCTGCAATAAACAAAAACAAAAACTAAACCTAAAAGTACGAGAATCTTTGAGCAAAGGGTCTAGTAATTATCACGAATTTGATTGACACTCGTATTCCCCGGCAACGGCGCCAATTTTTGATAACGCTCAATCTACAACTCTCGTAGGAGTGTAAAGCGGTCGTTAGCAAATATAGAACCCAACCTGGGTTGGGTATCGATCCCATAGGGAATAGCTTGGCCAACAAGTAAGCAAAATTACTAAACTTTTGGTGCAAGTCTCGTAAGAGGGGGGCAGTCTTGTCGTGCAAGTAATGTAAACAAAAGCTGAAAATAATAAAGTAAAGAGAGAGAGATTGTTACGTGAGTTGTAAACAATGATAATTGAAGCGTTGGGGTTATGCCCACCTTCTGAGGTATACGTCTCTATTGTCTATGAGTGTGTAGAGTTTTGACATGCAACTGCTTATAGAGAATTGTATTCGATGGTAAATCCAAGCGTCTTTCGACCTCAACAAGGACTATTTCACTTTAACTCTTTCGAGCTTAAAACGTGTCTAACGGTACGAATTCTCCAAGTGGTTAGTCCAGTTACGGCACTAGCTTTTTAGTAGGAAAGGGTGTCCTACTACCTTGATACTATCTCTTTTCCAGACAAATAACCTTTCTTTCGAACAAGTTAAATGTTAGACTGGCGTATTCTTGTGTTTGCAACCGTAAAGAATGTAGATTAAGATGAAGAGAATAATGATATAAGCAGTATACGTGTCGCGAACTCACAAACTAACAGCAATAGATAGTAACTCATTCGGCTTCCATAACCCCAACAGAGAAGTTTAGTTACCCATGAATGCGAAGGAGATCACGATTGACATTGTTGTTATACCACAAGATTGAGTAATTTTCGTGTAGCTTAGGTGGTAGGCGTGTGGCGTGAATTCCAAGGCAAAAGTAACAATTCTCTTGTTGCGGTAAATAAGAACAGATGAATAGAAGAAGAAAAATAGAATTAATGGAAAGATTAGAAGAGTAGATTAGAAGATGAATTGTTAAGAGAGGAATGAATAGAAATCTCTAGCATGATAGGGTATTTATAATACCCATATCCTACTCCTACTACGCTAATGAAACAAATAACCAAATCCTACTAGGCTAATGGAATACTTAACCCAAATGTACTAGGTTAATGTAACATTATCATAATCCAAATAAACTAATGAAATACATAACCCAATTGTACTAGGTTAATGTATCATTGTCCAAATCCAGCTATGTGTCTGTAAGTCCCCAAAGTCTTCAGAAATGCTGTTTTAGCCCGGGACAGATTTTCCATGCAGCAGTTTTGGTCCTTAGGCGTGTACACTCCTTTTCCTTTCTTCGTGAGCTTTCTTTTGCGTCAAGTAAGCCATAAAATGCTGAATTTTGCATCATTTATACCTGAAACTTTACTAATCATGTTTGTTAGCTCATTTACAGGAAAAAGGACTAAAAGTGCATGAAATATATAATTTGTTCTGAAAACTAGGCTAAAATATGGGCAAAATATATTGATATAGGCGTGTAAATTCGCCTATCATCAGATACGCTTTAAGCTCGAAAGAGTTAAAGTGAAATAGTCCTTGATGGTCGAAAGACGCCTGGATTTACCATAGAATACGATTCTCTATAAGCGCATGCATGTCTGAATTCTGCATAACTCATAGTCAATAGATACATATAACTCATAAGGTGGACATAACCCTAACTCTCAATTCTCATTGATTAAAACCTACCAAGTACTCCGTT
This sequence comes from Capsicum baccatum var. pendulum, assembly GCA_030864225.1. NCBI lineage: Eukaryota > Viridiplantae > Streptophyta > Magnoliopsida > Solanales > Solanaceae > Capsicum > Capsicum baccatum. The sequence continues at coordinate 62,875,081 of CM061559.1, forward strand.
TTACTCTTCTATTTTCCATTTTTACTCTACTATTTTGTTTACATCATTTGCACGCACAAAATCCCCCCTTTATTCGCAGAACTTTCATCAAAAGTCTAATAATCGTTGCTTACTTAGTGACCAAGTATTCCCTGTGGGATTCGACACCCAACCCAGTTGGGTTCTATATTTGACAACGACCGCTTACACTCTTACGAGAGCTGTAGTTTGAGCGTTATCAAATTTTGGCGCCGTTGCCGGGGAATACGGTTGTCAACTAAGTTTGTGATAATTACTAGACCCTTTGGTCAAAGATTCTCTTACTTTACTTTTAGTTGTTGTTTTTGTTTTCTGTAGGTTTTTGTTCAGTGCATGCCAAATACTCGAAGTTTGGGACAATCATTATTACCCATAAACCCTGAACCGCAACTTATTGGAAGGATGGATGCACAACGTGACATTGAGAGAAGGGCTGCTCAACAGGAGCAGGCTAGAATAGCTGCGTTGGCCGCTGCCCAAGTACATCAACAGAATATTGATAACCCTGGGCGGGCAACAAATCCTGACGATGAGGACCTAGGTGATGACGAGCTACTAAACCCTAGGCGTGATGCTGAGGTGGCGACACCTGCAAATAGAAGAGATCGTCAACCCAGATTTAGGCCTGAACGCCGCGCTATGCAAATGCCTTTCGATGATGATGATGACGACCTGGACGGAGCTGGTGCCACAGGAGCTATTATTCCTCCGCCCTTGGCGCCCAGAGCCAAGTTCAATATCACTAGCACCATGATTCAGTTATTGCAACTCAAGGTATTATTTGGTGGACTCGCAGGTGATGATCTGAATATGCATCTGATAAACTTTATCTCCACATGCAAGTCATTCGACAATCCAGGCATTGGACAGAATGCAATTCGGCTACGCTTATTTCCACTGTCTCTATCTGGGGAGGCAACTCTATGGTTGAATGGGCTAACTCCTGACTCTATCACTAATTGGAGGCAATTGAAAGACGCTTTCCTAGAAAGATTCTTTCCGCCATCCAAGAGAGCACAATTGAGAGATGAAATCAGCAACTTTCGTCAGCTTCCAACTGAAGCTCTCCACGAAACATGGGAGAGGTTCAAGAAGAAGCTTATGCGGTGCCCAAATCATCATATGACCAATGTCCACTTGATGGAGATATTATACAGGTCTTTGAATTCGGTGACTAAGACAGTGGTTGATAATGCTGCAGGAGGGTCATTCATGGACCTTACTTTTATTCAGGCAAGTGATATGCTAGATCGTATGACAAAGCAGAGTAGAGCTTGGCATACCAGGGATTCTGAGGTAACAAGCTCTACTATATCTATTGGCATGACTACAGAACAAAGGCGAAGAGAGGAGGAACACAATCAAGATATGACGCACATTAAAACACAGATGGATCTTCTTACCAAGCACTTATTATCAGGGAAGACCAAAAAAGTCAAAGCTGTTGTGTCACAGGCAAGAGGTGAATCCGATTCTGAAGAAGAAGCTAACTACTTGAATAATCAGGGGGGTTTCCGAGGAAATGCCCAAGGAAACCAAGGTCGGAACTATTATGATAAATCGGGAAACAAGGACCGTGATCAAGGTAGTTGGAAGAACAAGACTGACAGGAGTGGTTTGTATGTTCCTCCTGGAAGACGTGACGCCACTGCATCTGGTTCTGAAAATATGTCCATGGAAGATATGATGGCTAAGCTGTTGAAAGGAGTGGAGGCAACCAGCACGGGAGTAACTGAGGTAATAAATGATTTGTCCTCAATGAAGCAATTGGTTGACTCGCATTCTACTGCAATAAAACAGCTGGAGCAACAATTGAGTCAACTATCAGCGACAATCAACCAAAGAAAAGCTGGCACTTTACCTAGTGACACTATACAAAATTCAAGGAATGATGGATCATGCAGGGCTATTACTACCAGGAACGGTAAGGTGTTAGACAATCCGTCTAAAGGCAAGCAGGTGGTTGATGATATAGAGGAGATTGTTATTGACGCAGATTGTGATGATTCTGTAGAAGCTGAAAATCAGAAGGAGCGCATTCATGAGAAAACTATACCTCTTCCACCCCCACTTTTTCCTCAGAGATTGAAGAAAAACGTTGATGATACACCTGAAAAGGCTGATAATCGGAAGCAAGATAAAAAGAAAGTGGTGGAGAAAAAGATTCCCCTTTCACCACCACCTTTTCCGCAGAGAATGAAGAAGAAGGCGGATGATACAAGGTTCAGTAAATTCATGACGATGTTGAAGCAGCTGACTATTAATGTTCCTTTGGTGGAGGCGCTGGAACAGATGCCTGGGTACGCTAAATTCATGAAGGACCTTTTAACAAAGAAGCGGGAAGTAAGCTATGAGCCGACAGATAATATTCATCATTGCAGTGCAATTGCCACAAGGTCCTTAGTACAGAAGAAGGCAGACCCTGGTGCTTTCACTATTCCTTGCACGGTTGGATCTATGAATTTTGCTAAGGCATTGTGCGATTTGGGAGCAAGCATTAATTTGATGCCACTATCCGTCTACAGAAAGTTGGGGTTGGGCGACCCTACACCAACCAATATGTGGCTCGTGATGGCAGATAGGTCGGTAAAATGACCTGTTGGTATCTTAAATGATATGTTGGTGAAGGTTTCCACCTTCATCTTTCCTGCAGACTTTGTTATTTTGGATTGCGAGGTGGATTCTGAAGTTCCCATAATCTTGGGACGCCCTTTCCTCGCAACTGAAAGTGTGCTTATTGACATGAGAGCTAATGAGCTTTTATTTCGTTTGAATGACGAAGTGGTCCGTTTTGATGTATGCAAAGCAATGAAGCAGCCCGAAGATATGGATGTGTTCTTTATAGCTAAAGTTAATTATAAGGATGACAAAGAATTATCTGTAGAAAAGCAGCTTACTGATGAGTCACTATCTGATGAGCTGCTGATTTTTGGGCGTGAGGAGGCTCAAGAACATGAAGAAACCGCTTGTGCTCTAACAGGAATAAGGTCCTATTCTCATGCCCCTAATAAGCTGGACCTTGATCTTAAGAATCAACCTTCACCACCAGCAAAACCGTCCATTGAAGATCCATCAGTGCTAGAATCGGAAGAGCTTCCCAATTATCTAAGGTATGCGTTCTTGGGAAGTGAAAATACACTTCCGGTGAGTGTTGTGGTTGATTTAGGTGAACAGCACGTAGAGGCTCTCATCTCTGCTCTAAAGAGGTATAAGAGAGCCATGGGTTGGACTATTGATGATATAATTGGTATCCCTCCTGGGATATGTATGCACAAGGGTCATCTCGAAGAAGATTGCATGCCTACAAGTAAGCCTCATTGTCGTCTGAATCCATTCAGAAAATGATCCACCATCTATCTCGATGAAGTCTAAGTAATCGAGATAGCTATGTCATACCGCGACAATAAATCAAGCGCTTGATGGGAGGCAACCCATTGTTTTTAATTGTTTTTGTTGTTTTTGTTTTCCTAGGATTTTGTTGAGCCACGACCAAAACTAAGGCGCTTGATGGGAGGCAACCCATCGTTCTAATCGTTTTTGTTGTTCTTGAGTAAGTGTAGGTACAAGAGGTGTAAAGGAGGAGATTGATTTCAAATTTTGATTTGGAAGCGGTTCATGTTGAAGGTGGTAAGTTAGGAATGAAGAAAAAAAGGCTATGGGTTAGGCATTGCCTAAGAAAATCTAGGCAACGAACAAGGCAAGGCCTATGTAAATCTAGGCAACGAACAAGGCATGGCCTATGCTATGGCCTAAGCTCTCAGAATCTAGAATGCCATAGCATAGGCGCCGCCTATGCCAAAGCCTTTGGTCTCGGATTCTACAATGCCATAGCATAGGCGCCGCCTATGCCAAAGCCTATGTCCAACTAGGCTTCGCAAAAGGCACTGCCTATGCCAAGCATAGGCAAAGCATTAGGCGCCGCCTATGCTCACTTTTTGGTCTCCTAACCTGATTCCAAACGGGTCAAAACCCGACCCAAGCTTGTCCTATAAATAGAACCTTAGTCTTAGAACAAAAATGCATTGCAAACTCAACCTAAGCGCCGCCTACCTCTCCAAATTCTCTCAAAAAATTTCCTTTTGCTCTTTTAACTTTGCAAGAACATCTTCCGAGGCCATCAACCAAGTAAGTACTTCTTTATTCTTCTTTTACATTCCGTAAGTACTACACTACTACACCTATAATAAGTTGTTAAATCTTGAAGTAGTGTTGATGATTTGAATGTGGTTGCTTTGTTGTGATAAAACTAAGTGAGTGAAAGAATACGTAAGGATACTCTTGAATTGTTTCCAACTTGTATTTAATTTTTATACACTGTCATGCTTTTGCGGAATTGACATGGCCAAGGAAATTGCATAATCTTGTAACTAGAAAGCTTACATGTTGGAATGACTTGTTGATCGAGATGAGAATCATGGTTGACTACAAACATACGATGTTGTGATTATTTCTAAATGCTATAACTTGATCCAATCTCTATGTAGTAGTCTTGCTCAAAAGATACATCAATCCAAACATGAAAGTATTGCCAAGATTTCATGAAATAGAATAAAAAAGGATAGTTAAGATGACAAGAAAAGTATGAATGCACTGATTATATTGTTGGAACATAACACCTAAACGTATATCGATGAAGTCTGAGTAATCGACATCGTTCACTTCACTAGTTTGTGCTAATAAATTAAGTGTGGGGTGGTGCTACTACTGCTTGTTTGTTGATTGTACCCACCGAGATGAAGCTAACATGACTATTATTTTAATCTCAAGTACAATGGCACCAAAAGCAAGACAAGGAAAAGAAAAAGCAACCACTTCACAAAAAGGCCAGAAAAGGGGACGAAAAGAGCAAGGAGAATCCTCCTCGCTGCAAATACCTCGCCGCATGTTTGGAATAAAATGGGTCCTAGAGGAGGAAGGAAAGGAGTGGTATAGGAACAATAAAGAGAAAAAATATGTTCATGTGGAGTTGATACACAAGGAGAGCCTAGCAAAAAAAGAACCCCGTATGTTGGCCAAGATAATAGCGTTACATCTTGATTTCATCTTCCGAGCTATGGGAGAGTGCAATCTCGATTTAACACAAGAATTCTATGCCAACTGGTCACCAAAAACTACAGGGAGTGAAGTAAAGATTCGGGGCCAAGTTCTGCAACTAAATGCGGAGTTCCTCAACTCCTTTCTAGGTTTGCCATCTGTTGATCCATCACCACTCAAGGAGCTGTATAACAGACCTCCGTACAGGGCCATTAGACACACATTGTGCGGAACAAGATCTATGGCACGATGGAGCAGACACAAGGACACCGGTCGGCACAACACCTTCCCATATGCTTTCTTGAACAGAGAAGCTCGAATATGGTTGCGCATAGTCAACTCTTGCCTGATTCCAGGGACACAGTACACGAAGATTACACGAGACAAAGTGTGCTTGGTGTACGTATTGATGACGAATGTCCCTATCAACATTGGGGCAATTATTCGATCTACAATGCGTAAGGCTAGGCTGTACAAGAGGTCCCACTTCAGCTTTGGCAATCTATTGACTGCAATATTGAGGAAGGAGGACATCGAAGAGGAACCTGCTGATCATAAGCTTCCACACAACCCGAAGAAGGTTGACCTCACAAAGGTTAAAGATGCTGAATCCACGCATGGCGTCAACCTTACCACTGCAGAAAGACATGCTCGCGACGAAAGCTTCTTCCGCCATTTATATGGCATGACGAGGTTTACCATGATGAGCGGGGGTCGTGTTCCAACTGTTGCAGAGCTCCAACAGCTGGATTATGACTACCCAATGAATGAGCATACGAGGTCGATGTATGGAGTAGGTGTATTTTTTGAGGAACCTCTTGATGACGATGTGCCAACCGATGATAATCACCGAATGCCAGACTCCGACGTGGAGGAGAACTCTGACAACGATGACTCTGATGATAATTCCGATGAAAGGGGTATGACCCCAGACATAGAGGAGGAGTCTGACTAACCAGGTTCTTCTTATTTATTTTCCACTGAGGGCAGTGTGTCCTGGCTAAGTGTGGGGTGCTGGTATTTGTATGCTATACTTCCTTATCTGCATTTGCATTCATTTATGTTTGTTTGTTTTGATTTTTTTAGTAGTAAATTTTCTTTTTACTTTGCATGAAATTGTTCTAATAAGCAGCATGGTATGATAACAAGAGTCTGTGATAAAATTATTACTATTGAGACGTTTAGGCTCTAATTGTGACTCACTGTGTGATAATTGTGTGGTTCAATCCCTTCATCTGTTGGGTCAAGAGTCTATACTACTCCCAATAAAGTCGACCATGTGCCTTGTGTGTGTGAGTCAATAGTATATTCTGTGTTGGTGACTGATGCTAGAACTTTCCTGGTGTGTGTGTAAAGCGAAATAAAGAGTGTAAGTTTAGGAGATGATTTAGACATTTCTTTGGCAACCTGTGATTGTTTACCTTCGTTTTATCTACCCATGGACATCATCCTAGATAACCCCCTTTGACCTTTTAAGCTATTTTCTTTGACAGCCTCATATGTAAGCCTAATCCATTTTTTTTAAGATCATAATTTGATCCAAATTCCTAAGTGCTTTAAATTGTAAAGTCATGTGACAAAATAAGAGGAAATTGGGTAAGAGTGATTCCTTAAAGTGTATTGGTACTTGAATTTGTTATGAAAAAGAGTGGCTATCATAGAGGTGTGTTATAAAAAAAAGAGAAGAGAGAAAAATGAAAAGAAAAATAAAAAGTTAATTCTGTTCAAAACTGAATAACAAAAGAGGTGAGAAGGGGTGGTAGGTTAAAAGAAATTAGAAAGGTTGTTTGGAAGAAAGTGTTAATAGCTTAATGTGATGTATTAAAGCGCTTAGGGAACTTAGTCACTATTTCTGACCAAAATAGTCCTACCCGTCCCTTAGCCTACATTACAACCTGTAAAGACCTATTTGATCCTAAGCTTAACATTCTGATATTAGTAGAGCATTACACTAAGGGCAAGCCTATGGTCATCAGTTGCAACATATGAATTCTTTGTGAGAGTGAGAGCAAGGAAAATCTTATACCCATGTTTCGAAAAATGAAATACTTGTGAGTGATTATGGGTGATATATTGTGAGACACACATGGTTGATGAGTTTTGGGTAGTTGTGTATGATTCTTTGTGCATTAACTTTTGGATACGAATTAACCATCATCACGAGTCTATGTTAGAGGTTGAATTGTTTCTAGTAGTGGTCAGAAAACTACTCTTTGTTAATAATTGTCGTGCCTGTCTTGATGAATATTTTGTGTTGTTACTATGAAATCCCAAGTAGATGTTTATATGGACATGATATTTTGTTCGAGGACGAACAAAGCTTTAAGCGTGGGGTGTTGATGTTAGGCGTATTTACACGCCTAAAGCACCTTAATTCACCCATATTTTAGCTAAGTTTTGAGGACAAAATATATAATTCATGCACTTTTAGTCCTTTTTCCTGTAAGTGAGCTAACCAACGTGATTAGCAAGTTTTCAGGTATAAATGATGAAGATTTCAGCATTTTATGGATAACTTGACGCCAAAGAAAGCTTCACGAAAGAAGGAAAGCAGTGTTTGTATGCCTATGGACTGAAAGTGACGCATGGAAAACTTGTCCCGGGCAAAAACAGCATTTCCAAAGACTTGGGGATCAGCAGTAACTTAGTAGGATTAGGATAAGGATACAGTAACCTATTAGGATTAGGAAAAGTACGCAGTAGCCTAGTAGGAATAGGATATGGGTGTTATAAAAACCCTATGATGCTGAACTTTTCAGCAAGCATTATTACAATTAAAAACAATTCTCTTTCAATTAATTCTTCTTCCCTTCTCTTCATCTATTCGACTTTTAATCTTCATAACAAGAGAAACGCTATTTTGCAAGGAATTCACGCCACAAGCCCTACCAAAACATACTTCACGTGAGATTTTTATCTTGGTATGCTGATAATGTCTATTGTGATTTCCGTCGCACTCATGAATAGCTAAACTTCTCTGTTAGGGTTATGGAAGCCTTATGAGATACTATCTATTGCTATGAGTTTGTGAATTCTTGATACGTATGCTGCTTATGTCATTCTTCTCTTCATCTTAATATAAATTCTTGTGGTTGCAAACATATAGAATACGCCAGTATAGCATTAACTTGTTCGAAAGAAAAGTTACATGTCTGGAAAAGAGAGAATGTCAAGGAAATAGGGCACCAACCCCTGTTTAAAAGTTAGTGTCGTAACTGGATTAACCTCTTGGAGAATTTGTACCATTAGATACGCTTTAAGCTCGAAAGAGTTAAAGTGAAATAGTCCTTAATGGTCGAAAGACGCCTGGATTTACCATAGAATACGATTCTCTATAAGCGCATGCATGTCTGAATTCTGCATAACTCATAGTCAATAGATACGTATAACTCATAAGGTGGACATAACCCTAACTCTCAATTCTAATTGATTAAAACCTACCAAGTACTCCGTTTTACTCTTCTATTTTCCGTTTTTACTCTACTATTTTGTTTACATCATTTGCACGCATAAAATCCCCCCTTTATTCGCAGAACTTTCATCAAAAGTCTAATAATTGTTGCTTACTTAGTGACCAAGTATTCCCTGTGGGATTCGACACCCAACCCAGTTGGGTTCTATATTTGACAACGACTGCTTACACTCTTACGAGAGCTGTAGTTTGAGCGTTATCAACATTATCTCTACCATAAATAGATGGTAGCAATCTATGTCAATCTTGTTGGATTGTATGATCATCTTATTTGAAAGTTAAACATTAAGAAAGAACACAGCTTAAACATTAAGAAAGAACACACTTTTATTCACTAAAATATGTCTTCGGACTTCGATACCCCCTTTATCTACTCTGATACTATCGAAAACCTTAAATGTCAGATATATTACATCTTTTATTTACTGAATTATGTCTTTAACAAATCTCCGTGTAGTGGTTGGTTGATATAAAAAAAGTTATTTTTTTATCATGCTTCGTCGGTTCTTGTAATGCTTCCTCCCAGATGAACCAAACCTTTATTAATTGAAGAACACTCTATGGAAAAGTACAATTGACAGGTCCTGTTTGGACGTAAATAGTTCAGAAATAGCTGTTATAGACATGGTCTTAAGCCCGTTATGACATTTCTATTTCCAAAAATATAATTGTTATTTTCGTTTGTACTTCGGGTACACAAAATCAGTATATGCAGAACAACAACTTCAACTAGAGTTCAAATATAAACAAGAACACAATGAAGTATATCAAATACCTTCAACACAAGATCAAAATGACCTTTCCAAGAGGTGTATTTTATTCTTTCAGAAATTAAGATGAAATAGAAATTAGCCAAGTCGTTCGAATTCACGAAGTTTTCTTAAGAAAATAATTCCCCTCACTATACCCAAGGTTGTGGAATTTTTCCTCCCAGGTAAAATGGCTAAACAGACCAACTGTAGCGATACCTCAAACGGTTGGAAAGTCTTCAAACGCACAGAACGTTTTGATTGATCAGATAGAGTAATTTAGAAGAGAAGAAGTAATATTGTATTCTGAAATTTTTGTACCAAAACCTGTGAAAGAAAGCAAGTTTTTATAGTCATAACATGCCTTTTTCAGAAAGAGGCAATGGTTCACTCTAAAGGTTTCACCTTTGCTGTAAGTTCATGTCTGTTCATCAAAGATTGTATCTTTTCCTGAACAGTCATCTCATTTCATGAAACAGTGTGTCACTTCATTGAAGGATTAAATCCTTCTGAAGCATCATTTCGAACCATTACAACCTTCTGTAGCCTCAGTTCAGAACAATGTATCATTTCTGAAGCACTAGTTCGAAAACAATGCATCAGTTCACTTGAAACAGTGCAACTGTTACTGCATGTATATATAAATGGAGGTCCGAAATACTGCAAAAATGTTTTACTGCATTTTTCCTTAGCATTCTTCCAAATTCAAATAAAGTTTGTCCAAAAAGATAGATCTCATCGATCGATCATTTGACAAATCCAAATCCAAATCCAAATCCAAATCCGAAGCTGAACCAAGCGAGCGACGACAACGACGGCGCGAGGCATCTATTATTTCTTGCCTCACTTGCCATGTGGAGTAAGTTTTCTTGATTATAAACACTTTCAAGTTCTCTTCTTCCACCAATGTGGGAGAAAGAGTAAACTTTCTAATTTGAGAGTACACTTTCCATTTTAGTGTCTCCTTTCCCTCCACCATTTTATTCTCCATTTCTCCATTCACACTTCTTTCATAGACTATGAACCCAACAATCCCCCAAATAAATGGGGAATGACTATTTTTCATAAAATTTTTACGGACAAGTATGTGATCGTCAAGCAAAGACCGATTGCATCTGGATAAGTGGGTTTTCCTTTGAACTTTTCGTAGTGAACATGCATCGAATGCACTCGGTCAATCGGTAGATTTGATATCTTTGAACCTCCGAGCTTTAATGTACACCTAGACAATACATGTCACACAACCAGTCTTTTAACATTTATGGTCTCTCACGGTTTTGTTCTTTTCAGCCATGAACACGTTTCGGTTTCATGAGAGCTTAGAGAATAGGCCTTTACTAACATTCTCCTTGAAGAGGCTTCCACTTCGCCCTCGCATAGGTGATTTCTAAACGTTCAATCCTGTAGATTAAACTATTTTGTCAAATCTGCCAAATTTAGATAATCATTAAAAGATTTTTCACCTTTGTTCGATCTTTTCCAGGTCGTGCTAAACATAGGAACATCCATCATCTCATCGATGGATACCTCCTCAGACAATGCAACCGTATAGTACCAGTGACACCACTTAAGCCACAGTTTTACCAAATCTATCACTGTATGCTCAAGAATATCACGTTCCTTATCAAACACAATCTCTTAAGTCTTATCCTAGTTTACTGTACATTGTCTACATTATGAGAATGAGTTGGGTAATTGAGAATGTTGAACCTACCAGAAACAATTTTGTTTGATCTCCTTCAACCTAGCTCTTGGGATCTCCAGTCTGCTAGGTAGAGTTACCGCCATGCTGACTTGTCCTAGGCCTTAAACCCATTCCCTTGGATGTCCTTTCTATTCCTTCTCTAGTTAGGCCTTTTGTAAGTGGATCCGACACATTATCCTTTGATTTTACATAGTCTACAGTGATAATTCCACTAGAGAGAAGTTCTTTAACGGTATTATGTCTTCATCTTATATGACGAGATTTACCGTTATACATCATGCTCCCTACCCTACCTATTGCCGCTTGGCTATCACAGTGTATACATACTGGTGCCACTGGCTTGGGCCAATAAGAAATATCTTCTAAGAAATTCCAGAGCTGTTCTTCTTCTTCACCGGCTTTATCCAATATGATAAATTCAGATTCCATTGTAGAGCGAGCAATACAAGTCTGTTTGGAAGATTTCTAAGAGACTTCTCCTCTACCGATAGTAAATACATATCCACTTGTGAATTTTACTTCGTTCAATCCGGTGATCCAATTTGAATCACTATATCCTTCAAGTACCGCAGGATATTTATTATAATGCAAAGCATAATTTTGAGTGTATTTAAGATACCCCAAAACTCGTTTCATTGCTATCCAATGAGTTTTGTTGGGATTACTCGTGTACCGACTCAATTTACTGATAGCGTATGCTATGTCTGATCGTGTACAGTTCATTATATACATTATACATCCCAATACTCTTGTGTACTCCAATTGCGAGTCACTTTCACCTTCATTCTTTCGAAGTGCAAAGCTCGCATTAAATGGAGTCTTGGCAATACTGAATTCCATATAATTAAACTTATCAAGTACCTTTTTGAAATAATGAGACTGTGACAATGTCAACCCTTGTGGAGTTCGATGGATTCTTATACCTAAGATCACATCTGCAACTCTAAGTTCTTTCATATCAAACTTGCTCTCGAGCATTCGTTTGGTTGCATTTATGTCAAAAATGTCTCTGCTGAAGATCAACATATCATCCACATATAAACAAACAATGACTTGGTGATTTGGAGTGTCTTTAATATATACACTTTTATCACATTCATTTATCTTGAACCCGTTTGCCAACATGGTTTGGTCAAACTTCGCATGCCATTGTTTAGGTACTTGCTTTAGTCCATACAACGACTTAATAAGTCTACACACATTATTTTCCATTCCTGGAACCACAAAACTCTCAGGTTGTTCCATGTATATTTCTTTCTCCAATTCTCCATTTAGGAAAGCGATTTTCACATCCATTTGTTGGATTTGAAGATCATATACCGCCGCTAAGGCAATTAACATTCGAATTAATGTAATCCTTATTACTGGCGAGTATGTATCAAAGTAATCAAGGCCTTCTTTTTGTTTGAAGCCTTTTACTAGAAGTCTTGCCTTGTATTTGTCCAGAGTGTCATCCGCTTTCATTTTTCTTTTGAAGATCCATTTCGAACCTAAAGGTTTATTTTCGGGAGGAGGATCAACCAATTCCCATGTATGGTTGCTTAAGATTGAATCAATCTCACTATTGACTGCCTCTTTCTAAAAGGATGATTCCGAAGATATCATCGCTTCCTTAAATGTTTGAGACTCATTTTCTAAGAGAAATGTTACAAAATCCGATCCAAATTATGTAGACGTTCTTTGACGTGTACTGCGTCTTGGATTTTCTTCATTATTTTCATCCTCAATGGTTCATCACGAGGTCATTTAGACCCCCCACGAGACTGTTCATGTCTAGTTTTATACGGATAAATATTTTCAAAGAATTCAACATTGCCTGATTCAATTACCGTATTTTCATTAATATCCGGATGTTCGGATTTATGAACCAAAAATCGACATGCCTTACTGCTTTTAGCATATCCTATGAACACACAACCCACTGTCTTAGGTCCTATCTTAACCCTTTTAGACACAGGAACTTGAACCTTTGCTAGACACCCCCATACTTTGAAATATTTCAAGTTGGGTTTTCTTCCTTTCCACTTTTCATGAAGAATTGATTGTGTATTACTATGGGAAACTCTGTTGAGAATACGATTGGCCGTAAGGATAGCCTCCCCCCATAAGTTTTACAGTAAATTAGAACTTATAAGTAAGGCATTCATCATTTCCTTCAAAGTTCGATTTTTTTTCCACAATTCCATTAGATTGGGGTGAATATGGGCCCGTAGTTTGATAGATTATTTAATTCTCTACACATATTTGCGCAAAGGGAGATTCATATTCTCCGCCCCTATCACTTCTTATCATTTTGATCTTTTTGTCTAACTGATTTTCAACTTCAGTTTTATATTGCCTAAATGCATCTATTGCTTCATCCTTACTATTTAGCAAGTAAACATAATAATATCTAGTGCAATCGTCAATAAAAGTTATGAAATACTTTTTCCCACCACGTGATGGTGTTGACTTCATATCACAAATGTCGGCGTGTATTAAGTCTAAGGGATTGGAATTCCTTTCAACGGACTTATAAGGATGCTTTGCATACTTCGATTCCACACACGCTTGACACTTTGATTTATTGCACTCAAAGTTTGGCAAAACTTTAAGTTAATCAATTTTCGTAATGTTTTGTAATTAACATGGCCTAAATGTTCATGCCATAAATCATAAGACTCTAGCAAATAAGAAGAATTCGAACTTTTATTTATTTCAACAGTCATGACATTCATCTTATAAAGGCATTCGGTTAGATAGCCTTTTCCTACATACATTTCTCCTTTGCTAATTACAATTTTTCCAGAAACGGTTATACATTTGAATCTGTTCTTGTCTAGAAGTGAAACAGAAATTAAATTCCTACGTAACTCTGGAACATACAAGACATTGTTAAATGTCAAGACCTTTCCGGAAGTCATCTTTAAGCAATTTTTTCCTGCTCCCTCTACCTTAGCCGTAACGAAGTTAGCCATGTAGATCATTTCTTCTACTTGAGCCAGAGCGAATAATGAAAACAACTCCTTGTTGGCTCATACATAGCGGGTGGCACCAGAATTCATCCACCATTCGCGAGGATTCCCCATCAAGTTGCATTCTAAGAACATAGCACACAGATCATAGCATTCTTTGTTGGATTCAATCATATTTGCTTGATCCTTCTTCTTGCCTTTCTTTGGGGCACGACAATCTGTAGACTTGTTGCCAATCTTGCCACAGTTGAAGCATTTTTCCAGGAACCGTGCAACAAGAAATTTCTTAATTCCCACATCCTCCGTCTTATATTTTCGTTCAAGTGTCCCCACAGTTTCTTTGCTGTCTTGGTTCCACTATAAACATTGTAGAGGTCGTCTTGGAGACCACTCAGAATATAATTCCTGCAAAGGAAGTCCGAATGTTTCCAAGCTTCTACAATAACGAAGCGGTCTTTGTCCGAGGTTCCCTCGGGCACCTCAGGAGCGTCTTTGCTAGTGAACCGTTGCAGACATAAAGTGGTGAGGTAAAAGAACATCTTTTGCTGCCAATGCTTGAAGTCAATGCCCAAAAATTTTTCAGGCTTCTCCGCCGGTGCCATTGTTGGCGGAGCATTTGTGCGACTTGATGTGGCAATATTAGTTGCCCCCACAGATGTTATTGCATCCATCATTTGACTTTCGTTAGTCATCTTTCTTGTCAATACAAGACAGAAAAATTTAGTATTTTTAGAATACTACTTATAAAGTTAAATAACTTTTCAACTTTTCTTCTTGTTTCTAATAAACGATGAAGTTTATATAACTTCAAATCGTCAACCGACTGAACTTTAACTTGTGATAAAGATTTTATGTCTTCTAATCACTAGTTAAATTCAAGCGGAGTAGAAAGTTTAAAGCTTTAATCTCCAAAAACAAGTTTTACAGATTCTGTAAAATTAATTATTTCCTTAAGATTGTTATTTTCATTTGTACTTCGGGTACACAGAATCAGTATATGCAGAACAATAACTTCAACTAGAGTTCAAGTATAAACAAGAACACAATGAAGTATATCAAATACTCTCAACACAAGATCAAAATGACATTTCCAAGAGGTGTATTTTATTCTTTCAGAAATTAAGATGAAACAGAAAATAGCCAAGTCATCCGAATTCACGGAGTTTCCTTAAGGAAATAATTTCCCTCACTGTACCCGAGGTTGTGAAAATTTTCCTCCCAGGATAAAATGGCTAAACAGACCAACTGTAGCGATACCTCAAACTGTTGGAATATCTTCGAACACACAGAATGTTTTGATTGATCAGACAGAGTAATTTGGAAGAGAAGAAGTAATTTTGTATTCTGAAATTTTTGTACCAAAACTTGTGGAAGAAAGCAGGTTTTTATAGCCATAACATGCATCTTCCGGAAAGAGGCAATGGTTTACTCCAAAGGTTATACCTTTGTTGTAAGTTCATGTCTGTTCATCAAAGATTGTATCTTTTCCTGAACAGTCATCTCATTTCATGAAATAGTGTGTCACTTCATTGAACCTTCTGTAGCCTCAGTTCAGAACAATGTATCATTTCTAAAGCACCTGTTCTAAAACAATGCATCGCGTTTTTCCTTGACATTCTTCGGAATTCAAATAAAGTTTGTCCAAAAAAATATATCTTAGCGATCATTTTCCAAAGCCGAAGCCGAAGCCAAAGCCGAGCAAGCGATGATAGCGCAAGGCATCTATTATTTCTTACCTCACTTGCCATATGGAGTAAGTGTTCTTGATTATAAACACTTTCAAGTTCTCTTCTTCCACCAATGTGGGAGAAAGAGTAAACTTTCAAATTTTGGAGTACACTTTTCATTTTAGTGTCCCCTTCCCCTCCACTATTTTACTCTCCATTTTTTCATTCACACTTCTATCATATACTATGAACCCAACAATAATAAGTGGTCATTCTTTGTTAAACATGCTTAAAAGGAAGGTGTCACATCAAACCGAACAGAGGAATATATAAATCTTATTAGGAATACTAGCATATCAATGTAAATTGGATAGAAGTTACTATGACATCCTCTCATAATAGAGAAACAAACAAGTAGTAATATAAATATTATTAGGAATACTAGGATATCAATATAATTTGGACAAAAGTTACAATGACATCTTCTCATAATAGAGAAACAAACAGGTAGTAATATAAATATTATCAGGAATCAATGCCAAATGTTCAATTTGGGCTAAGTTGCAAGCAAGTAGGTTGTTGAAATCTACTTGTGGAATTCCATGACCCAAAAATTACAGACACAACATATTAAGTTGACGCCTTTGAATCCGGCTTCAGTTGCCAATGCCCGAAACTCTTGTTCAGAACGCTCTTTGCCTCCCGGATTTTGAGCCATCATGATCAAATCACATTGTGAAACGCCAACCACTGTAGTATCTGTATCAGGTTGCACTGGGAGGTTAGCCTCCACAACGATCACCTTTCCATTGTCCGATAGAGCCTTGTAGCAGTTCTTCAGCAATTTGAGACAGTGACTTTCACTCCAGTCATGAAGAATCCACTTTCATTAAGAAAACAAACAATGTCCTTAGTCAATCACAGTTTATAGATACCATTGGTGAGGGCTAGGAATGCAAGCTTGTGCAAGTAGTTAAGTTTTAGCTAATACAAGTTGTGAGAGACTTTTTTTTGTTTCACAAATTGGTCGACCCAAAGTTTATTGTGAACCCCAAAGTATAGGATTGATTCGATTACCCCTGCTTCTGCTTCCGAGTATTACTCTTCTTTTTTAAAAAAAATTGAATTTGTTTCAGCATATTCGAAGACTGAAAAAGAATATATATATATATTTGGACATACCTTCATAAAAATAGCATCTCCTTCTGGAACACTTTCAAACATATCACCCCCAACGTTTTCCACCCCTGCAATATTTATCATTGCAAATTTAGTTCATGTTAGGAATTGATTGAGCATGCATAAACAAACCTTGTATCATAATTGATGTCTATCGATTAAATAATCTTGTTATTATTTAAACCCCGCATTGTAATCTCTGTATAACTTATTTGCAAACCAAAATACCCCTCAGCTTGTAATGTAAATCTCTAACATTGGACCAAAGTATCGAAGTAAAAAAACAAAGACATAATACATAAATATGATCCTAAACTTGACACTAAATTATAACTTTGACCTTAAACTTTGACAGTGCACAAATAGGACCTTTAACTATTCAAAACTTGAACAAATATGACCTCCGATTTTGTAATCCCATGTCTGAGTTTCACTCGCGCGCCTACTTGAAAAGCTCATCTAATCACACGGTGCCACGTCGTTGGCTAACTTGGAGGGAGGTTATATTTGTGCAGTTTTGAATAGTTAGAGGTCATATTTGTGCACTGTCAAAGTTTTGCTTTTTATGTTAAAACGGCATTGTTTTTATTACTTATTATTATTATTATTATTTTATTTATTTCTATAGCAGCAGCACCTAACTTTTTTTTATTAAAAAAAGCCACTAGCATGGATCGAACTCGCGCAGTAGGCTGAAGGAAGCGCTCAAGAAGTGCAAATAACACCACTGGGTTATCTAAGGGTCTTGTTTCATGTGGTTCAACATTAATATACGTACATAAATATAGATTTTCTACCTTATATATACGACGTAATTTTTTTACCGAGGGGGTTCGGGTGAACCCCATGGCAACCACGTAGGTCCGCCCCTGCGTTAATTTAATAAGGTTTTGATAACGTTAATTTAATAATAACATTTTAATAACGTTAATTTAATATACTACTACTACTATCCTTGATAACGTTAATTTAATAACGTTATTAAAACTATAAAAAAAGAAAATCATTAGTATAGTTTCATCTTTAATTTAATAACTAAATAAATTATATTTAGATATATTATATAACATAAATTTGTCCTTTGCTTTATAATATATATACATACCCGTGCGATTTTTTCGAATGAGGCTGACCCACCTAATTAATAAATCTTCATTATTGCTCTTTTTCCGCCATGACAAAAGAAATTAGATGTCATTTTCATCTTTGAACCGAAAATAATGAAAAGTAATAGTGAAAAGTCACTTAAAGGTCATATTTGTGCAGTTTTGAATCGTTAAAGGTCATATTTACGCATTGTCAAAGTTTAAGGTCAAAGTTATAATTTGGTGTCAAGTTTAGGGTCATATTTATGTATTATGCCCTTAGATTTTAAGCTGGACACGCCCAGTTTTGCGTGTTGAACACGCGTTTTGCCACGTAGGATCGGAGGTCATATTTGTGCAGTTTTAAATAGTTAAAGGTCCTATTTATACACTATCAAAGTTTAAGGTCAAATTTACAATTTGATGTCAAATTTAGGCTCATATATATGTAATATGCCAAAAATGAACAACAAACAAGAATGAGAGATTGTACCAGGATAGGAAGGTGCATGTTGAACAACATGGGGCAAATCAAAATTAATGCCCTTAATTGTGGGGTATTTAGATGTGATCATCTTGAGATTAACTCCAAGACCACCTCCAACATCAACTAAAGATTTGAGGTTCTCAAACCCCTTGTAATTCTCAAGTATCCTTTTCATGATAATAGTTGTGTGGTTGATCATTGCCTTGTTGAAAATATCATTGAATTTTGGGTCCAATTTTGGATATTCAAATGCATGTACACCATGCACCCTGTCAAATGGAACTGCTCCTTCAAGTACTGCATCTTTTAGTTCAAACCTGAAATTTAAATTCGATAAGGAGTCTGATATACAACAGCAATAATCATGTCTCAATGTCAACAACGTAGCCTGATGTTGCTTTGTTTCTAAAGGCAATTAATTACCCTAACTATCCAACAACAACAATATATTTGGGACAATCTCATAAGTGGAGTCGCCTAGCAACATACTCTCTAACTATCCAACAATTTCTTGAAATTACATTGTACCTTGGGCTTTTGGCAATTGAGTGAATTTAAGTGTAGCCCGATGCACTAAAGTTTCCGTTATGTAAGGGGTTCGGGAAAGGACCAAACCACAAGGTTTATTATATGTAGTCTTATCTTGTATTCACTAAAGCTCCCATTACACATGGAGTCCGGGAAGGGCCGAACCATAAGGGTTTATTGTACACACAGCCTTACCCTACATTTCTGTAGGAGGCTATTTCCACGGCATAAACCCGTGACCTCCTAGTCACATAACAACAACTTTACCTGTCATTCCAAGGCTCCCCTTCAATTAAAAGAAAATTAACTTCTTTTATATAAAGCCCAGATTTAGCAATTTATGTATTTACTTGAAAACCAGTTAATGCACAATGTTTATGTTAAAAAAGATCCAATTATAATTAGCTCACCAATTCCATTAGCCTTATTTCTCTAATTTGAGATAATTTTGTATCATAAACTACTTATATATGGTGAGAAAATGTGTTAGGCTGAAAGAGAGTTATTCATCCTTAATTAAAGGTGTGCTTAAATGGAGAACCTCCGAGTTCGGTGCATTCCCCTTTTATTAAGTTTACGAGAAACTATGTAATTGAATACTGTAGCTTCGGATATCCAATAATTAATTAAATAAAAAAAGAAATTGAAAAATTGCTTTATGCTAAATGAGAAACCACTTTAATTTCCTTTTTGATAAATAAACAGCTCAAAAAAAATGGAATTTTTAATTTAAAACTGATATGGTCCCACTTTTTAATATACATATATATATATATGGGAAAATTGTTAAATTTGCCCCTCTACTTTAAAAAATAGTTAAATATATCCTTCGTCATACTTTGGGGTCAAATTTACCCTTACTGTCATACTTTGGGGCCAAATTTACCCCTCTACTTTGAAAAATTGGTTAAATATACCCTTTGTCATACTTTGAGGCCAAATTTACCCTCAGTTTCATACTTTGGGACCATATTTACCCTCATGGTTGAGAAACTTTTCACTTTTGACCTTCCTTAACAGAAAAGCCCAAATCAATGTTAAATTCTCCAATTTTTAAAAATAAATCACATCCTAATCTAACTCGGTCGATCTGACTCACAAAAATATACAAACAAATATACCCTTCCTTTAGTTCTGTTGGTCAAATTTTTTCAACGAACAAAAATACTTCTCTTTCAACGTGCAACACTGGTAGGTAGTTTACAAATGAACAAAACGTAAATGAAATGGGATAACGGAGAAGCATGAAACAAGAGAAAACGTTTATTACAAACTTTGCTCTTATTTGATTACGTTCAAATTTTAAATTTTGATATGCAATTCTATGTGCATCAAAATTCTAGAACCAGTGAATAAATTTTTTGAGTAAATGACATGATAAAAAAATTGTATAAATCTAAATTGCATATAAATATATATAAATGAAGAGATGTCCGATTGGCACATAAGGAGACCTCTTAACTCAATCAACCAGAGAAATATCCAATGGGCCTAATCAATTGCATTAGTTTGTCGAGGGTCATTTTTCATGAACTCTACACTGACGCAGATCCACGAACTGAGAAAGGAATATATTTCTTTGTGTTTGCACTGATGCAAATAAATTTTTCATGAGCTATGCCTGATAAATATCTAGTGGCTTAATCTCGTTGAAAAATTGGTCAACAGAATTGAAGGGGATATTTTTATTATTTGTATCTTTTTTGTGGCTTGAGTCAGATCAGACGGATTAGATTAAGGTGTATTTTAACTTTTAAAAATGGGGTATTTAACGTTCATTTAAGCTTTTCTATTTGAAAAGCGTACATATGAAAAGTTTCTTACAACGAGGATAAATTTGACTTCAAAGTATGATATCAAGGGTAAATTTAACCCCAAAGAGTAACGAAGGATATATTTAGCCAATTTCTAAAGTAGGGGGTAAATTTAGCCCCAAAATATGACACCAAGGGTAAATTTGACTACAAAGTATGACGAAGGGTATATGTAGCAAATTTTTGAAAATAGAGGGGTAAAGTTGACCATTTTCCCTCCCTATATATATATATATATATATATATATATATATATATATATATATATAGGGAGGGAAAAGGGTCAACTTTACCCCTCTATTTTAAAAAATTAGCTACGTATGTATATGTATATATATATATATATATATATATATATATATATATATATATATATATATATAAACACCATGTATATATATATATGTATATATAAACACCACCTTCTTCATACCCCTACCCCCATTTTCTATCTTCTTCTTCTACCCCCACCCTCATCCCACCCCCACCATAATTTTTACTCTCCAAACATCAATCATCATCTTCCTTACACCTTTTCTTCAACCTTCTAAAACATTCCTCTAATGAAAAATGGGTTTTCAAATTCGATATGGAAGAACCTGAATCATGACCCGAAATTCATATTTCTCTCTTTTTAGAGCAGAAAATCTCACATCCTTTTCGCTTATTCCTCATCAATCAATCACAATTAGCCAAAACTTACTTTAGTTACAGTGATTTAGCCAAGTTATTTGAAGAATCCCGTGGTGGAAGAAAGAAAATTTCAACCTTCTACAAATCTGAACATATAGGTGTGATTCGAAGGATGTGGCCGTCAATGGTGGTCATTGGTAGAATTAATATTGTAATTTTGGGGTCCGTCAATGGTGGTCCATCAATGGTGATGTTAATGGCGGTGGTGGTATTAATTTTTTGCATATATTCTTTTGTGGGTTTGTTTTAATCGTTTTTCAATGAGTTTTGTCGAAATATGTCGGAATGAAGAATTTTGAATTAGGACATGGTGATGTTATTGCATTGTTGTTTCTTGAATTGGTGGTTTGATGAAGGAATGGCTATTGATAATATACTTTAAATTTCAAGAAAATAGAAAATGGAGGAGAGGGGAGAGGTGGGGTGGTTTGAAGAAAATAGAAAAGGGGGCTGCATTTGCAGGGTAGGAGGTGGGGTGGGCGGGCTGGGTGGGGGGTTGCTAAGAAGAAAGAAAATAGGGGTGGGGGTGCCTTTTTATATTTAATATATATATATATATATATATATATATATATAAATAGTAAATATATATTTTTAAAAAAAAATATTTAAAAATAAGATGTGGGGGATTAATTTTTTTTAGAAAAATCGAATTTATTACGTGATTCCAACGTAGTATTGACATGTCGTTGGTGTGTAGGCGAGTGTAATACACTCTCTGTTGTGAGAGCGATATTCAGTTTTGAGGGGTGAAATAATTCACTTTAAAAATATTAAGGGGTAAATAAACGAAAGTTAAGTTTAAGTGGTAAAGTGAGTTTGGAGAACAAGTTCATGGGAAAAATGTATTTTCTCTATTTGAAATTAGAAGAATTATAACACGTATCTTTTTTCTTTATACTTTTTAAATAATTAAATAATAATTTAAAATATTAAATTACTCTAGTCTTATTTAACTTTAAAGATTAGTCGACTTTACTCTCAAAAAGGTAACATGACAACTAATATAGGACGGAGAGAATAGTTTTGATTTTTTAAAATTAAAATTCTACATCAAATTCCCACAAAAAAATGAGATAATTTAGTACTCTGAATCAATCTCTCATAAAGTGGCAGAGAGAGTGTAAAATTGAAAAGTATCTTGTGAAAAAGGTAACATTGCTAGTGGGAAAAAAATAACAGTAATGTAAAAAAGGCAAAGCTCACCAGCTGTGAATGAATACTTTATCTTGAAGCAAAGCCAACAATGGCCCCATGGACGCACCATCTTCATTACGGACAAAGAATTTACCAACTCCAGACAGACCATAAACCCTTTTCATCTCTCCATTTTTCTCCTCAATGAGGGAGCAATCGAGCAACGAATAACTAGCCAGGACGTAAAGCATCCGGTCCAGCATGGTGGCCGCGTCAGGGTTCTTACAATCAGGAATGTGTGAAACAATTTCTAAAGCAGATAGTTTAGTAGCCTTATCTTTTGCGAGTATCTCAAAGACGTCCAGCTGGATCGTCGAGTGCAACACGAAGGGGAGCACTGACGATGACAAGAGCTGCATGGCGTAAGTACAATTGCGCTCTTCTTCGGATTGTGTTGGTAATTGGATATTTGAAGTGGATCCCATACCTAAAATTTTAGAGATAAACAAGAATTAGCTAAGAGTGTATGGTACTTTTGATATTTCCTTTTAGAGTGTTTTGTTACGCCTTACAATGGGGTTAGTGCACCCTTTTATAAGTACCAAGAATTGTCGATTTGTCAAGAATGGGTAATCATTGATTTCTTGGTGGGAGTTTGGTTTTATTGGTGCGTCTGGTTCTTATTGTTTTCTTTTTTCAAATGCATAGTGGCATTTTATGTGTAGGTTGGTTGAAGTCTGTCTTATAATATCTTTCTCTTATGTAGTTTAATTAATTAATTAGTTATAGTATTATTGAAAGTTGTGGAAATACCCATCCCACAAATGTAAGACGAGGAAATGTATAATAGATTATTGTGGTTCGATTTTTTTGTGAATTTCGTGCAGAGTTTTAGTGTATTAGATTGTATTTTTTTAATATTATTGCAAGGAATGGGACTTGCATTCCACGTGATTAAATTGAGAAGTTATATGGGACTTATATAGTATTGAACTCTCTCGCCTCAATAACTAACTTCTGAAGTTTGACTCTCCTAAGTTTGCACCATAATTTACGCTCTGTACATATGTATGACGAACAAACTATGTACTTCCTTCGTCTCAAATTATGTGTCGTCATTTTTTTTTAATCCGTTCCAAAATAAGTATCGCATTTTCTTATTTGGCAACTTTTTAAAGGTACAATTACCTTTTTACCCTTATTAGTCTTACTTAATTAAAAAAAATATTGATATATTTTTTTATAAAGAATAATTTGATAAATTTTATTAAATTTTTTCTTATTTTTTAAACTCTATATCCATTTAAATAACGACACATAAAATAAGACGAAGGGAGTAATACATTTCGCTATTCCCCTATGGGTCATTTCTCCGTATAATAATGTGGTTGATCATCCAAAAAGATGAGGTAAGCATCATTGGTCAGGTCAGGTCATTTCAACTTTTAGCTGACGATCAATCTGTTTGGACATGGAATCTTCACTTTTTTTTAGATAAGATTTCTATATAAAAAAATTTAAATCATAGACCTCAAATTTATTTTAAAAATTTACTTGGATTCTTCAATTAAAATCTGTACTTATCAAGCTTTTAAATTAATCAAATTTGATTCAATCGGGCTTTTTTTACTTATATGGCACTCCACATATTATCCACTCACTAGAGACGTGTGAAAAATATTTTTTGAATAATTAATGAATGAAAACGTGTCAAATAACACTGATGGCCCATAAATTTTTTTAATAAAATAAAACTTTTTTAAAAAAAAGACTCCCCCACCCACGCAATTCAATATCCCCACCCCCTCTTCATCTTCTTTCCCATTTTTCATCCTTATTTTTTTTTTTCTTAAACTTAATTTATCTTTCATTTTTTTTACTTTTCTTTTTTTGTTTTTTTTTGTTTTTAGTTTTGAATTTATTTTTAAATTTGATTTGAATTTTTTTATTCTTAGTTCTATCTTATTTTAATTCTTTTCCGTCATTAGTTTGCCCAAAAAAATAAAATTTTACCGGATAATTTATCGGAAAAAATAAAACTTTGTCAATTTACCTTTCATTTTTTCTACCTTTTCTCCTTTTTTGTTCTTAGTTTTGAATTTATTTTTGAATTCGATTTGAATTTTTTTATTCTTAGTTCGATCTTATTCTTAATTCTTTTCCACCATTAGTTTGCCCCAAAAAATGGAGCTTTCCCGAAAAAAATGAAACTTTGTCGGAAAAAAAAATAAAACTTTGTCAAAAAAATGAAACTTTGCTGGAAAAATATAAATTCATTTTTTTCCACAAATCAACAAAAATATAAATTTAATTCAATTTACAAAATTATAAATTTAATTCAACAAAATTGTAAAGAAGAGGAGGGGGGGGGGGGCAGGGAAAGGGGTAGGGGTAGGGGTAGGGGTTTATTTTAAAAAAAATTATAATTTTTTTTAATTATAATTTAATTAGTTATGAAATATTTTTTAATTAATTTTGAATTTAATGCCAGGTGTCATCATTTAATTCGTCGTTTGCGCCACGTCATGCGAGTGTAACACACTCTCTATGTACCTTTTGCTGATCATTGTATAAAAAAGGCCCAATTGGATCAAAATTCGAGTTAGGGGCCTGATAGATATAGATCTTAATTGAGGGGTCTAAGTGAATTTTCGAAACAAGTTTGAGAGTCTGTCGATAACTTAAGCTTATATAAAAACTACATAAAAGATAGTATTAAAAATCACAAATAATTAGCAGTTAAAATTATTTAAAAGACATAAAAATATGAAAGACCAAAGAAAACTCATTCGATTCTTTAGATAGTAAATGTGGCAAGGACATAAGGTATATATTACATAAAGATTCGACAGAATACATCGTCAGACCCCTCAACTTGGAGTTATCTTTCACTTTGGCACCTCAAGTGAACATTGTTTATTTTTGGCACCTCAAGTAGCGTACAAGTGTATCATTTTGACACCTTTTACTGAGTTGGCAAGGTGTGTGTATTACACCTCCATAAAGGCACGTTAAAGCCCTTTTTTGGTTGATGTGGTGCCCAAGTTGGCCCACCAACAATATATTAACTCACTCCATTAATTTATACTTCTTTCACATTTTTATCCACCATTTTTGACAATCTTAAATTTATTTAGTGATAAAAATTATTGAGAAAAATTTATATACGCATTTAGGGGTTTGTGAAGATTAGATAATAAACACCATTTTTTTAATCACTAAGGGCAAAATTGGTGACGAAAAGCTAAAAATCAAGCAACATCAATGAAGAAAAACTGAAAATCGAACAAAATTGATGAAGAAAAATAAAAAAATAAAGCTAAATCTGTGAAGAAAAATTGAAATCAAACAAAATCAATAAAAAAAGAACTAAAATTGAAGAAAAATCGATGAAGCAAATTTGAAAAATGAAGCTAAATTCATGAAGAAAATCTAAAAATAAAGCAAAATTAGTGAAGAAAAATTGAAAATCGATGAAAAATAAAAAATAAAGCTAAATCCGTGAAGCATGATTGATTGTTGTTCATGGTGAAGATCATTTGATGGGGAGGGGGGAGTGTTTGTAGAAGGGGGAGGGGGGGTCTTTGAAGAAGATAAAGAGGGGTAGAAGTCTGGCGGGGTGGGTGGGGTGTTTGAAGAAGAAGACTGGTAGGGTGGGGTGGTGGGGATGGCGGGTGGGTGGGGTGTTTGAAGAAGAAGGCTGATGGGGTAGGTAGGTTAGGGGGAGGAAGTATTTTTTATTTAAATTAATTATTTATAAATTATTTGGGTATTTTTTTATTTAAATTAATTATTTATAAATTATTTGAATAAAAATGATATATGTCCGCATTTTATTCGTCACTTTCCACCTCATTGAAGAGTGTAGCACACGCACATAATATTATTTTGCTGATTCAGCAAAACGTGTCAAAGTGACACACTTGAAGTAGTTATTTTTCTCTAAAATATAGACCTTTAGGCCTAGGTAGGAGTTAAAGAAAAGTCATATAAAGACATAACAATTATCTAGTTTTTCGATCAATATGGAATGCTTAATACCTCCCGCCTCCCGCTTGGCGCATCTATTGCAAGACTTTTGGAGCCTCCTCTCGCACGTCTGTTGTTCAATGTATAAAGTGTGAACAATATAATATGAAAGCTTATAAATAGTGTTATCTCAGTTTTCAGTTTTCAATTGCATTGTTGTTCCTGTGAGTTGTTGTGACTTGTGAGTTGAAGCCTCAATAGTTTTCTTCTCTTTTTCATAATTTAATTTACTTTTGAAGTGGAAAATTATTTGCCCGTTTGGTAAAGTTAGTGAACTAGAAGGTCCACTAGAAAGTGGAGATGGCCACTTAACATGTGGGAATTAGTTGGTTTGCTGGCTGCTTTACTGAACAAGACAATTGTAAAACATTTTCTTCATTGTTTCCTCATAATTAATATAATATGTCTTATCCACCAAACCAGCATAGTAACATATAATTAGTTGATTTACTGGAAGAATTAAATATTTAAAGTTCGCTTTTCTTTTTGACTTTTAATTTAATGTGGAAAAATTAATGACAGACTTAAAAGTGGACTCACTCATAAGGAAATGTGACGGGGCGGGGCGGGGCGGGGCAGGGCAGGTTGCGGGTTTATGAATTATAAAGAATTACTGTTGACAATTCCTCGATCAATAAAAAGTTATTTTTAATTTGTGAGGATAGAAAAGTTGAAGCGGCTATAATCTGTATATGTATTAATCTTCACTTTAAGGGTGGTTTGGTAGGATATATTAGAATAATGTAAAATATAGTGTATTAGTAATCTTTGTGTTAGCTATGCTTGCAGGAGTTATGTTTGTATTTTTCTTATGTAGTGTTTGATTTGATATATTAAAAATAACATAAATTACACAATTTCTATTTTTATGTTTTTATAAAAATACCCTTCATATATATGTTGGAAAGGACGTGAAATTTTTTTTAGGGATAATAATATCGTTAATCATGTTAATGCATGCATTGGATCCATTGCACTGCTAATAACATTGATTTTGATATATTAATAATACACACCTCAACATATAATAGAGTGTAGTTATACATAGGGTGAAAAATATACCAAATAAAATATTAATAATACACATTAAATTAATGCATGCATTAACTTTCAAAAATACTCTCTACCAAACTACCCCTAAATCTATCTGTTGTAATTTGTTTGTTGAAGATATTTGTTCATGCATGACATAGCAAAAAAAAGATCCTCTTTTTACTAGAATAGCTACTCTTCAACAAAATGTTGCCAGTGAGCGGTAAGATAAGTACAGAAAATAATAAGATTGTTTTTTTTTTTACTTTCTAATTACTAATAGAGTGAAAATAAATTAAATTTCGGGCTTAAGTCATCAATAACCTCTTAAACTTATTTCGAAATTTCACTTAAACCCCTCAACTAAGACTAGTACCTATTCAACACTTATACTATATAGAAAATTCTTCATACTAGGTACTTTTGAATATTTAGAAAAAATTGTAAAGTGTGTGTAACACACTTTATTTAAAGCTATTATTAAAAAGTAATTAGAAATTTGAAAATAAATAAATTAAAAACGGGTCCCCCCTAGGGGTGTGCATCGATTGGTTCGGTTCAGTTTTACATATTACCGATTCAGTTTATCGGTTTTCGGTCTTTAAATATGCTAAACCAATAACCAAACCGATAAGATATTTTTTATCGATTTTCGGTTTATCGATTTTTAGTACTTAAATTTCGGTTTTCAGTTTAACCAATAAGAAAATAGTCATAAAATAGAAATAGTAGTAACTAACATGAAAAATAATTAAATCTTAGTTGCAAACAAAAATACTACATAATGTGTTTAAATTTACAAGAATTTTCAAGTTTGAACTAAATGTTGTTAGGAGAAATTAAGAGTTTGTATAATTGAAACGAAAAAGGATCAAAAATACCCCTGAATTATCCGAAATATCTCAAAAATGCCCTTCGTTAGATTTTTGACTCAAAATATTCCTCCGTTAAATATTTGGCTCAAAAATACCCCTCCCTCTAACGGAATTCAGAAAGGGATAAAAAATACCCCTGAACTATCTGAAATGCAAAAATATCCCTCTGTTAGATATTTTGCTAAAAAATACCCCTCCCTTAACGAAATTAAATTATTTCGATTATTTCGTTAATTTATATAGAGTTCATCATTTATTTTTTATTTCGTTAATTTCTTTAAGTGAAAATTTATATTTCGTTAATTTCTTTAAATATTAAAAAGATGTAAAGTGAAAATACTTTTTTAGAATAAATGTATGTTTATTTTCCAAATCAAATTCAACCAATTTATATTATCATTCAAATACTTTTTTTTCATTATCTTATTTATAAAAATAAAAAAATATTTTTCTGTAAAAAAATTAAAGTATTAGGGTTAGAAAGTTAAAGTTAGGGTTTAGTTCAATCAAAATAAGTTAATTTCTTTAAAGGGAGGGATATTTTTTAGTCAAATATTTAACAAAGGGGTATTTAACGAAATTAAATTATTTCGATTATTTCGTTAATTTATATAAAGTTCATCATTTAATTTATATTTCGGTAATTTCTTTAAGTGAAAATTTATATTTCATTAATTTTGTTAATTTCATTAAAGATTAAAAAGATGTAAAGTGAAAATACCTTTTTAGAATAAATGTATGTTTATTTTTCAAATCAAATTCAACCAATTTATATTATAATTCAAATACTTTTTTTCATTATCTTATTTTTAAAATTAAAAAAATACTTTTATGTAAAAAAAATTAAAGTATTAGGGTTAAAAAGTTAAAGTTAGGGTTTAGTTCAATCAAAATAATTTAATTTCTTTAAAGGGAGGGGTATTTTTTAGTCAAATATTTAACAAAAGGGTATTTAACGAAATTAAATTATTTTGATTATTTCGTTAATTTATATAAAGTTCATCACTTAATTTATATTTCGGTAATTTCTTTAAGTGAAAATTTATATTTCGTTAATTTCTTTAAAGATTAAAAGATGTAAAGTGAAAATACCTTTTTAGAATAAATGTATGTTTATTTTCCAAATCAAATTCAACCAATTTATATTATAATTCAAATACTTTTTTTCATTATCTTATTTTAAAATTTAAAAAATATTTTTATGTAAAAAAAATTAAAGTATTAGGATTAAAAAGTTAAAGTTAGGGTTTAATTCAATTGAAATAATTTAATTTCGTTAAGGGGAGGGGTATTTTTGAGCCAAATATTTAACAGAGGGGTATTTAATAAAATTAAATTATTTCGATTATTTCATTAATTTATATAAAGTTCATCATTTAATTTTTATTTCGTTAATTTCTTTAAGTGAAAATTTATATTTCATTAATTTCGTTAATTTATATTTCGTTAGTTTCTTTATAGATTAAAAAGATGTAAAGTGAAAATACCTTTTTAGAATAAATGTATGTTTATTTTTCAAATCAAATTCAACCAATTTATATTATAATTCAAATATTTTTTTTCATTATCTTATTTTTAAAATTTTAAAAATACTTTTATGTAAAAAAATTAAAGTAGTAGGGTTAAAAAGTTAAAGTTATGGTTTAATTCAATCGAAATAATTTAATTTCGTTAAGGGGAGGGGTATTTTTGAATCAAATATTTAACAGAGGGGTGTTTTTGACCTATTTCAGATAGTTCAGGGGTATTTTTGATCCTTTATTGAATTCCGTTAGAGGGAGTGGTATTTTTGAGCCAAATATTTAATGAAGGAGTATTTTTTAGCCAAAAATCTAACGAGGGGCATTTTTGAGCTATTTCAGATAGTTCAGGAGTATTTTTGAGCCTTTTCGTAATTGAAATAATAGATTTGTTAATTTGTAGAGATTAAAGAGAAATTAAGAGAAATATCTAATAAGTCATATATATATATATATATATTCTTGTTGGGTTATCGTTTTATCCAATAACCCAATAAGAAAAAATCAAACCGAACCAATAACCCAATAATTTTTTTTATAAAATCATTAAAAAACGTTAACCCAATAACCCAATAACAATAAACCAATAACATTTTTATCGATTCGGTTTATTGGTCAGTTCAGTTTTTGCACAACCCTACCCCCTCATCCAATTGGAGCGCCACTTTAAATCTTACTCAATGGGAAACAATCATTTGTGCCCAGGCTAATTGCTCCAATGTCGGATGAATAGTGATTGATGCTGTTTTTTCGACATTGCCGGAGCCATGGGTGGAATTTTTCGATGAGGTGTTTTGCGTTGAGGTCGCCAAAAAATGCATTTCTCAAAAAATTTGAATGAAAAAATAAGACGGCTCAAGGGGTTAACCAAAGTTGCAACTGACGATGGCTACGGGGATAGTGGGGTGAGGGTTGAAGACGATGAACTGGGGTGGGGTGGGGGTGGAGAGGGGGTTGAAGACGACAAACTAGGTGGGGGTGGGGTGTTTTGAAGACGACGATGACGCAGGGGGGAGGGGGTTGTGCTTTTCTTTTCATTTTTTAAATTAAAAAATTATGATTAAAATAATTTAAGTATACATTTTTTAATTAAAAAACAAAATATTATTTACTCTATGATTCACGCGCCCAAGGAAATACACTTTCCTTGCCAAATCATCATTTTGTGCATGATAGGTATCAATTTTAATTACTTGAAGTGTCTGATAGGTACCAGTCTTAGTTGAAGGTTCAAATGAAATTTCGAAACAAGTTTAAGGGGCTATCGATGACGTAAGCCTAAATTTAGATATATGACTCACATTCCAATCCCCTCTATTTTGCATATATGTAAACAAAAAAAAAAAAAAAGCAAGAAAAATGATAACGACATATATATATAGAGAGATTATATTAAAGTTATGATACATGTGATAAGTTAGGAAATGAAAAGGAATTTTATAAATTTCATTTTTAGTAGTATCAAAATACTTGAAGAAAATAAAAAAATTATGGGGGCGCGTTGAAAGCATAATTTTTTGCAATATGGAGCTAATTTAAGCCTTCGCGGATTTATGTGAGTTTGTCCCTTAATTGTCCAACTCCCAAGCCGTTTGCCATCCCTACAATCACTCAATATACGTGCATCAAATCATTTTAATTCGCCAAGGTTAAGCAATAAATTAATTTGAGAATATTTACTATTTTTTTTTTGTTACAATCGTGCTGTACAAGCCAAATTGTGCACACCTCGCTAGTTCTATGGAATATTCGCTAATTTTCTCCAGCAACAACAGGTATCACGTAATTTTGTTCACTCAGACTAGACCAGTGGTAAGAAATCACTTAGGATGTGTTTGGTGCAAAGGAATATGAAAATATTTTCCTAAAAAATATTTTCATGAAAAACAAGTTGGTTTCCTACAACTTAAATTTCTACTGTTTAGTAAGTAAGCAAAAAAATTATAATTTCAAGAACATTATATGTAATCTAGTAAAAAACTGTAGAGGCGGGTGGGGTGGGGTGGGGAGCCTTGGAGGTGGCGGGGTAGGAAGGGGTAGGAGTAGGGTGGGGTGGCATTGGGTGAGTGGGAGAATACAATAAACATAGAAAGTCGCTTGAAATTTTTTTCCCTACTTTCATTAAGGAAATCATTTGTCTCATTTTTTAAGGAACTTATTTTCCTAGAGAAAGTATTTTTCAAAACTTTTGTCTAACCAAACGTGGGAAAATAAGAAAATATTTTTGAAAAATATTTTCATCCATAGTAAATACATCCCTGGTGTTCTTTTCTCCACTAAAATTTGAACCTAAGAACTTACGGTTCTTAAACACTTCATTGATATTTTATGCAATATTTATTAATTACCTTTTAACAGAACAATTTATGTGAAGACGGTGTTACATATTTATTGAACTGCTATTAAAACTGATTCACAACACCAAAAAAGATAATCAATTAACGACAACAGTTTAGCGCCTAATTGCCGTTAAATGATGTTCTTGGATGTATACCAGTCAAGTGGGCCGGGTCGGGTCAATCCGAAACTGGCCCGTGAAAGTTAGCAGGGTTGTGGGCCGTTCCGGATCCAGGCCTGGTTAAACGGGCTGGTCCAATTTCGGGCCAAATAGTAGAAAATTTTGAAACAATCCTAACCCGACCCACTAAACCCAACCCGATTCAACCCACCCAAACCCGATCAAAACCGGTTAAAATCCGATCAAAATCGGTCAAAAAACAAAAACAAATCTCCAGTATACACTATATATACCCACCTATATGCATTTTAAATACGTTAACCAATATATATACACTATATATATAGTATATACTACATTAGAATTTAAAAAAATATATACACATATACACAATTACACATGTAATCGTGTATACGACTATGCGTTAATTAAATATATATATATATATATATTACTCTAAATAAAACATATTCTACAAGATATATACTACAATATAATGATATATATAATAATTTATAAAACAAATACACATGTATACGTTAAATATATACGTCTATAGAAGATATATACACATATATACGTACCATTCAATATATACGTACTACTTTAAATAAAATATACTACAATATATATACTACAATATACACATACACACAATATATATAGTTATACACTAATTTATAAAACATATACACATGTATACGTTAAATATATACGTCTGTAGAAGATATATACACATATATATGTACCATTCAATATATATTACTACTTTAAATAAAATATACTACAATATATATATACACACACACTATATATATAGTTATACACTAATTTATAAAATATATGCACATGTATAAGTTAAATATATACGTTTATAGAAGATATATATACATATATACGTACCATTCAATATATACGTACTACTTTAAATAAAATATACTACAATATATACACACACACACTATATATATAGTTATACACTAATTTATAAATCATATACACATGTATACGTTAAATATATACGTCTATAGAAGATATATACACATATATACGCACCATTCAATATATATGTACTACTTTAAATAAAATATACTACAATATATATATATATATATACACAACAATATACACACACACACTATATATATAGTTATACACTAATTTATAAAACATATACATATGTATACTTTAAATATATACGTCTATAGAAGATATATACACATATATACGTACCATTCAATATATACGTACTACTTTAAATAAAATATACTACAATATATATATATATATATATACAACAATATATACACACACTATATGTATAGTTATACACTAATTTATAAAACATATACACATGTATACGTACCATTCAATATATACGTACACATATAAAATATATGTACTTCTTTAAATAAAACATATGCTAATTAATATAATAAATTAATAATACTTTATAGTAAATTAGTAATATATTAAAACTAAGTATTTAATTTAAACTAAAAATTCAATTTAAATTATTAAATGGAAAAAATTACAATGTAAGGACTAAGGAGTGAATGAATGTTGAATTTTATTGATTGCAAAATGATTCAAAATTTATAATTTACATGGATGAAAAAATACAAATTTTGCATCATTTTTTCAAAGTCATTCATGTTAATATTAACGGAAAATTGCATAGGATAGTCAAAGTCAACGGGGACAAAATCATGCATTGGAATTGATTCTGCTGAGTTCTCCCATGAAGTCATAATGTCTTCAAGTCTTTGCTCATCATTCGGCTCCACTTCCATTTCTTGATTTCTTCATTCTGCTCTAATCCAATATCTAAGGCAAACTAGAACATTCATTGCATTGCTTCCCAATGAATGTCGGTTGTCTCCAAGTTGGTGTCGTTCCTGACTAAAAGCGCTCTCCGATGCAACGGTTGACATTGGAACATTCAGGATATCTCTAGCTAATCTTGAAAGCACATGATATTGTGCTTCATTATTCCTCCACCAATCCAACGTGTTGATCCGTCGTCTGCAATCCTCTAGCGACGATCTGAGATAATACTTCAGCTCTTCCTAATAAATTGATGTGTAAGCTCCCTAGTCAACACTGTTCCAACAAGGTAAATCATAAAAGTGATCAGGAAAACCACTATGTGCCGGCCTTTTAGAAGATGATGGCTCCTCGGGAGGACGAGGAACGACAACTGAAGTGATATTTGTCGGCACAGCTAAATCAACTAAATCAACATAGTGGTTATATAATTTCTCTATAAGCGTTCGCATCACCCATTGCCGTCCACAAATCAGGTTGTTCTTGTTCTTCATCACCAGAATCATTGTTAGTATTTATCTCTAAGTTAGCATAAATAAGAGTACTAAAGTGACACATAGTATTATATTTCATGCACGGATTTAGTATAGCACCAACCTAGTAAATAGGGGGAATAAAAAAAAAAATTAAAATTTAGCAAACATGACACCAATAGCTTCTTTGTAACCTTCTTTATTTTTATATTCTTTGAGCAAAGCAGAAATATAGGCTATATATGCCAAAATATTACAAATAATATAAGCACCGAAAAATTCAACCGTAGCTATATAAATTTTTTCCAAAAACTTAACAAGATCATTAATTACAGTCCAGTCAGAATCATGTAGCATGCAGTGGGCAGAATCAGCAAACTAACCACAATGTTGGTTAAAAGATAGTGTAACAAGAACTCTATATTTATAACAAGTTTTTAAAAAATCATACATAGCATTCCATCTAGTATCACATTCTTAAGACATCAATATTGGTGCAAGTCCATTTTGTTCACATTTAAGTTTAAAGTCTTTAATTCTTCTTCTACGATTATTTTCTTGAATAAAACCAACGGCAAGCCAAATTTTTTCAATATAAAGTTCAAAAAACTCAAGACCATCTCTTACAATTAAATTATATAAATGAAGAGCACATTTAACATGAAAAATTTCAAGTAACGATGGAGATAACTTAGATTTTAACTTTGTTATAGCAGTTTTGTTGTTAGAAGCATTATCAAAAGCAATACATAAGATTTTATTTTCATTACCGTAAAATTCTATAACTTTAGCAATCGAATCAGCAATAAAATCTCCAGTATGTTTACGATCTTCATCATATAAAAATGCAAGAATTTGTTTTTGCATAACAAAATTACTATCTATCCACTGACAAGTAATGGTTAAATAATCATTTTTATTTACAGCACGACCAAGATCAGAAGTTAGGGACATTCTACATTGAATATTTTTTAACAGTGTTGATAAATAAAAATAATATTGTGAATGAAGTCTAAAAATATCGGTCCTACAAGTAGTTCTAGGAATACCAATAAACATAAGATTATAAATTGCTTGAATATAATGAATAAAGACATCAGAAGAAGGAAAAATAAAAGGCAAACAACCCACAACTATCATTTTAGTTATTTCTTCCCGGTCTCTCAATTTATTATACTTCTTCATTACCTGACTGGTTGCTGGGTCCATTCTAGTTTGTGTTGGTCCACCAACATCTGCACCACCTCGTGCAATATTTAACTCTCTTTCGTGATTATCACTTATATGTCTTATTAACGTACTTGTACCCCCTTGCTTGCCTCCTCCTTTATGCTTATATATTTGTTGACAAATATTGCATTGCACCTCAATATCTGATATACGTTCAAAAACTTATCATGCAATACTAGTTGGTTTACGAGCTCTTGGGGCACGGGGAGGACGGAGAGGGACATTAACCGATTCGGATCTAACGTTAGCATTTTCTACTGCGGGTGTCTCACCAATATTTTCATCATCTTCGTCTAAATTAACTGCTTCTACTTCACATTTTCTTTTCTATACCATAATTTTCTTGAGTTTCTACATAATCCATATCGTGGGCACCTACTTCTTCCTCAAAAGGTTGACTAAGCGGTGTCGGAGGCACACGGGTATATCTACTACTTGAACTACCTCTACCGCTAGTAATTCATTTTTTACTACCAATACCACTTCCGAAATAAATTTTTTTAACACCTTTAGTAGCGAGTTTTCTTAATTTATCCATAATATAAAATAAACTAAAAAAATTTAAAATAAACAAATATAATAAAATTAAATATTCAACAATTAATACACTAAATAAAAATTAAACGTAAGAGAGAGAACGACAATATCAAATTTTGAAAGTATCCGAAGGTTGCGACTTTAGAAACTTCCACTCGTACTTTGTAATTACAAAATTTAAAAATTAAAGTATGCACTTTAGGAAATATATAGAATATTTGAAAATTGAGAATTGAGAGAGAATGAGATTTGAGAGAATGAAAAATTGTGTGAAAAATGATTTGAAAGTGTAGGGTATTTATAGGAATTTTTTTGGGGTTGAAAAATAATTTTAACTGTAAACAATTTTTTTTTAATTAAAAGGGCCAAACTAGCTGTTTGGACCCCAAAATGGCTATATAGCCGTTGGGCCAACGACTAGTTTGGACCAATCTCCAAAATTCTAAAAATATTAAAAAATTGAAATCAGGCCGGGCCGGGCCGGTTAATCGACGGGTCTGCACCGGTTTTGGTTCGGGCAGGGTTAATCGTGCCCAAAAAAAAATTAAAACGGCCCGGAATTCGGTACCCTACAGCCCGTGGGCTGATCGGGCTGGGTCAAACCGAGCTAATTTTTGTAAGTGGGCCGGGTCAACCATGTTTGACACCCTTACTTAGAGGCGACTATTAGTGACAATTATATTTTTATACTCTTTGTAAATTTTTATATAGTGTATAGGACATTGGATCTAATAACAATTAACTAATATCAGTAAAAGTTTTAGTACTCTTTGTTAAAGTAGATAATTATCGCTAAAAATCTTAATTATTGTATTGTTGCATGTAATGGTATGTTTGATCTTAAAGAAAATGTTTTTTCAAAAAATAAATGAGTTTGTTACTCATTTCTAATGTCCGGGATGCAAGTTAAAAGTTATTGCCGCAAGAGCATTTCTATATGTACAAAAAAATAAAACAACAACATACCCGGTGTACGCAATTTCACAATTGGGTCTGAAGAGGTATAATGTAAAGAACATTTATATATAATTTAGGAAAATATACGATGGGAGTAGGATGGGGTGCTAGCTTCCTATTTGACCCAAAACTGATCAATCTAGTTGTGAGCAAATTGAAGAGAGCTCTAATAGGTCTTAAAAGTGGGAGTTGATGGGTGATAGGGCGTTGGGGCTTTGATGCCTTACGGAGGTAGAGACGACAATGAGCTTAAAAGATCAATTACGGAGCTAGTTTTTCGCATTACACTAGAAAAGTCTTTTTTTTTTAAATGTTATCCTTTAAACATTAATTTTTTAAAATATTTTGATGGATCAAACGTAAAAAGATTCTAGAAAATTCTTTTCCTTCCTATCAAACATACTCTAAGTCTTTCTGCTTCAAACACTGCAGGTTAATAACGACGCTAGGAATTTCATTAAAGATGTACAAGATTTAATATATATATATATATATTACCTCACTCTTAATAATAAAGGGTGATAAGCAGGCAGCTGTTCGACATACCTGCTTGTGTTGCCTGTTTCACCTACTTCAATCATAATTTTACTATTTCATCCCTAATTAATTATTATAAGTCATTTAAGTATTAAAAAATTAATGATATTTAATTTAAAAAATAGAAATAAAATGATAAGTTAAAAAAAGATAAAGTGAAAATAAAATAAGGGTAAAGGGTCAAATATACCCCTTAACTTTGCGAAAAGGTCCAAATATACCCTTCGTTATAAGTTTGGTCTAAATATGCCCTCGATGTTAAAGTTTAGGAGAAAATATACCCTTAAACTTTGCGAAAAGGTCCAAATATACCTTTTGTTACAAGTTTGGCCCAAATATGCCCTCGTTAAAGTTTAGGAGCAAATGTACCCCTTAACCTTGCGAAAAGGTCCAAATATACCCTCCGTTACAACCCATAACCCGATCCACCAATTTAGACCAACCCATAACCCGACCCATCAATTTGGACCAACCCATAATCCGACCCAAATTTTGTTTTCCATCATTGAGGGCCCTTTTTCCAGCAACAGAACAATATCTCTAGTAGTCATCTAAACAAGGATCATTCTTTCCGTCTATCTAGCCTTCGGAGGAGAAATTATGAATCTGTTCCGCGAACCTAATAGTGTAACTTGAGGCATCAAATTTATATATTAAAGTGATTCTACTCTACCCCTCGAGAAGTTTGTTGTCAAAATTATCGATATTACTTCCAAAGATTGAAACAAGGCCTATTTCGAATATGACAATCTATTTTTTGGGGTCTGTCTCTCTTAGGAGCTGAAACAGCTGGAGAAGCCATGACCCTGATTCTTCCACATTTTATAACTATTTTGAAATATTTCAGTAGATTAGAGTCCTTCGCGATAAAATCAAACAAAATAGAAACAAACCAAAGTTTGAAAAATGCAATATCAACACAATATTTGAAGTAGAACACACTGGTAATAAGAAAAATGCAACATTAACATAATATTTGAAGAGTCATTGAACTGATGAAATATTTCGATAACATTATAAGATTAAAATTTTGATAAAAAAATTTGGGTCGGTTTATGGGTTGGTCCAAATTGGTGGGTTGGGTTAGGGGTTGTAATAGAGGGTATATTTGGACTTTTTCGCAAAGTTAAGGGGTATATTTTCTCCTAAACTTTAACAGCGAGGGCAAATTTGAACCAAACTTGTAACGGGGGTATATTTGGACTTTTTTTGCAAAGTTTAGGAGTATATTTGCTCCTAAACTTTAACAACGAGGGCATATTTGGGCTAAATTTGTAACGGAGGATATATTTGGACCTTTATGCAAAGTTAAGGGGTATATTTGACCCTTTTTCAATAAAATAATAAATTAACTCTTGATGTTTTGTGCTATCTTCTTCAGTTACTTCAATCATAATTTTACTATATCACCCCTAATTAATTCTTATAAGTCATTTAAGTATTAATAAATTAATAATATTTAATAAAACAATAAATTAGACATAAAATGATAAATTAACTCTTGATATTTTAAATTAATTTGATGTCATATATGAAACTCATTTAAATTTTATTCACAAGTATTTTTATAATAATTTTGTCTTATCACTTTTAATTAATTGTTATAAGTTATTTAAGACATGTATGCTTTGTTGTTTCAATCGTAATTTTATTATATCATCTTAATTAATGTTTATCGTCATCTAAGCCTTAAAAAAAAAAATTTTATAAGAAGGATAAAATACACACAAAATGATTTGTCAACATAAAATATTTATTTGAGTATCAAAATTATATTAGTGCCACAAAAATTACGATCGAACAGAGGAAGACATAAAGTAACATATATTATTTAAAAATGAGAATGCACGTAAACTGGGATTGAGAGAGTATTAATATTTTATTAAAAAATTATGATAAGAGCATTATAAATCACATATTTAACAACTTAAAACTATAAAAGATCTAAAATATTCAATGGACACTCGAACTTATATTAGTGTCACTAAATTGAAATAGAAGAAAAAGTATTATGAATCACAATAATTAAAAATTTAAATTATTTTAATAATTGATTATCTAAATTATATTTGTATCACATAAATTAAGATAAAAAAATAATATATATTCGGTCCGTGCTCAGCACGAGCCTTCAATGTCTAGTATATATATATTTAGGATTTTGCTAACATACTACATGAAGGTAGTAAGTTAGCAATGACTCCATTTTTTATTTTCCTAAAATGCCCTTAGTTTAAAATAATCACTTTACTGACGAGTGTGGATTTTTTTTTATCTTTTTCACCTTAATTTCTCAATTTCCCTCCAAAACCCGTCTTCTTCAATTCCCCCACCCGTCACCCATCTTCTTCAATTCCCCCCCCCCCCCCCCCCCCCCCACACACACAAAACCTTTCAATTAAAAAATTATACGCAATCTTACTACATTTCTACAAGAGACTATTTCTACGACTTAAATCCATGATTTTCTAGTCACGACAGTAATACTTTACCAGTTATTTCTAGTCTAAATTTCTGTTAATTAATAATTTTTTATGTGACATATAAAAAAATAACACGACATATAATTTGAGATGGAGGAAATAATATTATGAGTCCTGGGATACGTGAGATATGCAAACAAACAAATGTTCATCCAACCACATCACTAAATGAATCTTCATGTATTTTTTATTTGTCATTTTATTTAAATATCACTCAAATAATAATACTTCCTTTGAATTATTAGTGTTTGATGATCAATGGGGAAAAGAGGTCTGACACGAACTGGGTTGTTAAGTTTTTTTTTTTCTAAATCTTTTTTTTTAAAAAAAAAAAAATTAGCCAACACACTAATGTAGGTAAAATAATTTCAGGAGTTCACAAAATTTATTATGCGAATCTGCACATAAAAATTTTGCGGTGTCCCTCTTATTACTTTTCATAAAAGTAGTATGAAAAGTTCTACACAGAGAAAAGTTGCACGGGTGAAAACAACACCATGATATTGGAGGTTTAAACGCAAAGGTGAATAGGATTTGGAATCGAAACATCAAGGAGAAGATTACCCCACAAATTTCATCTCTATAATTTTCCTTCAACTTCACTCTACTGAAGGTGGAATATCTAAAACTATTTAGTTTGATATAACAAACGCAATTGTTTAATTGAATACTCCTAATTTCCTATTAATTTTAAAAAATGATTGATATTTATGTTCTTGATTCTTTCATTGTTGTAACATACCGAGTTGGAGGGGTGAGGCTGGATAGAGAAAGTTGAAAGGAAGTTGGGACTTTCGATGAAATGACAAAAATGCTTCAATTTTTAATGTGGTGGCAAAAAAAGTAAGGACATTTAAGGAAATTAAAAAATGGGGAGGAGATTAACATACTATCTTCATGTAGTATGTTAGCAAGATCTATATATATATGTGTGTGCGCGCGCGCGCATATGAAAAAATATGAAAAATAATTTTGAACTATATACTTCTTATATTTTTTCTTATACTAGTTGAGCCGCATGTGCCTAACCCGTGTAACTTTTAATTATTTAAAATTAGATGATTTTATCTATTGCGTAGGTTTTTAATGAAGTGTAAAAAGTTCAAAACATATATTTTATTGTAAGCACATATAAATTTTACCACAAGAAGTTTCAAGTGATTAATGAATTTAATATATTGTAGATGTAGGTGTAGATTATAGACTTTTTAAATCTTCTTAAAATCAAATTTAGTTGATTTGAAATTCTCTTTTGAAAAAAATATTAGTTGTCATTAATTGTGATGACTTCTAATAATGAAATGTTTTACCATAAATATATTTAATTAATTTTCAACTTTTAAATATTAGGAAAAATAGTGAAAAATCTATTTTGTCTAAAAAAAAGACTTTTAATGAAGGATAAAAAGTTTAAACCGACATTTCTAAAACCCTTCACACTTTTAATATATTATAGTTATAGATATAGATTATAGGTTATAGATTTAAATATTAGGAAAAATAGTGAAAAATCGATTTTGTCTAAAAAAAAGACTTTTAATGAAGGATAAAAAGTTTAAACCGACATTTCTAAAACCCTTCACACTTTTAATATATTATAGTTATAGATATAGATTATAGGTTATAGATTTAAATATTAGGAAAAATAGTGAAAAATCGATTTTGTCTGAAGCAAAGACTTTTAATGAAGGACAAAACGTTCAAACGACATTTCTAAAACCCTTCACACTTTTAATATATTATAGATTATAGATATAGATATAGATATAGATATAAATTATAGATATAGATATATAATAGTATAATTTTTTTGACAAAGTCTGTTCAACTGGTCACCCTTCACTACATATGACTACACAATTCGACAGGTAAACTTAATAAGTTATTGCTGAAAGTTGCAAGAAATTAAAGTGTCTTCCACATTTTTCCTTTTTAAAATTTTTGTTTGGTGTTACAAATTTAAAGAAGACTATATTTTCTTCTCAACCAAATCTAGGAATGTCCTATTCAATTTTTCCTTTCTAGTCTGCTTATTCTTTGTGATGATTTATAGTTGTTGCACCTAACATAATATGTTTGTTTTTCAATCACTTTCTAGAGGACAATCTTTTCTTTATTCTGAACCAAATGCCACAAGAGCAACTCTGTGACAGCAACTAATTCTCCCAAAACTGAATGCCGTGCGTGCTTAGTGATGTTAGTTCTCAACCCCCCGTTTCAATTAATATATCTTTCTATTTTTCATATATTTTAAACAGAACCTCCATAGCAAGCTCACTCTTGATGAAGAGGCGATCAATACTTTATTTATCATGCTCCGAACAGCACATGCATTTACTTGCTAATCTTATACCTTTCGTCTTAATTTATTCCCTTAATTGATTCTGAAATCCCCGCATACAAAGTAAAATAAGAACTTCCACGCAAAAATCCTAATTATTGTAGGAATGGCTTTATCCCAGACAAATTGAGTTCAAGCTTGAATGCCCATTCGATTTTTTATTGATTCCCAATCAACTTTGAGAATAAATGACTCACTACGATTATTTTTTCATATCCCCTATCCTCCCATTGAGATGTGAATATATCACTATTCCTGATATCATAAACCACTCTGTTAGAGTATGATCCCTACTGATTGCCTATCTGTGGAACAAGTAAGTATACGTGGTTCACAGAAGTAAAAATTGAACACAATAATTTTTACGTGGAAAACACCCGGCTCAAAAAGGTGTAAAAAATCATGACCTGTACCTCTACAGGATTTAACCCCAATCTTCACTATAACCTTGAGCCTCAACAATCAACACAATTACAAGACTTCTTGTAAACAAGGAATTAAAACTTCTAACTCCTATTACTACAAAACACAAATCTTCTCAAGATAAGTGTTCCCAAGTCTTCGATTTCCCTAACTTAAAGACGTGATTCCTAACTCAATTTATAGAATACTGAGACTAGAACAATTTACTCATTACAACTCAAGAACCTTCCTATTACAAGCAGTCTAAAACATACTAAGTAAGAACTAGGTTCTTCTTCAAGTTGGTGAACGATTTTGCTGATTTTTGATTTTCTTATCTGTGCATGAGCGAGCTATTTGAATGCAGCTTGTCGTCTATATATATGCTCCCTCAGATGCAATCCTTTTTCTTCTTTACTTGTATCTTCTGTAGGACTTT
The DNA here is from genome assembly GCA_030864225.1 of Capsicum baccatum var. pendulum. Lineage (NCBI taxonomy): Eukaryota > Viridiplantae > Streptophyta > Magnoliopsida > Solanales > Solanaceae > Capsicum > Capsicum baccatum. Next base: position 62,918,743 of record CM061559.1, read on the forward strand.
TTCAAGTAACTCACTCCTTGTTGTAACCATCTCACCTTCTTCTAAATTGAGTAGGACTTTTTTGCTTTATCCTTCTGCCTTGTAGACTTCTTGATCTACTCAAACTCTAACTGCTCCAATTATCTTCATATAGCCGTGTGAACATCCTTTTCTTATCCATGTGTTGACAGCTTTATGTAATAATATGCACTCCATATGTCCGAAGCAGTTTCACTTGTATGGACCAGGTTTGCACAACATGTTTCATTTATCTATCTATCATAAAAACTTCTCATGCCTTAACAAATTCCCCCCTTTTGATGATGACAAACTTATCAGCACAATATTACAAAGAATGTGACATACTCAATAAGAAATTAAATAAAAGGATTACAATAGAATGAAACAGGTTAGATAAGTTGAGTTATAAGCATTGTATAATTTTACTTCCACCTTTTGACATCATCGAAAAACTGAGCCAATAAGTGAAAAAACTGTGTAATAATCCATGGCCACTGGGGCAATCACTAAAACAAGCAAGAGTCAGAGCAAGAGATAGCTAAGCATCGAATTAAACAAAAGTAGATCAAGTGAGGCAAAAAAAAAGTTCATTTCATGCACAAAAATAGATACAATTATCATTATCCAGTAAGACCAAAAAGAGAAACAAAGTAGACCAAGAAGCAGGAAAGAAGAGAAAAAAATAAGGAACGAAGGAAGAGTTTTATCTTGAGGAGGTAGAGGGGACAAAAGAGGTCAACGATCGAATGATAGCAACATTTTCAGTTCTTTCCTTCTCCAAGGTGGCTATGAGGAAAGCAATTTGAGATTTAAGAGCCCTTTTTTCATCTTCATGAATAGCCTTGGCAGCCTCCAGTGCAGCCTGTGCAACCTCCATCTCACCCTTCTTTGCCTCTAAGGCATTTCGCAACTTCTGCGTAGGGTTGTCTGCACGTCTCATAGCAGCAGGTAATATAGCATGGTTCACTTGTCCAATCACATCCTTAGTTGTCTGTAAGGACCATACCTTGACAGAGACACGAAAATCATCAAACACAGGGGCAAGCCAGAACTGATAGGGCAGAGCATGACCATTTTTATCTTTGACGAGTACCCTTTGCATATGCTTAATGATGAGTTGGGGAAGGCCTATTGGAATCTCAGAATCCAATAGTTCCATTAAGGTAAGATCAAGAAAGCTTGCAACTGTGTGCATCTCCTGCCTGGGTAAGATCATTTTGGGGACCACATCAAAATACAACTGATAAAGAGAAGACATCTCATTTTTCAGCACCCTAAGATGAGAAGGAAGGAGAGGATTTCCAAAATATTTTCTACAGATATCAAGGGCGGATGGAATATTGTCGAGAGGAGGCCAAGATCTTTTGACATAGTGACCCCAACCTCTAGTAGGAACATTTAGAATTCTACCCAAATCAGCAGGATAAAGATTGATGAGTTTTCCATGAACGGAGGTTGAGATCATGTCCCCAATCGAAACTCCATGTGTATAAAATTCATACACTTCATCTTTTCCAAATTTTCTTTGATGATTACCTTACAAAAACAAGGATGACCACCCCTGAGCCCCCCAATTTGGATACCAAGGTTTCCATATCAGGACCCCCAAAACCAGTGACAACCCTACCTCTAACCATCTTTTATTTCTGAAAATACAGAACATGGTCTGGATGAGAAGCTTTATCAGCAGGAGTATCAACAGTAATATCAATATCAAAATCATCAGGAGGCACAGAAGAAGCATCAGGAAGATAGTTTGAATCTGCGTCAGAGGAGACAGAAGGACTAGGTTTGGAAACCTGTTTCTTCGAAAGTGACAAAGATTTTGGAGAATCTTTAGAAGGAGTAGAGGCTTTTCCAGTAGAGACTTTGGCAGTAGAGGCTTTGACAGTATATTTTGAATATGAGGAGGCTTTGGGAGTGGGGGAAGGGGGATATTTTACGAGAGATATATGGTTTTGATGTTTTATCTATGGTATGCTTCTGCTTTAGCTTTCTCTTGGAGCGAATGAGAATGTCAGGAGAGAAATCACATGGGGGAGGAGAAGTATTAGGCACAACTCATTTTTTTTTACTTGCCCTAAGTGTCTCTTCCAAACAAGCATCTTCCTGTTGTTTTCTTCTCTGAGTATGTGGAGTTTGAGATGAAGTAATGACGATAGAAGAGTGTTCAGGAGTATCATCATCGATATCAATGGCGACAAATGAGGGTTTTCGTTTCAGAGTCGATCTCGACCGTCTAGGAATAAGGTTGGAAATTGGAATTTCATCTCGATCAAGGATTTTAAGAGGAGCTACTGATAGTGGTAAGGGTTCTGGAAAGAGTGAGAGTTTAAACAAAGAGTGAGAAAAGGGGCATGGTAAGGTCTTGAAGAATGGGAAATCAAATAGGTTGAGAAGGATTTGGGGTTGGATAAGTGAGGGTAAATTGATGTTTGGGTGGAGAATAAGTTGTGTAGAAGGATTAATATAACATTTTGTGGAAGAAAGAGGAGAGGAAGAATATGCCATAGTATGGTGAATATTCAGAGGTTGAAGGGGAATTAGAGATAGGAGGGAAAATAAGAGGCGTATTTAAGAAGAGTGAGAAGGAAGTTGAAGGATGAAAGGACTGTGAATATGGAGAAACGTGTTGATGTAGAGGTTCAGTACGGATGGGAAAGGTCTGGCAGCCTTTTGGAGAAGATGACTGTTAGGTTTTGGCAGTTTTAATCATTATAGAAAGAACCATGTAGATGACCTGTTTCTCTTAATGCTGCTATGGAAAATAATAATCATACCTGTGTTTCTCTTAATGCGTTATTTGATGATGAGGAAGATAGTGAATCAGATTATTAGATTGTAGTTGTTGGTTCTTGTTTATGATTGTGACATGTAGACATAAATTATTAGAATTGATATTTATTTTGGATTGTGACGTTTAGATTTAAACTTGTCTTGAAATGTTTAAACTATTTGACTCGTTGTTTGTTTTGGATGTTTCAAAGTGGTTGAATTTTTAAGTTTTGGTTGTATTTGTAATTTTTAAATTTTACTTTGAGAAATATATTAGGTATGTTGTTACTGTTTGTAACATGAAAGGATATTCTGACTACAGTGGTCGGAGTAGTCAATACTTTTCTGGAAAAAAAATATTATTTTCCGGCTACATCTATCGAAAAAAATAATTATATTATCATTTTTCAACTATAGTAGTCGGAAATAATTTATTTATTAAATAATTATTTATTAAACTTCCGACTAAAATAGTTGAAAATTTTTTATTTATTAAATAATTCTTAATTAATATTACGACTACATTAATTGGAAAACTAATAATTATTAAGTAATTATTTTTAATTATTTTATTAAAATTTCGACTACACTAGTCAGAATATTATTTTTGTTGAATCATTCTATAATTTAATTTTTGCGACTGTTGTAGTCGAAAATTTCCGACAAACTTTTTTTCGGCTATCACTAAAAAGTCGAAAATGTCTTATTTTTCGACTATATTTCGACTACATGTGCTGTCGAAAAATTGCTATTTTCTAGTAGTGATTTTACTATTAACTAAAATGAAATTTTTTTAGATAAACATAAATATGACTCAAATGTATTGGAATGGAAGAGAGAAGAAGAAAACTCGAAGAGAGACAGAATGATTACTCTTTGTATTGATCCTTGCATTAATTCAATTAGAAGATTGCATCCCATTTATAAGAAACTAAAGAGAATAAAAAAAGAGAATAAAATAAGAAAAATATGATATTTTCTACTAAATTAAATATTTTGCAGTGATTGTAAACCCTAAGCTTGAAAGAAGATAAATAATATTAGACTAAAGAGAAAAAGTAAAATATTTTACCATTATTGAAGATCATAGAATAGAAATAAAGTAAATTTTAGCATTCCCCCTCAAACTCAAATTGTTGGTGTATTCAACTTGAGTTTGAATAATTATTCTTAAAAAAAAAAACACTTTTTTTAAAAAATTATGTTGCGGCAATCTAAAAAAGTTGATCTTCCTCATATTCTTCTTCCACTAGTAGTGCTTGTAAATTATCTTGAGTGTCTTTAAACTTGCATACTTTTGTAATATGACCCTTTTATTTGCAACTTCTACATAATGCATCAGATCTTTACCAACAAAATTTTTCAATGTATATTTTTTTGCAATATAATAATCAGCTTTTTTATTTTGGTGATTTACATAAAAAATAGCTTCAACAATTTTTTCTTGTTGGCAAGCTCTTCTTTGCTCCTGTGCTTGAAGAGCACTTGTCAATCCTATAAAAGAAATGATAGAGAGATCTTTAGACTCTTTCAAAGCAGATATTTTAGACTCAAATCTCTCAGGAATAGCCATCAGAATTTTTTCAACTATTCTACTATCTTTAAAATCCTCACCAAACTACCTAGTTCTATTGACAATCGAGAAATTCTGTTAGAATATTTAGTGATTGTCTCACCTTCTTGTATCCTAAGAGATTCAAAATCTCTTTTCAAATTTGAAATTTGATTGTCTGTCTCGTTCACTTTCTTGGTACCCCTTTTCAAGCTTTTTTCATTTTTTTTTTGTTATTTCACATGCAATGATTTTAGAGAAGATTTAATCAGCAACTGAATTTTGAATTACAATTTTTGTTTTATACTTTATAAATTTCTCTTTTGAGTGAAATTTGATTTCGACAATAAAAGAATTTTTAGGGAGTGATTGCATTTGTATAGGTTTATCTTCCTTTACAACTTCCTACAAATCATAAGCTTTACGATAAGATTTTATCTTAACTATCCAAATTTGATTGTTTTCACTAGTGAAGATTTGTGGCGCATTGAAAGAGAAAGTATTGCTTGTCATGGTTTGAAAAACGAAGTTTAAAATAATATGGATTAAAAATTAGTAAAAAAATAATCCTGCACTAAAAATAAAAGTAAGGGCTAAAAATAGTCAACAACAACAAACCCAGTGTATTCCCACCTAATGTGGTCTGGGGGGGGGGGTAAGATGTACGCAGTCCATAGCTCTACCTCTAAAGAAGTAGAAAGACTGTTTCCGATAGACCCCCGGCTCAGGACAAGAGACACCACACAAATAGTTAAAAGTAGGTTGAAAATAGTTATGGATTAAAAAAGGTAATTGGAAATTTTCCTTCGATAAATTGACAGATCCATGAAGATTGATGAAGACACTGATCCTACTGTTATGAAATGAAAGAGAGAAGAATTAAAATTAAATAGAGGCTGACAGTGTATTTGGTATGAAGAAAAACATTTTTCAGAAAATGTTTTTCAATTTTCTTATGTTTGGTTGGCTTAAAGGTTTTGGAAAATGTTTTTCAAATCAACTTATTTTCCTCAATTCTATGGAAAATGACTTTCCTTCAAAAAGTAAGACAAACATTTTCCAAAACTCTGTTTCAACCTCACTCTTAAGTTGAAATATTCATACAACTCTCAAAATCACCCATCCCTACTCCGACCCTCAATCTCCCACCCCTACCCCGCCTCCTACCACCCCTATTAAAAATAAATATTTTAAATTTTTTTCTTACCTCATCCCCCTACCCAAAACTCAAACCCCTACTCCCTTAAAAAAAAAAAAAAATTTAAAAAAAAAAGTTCAAACTTTTTTCTTACCTCCCCTACCCGACCCCCTACCAACCTCCTCTCCCCCCCTCCCCTCAAAATAAATAAATTTTTTAAAATTAATTTTTAAAATTTTAAAATTTTTTTCCTTACCCCACCCTCACTCCCCTACCCCGACCCCCACCTCTTAATACTCACCATTCAAAAAAAATATTTCAAATTTTTTTCTTACCCCACTGTTTCTCCCTTACCCCCACCCCCTACTAGCCCCCCAACCTCTCAAAAAATTAATTTGTTTTTTAAAAAATTAAAATTATTTTCTTACCCCACCCTTATTACCTATTTTGACAACCCCAACCCCCCCAACCCCCACACCTACCAACCTCCTTTCCAAAAAAATTAATGTTTTTAATTTGTTTTTTTAAATTTAAAACTTTTTCTTATCCCACCCTTTTTATCCTATTCGTTCTCATTGATTTTGTTAAATATATACAAATACTTTTAGAAAATATATACTTATTCAATTTACATAACGAACACACGAATATAAGTAAGAAATACCTTATTTTTCTAGAAAATATTTTTCCTCGTTCAAATCGAACACACCCTAAAAAAAGTATTTTTTGAGATCAAAAATTATTTTTCTAAAATGTATTTTTACGTTTTACCTAAACACTAGAATGTATTTTTTGAAAAATATTTTTCATTCACCAACCAAATACTATAAAACATTTTTCAGAAAATATTTTCCATCCACCAACCAAACATAGGAAAACAAGTAAGAAATTAACTTGTTTTTCAAAAAAACATTTTCCATGAAAAATATTTTATATCGTACCAAACACACCCTGAATGATAACTCTTTGTATTGATTCTTTCATTGATTCAAATACAAGTGTACATCTCTATTTATAAGCAACTAAATAGAATAAAACAAGAAGAATATGTTATTTTCTACTAGACTGTAAATATTCTACAATTAATGTAAACTCTATATTTGAAAGAAAATAAATAATATAAAATATTCTAAAACTAAAAAAAAAGTAAAAACATTCTATCATTATTAAAGATCATAGAATAGAAAAAGGTAAATTTCAACATCAAATACTTTCTTGATAAATTTGAAACACTTCTCTTTCTTTCTTTTTCTTTTTACTTTTTTCAGCTACTATATAAACCTAAACATATACACTCTAAGTAAAATACAAATTTATGATGAAATATTTTGATGAAAAAGTTTAGCATAATTTGTAATGAATTTGTGACGAGTTTATGATATATTGTTGGTTTGATGCACTAACACAAAATTTAATACTGTGAATGAATTTATAACGGATATGATGATCCCACAAGTCAGTTACAATTTCGTCGAAAATGACGTCTGTAACCAGTTTATTACAAAAACAAGCATCTGTCACAATTTTGTCAGACATTTTGATCTATCACAAATGAAGTTTTCACTATATATAATATATTTTTTGAAAAGATAAAATAAAATTACGATGGACAATCCATCTCAAAATTGTGACTGACCAATGATTTTGTTGGAGTCCCACATCGGTGGGTTAAAGGGTTTTTGGTCTCCTTATATGGTCTTGGGCAATCCTCCCTTCATGAGCTAACTTTTGAGGTTGAGTTAAGCCCAAGGTCGATTTCTTTATCATGATATCAGAGTCAGGCCCACCCAGTTCATTGTTTTCGATGTTGGGCCCCCCATCTTATATTGTCCACACTCTAGATGTCCAGCCCTGGGCGTGCGGGTGAGTGTTGAAGTCCCACATTGGTGGGTTAAAGGGTCCTTGATCTCCATATATGGTCTTGGGCAATCCTCCCCTCATGAACTAGCTTTTGTGGTTGAGTTAAGCCCAATGTCCATTTCTTTATCAAATTTTGTTTCAAATTATGACGGACGGAAATGTGGATTCTATACGCAGATTATTTCAGTAAGACAAGTATTCGTGTTGCATGCCTAATACGGGAATTCCTAGCTCGAGACCTTTCACACGAAGCGAAGCACGTAAGTTGAGACGACTCCAAGCCTTGTTCATATTCTTGGCCATGTGTGAGGCCCTTGTGAGACCATCTAAGGGCCTATACTTAATAAAATGTGAAGAGGCCCACCAAGACACCCCAAGCCTACCCACTTAAATGCCAAGGGTATTTTGGTCTTTGTCTCTCCTTTCTAAGTGACTATATAAGCCATGTAATAGGGCTAGTCTTGCTTTAGTTCATTCCTATTATTCAAGAAACAAAAGACTAGTAAATTTTTTACTTCTCTTTCTCATTTGGAGAGGCCAAAATTGAATTCTCACTAGTAGAGTTATACTGGTGTTGTATCTTGGCTAGAAACTAGGTTCTTGGGGTATTTTGAGTTCCTTTTGGTCCAAGTAAGAACTTGGTATTGATATTTATTAGTCTTAGGGTCCTTTCTCTTGTTAGGGTTCTTAGATTAATGAATATTGTGTGTCAAGTTTCTATCTCTTTCTTTGTAAATCTTGTTAATATTGTGTTGTTGAATATAAAATTCTAGTGAAGCCGTGTGGGGCAAATTCGATTCAATATTGTCTTTGTTGTTCTTGTTGTTAAGCTCACTTTTCTATCTCAAACAAGTGTTGCAAGCCTAGTGAAGCCGTGTGTGGCCATTTTCAATTCACTAGCACTTTGTTGTTCGTGTTGTTGTTCTTGTGTTGGTTGGAATCTCTTGATACACACTTAGTATTGTATCATTTGGTATCAAAACCATCTTTGGTATTGTTCTTACAATACCAATCTTGGGCTTTCTTGCTAAGAAAATTAAAAAAATAAAAAAAACTGAAAAAAAAATCAGAAAAGTGCAAATCTATCCATTTTGGGTGCTTAGCCGAAACTGTGTTGTTGTTATCTTGGCCAAGATGTGTTTGTTGTGTGTCTAGAACTTGTAGTCTTTTGTTTGTTTAGAGTATTTTTAGTGTTGGTTTCTTTCTCATCAACACTAAAAAGTGTCCAAATCTAAGATTGAACTTGAACTTGTTGAAGTTGTAGATGTGAACAAGGTGTGGCCGAGTTGGATGTTGTTGTTACCTAAACCTTGACCGATTTGATGGTCTTGTTGTAGTGGAGTTGGAAACTAAAATTGTTGTTGTTCTTGGAGTTGTTTTTGTGTTCTTAAGGTTCTTCACCCTTTCATCATCTTGTTAATCCTTAAAGTGCAAACTAGATCTAAAAATGTGAAAGACAAGCTTGTAGTAGTTGTTAGTGAAAGACTTGGCCCTATCACTTCAAAGACTTTTCATCTACTTTTCCTTGATTTAAGGACCTTGTTTCAAGAAGAAAGTTCAAAGAAGTCAAGTTTTGCTTTTGAAATTTGAACAAAAAGGCTCCAAGACCACTTTCCCTCTATTAACCTAATCCACCAATTCCAAACTGTATATTGATCAAGACTTGAAATTGGGAAATAAAATTTTGATAAAACTCGAGGCCAGTAGTGGACTGTCACATCACTAAAGTACTGTTCACGCAATATTTTTAGTTCAAATTTTAGATTTCTTAGTTTCATTTTATTGTTTCCTAGTTTCGTTTGTTTGATCGACACTAATTGACAACCTAGTAATACCCTACTAGCTTCTAAGTTAGTTTTGTGTACGTTCTTCGTGTTAACGTTGTTTGTTTGTGTGCTTTTGTCGTTTGAATACGTTGTAACTCTTGGCTCTAGTCCGACGAGAATTCTTTGAGTTTCAAACAAGAATCCATTTCGAGCAAGAGCATACTTATACCTTACGAATTCCCAGGTTCCTAGCCAATCTACAACACTTGTGGAACTTGAGTGTGAGTGAACCAAGAGAGTGGGAGTGAGAAGAGGGATTTAAACTAACTTGTTTGTTTCTTGTGTAGGTGATACCTTAATAATGGAGGGAACCACGTCTCAAACCGTGGATTCTAATAAAATGGAGAATATAAGGGTCACTCTTGAGGCTATTAACCGAGCTCTTGAAAGGTTGAGTACGGAAGTGGGAGTCATAAAGGAAGAAGTGACGACTATTAGTGGGAGGTTAGAACAAGTGGAGAGTCAAGTCCTTCTACTCCTAGACATGTTTCGTCAAGTAGACATGATAGAAATTCCTCCGCCACCGTTACTCCCGAAACGTGGCCACAATTGCCAAATCCTTCACTAGCTCCACTAAATGCCGCAAGCCAAACCACTTATAACCCTCTAAACCGAGACTCCAATAGACCAACCCATTCCCAAACGCCTCAAGTTCCGCAAGAGGTACTCGGACGTCAAATGCCTCCATAAAATTTGAACCCTCTTCCAAGCTCCACTAAACCAAAGACCACCACCTCCACAAAATCAAATTCCTCCAAATCAAGTTCCAAATATCCAAAACCGTCCCGTCCACCTTGAGAAATATGGTAGAGAGGATTATGAAGGGTATACAGCCTTTGACGATGCCTACATGAGGGAGGAAGAGATGAGAGGGGGCCGTGTGGATCCAAGGAGATACTGAGGGTATGGAGAAAGGGGAAATCGACACTTAGAGAGAGACGTAGGCATCAATACCATCAAATTGAGCCTACCTATATTTAAGGGTAAAAGTGACCCCGAGGTGTATCTTGCTTGGGAGTCGGCGTGTGATAAAGTGTTTTAAGTGCATGATATCTCAGAGGAGAAGAAGAGTTGTTATGCCATAGCTCATTTTGAAGGCTATGCTAACACTTGGTGGGAATACGTGAAGCGGTTCGGCAACGAGTTGGTAGAGGGACAACCACCACCAAGGTTTCGATTAAGGTGCCTAATGAGTCAACGGTATCTTCCCGAAAGTTATCGTCATGAGTTGCTTACTAGGTTGTACAATTTGCGATAAGGGAATCGAAGTGTTATGGCATACTATGAAAAGTTTCAATAACTCATGTTGAAGCTTGATCATCGGGGAGAACAAATTGTCCATGACATTATTCGGCTCAAGTGTGGGTTGAACAAAGAGGTCTCCACCCATTTGATGCTTCACAAGTTTAATACCGTTGAAGGAATTTTCCAAGCGGCTCTTGAGATTGAAAGGGAGCTCAAAGAGAGATCGTCGTTCAAGGCATAGGTACCATCAACCTCGGTTTGGCCGATAAGCAAAGATATGGTTCAACTATCTTCGGGTTAGCCCAAAAACAAGGACCAACCCACCACTACAAGGCTGCCCAAGAATAAAACAGTCCATAAATTTCCTCCCCGGCAAGAAGCTCACAAGTATCCTAATCCTAAAGGGTTCCAATGTTTCAAGTGCCAAGGTTAGGGACATAAATCCAATGAATGTCCAAACCGATGTAATATGATCCTAAGGGAAGGGAGATTGTATTACCTTGGTGAGGAAGTGGGTCTTGAAAAAGAAGAGAATGAGGTCGAGCCTCAAGATGGAGAGGAACCCAAAAATGATCCATATGATGATGATAATGATTGTGAGGATGTTTATCCGCAAGAAAGAAAGTGCGTGGTTCCAAACTTTGTAGTGGGGCATGCCATGATTAGTAATGTAATAGATGATCCTAGCCAATGTGAAAATCTATTCCATACTAAATGTCTTGTGAAGAGAAGTATGTGTACTATCATGATAGATAGTGGAAGTTGTGCGAATGTGGTTAGTGTTGCAATGGTGAACTTCTTGAAATTGCCGACTACACCTCACACTAGTCCTTACAAGTTGTAATGGTTGAATGAATGCGGCGAGTTAAAGGTCACAAGGCAATGTGTGATACGTTTTAAGGTAGCCAACTATCATGACGAGGTGCTTTGTGATGTGATACCAATGCAAGCTTATCACTTGTTGTTAGGAAGGCCTTGGCAATACAATAGGTTGATCAAACATGATGAAAGGTCTAATCGGTATACACTTGATAAGGATGGCCGCAAGGTCGCTCTTCATCCATTATTGCCTTTCCAAGTGAATGAATTACCCCAAAAGATGCAAAAATTGAGAGAAAGGGGAAAGAAGACCGAGAGTGAGGGGAAAAGAGGGGAACCCGAGAGTGAAGGAGTAGGGGAAACCGAGGGGATCCTAATTTCTAAGGGGCAAGGAAGTGTGGTGATGATGGATAGGAGAAAAGAATTATTTGTGGATCATGACAAGGACACTCCGATGCTTCTCTTGGCTCATTATTTTAATACTAACGCCACTAATATTTCCATTTCTCATCCTATTTCTCATGTTTTGCAGGATTACGAGGATGTCTTCTCAAAGGAATTACCGCAAGGATTGCCCTCACTTCGGCGAATTGAACACCAAATAGATTTTGTGCTGGGTTCACAATTGCCCAACAAACCGGCTTATAGGAGCAACCCGACGGATACCAAGAAATTGCAATGCCAAGTTGAGGAACTCCTCAACAAAGGGTATATCAAGGAGAGTATGAGCCCTTGCATAGTCTCGGTGCTACTAGTTCCCAAGAAAGATGGGACTTGGCGTATGTGCGTTGATTGCCAAGCCACCAACAAGATAATGGTAAAATATCGTCACCCTATTCCTAGGTTAGATGATATGCTTGATGAATTGAGTGGTTCGTGTTTGTTTTCTAAAATTGATTTGAGGCGTGGCTATCATCAAATTTGTATGCAACCGGGTGATGAATGGAAAATTGCCCTAGACCAAATTCAGTCTCTATGAATGGATCGTTATGCCATTCGGCCTAACAAATGCTCCAAGTACTTTCATGAGGCTAATGAATCATGTGATGAAGCCATTTATTAGAAAGTTTATTGTTGTTTACTTTGATGATGTGTTGGTGTATAGTAAGTCCTTAGATGAGCATGTAAAACATTTACAATGTGTGTTTGATGTCCTCCGAAAGGAGAAGTTATATGCTAATCTAGAAAAATGTTCTTTTGGTGTCCATGAGGTTGTATTTCTTGGATTTATGGTGAGCTCAAGAGGGGTCGAAGTGGATGAATCTAAGATTGACGCCATTAAAAATTGGCCAACTCCCAAAACCATAGGTGAAGTGAGAATCTTCCACGGGTTGACTAGTTTTTATAGATGTTTTGTCAAAGTATTTAGCACCATTATCGCCCCCTTAACCGAAGTGATTAAAAAAGATCGGCCTTTCAAGTGGGGAGATAAACATGCTAAGGCCTTCGAGGACTTGAAAGCTATACTCATCTCGGCCCCTTTGCTACAATTGCCGAATTTTGACAAGACTTTTGAGGTTGAATGTGATGCTAGCAAAGTTGGCATAGGCACAGTTTTAAACCAAGAATTGAAGCTTACAGCCTACTTTAGCAAAAAGCTCAAAGGAGCAACTCTAAACTACTCTAGGTATGATTTAGAGTTGTATGCCTTGATTAGAGCCTTGGCCACTTGGCAACATTATTTATGGCCTAAAGAATTCGTGATCCGAATGGATCATGAATCCTTGAAGCATCTATGGTAACAGGACAAACTTAACCGGCGGCATGCCAAATGGATTGAATTTCTTGAAACTTTCCCTTAAGTTATTCAATACAAGAAGAGTAAAGACAATGTGGTTGCCGATGCTTTATCCTGAAAATATGTGCTTGTGTCTACTTTGTCGTCTAAGTTGATGGGGTTTGAAAGCCTCAAGTCTTTATATCCCGAGGACCCTCACTTCGCTCTTATCTATAGGGAAAGTGAAGAGTTGGATAGGGATAGGTGAGTTACGGATAGGGGTTCCCTTCCCTATACCAAATTTGATGAATACTTGTTTAAAGGTAGACGATTGTGAGTTCCCTCAATTTTGTGGAGAGAATTATTTGTGAGGGAAGCACACAATGGCGGTCTAATGGGCCATTTTGGGGTCAAGAAGACCCTCGGAATTTCGGAAGAACAATTTTATTGGCCTAGAATGCACAAGGATGTGGTTCGAATTTGCGGCCAATGTATTGAGTGCAAAAGAGCCAAGTCACGGCTCCAACCCCACGGGTTGTACACCCATTGTCCACCCCTTTGCGTCCTTGGCTTGACATATCAATGGACTTCGTGTTGGGATTGCTGAGGACTAGAAAGGGGCGGGATAGTATTTTTGTCGTGGTGGATCAATTTTCCAAGATGGCTCACTTTATTCCTTGTTCTAAATGTGCTGATGCGCCTAGTATAGCCTCTTTGTTTGTTGATAATGTTGTAAAACTTCATGGTGTTCCGAAGACCATAGTGAGTGATAGGGATTCTAAATTTCTAAGCCACTTTTGGAAGTCCATGTGGGGTAGACTCGGTACTAAGTTATTGTTTTCGACTTCATGTCACCCGCAAATCGATGGCCAAACGGAAATAGTAAATAGGACCTTAGGGTCTATGCTACGGTCCATGGTTAAAGAAAAAATGACTTTTTGGTAGGAGAACTTACCGTTGATTGAGTTTGCTTATAATCATGTTATACACTCGAGCACGGGGATGACACCCTTTGAGTGTATATACGGCATCAACCCCCTCACCCCTTTGGATTTAATCCCTTTGCCAAGTGATCTTGTGATAAGCTTAGATGGAAGCAAACGGGTCGAGGCCATGAAGAAGCTACATGAGAAGGTGAGGTTGCGGTTGGAGAAGAAAAATCAAGAAGTTGCGAGGCGAGCCAACAAAGGAAGAAGAAAGCTCATTCTTGAACCGGGAGATTGGGTGTGAGTGCACCTAAGGAAGGATAGATTCCCGTCTCAAAGGAATGCTAAGTTGATGCCACGGGGTGATGGCCCATTCCAAGTATTAGAAGGGATCAACGACAATGCCTACAAGATTGATCTACCCCCGGAATATCAAATGCACAACACTTTCAATGTGTGTGATCTCTCTCGGGTGGAAACGATGGAGGATGGCAATGATCCAAATTTGAGGACAAATTCCCTTCAAGATAGAGAGGATGATACGAGAATTCCTAGATCGAGACCTTTCACACGAAGCAAAGCACGTGAGTTGCAACAACTCCAAGCCTTGTTCACATTCTTGGCCATGTGTGAGGCTCTTGTGAGCCCATCTAAGGGGCTATATTTAATAAAATGTGAAGAGGCCCATCAAGACACCCCAAACCTACCCACTTAAATGCCAAGGGTATTTTGGCTTTTGTCCCTCCTTTCTAAGTGACTATATAAGCTGTGTAATAGGGCTAGTCTTGCTTTAGTTCATTCCTATTATTCAAGAAACAAAAGACTTGTAAATTTTTTACTTTTCTTTCTCATTTGGAGAGGCCAAAACTGAATTCTCACTAGTAGAGTTATACTAGTGTTGTATCTTGGCTAGAAACTAGGTTCTTGGGGTTCTTTGAGTTCCTCTTGGTCCAAGTAAGAACTTGGTATTGATATTTATTAGTCTTAGGGTCCTTTCTCTTGTTAGGGTTCTTAGATTAATGAATATTGTGTGTCAAGTTTCTATCTCTTTCTTTGCAAATCTTGTTAACATTGTGTTGTTGAATATAAAAGTCTAGTGAAGTCGTGTGGGGCTCTTTCGATTCACTAGCAATATTGTCTTCGTTGTTCTTGTTGTTAAACTCACTTTTCTAGCTCAAACAAGTGTTGCAAGCCCAGTGAAGCCGTGTGTGGCCATTTTCGATTCACTAGCACTTTGTTGTTCATGTTGTTGTTCTTGTGTTGGTTGGACTCTCTTGATACACACTTAATATTGTATCAATGCCTCCCTTGTGGGTTCAAATCGTGAAAATGATTTTTTGCATAAATGCAGCTGTAATTAAACCTTTGTGGTTAAGCCCTTCCCCCAACCCTCTGCATAGCGGGAGTTATAATACATCTCCCTTTTTAAATTCTAATCAAAATTATTTAATTTTGTGAGCGAGAATTCCTTCACAGCAGTAACAAAATTGTGACTATTCTTGCTCTCATATGGCCAAGTTCAATTCTCAACTTTTTACCTACATGGAATCTATATCTATAATCTATATTTATAATCTATATCTATATCTATCTATAATCTATAATCTATATCTATAATATATTAAAAGTGTGAAGACCCTTAGAAAAGTGATTTGAACTTTTTGCCCTTCATTAAAACATTCCGCAATAGAAAAAATCGTCTTTTAACTATTTTCTAATAGTTTTTAAAACTAAAAAATTCATTAGAATTTAATTATTAAACTTTTCCTTATTTGAATTATATACCTAAAGTTTAGGGTTCTTTTTGAATTAGTATTTGTATAAAGAAAATCAATCGTTTAGTAGACAATTTAAGTCTTTCCTGAAATAATGTATACTTTTTGAAGAACAATTTTATTTATATTTTAACTACCTAGATATGTCATTAAATCCTTCAAGTCAAGTTTAATTGATATTTTTTTCCTTCACGTATCTATTCACTTTAGGTAAAATTTTGTTCACAGTTAATTTTATTTGTAATTTTCTTAGGTTTAGTTATTTAATCTAGCTAAAAAAATCATGATATATTTCGTATTTTTACATCAATTACAATTTCACTTTTATAAAAATAAAAAAAAATAAAAAGAATTTTTTAAATTCTATTTGAATAATTTTTTGGATCAAAAGTTATGAAAACATACCACCACTTAATACTTTTTATTCTCAGCTTGGTATTAATTCAAGTTGACTTTTTTTTTCATTCATTATTATCACCAAAATGTTGTTTGAATTTTTTATCCTTTATTAACAAATTTGTCTTTTGCTCCAATTAGAATACCAAAATATAATTTTAAAACCTAAATGATTGTTGGCTTTGTTCGTGGCTTTTTAATTTTACTTTTTTCCTCCAATTATTATACCAAAAATATAATTTTAAAAACTAAATGATTGTGGGCTTTGTACGTGACTTTTAAGTTTATGGAAAACAATTAACTTTTCTTTCATTAGGTTTAGGATTCTTTTGTGTTTTTCTTTGTTTAGGAGTTTTCCTTCTACGGCTTCTTCTTGGCTTGGTATTCAATTTGGTTAAGAGCTTTATTCGATCAATTATTCTTTGATGCACTGATTCTTCTTCTTGTTCTTTTCTTTTATGCAGACCCTGAGTAGTATTAAAAAAGGGAGGAGCATGAAAGAATGAGGGTTTGCTATAGTTTTTTCATATTTTCTTCCTTCCATTCTGTATTAATGTTATATACATATTGATTAACTATGACATTATCTTGCCAAACTTCTCAAGGCTATTTTGCATATGTGGGATCACAATTTTATATCTTTCATATTTATAAAGTAATAATATTTGCCTTTAGTGTTGTGTCAAGAGCTCTTTCTTTCTACTTGCACTATTATGTTGATCTACTTTTTGTACCAAAAATTGACTTGTTCACTCGATTATTTATAGTTTCGCCTCTTTTAAAATGGGTATATAATACCAAAGTTATCGCTGCAGCTTATGGTCCTAGGGAGGTAATTCCGCATCTCAATCAATCTGTTGATTCGACCTTTTTCGAATTATGAATCAAATTTTTGTTTTTTTTTAGCATTATGGTCAAGGTGAAGTGGTGGTTTTGAACTGAAAAATAAAAGAGGAAAGTTGATCATGTAGCAATTTGTGTGACATTGTCTTCCACGGTGAAGGGAGAGTGGCATCGTAATTCAAAATATACAAACTCCTCTATCAGTCGTGCCATGTGAAATTGCCTTCCTAAATAATTCATCATATAATTTTATTGTTCTTATCAAGTGAAATTTTTCTTTGATCCAGTAAAGTAATTAATTGATCGGCAACTGATGCCTAACAGAACAAAAGTGAATTTTGATTGGCTTAAATTTTGATTGGCTTTAGTGCATTTTATTGAAAAGGTAAATAGTTTTATTAATAATAGAAACATCTCCGGTATACAAGAAGCAGTATACCAAAAATTAGAAATTACCTCCTTCACTATGCCTAACATCACCGGTTGCAATTCAAACCATCTCAAAATCTCAAATTATAAGAGAGTTTTCACTGGACAATGTGCATCTTCATGTGCATTCTTGCAGATGAAGCATCAACTGCCATATGTAATATTGAGATAGCTGTGAAGAATAAGGAGGCTCAGGGCATGATGTATAAGAATTTACTAACAAGATCGTATTGATTGCGAAGCTCCAGCCCAGAAATTTTGTGAAACTACCGGTATATTACTTTGCAGGAGAGGAAAAGATACTTGTCTATGAACTTGTCCCCGACAAAACTCTTGGCTATTTCTTATTTAGTTGGTTTCAATATGCTATAATTATTTCATTGCTACAATTATCGATATGGAAACGACCTACCTCTTGCATAAATGCGAGCGGTAAGGCTGCATAAAATAGACACAATGTGGTTTGCTTCAGTGGTGGAGCCATCTAATGCGAAGGGATATCAAATGAGATCAGTGGTGGAGCCACCTCACGCGAAGGAATGTCTCCAGAAAATTACACTGTTTAGCTATACATTACAACAATTCCCATATGGAAAAGTGCCAAAAATATTACTCTATGAGATAGAAGAGAACACCAGTGTAGTATTTAATCATACAGACTAACTTCTTCCGAAATAACATAATGTTGTGAGGAAAAAAGAATCAAGTCAAATTCATTATGTTTACTTTTCTTTTCTTGTTTTCAGAGAGACGAGTTACATACTTGATCACTACTACATACAGAATAATACAATGATTTTTAAAATAACATAGAAGAATATTGAAAACTACCTGTATTTGATCATTTCAGGAAAAATTAGAACATCTCCATCCGATAGCCCAATGTCTTCTTCACGTACTTCGCAAATCGTCAAAACAGTCTACCACAAACAATCACCCAGCAACAAACACGTTAACCTCAATATCACACTTGCAAAGCTAACATAGTAAAACTACAGACAGCATTCTAATTGATCATCGAAGTGGAATTCTCATATTGTGTGCTAATAATTCATCCAATATGCATTTAAAAAGCTAATAAAGTAAACCTACTAATTGTGCACTCAAATCAATCAGCTAACAATTCTTATACTGTGTTATACTTTGAACATTTCGTGTCCCTAGAAGTTACAAACAAATGCTCAACAACGTTATGAGTTAAGAGTCAAAAGACACGTAAAGTATCCCCGTTTTTGAGTTTCATACCGAACTATCAAGTGTGTGAGTTTCATACTTGAACTATCACCAAATGTTTATCGAAACACACCTCAACTATTCAATAAACATTTGGTGATAGTTCAAGTAGGAAACTCAAAAAATCCGAATACTTTAGGTGTACTTTTGACTCTTCACTCATAATGTTCTATACAATACCGAAATTTAGTACCGATATGCTAATTTCTGAAAAATCCAATAGAGGTGAAGTTCATCAAATGTTTATTGAAACAGGCCACAACTATTCGATAAACATTTGGTGATAGTTGAGGTGTGTTTCGATATTTAGTAATAATTTAAGTAGAAAACTCACACTTAACAGTTTAGGTATGCCGAGATAATTTAGGTGTATTTTTAACTCTCCACTCGAATGCTATCAAAAAATGCCAAAACTTATAGCCGATTTTGCTAACATCTGAACCAGAAACGAAGTTCATCACTAACGTCGTTGACTCAAGTGGCCACACTTAACTATATTCAAAACACAAGTCCACAAAACATTTTCAAGTCACTTATTCACTTCTCGAGTGACCACACTTAACTAAATTCATTCACTTCTCAAGTGACCACACTTTACTAAAATAAAACACAAGTTCACATTTCAAGTACTTAAATTCAAAACTAAAGTCACTAATTCATAATTCAAGTAACTACACTTAAACACTTCAAGTCACTAATTCACTTCCTCAGATACCAAACTAATATTTATAATATTTATAACAACATCCAAATAATTTAATACAATGTTTATATATAAAAATTAGATAATTAGTTATTCTATCATGACATTAACACAAGTAGTATATTTCCTCAATCGTATAATAATATCAATGAATTTTGTAAATTATAATAAATTTTAGGTTAATTAGCTTTTAAATACGACATTATATATATACCTCATAATACAACGCGTTAATCAGATAAATTTTTGATTATTTGTCTTACGTTATTACCACTTCAACAATATACGTGTGTCTACATTGACACAAAATAGTATATCTATTTCATCAAGACTGTGATATCAATGTATTATTCAAAATATTTTGATATATAGATTCAGTTATCTAGCTTTCTTTTACTGCATACGATCACTACACGAGATATATGTATATATAAATATATTCAATTGGGTATCAACTTTCAAATACGTACTATATACATCACATACCCGATTTTACTACCCGATAATAATATACAACGTATTTCACAGATACTCAATTGAATTATCGGTTGGTTATCTTATGTTATTAATATACCTTCACTATAATATGTATATACTATATATACCTATACATACACACACATATACACACTATCGACTATATCAATACGTACTATATACATCACATACTTACACGAGTATATTATCCAATAATATAATGCGATGTATTTCATATACATACTTTGATGAGTTATCGATTATTTTGATTAGCTTACATTAATATAACTTCAACGTACAGTATATTATTACTTCTATCATTTCAAATCAAGGTATTCAATATGTTTGGATAGATTCTACTAGTTTTTTACTACATCGTTCATCGATCGATCACTATACGAGATATACGTATATATAAATATATTCAATTGGCTATCAACTTTCAAATACGTATTATATACATCACATACCCGATTTTATTACCCATAATAATAGTGTATTTCACATATACTCAGATAAATTATTGGTTGGTTTATCTTATGTCATTAATATACCGTCGCTATATAATATGTATATATTATATATATATACCTTTACATACACACATATACACACTATTGACTATATCAAGTTCTAAATACATAATATATAGATCACATACATACACGAGTAGAATACTATCCAATAATGTAATACGATGTAATTTATATACATACTTTGATGAGTTATCGATTGATTAGATTAACTTAAATTAATATAACTTCGACGTACAATATATTATTACTTCTATTGTTTCAAATTAAGGTATTCAATAATATATATATATATATATATATATATATATATATATATATATATATATATATATATATATATATATATATATATATATATATATATATATATATATATGAACTCTTGAATGCATATTATATTACCTCGTAATAGAACACATTCATTATATTCTGATGAATTATCGGTTATAAAGGTACGTTACATAATTATAACTGCAATAGTAGCCTAATATCATTATCTCAACAGTATGATATATATACACATATTCATTATATAACGATTATGCATATTTAGCGTCGTTTAATGTATATAAAAAGGAAAATATTTATTTTATTTATTGAAATATAAGTAAAAGATAAAGATTATGTTTAACATAGTTTATTTATTTTATTTGATATATTTTTTAATATAATTTTTTTACAAAATCTAAAATTGATTGATTTTTGTTATTATTATATTGGTTATTGTCTACGTGTGATTTAAAAAAAATAATGTATATGATTTTACATATAATTATTTTTTTGGGGTCGGTTTTTGAAAATTATTATTTATTAATTAAAAACCGACCACTTGTGGTCGCTTTTTAAAATATTTTAAATTTAATTGTTAAAACAAGACCTTTCTTTTTTATTTTTTTAATTAAAAACCGATCATTTGTGGTCGGTATTATAAAATATTTTAAATTTAATTTTTAAAATAATATCGACCACAAGTGGTCTGTTTTTAATTAAAAAAATAAAAAATAAAATAATTTCCCAAAACCGACCACTTGTGGTCGGTTTTTGATTTTTTTTTTTAATTAAAAATTGTCCACTTGTGGTCACTTTTTAAAATATTTTAAATTTAATTTTAAAATAATACC
Source organism: Capsicum baccatum var. pendulum (assembly GCA_030864225.1). Taxonomy (NCBI): domain Eukaryota; kingdom Viridiplantae; phylum Streptophyta; class Magnoliopsida; order Solanales; family Solanaceae; genus Capsicum; species Capsicum baccatum. The sequence goes on from CM061559.1 coordinate 62,940,114, forward strand.
GACCACAAGTGGTCGATTTTTATTTAAATAATTTTTAAAAAAATCCGACCACATGTGGTCGGTTTTTTAAAATTATTTATTTACACTTTTTTTATACAAAAACCGACCACAAGTTGTCGCTTTTTGTATTTTTTTATTTTTAAAATGAATAATAATTAATATAAAAATTAATATTTTGGAATTTTAAAATATAAAACTGACCACTTGTTTTCATTTTTTTTTAAAAAAATTGAAAAACGACCACAAGTGGTCAGTTTTTTGCGACCACATTTTCGTGGTCGGTTTTATTGTTTTTTTAGCAGTGATATGGGAAAGGAGAATTAATATTTAGGTGCATTTATTTTATTTAATTATTTTTTATACCACTACCTCGAATGAGGTAGAGAAGTTATTTTCGATAGATCTCTTAAACAAATATTAATAAAAGTTACCAACTTAATATATAAAGGTGATATAGTATTTAATTACATCAATTTATAATTATCCAAAGAGAAAATAATTGTTATTGATTAATTTGAATTTTAATATTTTCTTTGATCAATATCTTAATTATGATCTGTAAAATTATTGAATACTTTCCTATTTCAAAACAAAACAGAAGTAAATTAGTATTAAATTCATTTTTTGCCTTCACAAATCAAAACCAAGAGGCGGCGTGTGTGCACACTTCACACCACAGAGCCAATTTTTTAAAACTTAGCATAAAGATTGAATTTACATCATCTAAGATGAGTGCATGTACATCATGAGTCTTAATATGTGTCTGTCATTATCTTAAAAGTTTTAAATAATATTTAAAAGTAAGAAAGTCTAAAATATATAATAAGAAAAAACTATATTTTACAATTTAGGAGTTTTGAAATATACATTAACAGATATTACGAAAATTTATTGCGAAAAGAGTTTTTTTGTTGGAAAAAGTATTTCATAGTTAGTTAATTCTTTTTAGAGAACCACATTAACTATATATTATTGATTCTTTTACTATAATTTTTTTGTCATCTAATTTATCGTTAGTAAAGTTTGCAATTGTTTGCCTCAACATGATGTCATGTTATTTGACCTCAATATTTTTACCTTTTTTTGGGTTAAAAGGGTAATACTCTGTCTTTACTATATATTCATTCTTACAATAATAATACACTTTAGAAATCATTTTATGTTAATTACCATTTTCTTAAAATTATAATTTAGTTATTCTCTTAATATTTTAGAACTTTAAAATCAATTAAAGTTATACATGTTATAACAAACTAAAGTTGGTGGACTTCGATCAAACAATCTCGATATTAATTATGTGTTCGTGTCACTTGTCAGATTTGTAAAGTTTGAATCTTTAGTTTGATTTATTTTATTTTATTTGTTTTGTATCTTTTGTTTTCCTTTGTTATGATCTAAGCATTAATTTTACTATGTCCTAAAGAATCATGTTTTCAAGTTATTCAAATTCACTATATTTTGATGACAAGTAAATCATGGTGCGACTTTAATTTGACAAAAGAAAGATACAAAATATGAATTATTAATACTTTTGAAAGAGGAAAGATACAAAAACTTAAGAATTCATACTAAGATAAAATGTCAGAAGTTTCACAACCCATAAAAAATCCGATCAATGCATCTTTTAAAGTTGAAGTTCAAATAAAAATTGTAACAATATCTAGCTTGCAACTCTAAATTATTCAATTTGATTTAAAAACAAGAGCTTTAATTACTTTTAATTGTTGAAATCAAAGAAAAAGAATATTATAGTTTGTTTAAAGTCAATTGCTATTTTTTAATAATTTATTCTTTTTAATATATTTTATATTGATAAATGGCCTGACGTGATATACACATGCAACACACGTATTAGAAACTAGTTATCTAAATGGTGTAAATATTACATACTTGAGGTATTAGCTAATTTTAAAATTACTTTATTCCACCGTTTATATTAAATGGTGTAAATGGTAAAATTCATATCTCATTTAAAAGATGAGATAAAATAATATCATGAAATATCTCAACCTTACTCATCCCATTCCACATACCAAACGATCCTTATATACCTATATTGTGTGACTAATATCATGTTCAATGTGTTCAAAATAAAATGGAAAAATTATATATATACACAAGTTAACTATTAGTTATTACAAAATATCCCTATTTTGAAAAGTAATTACAAATATCCCATGTTAATTACACAAAATTCCTTTCTTTTTGCCGTTTCGCTCTCTTACGTTCCATACATCCTAAACCACCGTGTTTTACTCCAACATTGTGCTCCATATTTTACGCCTAAAACCTTGCTAACGTTATTTGGGGGTTTCAAATTTCTTTCAGTTATCAAGCATTAACTGATCAAGTAATTAACTGCATCATTTTCTTCATTTAAATAAAAAATTATTCTGATCTTTTCTTTGTTACATGTATGTAGTTCTCAAATTCTCCCCCGCCCCACACCCACTAGAATAAACTCCCCGCGATACACAATATATTGACCTGTCGGCTTTGCTTCGGATACTGATAAGGTAAATATAAAAAATAATTAGCTTCGAAAACCAGTCTCAGCCTCGGCTTTCTCCTCAGGTTTGTACATTTGTTAATTCAAAATCCCTCCTCCAATTCCGCCTCCTCTTTCCTACACATAAGCTTTGTTGATTTTATGGTCATATTATGCTTTAGATATTTACATTATACATTAGAAAGTTTACAGTAGATATTACTTTATACGTTGTTGATTTTATGGTCACATTATACTTTAAATATTTATATTATACATTAGAAAGGTATATTTTTTATAATACTTTATTTACTTCAGTAAATGATTTCTTATGCATTAATACTTTTTTATAATACTTTACATTGATATATTTAGATACACATTGGGTATATTATACTTTACAATTGTAACCTTATACAGTATAATTATAATACGTTTAAATCAACTGTGTTAACCTCATACATTTATGGTCACATATACTTTAGATATTTACATTATACATTTAGAAAGCTTATATTTTACATTAGTTTTCATGATAATATTATATATAGATGTACTATGTATAAGATGCACACATACATGTTGAACTATTGTATAAGGTTATCTTTTTTGTTTTTGACAGTCTGCTGATATGCTACTCACTTTTTTTGCTCTTTTTTGTTTTTTGTTGTAACTTGATTTTCTTATGATAGTTGTGATAACTTTGCAAATATATATTATTGTCTCAGGGTATGAAATATCGTATTGACAAAATCCTGGCTCACCCATTGCATATTGGTAGCTCATGTAACCAAAAATTTGGAGAAGATAATAAAGAATTATTTTGGAAAAGGAAATATTGGGGCATTTAGAAATACAATCTTTGATGTTTTCAATTTGAATTACGGTTAGTATTTCTAAGTCTCCACAAAATTTGTACACTAATCACTACCGTTGATTAAGTTAGAGAATAATGATGTCTGATTTTATTTTCTTAATTTTAGTCAAAACAATTTACCTCATATATTGCATTAATATATAAGATACAACGACATGTATATGTACTTTTTAAAATCCAAGAGAAAAAAACTGAATATGGGATCCTATGTAATTAGGTTCATTTAAGGTGGAATTTATGTTATTTATACAAATAAAATTGGAGTTGGCTCCAAGTCTTTCGAGGAACCATAGGACCATGGAGGAATTTGTATCCATAATATGTTAATAATAACTACTAATTGTGCATTATTCAAAATACAAAGTAAAAAAATTTCTAACTGGTCCTCAAACTATAGTATAAGACACTGAAAAATAACACTCACTATTCTATTTTACGTGTTTTAGTTTAACATATGTTCACATTACTTAAAAAAGGAAATACAACAACAACAACAACAAACCCAGTGTATTCCCACCTGGTGGGGTCTGGGGGGGGGGGGGTAAGATGTACGCAGTCCATACCTCTACCTCTAAAGAAGTAGAAAGGCTGTTTCCGAAAGACCCCCGGCTCAAGACACAAGATACCACACAATTACAAAGCAAAACACCAAACGAGGTTACAAAAATATATAACATAAATACGGCATCCAAAAGTGAAAGTGAAAGTGAAAGTGAAAGTGAAAGTGAAAGTGAAAGTGAAAGTAAAAGTAAAAGAAAACAAAGGAGAGCACCCAGGTTCGTACTAGAACAAGGGACGCGGAAACATAACCAGGATACTACCCCCAACAAGTAATTCCCTACACAAGCGACCCATACTGGCCCTAGTCCTCTAGTCCTCTGCCCTAATTCGCATCCTCCAGACTTTCCTATCTAGGGTCATGTCCTCGGTGAGCTGTAACTGCTCCATATCCCGCCTAATCACCTCACCCCAGTACTTCTTCGGCCTACCCCTACCCCGCCTAAAACCATCCATCGCCAGCCTCTCACACCTACGAACCGGGGCATCCATGCCCCTCCTCTTCACGTGACCGAACCAGCTCAATCGGACTTCTCGCATCTTGCACTCCACCGGGGTCACACCAGCATTCTCCCTGATAGTCTCGTTCCGAACTCTATCCCCTCTAGTCAGTCCACACATCCAGCGCAACATCCGCATCTCTGCCACCTTCATTTTTTGGATGTGGGACTTCTTAACTGGCCAACACTCCGCTCCATACAACATGGCCGGACGGACTACCACCCTGTAGAATTTGCCTTTAAGCTTGGGCGGCACCTTCTTATCGCACAGCACCCCCGACGCGAGCTTCCACTTCATCCATCCCGCCCCAATACGGTGCGAGACATCCTCGTCAATGTCCCCGTTTCTCTGGATTACGGACCCGAGATACTTGAAACTATCCCTCTTACATACCACCTGTGATTCCAACTTCACTACCACCTCATCCTCCACCCTCACGTCATTAAACTTGCATTCCAAATACTCTATCTTGCTTCTGCTCAACCTGAACCCTTTAGACTCAAGAGTTTGTCTCCACACCTCTAATTTATCATTCACACCCCCTCGAATATATACAACAAAGTATTTTGTTTACAACAAATATAGCCATATTTTTCTTTATATAAAAAATAGTCAAAAATAAAAATAAAAAGCGAGGGATTTGGCCACGATTTAACCATCGCTAATGGTTAGATAAATCGTGGCTAAGAATTATGCACTGCAGACTTTTTTCACGACTGAACCGTCGTTGATTTATATGATAAATTTGCAAATATACAAAAAAAATTATCTTCTTTATCCATGTTTTTTATGTGGGTAATTAAGAAATATATGTTATAAATGTATTTACATTATAGTGAATGTCTGTCAAGATCTAATAAGATCTAGTTGATATTTATCGGGATTTGATGTATTTGTCTTTTAGTGTAAAACTAGGGGCAAATTCTCCCTATAAATAGAAGGGCTTCCTTCGTTGTAAATGATCTCCCAAGAGAGAAATAAAAATTACCCTCTCTATTCTCTCTACCCTTCTTTTTTATTCTTTCTTGTTTTATAACACGTTATCCGCATGAGACTTTGTCAAATAATGTGAGATTATAAATTTGAAGGATTTCAAGGTTAGTTATTCTTTATGTTATCTTTCTTTTGCTACTACTAATATAATTATTATTGGATTTGAGGAAAAATAATTGGTTTGGAACCATTTATATTTAAATTTATTCCTCAAGAACAATATTATCAAAAAGGATGATAATATGTTGAGTTCAAGTCTCATCGATTCATGTCTAACATGCTTTTATATGAATAAGAAGTTGAGTTTGAATCTTAATACACTATATTGATGATATTATGATGACTAAGACAAAATAATTGGTGTTTAATGAAAAGTCATGAAATTCGACCCATTGAATATGCTCCATTCCAAGAAGTGAAAATGTGGTAGCAATATATGATAAGTCTGAAATACGACAACTTACTTCATTCTTGAGGTTTATGCGGTAGCAGTGCATAATATGTATGAAAGAATACAAGTGATTCAATGCACGAATATACGCATGGAGGGACAATATGATAATGATCATAAAAAAATGATGATATTTTCACACGTTTATATGATTATAAGATATACTAGAGAAAAATTCTCTACATCATATGTATGCCTCGATTTGCTTTTGAAGTAGCAAAATCTTGAAAGAGGTTATAAGCTATCATAATTTGATAGGCTTAAGGTACGATTATATTCCATTCCTGGGAAATGAAAAGATTATTAATGCAAGCGTGCACTTAATTGTGATTGTATCACAACTTACCTCCAAAAGAGGTTGAATAATTTTGAAATCTACTTCTGAAGTAGTAAATCTGAAATTTACTAAAGCAAAAACACATATCATGGTAAACTTGGAGTTTACTAGATTAAAAGTTCATAAGTTGACATGAACGATTGTGATATCCCGAAGATGTGCATACTGAGTATTGAACATATATTGAAGAATTAGAAAATTTTTCATGAACTTTAATGTTGCTTGTTCTCATGATAAGTTGGTTGGACCAACTAATTTTGGGATTGGATCCCTCAAAATCTGAAAAAAATAAAAGGTGAATAAGGGCTCGTTCACCTATTATGTGATTTGTTGAAAAGATGCATCAATAAGACGATCACATGTACATTCATGGTTAACCTACATTTGACATTCATAAAGTTACTTATTCAATATAAATTGAGCATAATTTTCAGATTGTGTAATCAAGATAATTCATCTTGATGATGATGGTTTAGCATTGAATATCTTCCATAAATAGTTGAACCATTACTAATGAGAACAAAGTTTCATGTATTGGTATGAAATATGATATATTGCATACAATAACACTTGTATGAATTAGACCAAAATATTATGATTATTTCTTCCCTTTCAATTGGTTCAAGGTAGGGAACCAACTATTCCATCTAATAATTTTGATGTGCAGTATACGATTAATGAATATATACCATGATGCACAAATATGGATTCCTCAAAGAAGATGGAGGATATATGTTAGTTTTTCTAACATAAAGAGGAGATTATAAGCAGCTATGAAATATGTTAGAATTATCACCAGATCCTCATTCAAAAGATAATTTAAGTCAAATGCCGAAAATATTTCATATTTAAGCTGCAAGTGCTCATATTTTGTGTTCCTAAAGGACAAAGTCTATGCATGCGTGAAGCGTGGTAGACTAATCGGTTCCAAATGAAATAATCCTTGAAAAATAAGGAGCAAATAATCATAATAAGAAGGCAATGAGCTCTTGAAGAGCCTACGACATAAGACTTCATGAAACCTTATGAGAGGTTCATGTACCTGAAAAGAATGAAGTGACGAGATCTCAAAATGTTATGTCACATTGTGAACCGATATAAAATGATATATCATCGACGATATCTTTGATACAATATTGGCACAATATTATGAAAGATTACAAGGATTTGAACTCTACGTTTATTTAAGCATGTTGACGTAGAAACATTATCAAGTGACATAAAAGGATGCATTTTGGTAAGAGTAAAACTTATGTGAAAAACTTTAAGGATTCAAAATGCTTGAAGCATATAAAAGTTTCTGGGAAACTGATTTATAATCCCTATATTGTATAAGCCTATAGCTTGAAAATCATTGAAACTCTTCGAGAGTTTTCAAAAGCAATAAAATTATTTGCTAAAATGATAAACATACCGAATTGGATTGGTCCTGAAGTACCATATTTTATTCCAATTGGTGTACTAACGTATCTTATAAATACTACAAGGCCTGATATAGCCTTTTCAGTCAATGTGTTAAGCAAAACATATTTCTGCTCCTACTAGGAGACATCAAAATGGGATAAAATACATGAGTTTATTTTATTCTAAAGATTGAAGTTTTGACCTTATTGGGTCATGATGATATTGGGTACTTATTTGACCCGCATAAATCTCGATCTCAAGCATGCAATATGTTCACATATGGGGACACTATCATATCTTGGAGATATACAAAGCAGTGTATATAGCCACTTCATTGAACCATGATGAGATAATAACTATTCATGAAGCTAGCTGGGAATATGTATGATTGAGGTCCATGATATATATCATTCAAGAAAAATGTGGTTTCAAATATGATAATATACCCACAGTTTTATACAGAGATAATGCAGCATACATAACACATCTTAAGGAAGGATTCATAAAAGGAGATAGAATGAAGCACACTTTATCAAAGCTTTTTTGAATACATGAGCTACAAAAGAATGGTGATATTAACGTGCAACAAATTCATTCAAGTGATAGTATGGCTGATTTATTCACCAAGTCTCCTCCAATTACAACTTTAAAGAAGATGGTGCACAAGATCGGGATGCAAAGGTTCAAGGATGTTCTCATTAGGGGGAGAAAATACGTGTTGTACTCTTTTTACCTTTCAACGTTTTGTCCCACTGGGTTTTTCTTGTAAGGTTTATAATGAGTCAGCCGATATGCGTATTGTTAGAAATGTGTACTCTTTTTCCTTCACTAGATTTTTTTCTACTGGGTTTTTTCTAGTAAGGTTTTAACGAGACACATTATCTATCTAGACATTCAAGGGGGACTGTTATAAATGTATTTACATTATAGTGAATGTCTATCAATATCTAATAAGATCTAGTTGATATTTATCAGGATTTGATGTATTTGTCTTTTAGTGTGAATCTAGGGGAAAATTCTCCCTATAAATAAAAGGGCTTCCTTCATTGTAAATGATCCCTCAAGAGAGAAATAAGAATTACCCTCTCTATTCTATCTACTCTTCTTCTTTATTCTTTCTTGTTTTATAACAATATAAATATAATAGATTTTTCATATTGACAATTCTACCCACGGCTAGATCGTGGCTATATAATGTATATATAGTATCTCGATATTGTATAAATAGTTATATAATATATTGATATTGTATAAATGGTGTATAAATGAATATCCATACTATATAAATAGTGTATACATGTGTATCGATATTATATAAATAATGTATAAACCTGTATCGATATTATATACATAGTGTATAAATAAAATATATCAATATAGTACAAAAGTTGTGTAATGTATCAATATTATATAAATGGTGTATAAACGTTTATCTATACTGTATAAATAATTATGTAATGTATCGATATTCATATTTATTTGGCTATTATACATTCAAATCTAATAGATAAAAGTATAAATAAAAAAATAACATAAATCTTTCTTGCTTTCCATAAAAAAGTAAAGCAATTAGAAGAGTAAAAGGGGCTTTAAAAAGAGCAACAATTTTTTTTTTAAAACGGAAAAATATAGTGAAAAAAAAAGAAATGAACTTTTTTTTAAAAAGAGTATTAAAAAAAAGAAAAGACATGATTTCCTCCCTAAACTTATCTGCTCAACTCACTTTAGCACTTAAACTAAACTTCTGTTTATTTATCTCTTTTAACATCTTTAAAGTGTATTATTTTTACCCCTCAAAACTGAATGCCACTCTCACAACAGAGAGTGTGTTACACTCGCCTACACATCAACGCCACGTCAATGCCACATCGGAGCCACATCATTGCCACGTAAGAAATTACTATTTTTCAAAAAAAAATTAATCCCCCATACATTATTTTATATATATATATATATATATATATATATATATATATATATATATATATATATATATATATATATTAAATAAAAAAATCACCCCCACCCCCCATTTTCTTTCTTCTTCACACCCCTCACCCCACCCTCTCTATGTTTTCTCCTCTTCCAGCCCTCACCCCCACCCCCTACCCTGCAAATGCAAGCCCCCTCCTCCTCTTCCAGCGCCCCAACCCCTAGTTTTCCAATTGAATCTCAATCATTTTTTTTAAAAAATAAAGTAAAAAAAAACTTCATTTTTTTTGAAGAAGACAGGTGAGTCTTCTTCTTCCATAGTCTTAGACCAAAACAAACATAGTGGATAAATTGCAAATATAACTTTGATTATGAGGGATGAAGAATTGATTTTGAAACAACATAATCGCTATGATGATCTCAGACCAATCACATATTTTGTTAATTATGGTTTCCAAAATCATAAAAAAGCAAAGCCAAAAAAAAAATCCATTATTTTTCAAAGCTTTCAGCTGAAGGATGATTTTTTTTCTTTTTTGGTATAAGAATGTTGAATTATTACATCTTAATCATTACATCTTGTGTCCGATTAATTACCATCTTGAAAGTGTTGATGGAGAATGTATGTGAGATTGTTAATGGGGAAGTTATTGGTTGAAGAAAATGGGTGAAGTTGTTAATGGGGGGAATTAATGGTTGAAGAAAATGGGTGAGGTTGTTAATAGAGAAATTAATGGTTGAAGAAAATGGATGAGATTGTTAATGGAGGAATTGATGGTTTAAAGAAATTGATTATTGTTGTTCTTGATCAATTGGAGAAGAAAAGAGTGTAGGGTGTGGGTGTGGGTTGCCATGAGGGGGGTGGGGGCATTGAAGAAGAAGGATTTTTTTTTTAAAGTATATTAAAAAAAAGTGGGATTATATTAATTTTTAATTTAAAAAATGCGGCTTTTTTTCCTTTTTAATAAATAAACGCGCCTTTTTTTAAAATGTCACATCAGCTTTAGGGGTCAAACAAATACACTTCAAATAAATACACTTGATGTTCTGCTTAGGGTACGACTTGAAGGGTACTTGTCATATGATGATGGTACGAGTTAGGCTAAGGAGTCATATGTTGGACAGAATGTGGTGTCCAACTTCCTTCAAGATACGAGTATAGGGTACCACTTGTATGATGTTGATACGAGTTGAGGGGTCCAACCGTACCCTGCCGTGTCCATTTTACAGTTTAAATTAGGGGTATTTTGAATATTTTTCCCTAATAGCTCCTTTTAACTCCACGACATAAAACACCTTCGGAGGCTTCCTTAACCTATTATTCACAATCAAACACTCTTTAAACACTCTCAAGCTCTTAATTCAAGAAAGTATATGGTTTTCTTCAAGCTAATCAATTAAGGCTCTAAAGGGGTGGTTTCTCTCCGTCTTCATTATTGTCTAAGGCATGTTACTCATCCCTCATTGTTAGTTCAGCTAAAAGCATATTTTAACGAATGGTTTTCATGGTATTAATTTGGATTTGTTTAGGGTTTTGAAATATATGTTGGGATTTTTGATTGTTCTTGGTTAGATAATATTTTCTCATGTTTTCTTATGGTTTATCATGTTATAATTATGGTTGAAATATGTGGTTATAGGGGAATGATCAATTGATACTTGGTTTTGATTTTGGAAACTATATGCCCTCAACATGTTTGTTAAAGCAACAATGAGAATGATTTTGTCACATAGTTTAACTATTTTTAAAATCTTTACATTGCATAATATGATAATGGAACTTAAATTGGTTTGGTTGATTTTAAATAGATTGGGAAGGCCTTGGTAGCCTTGGATTTGGTTTAATTGGAAACCTTATGGGGTACATAGAAAGTCCTTACATTGGTTGCCAGCTATAGTCGGTATGACGATACCACTTCATAATAACTTGATAATTGACTCTTGAAATTGATGGTTTGGTTATGTGCTAAATATTTTAATTGGGCAATAATGATGGATTGTAATAGCTAATCGTGAAGGTATGAGTCCAATAGAAGGACACTGAAAACTCATGTTTGCCAACATGGGAGTTGGTTATGGTGGCCATATGCTTGTGGAGTACACGAGAATCCCTAAAGTTATACTTGTATATATGTATCATGAAGGAAAAAGGGTACACGAGAATCCCCAACCCCTATGATATCTCCAGTTTGTGGGCTACACACACTGGGGCTCGTTCAGGGAGTAACACTGGACCTATATATCCTATGGGTAGATTATGACGGTAAAGATATACAACCCAGGTTAAAGGTTTAGATGCATACTAAACCCAAATTTCTTTCCCGGCATGGTATATAAATGTATGTATATGATTGCATATGACTATTTTGTTTTCAGTTTTGAATAATAACCTTATTTTATCCTTACTCCTGAGTACATGCTAGTATTCACCCGCTAACCCGCCTTCGGGAGTTGTATCCCCATGTGATGTAGAAATCCGCCATACTACTCCTCATGCTCAGTGATCTTGAATTCGAGAACAACTTTGTGTTGGACTAAAGTGGTGAGATTTCACACTTAGAAAAATTCCATTTTATGTTATGGATTTCTATTCATACTTTTGTTTCTTTCATAAACTTTGATTTTGGCTATGGTTGGGGGCATGTCCTGATCGAATGTTCTTAGATTTCAGTTAGAGGCTTTGTGTGACTACTATGGGCATAGTCGGTATTGGTATTGGTGTCAGCCTTGGCATTAGTATTGGTATTGGGGCTGACACCGGTTGGTTGCTTGGTTGGATGTTTGGATAGTTATGGTTATGAACCTTATTAAATTCCTTTCAATTATAATTGTTCTATCTTGTTATATGTTTGAAATTCATCCGACATAGAGTACAGGGAGGTTATGATGGGTATTGGGGTGGTCTCCAGTCTGTTCAGACTTGAGATGCCCGACACAACTAGGCCCTGGTTGGGGTTATGTCAGTTATGAAATATAAATGAAGAAAAACAAAAATAGAGAGAATAGAGAATGATTGATATTTCTCTTGAGAAGTAAATCACAATGAAGGAAAACCCCTTTATTTATAGGGAAAACTAACCTTGGGGTTTCTAGCTTTTTCATAAATAGACATTCACTATATATGGTAAGGTAGACATTCACTATATATGATAAAGTAGACATTTACTATATATGTTGATACATTTATAACACTCCTCCTTGAATGTCTAATTGATAGATAATATGCCTCGTTAAAACCTTACTAGAAAAAATCAAGTGAAGAAAAAAGAGTACATATCTCTAATAATACGCATATAGACTGTCTCATTAAAAACCTTCTAAGAAAAATCCAGTCGAAAAAAAACCCTGTTAGAGAAAAAAAGTACGACGCAGATTAACTCCCCCTTAATGAGAGCATCCTTGAAACCTTTGAATCTCAATCTTGTGCACCATCTTCTTAAAAGTTACAGTTGGAGGAGACTTGGTGAATAAATCAGCCTCATTGTCACTTGAACGAATCTATTGCACGTTAATATCATTATTTTTTTGTAGCTCATGTGTATAGAAAAACTTTGGCGAAATGTGTTTCGTTCTATCTCCTTAATTCCTCCATTAAGTAGTGTTGTGCATGGTGCATTATCATCATAAAAAATTATGGGTACTTTATCACATTTCAAACCATATTTGTCGTGAATGAGATGTATCATGGACCTCAACCACACACACTCTCAGCTTGCTTCATGAATAGCTATTATCTCAGCATGGTTCGATGAAGTGGCTATGCTAGACTGCTTTGTATATCTCAAAGTTATGGCAATATCCCCATATATGAACACATAGCTTATATGATATGAAGCTTTATATGGGTCAAATAAATACCCAGCATCAGTATAACCAACAAGACCGGGACTACAATACTTAGAATAAAATAAGCTCATATATTTGATCTCATTCTGATGCCTCCTAGTCGAAGCAGAACTATGCTTTGCTAACAAATTGATCGAAAGGCTATATCGGGTCTTGTAGTATTTAAAAGATACATTAGTATACCAATTGTACTAAGATATATAATCAATTCAATTTGGTATATTTCTCTTTCCAACAAATAATTTATTACTTTTGAAAACTCTGCATGAGTTTCAATAATTTTCAAGTTATAAATCTATGCAATATAAAGATTATAAATAAGTTCTCCAAAAACTTTTCTATGCTTCAAACATTTTGAATCCTTAAAAGTTTCATATAAATTTTGTCAAGTGATAATATTTAGTATTTCATGTGTGACATCTTCAAGTGTCTACACTGCAAATCAAATAATTTTATGCTTATCAAGATGCATCCTTTCATGTCACTTGATAAATATTTCTACGTCATCATACTTAAATAAACATGAAATTTAGATCCTCGTAATCTTTTATAATATCGCACCAATACTGTATCAAAGATATTGTCGATGATATATTATTTTGTATCGATTCACAATGTGACATAATATTTTGAGACCTCATTACTTCATAATTTTTAGGTACCTGAACCTCTCATAAGGTTTCATTAAGTGTTATGTTGTAGACTCTTCAAGAGAACATTGTCTTCTTGTTACGATCATTTGCTCCTTTTTTATTTCCATAAATGATTGCATTTTGAACCAATTGATCTATCATGCTTCTTGCATGCAGTATATTTTGTCATTTAGAGTCATTCAATTTGAAGCATTTACAGCTAAATATGAGATTAATATTGGATTAGCAAATGTTCCTTGCATTTGAACTTGTATTATCTTTTGAATGAGGATTTGATGATAATTTACAATATATTACTTAGTTATTTATTATCACCCCCTCATGTTAGAAAAACTAACATACATCTCAATTTACTTTAGAAAATTCATCGTTGTGCATTATGGTATATCCATTTACAAATATCACACATCAAAATTATTAGATGGAATAATTGATTCCTGACCTTTAACCAATTGAGAGGGAGGAATTAATCATTATTTTTGATCTAATGCAAACATGTATGCAATCTATCATACTTCAGATCAACACATAAGGTTTTGTTCTTATAAGCAATGGTTCAACTATTTATCGAAGGCATTTAACACCAATTTAACTAGCATTATCAAAATGAATTATCTTGATTACACAATCTGAAAACTATGCTCTTAACTCAATTTATATTGAGCAAGCAACTTTATGAATGTCAAACTGCAAGTTGAAAATAAACTCACATGTAATCATCTTATATCGATGCATCTTAATAGATCACATGACAGGTGACCGAACCCATATTCACCTTTTATACTTTCCAAATAAGGGTTTCAACCCCAACATTAGTTGATCCAACCAACTTATCATGAGAACAAACAACATGAATAATTTTTGAAGAATCTTCTAATTATTTAATACACGTCTAATACTCAATACACACATCTTCAAAATATCATAATCTTTTATGTCAGCGTATGAATCTTTATACTAGTAAACTCCAAGTTTATCATGACATATGTTTTTTGCTTTAGTAAATTTCAAATTTACTTTTCAAGCATAAACATCATATTTACTATTTCTAAGCTAATTGCGAAATATTTCTTCTCAATTATTCTAGCTCTTTCAGAGATGTGTTGTGGTACCATCACAATCAAGTGCATGTTTGTATTGATAAATTTTATTAAATATTTTAACATTCACCCCAGAGAATAAATCTATGCTTATAACAATCAAAATTCTCATTTCCGAGAATGGAATATAATCGTGCCTTAAGCCTATCAAATTATGATAGCTTATAACCTCTTTCAAAATATTGCTAATTCCAGAGCAAATTGGGGTATGTATATCATGTAGAGAATTTTTATTGAACCTATCTTATAATCATAATAAGCGTGTGAAAATATTATCACTTTTGATTATTATTATCATATTGTCTCTTCACGGTTATATCCGTGCATTCAATCACTTGTCTTCTTTTAGACATATTATGCACTGCTATCATATTCCTTTCAAGAATGGAGCAAGTTGTCAACTTTCAGATTCATCATACATTGCTGCCATATTCATATTATGAAATAGATTATATCACTAGGATATGTTTCATAACTTTCACCAAACACCTATTATTTTGCCTTAGCCATCATAATATCATTAATATGGTGTATTAAGATTCAAACTCAAATATCTTATCCATAGAAAGACGTCTTAGGCTATAACTCGATGGGACTTGAACCCAACATCTTATCATCATGGTGCATTGGAACTTTAAATTTTATGTCTTACCCTCTTAATGAGATGAGACTTATGTTCATCGTCATATCTTTTAACAATATTGTTCTTCACAAACCAATTTAAAGCATAAGTGGTTTCAAATCAATTATTTTTTTCATAAATCCAACAATAATTATAACATTAGTAGCAAACGACAAATAACATAAAGAATTACTAATCTTGAAATTACCTTTAGATTTATAATTTCACCTTGTTTGGCAGAGTCTCGTGCTGATAGCGTGTTATGAAATATAAAGTAAGAACAATAAGAATAAAAAGAGAAGAGAGAGACATTATTATTTCTCTTGAGAGGTAAATCACAATGAAGGAAAATTCCTTTATTTATAGGGAAAACTAATTTTGATGTTTCTAACTTCTTCATAAATATACATTCACTATATATGATAAAGTAGACATTTACTAAATATAGTAAAGTCGACATTCACTATATATGATAATATATTTATAACAACGAAAAAGATTTATTTTTTAAAATAGCACACCAAAAAAGACATAAAAAAAAAATTCTTCAATACCAGCGTGCAGAGAAAAAGAAAAAGAAGAAGAAAAGAAAAGGCCAATTGACCATACATTGAAAGGAAATGGTGAATGGCCATATATGTTAGAAAGAAGTTAGCCGAGAGGCCGCTTACAATAAATAGTTTAACCACACTAGTCTCGCACATGTAATTTTTGATTATTTAAAATTAAATAATCTTGTCTATTATAAAAGCTTTTAGTGAAGTGGAAAAAGTTTAAATCACTTCTCAAAGATCTTTCATACTTTAATATAATAATATAAACGTAATATACATTTTATTATAAGCACATGTTGTTTTACTACCAGAAGTTTCAAGTGGTTAATAAATATCATTTTTGTGTTTATCATTCAGTACCTCTTTTCCTTGTTGCTAGAAGCTAAGAGATATACATCGATTTGAACCATATTTGTAGGAGGATTTTTTTTTTATATTTAAAATCTTTCCTTATTTATAAAGGTAAATCTTTAGAAAATCTTTGATTACTTACTTAAAACTTTTAAAATTTTTGTACTTTTTATATTTTTCTTATTCTAACATTTTCATATTTATTTCTAGATTTTCAAATCTTCTGAAGATAAAAGGTAGTTATCATAAATTCTGATTACTTCTATTAAGGAAATGTTTTACTATAAATATTTAATTAATTTTCAACTCTTAAATATTAGAAAATAGTGAAAAGATTATTTTATCTAAAACAAAAACTTTTAATGAAAAGTAAAAAGCCCAAATAATATTTCTAAAGTCCTTCACACTTTTAATATTGTGCATTACACGTTTATACCAAGTTATACAAAACTTAAATAGTTAATGGTATATTATAAATGGTACATATATTTTTATAAAATAAAAATCAAAATAATTTTTTTAAAAAAATAATTTAAGTTAAATATTCTTGTAAACTTGATGTGGCATATATATTCACCATGTAAGATTAAAACTATTGGTTTCTTCTTATTTTCTATGGTTTTTCTATTATTATATATTTTTTTAACTGTTTTGCATTTGTATTATTTGAACTGGGAGTATAAAAAAAATTTTCTACCTTTACGCACCTATTACATTGAATATATTATTATTGTTATAAAAATATTTTTCCAGTACTTATAACTTGTGTTATTTAAAATTATATGATTTAAATAGTATCTAGACATTAAACAACCGTTACAATAAAAAGCTAACAATGAAACAATAATTATCTCAGTAGCTAGCTAGGCAATTACCCAACATACATTGTATTGTTAAAATTATAAATTCAAATTTAATATTTTTTGAGATTTTAGCAAATTTTTAGGTATATAACTCTCGTCTTTGTCGAAAATTATGGATACAAGTGAACTCACTCCTACAAATTCTTCAAATATGCATTATTTTTTAGGTATCCAACACACCCATTGGTATTGAAAGAGTGTGACAATTATATATATATATATATATATATATATATATATATATATATATATATATATATATATATATATATATATATATATATATATATATATATATATATATATACACCAAAATAGTCGTATATTTCAATAATATAATTTTCAATAGCAATAGTTGTATTACAAAATTGTATTTTTTAATAGCAGGAAGATATATCTTAGTGAATAGTGATTGATTTTTATCAGTTTTGTGTAAAACCTACTCAGTACTTCCTCTCTCTCATAGTTTCTTCATTTTTATCGTTCTTAATGTTTATTTTCCCCAAAGTTTTTCAGAGTTTTTTTTTATTTTTTTATTTTTTTATTTTTTTAACCCCTGTTCATCTCTTCCTCTTAATTTTTGTTCTTAACACCTTACTTCTTTAACCACACCCCAAAAAATTTTTATCTGGCAGCTAACACCCGTCCTGTGTCTATTTTTGCAGACCTGGTGGACTATCAAGGCCAGAATTCCTAGGAATTTACAGGTTAATCCATCGTTGTTATTAAGAAATTAAGAGGCTAACCATCTACTAAGGGTAAAGATTTTATAAAGAAACTAATTTACATGATGTACAAAGATATGTAGAATAACTTTAAACATGGATATAAAACATAAAAACATAAATATAAATATTTTTGTGGGGAAAATACGTAAATAAGAACTTACATGAAGTAACTTAGGAGAGAGGTTTCCCTTTCGGGAACCCCCTTAAGATCAAATAGAAAAGTTGGAACTTTTATTTAAAGAAAGCCGACTTATACAAAGTTTATATAAGAAAGACTGTCTTAGAGTTTTTTTGGGAGGAAAGGTTTGCACATTTCAAGTAGGTGGTGAAGTTGGTTGATTTCACTCTGCCTTCTTTCTACAAAATGCACGCCTTTTATAGGCAGAAATTACATAAAGGAGTGGTTATAAGGACTACTACGTGGCCTCAACACAGTTCGCCGACACTTTAGGATAAGAGATAAGAAAGAAACTTTAATAATGCAAGTCGTGTACTCTTTGGGCCCCATCATCACATGCGTTATTAATTTTCTTTCAGACTTATTTTGACGCGTGCTTCAACGGTTTTTCTTTCTTTTGGAAAGTAGTGATAAAGGAAGCACTCTGACTCTGACTATTACAAGACATGAAGTGGGCATCCCCACCTGACTGTACTGGCTACAAGCTGTAGAAACTGTAGATTGTCTTATGTGTCCAAGTTGTGCAGGGCAATGGAGTCGAAGCTCATGCCTGAGTCAAGAACTTTGAAATAGAATAACTTTGAAATAGAAGAACTTGTTAACCAATTAAAACGAATCAAATTAACTCCTAAACAAGAATGAAAGAATATAATAAGAAAACTATAAAAATTGACTTTTTATCAAATAGACGGAGAACCATCGAAAATAACAACGAAAGCCAAGGAGAAGAAAGACAAAGAATAAGTTTTTCTGAAAACAGAATAGGAAATAATAATATATTATCTAGAATATGCAGAAGACAATCTAATATAGAACAAAACCAAGAACTTAACGAAATAATAGATGTAGATAAAGATTTACAAATCTTTCAACAACATCAATTAACGTTATTAAATCCTAAAACATTATAAAATGCCGGATATTTCTCTACAGACAATCAACTGTATAGACATTATAGAGAAGAACAAATATCAGCCATAACAGAAGATTTTAAAATAGTAGATTTAGTAAATACTAATTCTTTAAAACATATAATGAATAATAAAATGATATTAATGCATATGGGTTTAATTGTTATAGGAATAAAAGGCCTAACTAGAAAAAACCTAGGATCCAAAGTATTAATAACAATATATAATGATCGATGGTCAGCTATTAAAAAATCAATAATAGGATTAACTATTTTTATTACTGCACCGTTAGCAGAAATACTTTTAATGAAGAATTAGGCAAAAAATTGTTTAATAAATTACCTAGAGCTTTAGGAAGAGAAATAGAAGAGAGATGGTACAAAAGAGATGGGGTAGTAGCCTACCCAAATTTAAAATGGACAATAGGACATAGAACGCAACATATAATGGATATACTAACAGAAAAATGTACAAACATACAAATACAAAAACAGTTAAAAAGAAATGAAATGAATTTCTGTAAATCTGTTATATACACAACCCAGAACTATGACCAAAAACAACATAGAAAATATAAGAAAAAAAATAATCAAAAACCATATAGCAGAAAACAATATTTCTTACGAAAATCAAAAGCTAAAAAACCATGGTTAAACAGAGATAGACATGTTAGAAAATATAGAAATGATAGAAACTACAAAAATAAATTAGAATGTTATACATGTGGAAGTATAGACCATCTAGCTAATGTATGTCCTAAGGGAAATAATAATAGAACTAGAAATTCCCAACTAATAGAGGATTTCCAAGAAACTTTATTAAATGTAGACGAATACATGTCAGATACAGAAAGTATATACTCAATAATAAGTATTGATATAAATGATAAAGATAATTCAAAATCTGATTCTTAAGAATCAGAAGAAGATAACTTAGTTAATGAGCTAGGACAAGAGATAGAGGATTTAGACTTAAACAATCTAGTAATCAATAATTTAATGAATGTTACTCAAGAATGTGTACATGAATTCCAAAGAAACAAGGGCTTAGACAGCAATAGATGTCGTATATGTAATTGGTATCCAAGCAAAGACAATAGAGCTAAATGTAAAAAATGTTATGTAGAAGCATGTATAAACTGTATAAAAAATACTTTAAAAATAAAAGTAGAATCAGAAATAAATAATGGACAAAAATATACGAACAATCAAAACCTAAACCTAAGGTTGTCTACTTTAGAAACCCGATTAAATGATCTAGAACAAAGATTAACTATTCTAGAAAAAGGAAAAACTAAAATAGCCATAGAAGAAACGGATACACAAGAAGCAGTACATTTAGAAAAGTTAGAAGCAGAACTTATGAATTTAGAAGGAAATGACACTAGTTTAATATGCAACGAAGATAAAGAATTCTCTACCATAAAAGTCTTAGTAAAAATTAAAATAAAAGATGTAGAAATAGAAACCCTAGCATTAGTAGATCCAGGATGTACCGGTTGTTTAATCAATAAAGAAATAGTACCCAAACATTTATTAAAAATACTTGAAAGACCCATAATGGCCACTCAAATGGATGGATCACAAAGTATTTATCATTATTACATAGAAAACGCGCAGATAAGTTTTCTAAATACATGCAATAAATTCTATAACCCAGTTTATAACGTTAATAGGATATTAACAAGAGATTTAAATATAGGATCAGATTTTGTTATAGGACTAAAATTTTGTATACAGAATAAGGGAAGATGTCTCTTAACAAGAGATGGACTAATGCTATTTAAAAACATAACATATACACCAGTACAAACAGAAATATTGCCTACAGTATATAGAACACTAAATGCAAATAAAAAGAGATCGCTTCTAGAACCATGTTGCGAAGACTGCCAAAATAATCAATGCAGCAACCTGTTAAAAGAAAACCTGGAAGAAGTTAGAAACTATACTCTACTTAATGCAGAAGGTCAAGAATGCTTAATAGATATAGAAAAAGAATATACACTAATAAGCATAGAAACTCAGTTTTATAATTTTCAAAAAGGAATAGATAAAATAGGAATAGTAAATAGTCCAAAAGATTTAGAAAATATAATATCTATACTAGATAAAATGGAAATAATAGGAGAAAGACCACTAGCCCATTGGGATGCTAATGAAATAATGTGTAAATTAGATATAATTAATTCAGAATACACTATAAAAACAGCACCTATAGAAGTAAATAATGAAGATACTAAGGAATTTGATATACAGATAAAAGAACTTTTACAATTAGGAGTAATAATAAGATCCACCTCTAGACATAGATCAGCGGCATTTATGGTAAGAAATCATAGTGAACAAATAAGGGGTAAAGCTCGTATGGTAATTAACTACAAAACACTAAATGATAACACCAGAACAGATGCATATAAACTATCAGATAAAAGTGAGTTAATTAATAGGATTCAAAATAAAAAGGTTTATAGTAAATTTGACTGTAAGTCAGGCTATTGGCAAGTCAAAATGCACCCAGATAGCATAATGGACGGCATTCACATGTCCAGGAGGACATTTTGAATGGTTAGATATGCCGTTTGGATTAAAGATAGCTCCACCCATTTTCCAACGAAAAATGGATAACATATTTGGAGAATATAAACATTTCATATTAGTATGTGTAGATGATATTTTGGTATTTAGTCAAAATATGCAAGAACATTTAGGACACTTACAAATAATCTTCAGACTATTTGTTAAACATGGCATAATAATAAGTAAAAAGAAGATGGAGTTATGTAAGACTTATATTAATTTCCTAGGAATAACTCTGGGAAATGAAAAAGTAAAACTACAACCACACATAACAAAGAAGGTACTAGAAATGCTAGATAAATTAGAAACGACAAAAGATTTACAAAAATTTTTAGGATTAGTAAATTATGCACGAAATTTTATTCAAGATTTAGGAAAAATAGCAGGACCATTATATGCAAAAACAAGTAGTAAAGGTCAGAAAAATTTCAATATAGATGATGTAAATTAGTCCAAAAAATAAAAGAAAAAATTAAAAATATCCCGGACCTAAAAATTCTATTAGAATCAAACTATTTAATTATTCAAACAGATGGAAGTGACTTAGGATAGGGAGCTATCTTAAAAGCAAGACCTAATAAATATAGTAATAAAAAGGAAGAACAAATATGTGGATATCAGAGTGGGGCATATAAAGAGAAAGGAAACATGAGTGCTATAGACCTAGAAGTATTAGCTATCATATACGGGTTGAATAGTTTCAAATTGTATATTTTAAATAAAGAAGAAATTTTAGTTAGAATAGATTGTGAAGCTATAGTTAAATTCCATCAAAAAATAAATGACAAAACTAGTAGTAGAAGAAGATGGCTAAATTTTACAGACACTATATCTGTTTATAAGAATATAGTATTTGAACATATAAAAGGAAAAGAAAACACATTAGCTTACCAGTTAAGTAGACTAAAACTGGGAATAAATAAATAAGTTTAATATCACTTATTTGTTTTCAGCATGAGACCAACAGGACAACCTCCTGCAGACAAATTCAAAGGTGTAGCTTCGTCTTCGGAGTCGTACTAACAGACAATGTTAGGTAACTTAAATTTTAGACCATTAGAATCTCTAGAGACAATGGAAAAAATTCATTTCGGACCATTTAATTTAATTGCATACCATGAGATTAACATGTCCTTTAGAGTAAGACCAGATTACGTTTTAGACAGACCCCAAAGGTGTTTAGTAGATAATCTATGGATTTCTTATAATAAACAAAACCGTAATAATTTTATGGCATCTATGAACTCTTTATGCCATTAAATGGCAGAAAAAAGTAGGCCTCGTTTTAACTACTATGTAGTCATTCATGGAAAAACTAACGGAATTTTCCAAACATGGTTGGAAGTATTAGATTCTATACAAGGTTTTAAAGCCCCTATTTTAAAAGGTTTTAATGATTTCACCGAAGCCACCAATCATGCTAGAGGCTATCTAGGACCAAATTACTATATATCTCCTTCACTTAGACAAAACCCAGACCAAATATCCCAGTATAATTTACAAAAAGAGACTGTAAAGATTATTTTCTGTAATCATTGTTTTTCAATGATGGAGAATTTCAAGAAGCTCAATGCTCAGAAAGAATCACTCCTCATGGAAAACACCAGATTAATCAAACTGATACAAGTATTAGAAGCGAGACTCAGCCAGCAGACGAAAGTAAGCAAAACAGATGCTCAAATACAGACTCCAGATCAGAGTTCTCCATCTCCTCAAAAAATGGATGAGAAGGGTGTGCATTACCCACTAAATGCTTAGAAATCCACTGTACCGGATGTTGGTACAGCTAGTCCGGTTCAAACGGTGACCAGTAAAGATAAATCAAATCCGTTAATGGCTGTCACTTTGCCAAAAAGTAAAGATGAAGGGTGTCTTCATCAAAAAATAAGTTAACTAGATCAGGAAATAAGATTTTAAAGAAGACTTTAATATCTAAAAGAAAAAATGAAAAAATAGAGATATAATTAAACAACCGTTAGACAAATTCTTCAGCAACCAGACACAGGATAAACATATGACTGGACAGCAAGACGAACAACCCACTAATTTAGACAGATTTGTACCAGAGATAACCAATATAGATAATAATTCAGCAAGATCAGACGGAGAAGATAGTATTACACACTTCCAGGATGCTCATGACCCATATGAATACGATGACTCAGGTATGAGCTTCGACTCTATTACCCTGCACAACTTGGACACATAAGACAATCTACAGTTTCTACAGTTTGTAGCCAGTACAGTCAGGTGGGGATGGCCACTTCATGTCTTGTAATAGTCAGAGTCAGAGTGTTTCTTTTATCACTACCTTCCAAAAGAAAGAAAAACCGTTGAAGCACGCGTCAAAATAAGTCTGAAAGAAAATTAATAACGCATGTGACGATGGGGCCCAAAGAGTACCCGACTTGCATTATTAAAGTTTATTTCTTATCTCTTATCCTAAAGTGTCGGCGAACTGTGTTGAGGCCACGTAGTAGTCCTTATAACCACTCCTTTATGTAATTTCTGCCTATAAAAGGCGTACATTTTGTAGAAAGAAGGCAGAGTGAAATCAACCAACTTCACCACCTACTTGAAATGTGCAAACCTTTCCTCCCAAAAAACTCTAAGCCAGTCTTTCTTATATAAACTTTGTATAAGTCAGCTTGCTTTAAATAAAAGTTCCAACTTTTCTATTTGATCTTAAGGGGGTTCCCGAAAGGGAAACCTCTCTCCTAAGTTACTTCATGTAAGTTCTTATTTACGTATTTTCCCCACAAAAATATTTATATTTATGTTTTTATGTTTTATATCCATGTTTAAAGTTATTCTACATATCTTTGTACATCATGTAAATTAGTTTCTTTATAAAATCTTTACCCTTAGTATATGGTTAGCCTCTTAATTTCTTATTAACAACGATGGATTAACCTGTAAATTCCTAGGAATTCTGGCCTTGATAGTCCACCAGGTCTGCAAAAATAGACACAGGACGAGTGTTAGCTGCCAGATAAAAATTTTTCGGGGTGTGGTTAAAGAAGTAAGGTGTTAAGAACAAAGATTAAGAGGAAGAGATGAACAGGTGTTAAAAAAAACCTCTGAAAAACTTTGGAAAAAATAAACATTAAGAACGATAAAAATGAAGAAACTATGAGAGAGAGGGAGTACTGAGTAGGTTTTACACAAAACTAATAAAAATCAATCACTATTCACTAAGATATATCTTTCTGCTATTAAAAAAATACAATTTTGTACTACAACTATTGCTATTGAAAAATATATTATTGAAATATACGACTATTTTGGTTTGTTTGTTGGAATGGACTAGCACTTGAAGAGTTAGTTGGTTCTAATTCTGCTAGTTCTTTATAACTTATTGTAGAACATAATACAAAAAATATGTCGTCTGCATCTTTTCTTTCAAGGAATGATTTGTTACTTCTATATCCTAAATTATCACTTCTCTCTAAGCAGTATTTGAAATGTTCTATACATTCGTCTATTTTCATTTCGTCCTTTTGACATCCTTTACATTTAAAAGTTATATATTTATATTCTTCGGCTAAGTTTTCAGCCTTTTCTATGGCCATATCTACTTCATATCCTTCTTGTAGAACTTCTATATTCATAAACTCACTTTCTGTTTCGATATTACTCTCTGTTTCATCATCGTCTAAAATTCTTTTAGTTGTGTAGTTATAATCTGTAAACCTGACTGAGGTTTCTCCTTTACTTGTAGTATATAATAAATGAGAGTCTGGTGTAAAAACTTTTGGTTTAGTAAATTTGTTTAAATTCCATTCCAAACCTGCATATATTTCTGGGTCTATTTTTATTGGTTTTATTAAGTTTATGCCTTTATTCCCCATTATTTCAACTACATCATTTACTTTTAGTTTAAATTTAGTATTACTACTTAAAGTTAGTTTACCAATAAAACTTATGCACATTAATAAATTATTTCCACTATTCATTTCCTCATATCCTTTAGTTTGAATTCCTATTTTAATGTTTTTTCCAAATTCTTTTAAGTTCATTAGGAAATCTGGACTGGAGAAACCTCAGTCAGGTTTACAAATTATAACTACACAACTAAAAGAAATTTAGACGGTGATGAAACAGAGAGTAATATCGAAACAGAAAGTTCGTTTATAAATATAAAAGTTCTACAAGAAGGATATGAAGTAGATATGTAGTCGTATATTTCAATAATATATTTTTCAATAGCAATAGTTGTATTACAAAATTGTATTTTTTAATAGCAGAAAGATATATCTTAGTGAATAGTTATTGATTTTTATCAGTTTTGTGTAAAACCTAATCAGTACTCCCTCTCTCTCATAGTTTCTTCATTTTTATCGTTCTTAATGTTTATTTTCCCCAAAGTTTTTCAGAGCTTTTTTTTAACCCCTGTTCATGTCTTCCTCTTAATCTTTGTTCTTAACACCTTACTTCTTTAACCACACCCCGAAAAATTTTTATCTGCCAGCTAACACTCGTCCTGTGTCTATTTTTGCAGACCTGGTGGACTATCAAGGCCAGAATTCCTAGGAATTTACAGGTTAATCCATCATTGTTATTAAGAAATTAAGAGGCTAACCATATACTAAGGGTAAAGATTTTATAAAGAAACTAATTTACATGATGTATAAAGATATGTAGAATAACTTTAAACATGGATATAAAACATAAAAACATAAATATAAATATTTTTGTGGGGAAAATACGTAAATAAGAACTTACATGAAGTAACTTAGGAGAGAGGTTTCCCTTTTGGGAACCCCCTTAAGTTCAAATAGAAAAGTTGGAACTTTTATTTAAAGCAAGCTGACTTATACAAAGTTTATATAAGAAAGACTGGCTTAGAGTTTTTTGGGAGGAAAGGTTTGCAAATTTCAAGTAGATGGTGAAGTTGGTTGATTTCACTCTGCCTTCTTTCTACAAAATGTACGCCTTTTATAGGCAGAAATTACATAAAGGAGTGGTTCTAAGGACTACTACGTGGCCTCAACACAGTTTTAGGATAAGAGATAAGAAAGAAACTTTAATAATTCAAGTTGGGTACTCTTTGGGCCCCATCGTCACATGTGTTATTAATTTTATTTGAGACTTATTTTGACACGTGCTTCAATAGTTTTTCTTTCTTTTGGAAAGTAGTGATAAAGGAAGCACTCTGACTCTGACTATTACAAGACATGAAGTGGGCATCCCCACCTGACTGTACTGGCTACAAACTGTAGAAACTGTAGATTGTCTTATGTGTCCAAGTTGTGCAGGGCAATAGAGTCGAAGCTCATGCCTGAGTCATCGTCTTCATATGGGTCCTGAGCATCCTGGAAGTGTGTAATACCATCTTCTCCGTCTGATCTTGCTGAATTATTATCTGTATTGGTTATCTCTGGTACAACTCTGTCTAAATTAGTGGGCTGTTCGTCTTACTGTCCAGTCATATGTTTATCCTGTGTCTGGTTGCTGAAGAATCAGTCTAAGGTCTGTTTAATTATAGTCTCTATTGTTTCATTTTTTCTTTTAGATATTAAAGTCTTCTTTAAAATCTTATTTCCTGATCTAGTTAACTTAGTTTTTGATGAAGAACACCCTTCATCTTCACTTTTCGGCAAAGTGACAACCATTAATGGATTTGATTTGTCTTTACCGGTCACCGTTTGAACCGGACTAGCTGTACCAACATCCGGTACAGTGGATTTCTGAGCATTTAGTGGGAAATGAACACCCTTCTTATCCATTTTTTAAGGAGATGGAGAACTCTAATCCGGAGTCTGTGTTTGAGAATCTGTTTTGCTTACTTTCGTTTGCTGGCTGAGTCTCGCTTCCAATACTTGTATCTGTTTGATTAGTATGGTGTTTTCCATGAGGAGTGATTCTTTCTGAGCATTGAGCTTCTTGAAATTCTCCGTCATTGAAAAACAATGGTTACAGAAAATAATCTTTCCAGTCTCCTTTTGTAAATTATACTAGGGTATTTGGTTTGGGGTTTGTCTAAGTGAAGGAGATATATAGTAATTTGGTCCTAGATAGCCTCTAGCATGATTGGTGGCTTCGGTGAAATCATTAAAATCTTTAAAAAGATGGGCTTTAAAACCTTGTATAGAATCTAATACTTCCAACCATGTTTAGAAAATTTCGTTAGTTTTTCCATGAATGATTACATAGTATTTAAAACGAGGCCTACTTTTTCCTGCCATGTAATGGCATAAAGAGTTCATAGATGCCAGAAAATGATTATGGTTTTGTTTATTATAAGAAATCCATAGATTATCTACTAAATACCTTTGGGGTCTGTCTAAAACGTAATCTGGTCTTACTCTAAATGATATGTTACTCTCAGGGTATGCAATTAAATTAAATGGTCCGAAATGAATTCTTTCCATTGTCTCTAGAGATTCTAATAGTCTAAAATTTAAGTTACCTAACATTGTCTGTTGGTACGACTCCGAAGACGAAGCTACACCTTTGCCTTTGTCTGCAGGAGGTTGTCCTGTTGGTCTCATGCTGAAAATAAATAAGTGATATTAAACTTATTTATTTATTCCCAATTTTAGTCTACTCAACTGGTCAGCTAATGCATTTTCTTTTCCTTTTATATGTTCAAATACTATATTCTTATAAACAGATATAGTGTCTGTAAAATTTAGCCATCTTCTTCTACTACTAGTTTTGTCATTTATTTTTTGATGGAATTTAACTATAGCTTCACAATTTGTTTTAAATAAAATTTCTTCTTTATTTAAAATATACAATTTGAAACTATTCAACCCGTAGATGATAGCTAATACTTCTAGGTCTATAGCACTCATGTTTCCTTTCTCTTTATATGCCCCACTCTGATATCCACATATTTGTTCTTCCTTTTTATTACTATATTTATTAGGTCTTGCTTTTAAGATAGCTCCCCATCCTAAGTCACTTTCATCTGTTTGAATAATTAAATAGTCTGATTCTAATGGAATTTTTAGGTCCGGGATATTTTTAATTTTTTCTTTTATTTTTTGGACTAATTTAACATCATCTATATTGAAATTTTTCTGCCCTTTACTACCTGTTTTTGCATATAATGGTCCTGCTATTTTTCCTAAATCTTGAATAAAATTTCGTACATAATTTACTAATCCTAAAAATTTTTGTAAATCTTTTGTCGTTTCTAATTTGTCTGGCATTTCTAGTACCTTCTTTGTTATGTGTGGTTGTAGTTTGACTTTCCATTTCCCAGAGTTATTCCTAGGAAATTAATGTAAGTCTTACATAACTCCATCTTCTTTTTACTTATTATTATGCTATGTTTAACAAATAGTCTGAAGATTATTTGTAAGTGTCCTAAATGTTCTTCCATATTTTGACTAAATACCAAAATATCATCTACATATACTAATATGAAATGTTTATATTCTCCAAATATTTTATCCATTTTTCATTGGAAAATGGGAGGAGCTGTCTTTAATCCAAACGACATAACTAACCATTCAAAATGTCCGCCTGGCCATGTGAATGTCGTCCATTCTATGCTATCTGGGTGCATTTTGACTTGCCAGTAGCCTGACTTACAGTCAAATTTACTATAAACCTTTTTATTTTGAATCCTATTAATTAACTCACTTTTATCTGGTAGTTTATATGCATTTGTTCTGGTGTTATCATTTAATCTTTTGTAGTTAATTACCATACGAGCTTTACCCCTTATTTGTTCACTATGATTTCTTACCATAAATGCCACTGATCTATGTCTAGAGGTGGATCTTCTTATTACTCCTAATTATAAAAGTTCTTTTATCTGTATATCAAATTCTTTAGTATCTTCATTATTTGCTTCTATAGGTGCTATTTTTATAGTGTATTCTGAATTAGTTATATCTAATTTACACATTATTTCATTAGCGTCCCAATGGGCTAGTGGTCTTTCTCCTATTATTTTCATTTTTTCTAGTATAGATATTATATTTTCTAAATCTTTTGGACTATTTACTATTCCTATTTTATCTATTCCTTTTTCGAAAATTATAAAACTGAGTTTCTATGCTTATTAGTGTATATTCTTTTTCTATATTTATTAAGCATTCTTGACCTTCTGCATTAAGCAGAGTATAGTTTCTAACTTCTTCCAGGTTTTCTTTTAACAGGTTGCTGCATTGATTATTTTGGCAGTCTTCACAACATGGTTCTGGAAGCGATCTCTTTTTATTTGTATTTAGTGTTCTATCTACTGTAGGCAATATTTCTGTTTGTACTGGTGTAGAAGTTAAGTTTTTAAAGAGCATTATTCCATCTCTTGTTAAGAGACATCCTCCCTTGTTCTGTATACAAAATTTTAGTCCTATAACAAAATCTGATCTTATATTTAAATCTCTTGTTAATATCCTATTAACGTTATAAACTGGGTTATAGAATTTATTGCATGTATTTAGAAAACTTATATGCGCGTTTTCTATGTAATAACGATAAATATTTTGTGATCCATCCATTTGAGTGACCATTATGGGTCTTTCAAGTATTTTTAATAAATGTTCGGGTACTATTTCTTTATTGATTAAATAACTGGTACATCCTGGATCTACTAATGCTAGGGTTTCTATTTCTACATCTTTTATTTTAATTTTTACTAAGATTTTTATGGTAGAGAATTCTTTATCTTCGTTGCATATTAAACTAGCGTCATTTTCTTCTAAATTCATAAGTTTTGCTTCTAACTTTTCTAAATGTACTGCTTCTTGTGTATCCATTTCTTCTATGGCTATTTTAGTTTTTCCTTTTTCTAGAATAGTTAATCTTTGTTCTAGATCATTTAATCGGGTTTCTAAAGTAGACAACCTTAGGTTTAGGATTTGATTGTTCGTATATTTTTGTCCGCTATTTATTTCTGATTCTAGTTTTATTTTTAAAGTATTTTCTATACAGTTTATACATGCTTCTAGATAACATTTTTTACATTTAACTCTATTGTCTTTGCTTGGATACCAATTACATATACGACATCTATTGCTGTCTAAGCCCTTGTTTCTTTGGAATTCATGTACACATTCTTGAGTAACATTTATTAAATTATTGATTACTAGATTGTTTAAGTCTAAATCCTCTATCTCTTGTCCTAGCTCATTAACTAAGTTATCTTCTTCAGATTATGAAGAATCAGATTTTGAATTATCTTTATCATTTATATCAATACTTATTATTGAGTATATACTTTCTGTATCTGACATGTATTCGTCTACATTTAATAAAGTTTCTTGGAAATCCTCTATTAGTTGGGAATTTTTAGTTCTATTATTATTTCTCTTAGGACATACATTTGCTAGATGGTCTATACTTCCACATGTATAACATTCTAATTTATTTTTGTAGTTTCTATCATCTCTATATTTTCTAACATGTCTATCTCTGTTTAACCATGGTTTTCTAGCTTTTGATTTTCGTAAGAAATATTGTTTTCTGCTATATGGTTTTTGATTATTTCTTTTCTTATATTTTCTATGTTGTTTTTGGTCATAGTTCTGGGTTTTGTATATAACAGATTTACAGAAATTCATTTCATTTCTTTTTAACTGTTTTTGTATTTGTATGTTTGTACATTTTTCTGTTAGTATATCCATTATGTGTTGCGTTCTATGTCCTATTGTCCATTTTAAATTTGGGTTGGCTACTACCCTATCTCTTTTATACCATCTCTCTTCTATTTCTCTTCCTAAAGCTCCAGGTAATTTATTAAATAATTTTTTGGCTAATTCTTCATTAAAAGTATTTCCGCCAACGGTGCAGTAATAAAAATAGTCTTGTAGGAACTTCTTTATATATACCCAATATGAAATACTTAATTGTTCTAGTTTAATCAAAGCTTCCTTTTGTAATGCTAATAATCCACTATTTGGATCTTTTCAAGTTAATAGCATATGCATTTTATTTGTGAAATTATAAGGATTTGGTCCCATACTTAGTAAAACCTGAAAATCATATGGGCAGTTTGTCTTAAGCCTTTCCCAAGTGGCTTTTGCAGATTCTCCTAAGAAGGTTTCTAAATATTTATACATTGTTTCCGTATCTGTTTCTGTATAATGTCGTAAATAATCTACAGCTACTATTCCTTTCCATAAATCTATCACTGTGTCCCACATTTGGGGATCATGTGCTGCTATGTTTAGAATTTTTCCTTATCTACCTCCTTCTTGTAGTTTAATTGGTTCTTCTATTGACATTCTTTTACCTGCTGGTTTTATATTATCTCCTCTAAGTTCTATATCTGGGTTCATCCTAACTGCTGGTCTTCTAGGTACATTACCCGTACTATAATCGATTGGTTGGGGATTAGGGTTTGTTTGTTGGAATGGACTAGCACTTGAAGAGCTAGTTGGTTCTAATTCTTCTAGTTCTTTATAACTTATTGTAGAACTTAATACAGAAACTGTGTCGTCTGCATCTTTTCTTTCAAGAAATGATTTGTTACTTCTATATCCTAAATTATCACTTCTCTCTAAGCAGTATTTAAAATGTTCTATACATTCTTCTATTTTCTTCATTTCGTCCTTTTGACATCCTTTACATTTAAAAGTTATATATTTATATTCTTCGGCTAAGTTTTCAGCCTTTTCTATGGCCATATCTACTTCATATCCTTCTTGTAGAACTTCCATATTCATAAACTCACTTTCTGTTTCGATATTACTCTCTGTTTCATCATCGTCTAAATTTCTTTTAGTTGTGTAGTTATAATCTGTAAACCTGACTGAGGTTTCTCCTTTACTTGTAGTATATAATAAATGAGAGTCTGGTGTAAAAACTTTTGGTTTAGTAAATTTGTTTAAATTCCATTCCAAACCTGCATATATTTCTGGGTCTATTTTTATTGGTTTTATTAAGTTTATGCCTTTATTCCCCATTATTTCAACTACATCATTTACTTTTAGTTTAAATTTAGTATTACTACTTAAAGTTAGTTTACCAATAAAACTTATGCACATTAATAAATTATTTCCACTATTCATTTCCTCGTATCCTTTAGTTTGAATTCCTATTTTAATGTTTTTTTCAAATTCTTTTAAGTTCATTAGGAAATCTAGACTTATATAGAATATTTCTCCATTATTTGTCATATCTGCTTCAGTTAATCCTATTATTGATTTTTTTATATCTGACCATCGATCATCATATATTGTTATTAATACTTTGGATCCTAGGTTTTTTCTAGTTAGGCCTTTTATTCCTATAACAATTAAACCCATATGCATTAATATCATTTTATTATTCTTTATATGTTTTAAAGAATTAGTATTTACTAAATCTAGTATTTTAAAATCTTCTCCTATGGCTCATA
Organism: Capsicum baccatum var. pendulum; assembly: GCA_030864225.1. Taxonomy (NCBI): domain Eukaryota; kingdom Viridiplantae; phylum Streptophyta; class Magnoliopsida; order Solanales; family Solanaceae; genus Capsicum; species Capsicum baccatum. The sequence goes on from CM061559.1 coordinate 62,973,339, forward strand.
TTTGTTCTTCTTTATAATGTCTATATAGCTGATTGTCTGTAGAGAAATATCCGGCGTTATATAATGTTTTAGGATTTAATAATTTTAATTGATGTTGTTGAAAGATTTGTAAATCTTTATCTACATCTATTATTTCGTTAAGTTCTTGGTTCTGTTCTATATTAGATTGTCTTCTGCATATTCTAGATAATATATTATTATTTCCTATTCTGTTTTCAGAAAAACTTATTCTTTGTCTTTCTTCTCCTTGGCTTTCGTTGTTATTTTCGATGGTTCTCCGTCTATTTGATAAAAAGTCCATTTTTGTGGTTTTCTTATTATATTCTTTCGTTCTTGTTTAGGAGTTAATTCGATTCGTTTTAATTGGTTAACAAGTTCTTCTATTTCAAAGTTATTTTTTGGTTGCTCTTGGGCTTTTTAATTTTTTATTAAAATATCTATCTTCTTATGTAATTCTGGCAATTCTGGTTTTTCCTAGAGAGGTTTTTGAGTGTCTTTGCCTTTAATTAAAATGTCTATCTTTTTGTGTAAATCGAATAATGATTCTATTATGGTATTATTTTGTTTGAGTAGAATTTTATCTGTTTGACTTGAAGGTATATGCCTAGATAATCTTTCTGGTTCACTATGATAATTTCTTGATTTTTCTAATGCTTTATTATAATTTATATCTTCTTCACTCATGAAAGTGATATTTCTTCTAGTCTTTTTGTTATTTCTTGCAAATCTTTGATTTCTTTTGTTATATTTTCTACTTGTTCTACAAGCTTAGATATTAATTGAGTTGTTTTTACTTCCAATTCTTTAGGTCTTTCTATTATAGTTTTTATTAGTTTTTCAATCTCTAATTTTGTAGGTATTTGTTCTAAATTAAATTTGTGATTTAAATACTGAATTTTTCTATCTATTTCTATTTCCTGTGATTTTAAATAATCTAAATTTTGTTCTATTTTATCTAGTATCTTTTTATGTTTATTTTGAGTAACTTCTATCTGTTCTAGAGTTCTTATTATACTGCTATCTTTTTCTTGAGTTTTTTCGCTTTAATTGATCAAGAAGTCTATTATGGTGTAGTATTGTTTATCTTCTGAATGTAAAATATGTTCTCCCTGGTTGAAATTACACTTTATAGTAGAGTTATCTTTTAATACTCTATATTTCTTTTCTGGTTGAAATCTAAGATCTAAGTAATCGAGGCGTTTTAAAGAAGCTATGTTGTTATGCTAAGTGGTTTAAGTTAAGATATTTTTTACTTAGTTTAGTTTGATATCTTAATCTATTATTTGTATAGGTTATATCTAAGTCTACTTTTTGTATGGTTTCTATTAATCTAGATTGTTCACTAATTAAAGCGTTTTTGTAATAATTCGAGGTTATAGCAACTATTTCGTAATTGTCTATTTCTCTAAAGTTTAGAATATCTATTTCTAAGTTTTTTATTTCTTTATTTAACAATTCTAGTCTTTCTACAAATTGTTGCCGGATTTTTACAATTTGACGTTTATAAGTAACTTCTCTATAATATTGACGTTGTATTTCTCTAATACACTCTATATATCTTATTGGCATTTATTATCCTAATTGATAAGCTTTTCTCTTAATACGTTCTTTAAGCCACTTTATTCCTCAAGAATTATTTTCTAAGTCTCTCCCACAACCTTGTATTTCCCAATTTAACGCGCTTACTAGTTCTTCACAAACTTGTCTAGATGTGTTATAAGACTTATGTAACCTATTTGCTTCTAATAACCTTTTTAGACTTTCTTCTAAATTATGTTTTCTAGCTATTATATTATATCTTTTTCTAATTTCTCTATATAAATAGAAATAGCTACACCTTATATCTTGGAACCAAGAGCAACCAAAAAATAACTTTGAAATAGAAGAACTTGTTAACCAATTAAAACGAATCGAATTAACTCCTAAACAAGAACGAAAGAATATAATAAGAAAACCACAAAAATGGACTTTTTATCAAATAGACGGAGAACCATCGAAAATAACAACGAAAGACAAGGAGAAGAAAGACACAGAATAAGTTTTTCTGAAAACAAAATAGGAAATAATAATATATAATCTAGAATATGCAGAAGACAATCAAATATATAATAGAACCAAGAACTTAACGAAATAATAGATGTAGATAAAAATTTACAAATCTTTCAACAACATCAATTAAAGTTATTAAATCCTAAAACATTATATAACGCCGGATATTTCTCTACAGACAATCAGCTGTATAAACATTATAGAGAAGAACAAATATCAACCATAGGAGAAGATTTTAAAATACTACATTTAGTAAATACTAATTCTTTAAAACATATAAAGAATAATAAAATGATATTAATGCATATGGGTTTAATTGTTATAGGAATAAAAGGCCTAACTAGAAAAAACCTAGGATCCAAAGTATTAATAACAATATATGATGATCGATGGTCAGATATTAAAAAATCAATAATAGGATTAACTGAAGTAGATATGACAAATAATGGAGGAATATTCTATATAAGTCCAGATTTCCTAATGAACTTAAAAGAATTTGGAAAAAACATTAAAATAGGAATTCAAACTAAAGGATACGGGGAAATGAATAGTGGAAATAATTTATTAATGTGCATAGGTTTTATTGGTAAACTAACTTTAAGTAGTAATACTAAATTTAAACTAAAAGTAAATGATGTAGTTGAAATAATGGGGAATAAAGGCATAAGCGTAATAAAACCAATAAAAATAGACCCAGAAATATATGCAGGTTTGGAATGAAATTTAAACAAATTTACTAAACCAAAATTTTTTACACCAAAATCTCATTTATTATATACTACAAGTAAAGGAGAAATTTCAGTCAGGCAGATTATAACTACACATCTAAAAGAAATTTAGACGATGATGAAACAGAGAGTAATATCGAAATAGAAAGTGAGTTTATGAATATAGAAGTTCTACAAGAAGGATATGAAGTAGATATGGCCATAGAAAAGGCTGAAAACTTAGCCGAAGAATATAAATATAAAACTTTTAAATGTAAAGGATGTCAAAAGGATGAAATGAAAATAGACGAATGTATAGAACATTTTAAATACTGCTTAGATAGAAATGATAATTTAGGATATAGAAGTAACAAATCATTCCTTGAAAGAAAAGATGCAGAAGACACAATTTCTGTATTAAGTTCTACAATAAGTTATAAAGAACTAGAAGAATTAGAACCAACTAGCTCTTCAAGTGCTAGTCCATTCCAACAAACAAACCCTAATCCCCAACCAATAGATTATAGTACGGGTAATGTACCTAGAAGACCAGCAGTTAGGATGAACCCAGATACAAAACTTAGAGGAGATAATATAAAACCAGCAGGTAAAAGAATGCCAATAGAAGAACCAATTAAACTATAAGAAGGAGGTAGCAAAGGAAAAATTCTAAACATAGCAGCACATGATCCCCAAATGTGGGACACAGTGATAGATTTATGGAAAGAAATAGTAGCTGCAGATTATTTACGACATTATACAGAAACAGATACGGAAACAATGTATAAATATTTAGAAACCTTCTTAGGAGAATCTGCAATTCCCATACTTAGTAAAACCTGAAAATCATATGGGCAGTTTGTCTTAAAACTTTCCCAAGTGGCTTTTGCAGATTCTCCTAAGAAGGTTTCTATATATTTATACATTGTTTCCGTATCTATTTCTGTATAATGTCGTAAATAATCTGCAGCTACTATTCCTTTCCATAAATCTATTACTGTGTCCCACATTTGGGGATCATATGCTGCTATGTTTAGAATTTTTCCTTTGCTACCTCCTTCTTATAGTTTAATTGGTTCTTCTATTGGCATTCTTTTACCTGCTGGTTTTATATTATCTCCTCTAAGTTTTGTCTCTGGGTTCATCCTAACTGCTGGTCTTCTAGGTACATTACCCGTACTATAATCTATTGGTTGGGGATTAGGGTTTGTTTGTTGGAATGGACTAGCACTTGAAGAGCTAGTTGGTTCTAATTCTTCTAGTTCTTTATAACTTATTGTAGAACTTAATACAGAAATTGTGTCTTCTGCATCTTTTCTTTCAAGGAATGATTTGTTACTTCTATATCCTAAATTATCACTTCTATCTAAGCAGTATTTAAAATGTTCTATACATTCGTCTATTTTCATTTCATCCTTTTGACATCCTTTACATTTAAAAGTTATATATTTATATTCTTCGGCTAAGTTTTCAGCCTTTTCTATGGCCATATCTACTTCATATCCTTCTTGTAGAACTTCCATATTCATAAACTCACTTTCTATTTCGATATTACTCTCTGTTTCATCATCGTCTAAATTTCTTTTAGATGTGTAGTTATAATCTGTAAACCTGACTGAGGTTTCTCCTTTACTTGTAGTATATAATAAATGAGAGTCTGGTGTAAAAACTTTTGGTTTAGTAAATTTGTTTAAATTCCATTCCAAACCTGCATATATTTTTGAGTCTATTTTTATTGATTTTATTAAGCTTATGCCTTTATTTCCCATTATTTCAACTACATCATTTACTTTTAGTTTAAATTTAGTATTACTACTTAAAGCTAGTTTACCAATAAAACCTATGCACATTAATAAATTATCTCCACTATTCATTTCCTCGTATCCTTTAGTCTGAATTCCTATTTTAATGTTTTTTCCAAATTCTTTTAAGTTCATTAGAATGTCTGGACTTATATGGAATATTCCTCCATTATTTGTCATATCTGTTTCAATTAATCCTATTATTGATTTTTTAATATCTGACCATCAATCATCACATATTGTTATTAATACTTTGAATCTTAGTTTATTTCTAGTTAGGCCTTTTATTCCTATAACAATTAAACCCATATGCATTAATATCATTTTATTATTCTTTATATGTTTTAAAGAATTAGTATTTACTAAATCTAGTATTTTAAAATCTTCTCCTATGGCTGATATTTGTTCTTCTTTATAATGTCTATATAGCTGATTGTCTGTAGAGAAATATCCGGCGTTATATAATGTTTTAGGATTTAATAACTTTAATTGATGTTGTTGAAAGATTTGTAAATTTTTATCTACATCTATTATTTCGTTAAGTTCTTGGTTTTGTTCTATATTAGATTGTCTTCTGCATATTTTAGATAATATATTATTATTTCCTATTCTGTTTTCAGAAAAACTTATTCTTTGTCTTTCTTCTCCTTGTCTTTCGTTGTTATTTTCGATGGTTCTCCGTCTATTTGATAAAAAGTTCATTTTTGTGGTTTTCTTATTATATTCTTTCGTTGTTGTTTAGGAGTTAATTCGATTCGTTTTAATTGGTTAACAAGTTCTTCTATTTCAAAGTTATTTTTTAGTTGCTCTTGGGTTTCTTTATTTTTTATTAAAATATCTATCTTCTTATGTAATTATGGCAATTCTGATTTTTCCTGGAGAGGCTTTTGAGTTTCTTTGCCTTTAATTAAAATGTCTATCTTTTTGTGTAAATCTAATAATAATTCTATTATGGTATTATTTTGTTTGAGTAGAATTTTATCTGTTTGACTTGAAGGTATATACCTGGATAATCCTTCTGGTTCACTATGATAATTTCTTGTTTTTTCTAATGCTTTATTATAATTTATATCTTATTCACTCATGAAAGTGATATTTCTTCTAGTCTTTTTGTTATTTTTTGCAAATCTTTGATTTCTTTTGTTATATTTTTTACTTGTTCTACAAGCTTAGATATTAATTAGTTGTTTTTACTTCCAATTCTTTAGGTTTTTCTATTATAGTTTTTATTAGTTTTTCAATCTCTAATTTGGTAGGTATTTGTTCTAAATTAAATTTGTGATTTAATAGACATAAGTATAAAAATAAATAAACCACAAATATTACTCTTGAGATCAATCAAAAAATAGAACTATAACTACTAAAAATACGAGTTAGCGGAGAATAAATTTTGAAATTTATTTATTTTTGTGTTTCTGTAATCTGAAAGTTGTGAGTCCTTTTTACTTTTTTTAAAAAAAGTTTTTTCTTTAATTTACTTATATTTGGAAACTGAAATAATAATTTCAAGTTGGAACTGTAATCTTCATTAGAGATATATTCAAATTTATACTGTTTCTTAATATTTAAAAGTGGGGGTATTATGATTATTGATAAAGTTGGGATAATGATTCTTTTTAATCAAGTTAATCTAATGAAAAAAAAACAGTAATCTTTTTTTTATAAGTTTAGTAATATTTATGGTCAATGTGAATAATTTTTATAGCATTCGACCATCTCTATTTTCTATAGAACATATCTAATTTGTAAAATTTCTAATCCCACGTTTTAAAGAGGATTACCTACTGCTATACATATTATCTAAATAAACTTGATGCGCTTATCTCTTATTTGGTTGAGATAAAATGTATGGAATAACTATTAGTTATTTCAGGGCTGTGTTATTATTTTTATTCCACGATGGTGGGATAATTAATGTTGAGATAGCTAAATCGGACAATAATTTCGGAATAACTTATTTTCCAACCAAACAAATAGTGTATTGAAGGTATTATAACTCAAACTCTTCTGTAGAAGATGCTCCTTCCCAATCCGAACACATAAGAATTAAGAAGTTATGGATATATGTGAATTCGAATTTTAAAAGCGTTCACATCAACTACGTATTAGGCTTATGAATCTTAGAATTACACATAACATATTTATTTAAACTAATTAGATTGTTGCATTTATCGTAAAACAGAAAACTTACTTGTTTTTTAGCGGAAGCTAATCAATCACGACTGTAGTTATTGATTGATGGTAGTAATTGTTTCGATATGTTGGACGATACTGGTAGATGGTGACAGTCGAACATGCTTATACCACAATTTAAACCCTAGTTAATTATTAGAGTGGAGTAAAAATTATATTTAATTGTACGTCATGAGTATATTTACATAAAAAAAATATTACGATAATATTGACTTTCCTAATGGGCCTTAAACGTTCCTTATGGTAAATCCTAATTTTGTACAATTTTAAACTCATGTACTATTTAGAAGAATTAGGAAGACTCATTTATCAAACGATTTTTAACGTGTAACATAGTTTTGATAATAAACGATAAATTATACAAATCCCATACTTAAGAGATTATATTACCTAATATTCTTTACTTTTTTAAAATTTACATAAAATCTCATTTTTTAACTTTACTCTTGATACATATCAAAAAAAACCCACATCCTATTTTTACTCCACCATTAACTCATTCAAGATTTTCTTCCCTAAAATATCTCCCTAATTATCAACAATTAAATCATCTTCCTTCCTTATTTTTTCTCTTCCATTAATGTTTAAATCATCTTCCTGATTTTTTCTCATCCATTAATGCATGCAACTTTTTTTTAACCCTCCTAAAATCTCTCCCATTTTAAAAAAAATCTATTAATACATGTATAAATTTATTTAGTTATTCATACATGTTTATTTTTTTAATGGTGATTCATATGAATGATAAATATTGATATCATTATATGGGTATTATGGTGATTAATACCATAGATACATTTTGTATGATTTTAACAGGTGATACATATGATATTAATGGGATACCTATTGTATTATGATGATTAATATGATAGATACAATTATTGAGTGATTCATATGATATTAATGGGGGATATGTATGGTATTACGGTGATTAATATGGTAGATACAATTATTTATTTCAATTATTGACTGATTCATATATATGGTATTATGGTGATTCATATGGAAGATACTATTATTTATTTCAATTAGTGGGTGATTCATATGTTATTAATGAAAGGTAATTGTGTAGTCAGCGTAGGAAACAAAAGTAATAATATTTTTTTTTAAAAAAAGACTAAAAGCAGAATTGAAACATAATTAAAATTAAATCTAAAAAAAGTAGACTAAAATTAAAGACGAAAAAAGAGAAAAAGGACCCAAAAAATCATATCTTTCATAATTAAAGAAGAAAAAGAGAAATATAACTAAAACACCTAAATTAAATCTAAAAAAAGAGAAAAATTAGATATCTTTTCTTAAATAAAAGAATACAATAAATAAAAGAGAATCTATTATTTTCTTAAATAAATATCTTGTTAGTTTCAAATGTATCACTTTTTTATATGTATCACCATATAACATATGCATCATCAGTTTAGAAAATCGGGAAAAAATGTAATTAACAAAATAGTTGAAATTTTATATAATATTACTTAAAGATTCAGGGATTTATGTAAGTTACCCTTTGATAAAATCTAATTAAATCATAGTTTATCTTTCAATTTAATTTTTCAATTCATAATCGTATAAAGTACAATTTAATTAAAATTATAAAATAATAAAGATGGTTTAGTTTTAAATTCATTATAAAAAATATTAATTAGGACTCATTTATCAAAGGACTTTATCGTGTATCAAACGTACTCAAATTTAGTTGATTTAGAATTCTTAAACTAATGCAAAAAATACTAGTTGTCATTAATTAATATAACTTCTAATAAGAAATTTTTTTACTATAAATTAATAAATTAATTTTTACTCTTAAATATTAGAAAGGATAGTGAAAAGACGATTTTTTCTAAAACAGAGATTTTTAATGAAAGTCAAAAAGTTCAAACAATATTTTTAAGGCTTTCACATTTTTAATAAATTATAGATTATAAATTATACATATATAAAAGGTGGACTATTTTTATATAAATAATTTAATCTTTGGGTCATTTTTCCATTTTTTTCTTTTTTAAAAAATAGAATTAGCAATGGATAAATTCTGAAATTAAATAAAAAAATCGTCACTAATTCTATTTAGCAATAAACTAATGATAAATTATCAAAAGAAATTTGTTAGCTACGAGTGAGTTAGTGACAATATTATTAATAATGTTCGCAACTAATTTCTTTTATAGTACTTTTTGAAGCTTGTTGTCTTAAGTATGTCATATGGAATGTTACTAAGTTAAAACAAAGTAGTACTAAATATTATAAAGAATTATTGTTTTTTAAACATTTCAAAAAATATTACTCCCTCTATTTCAATTTATGTGATACTTTTCGTTTCTCGAGAGTCAAACAATTTAAGTTTAATTTGATGACATAAATTTTGACATGAAATCTTCAATTCTTTTGAAATAAAGTTTTTATATTTGAAAACTACGTAAAAAGAATATAAATCAAAAAAATTGATAATTTAAAATATTTAAAAAATATATAAAAAATTACGGTAAAAAATAAATTTATTTGAAACTTAAAATTCGAAAGGTGCAATGGAATAGGGATTTTATTTTCATATGATGACGCACTAGCATCATGTTGAGTTAGTGATCAAGGCAGTAGGTAACTGATGGATAAATATACTAAGCACGCATGCAGTTCAGAATAAAGAAAAAACTATCATCTAGAAAGTGTGTTAGGTGCAACAACTTTAAATCATCACAAAGAAAAAAAGCTGACCAAAAAGGAAAAAGTGACTAGGAGATTCCTAGATTTGGTTGATAAGAAAATGTATACTTTTTGTAATACCTATCAGAGATTTTAAAAAGGAAAAATATATAATTGAAGTCTCATTCTTTCGAACCACCGATAACTTATTAAGTTTACCAACCATAGTCACATGTAGTACGGGTGATCAATCGAACATTTTTCTTTAAAAAATTATATAGTGTATCATCGATTTAGAATAATGAGATTTATAGGTGAATCAAGAGTACACGTTACAACTTAGCTACTTGTTAGTAGCGTGAGTTTGCCAGACAAGGAACAAACAACGTAAATAACATAATCTATAAGCAAAACATTGGTCGGAAAATAAATCTGGAAGAACGATGGCGTCCATAATTCTTTAGTTATGAGCCGATTCAGATCGTAATTGTTAAATCATTTAGACAGCGAGCATTATATGTAAAAACTAGAGTAAGCAAGTAAGACAATAGAGAAAACTCAAGAACAAAGCTAAATATTTTTATTACTTGAGGATAGAGATAAGCCAAAATCGAATGGTCATTACAATAGAGAGGGAGTGTCTAATTATATGGTACAAGGATTTCTTTCAACCAATAGGAGACCGCTATTTGAACCCTTTAGTACAACAACCAATGGACGAGAGACACTTGCTATAAAGTTGTCAGAGGAAGCCAACCCAATATCGTGTGTCTGGCACGTAACTATCGAGGATCACCTATACACCTGAGAGCCCTGACACACCGTCCTTCTGTCATTCCTTTCATGCGCGGTCACCATTACTATTAGTCTTGAGTCATTCCTTTCTTGCTTGAGAGGTTGTTTTCTCATCTCGGTCTTATTCCTAAGATAACAACATCGTAGGCCAATTTCAATTCTTCCCAACCCGAGTAGGCCCAATCTTTACTAAAAAATATATTACCTATACAAACATTCCCTCCACTTTTTGGGTTCTATACTTTGTGGTGGTCGAGAAGCAAAACTGGTTAAAAGAGAGTCTATGACCTGCTAAGTCGAGAATCCTTTCAAACGAGCCATTGCTCTCTTTTGATCTTGCCGCCATACCTTCCATTCCGAGTTGAAAATGGAACAAACATCATGCCTCCATTGGAAAATCTTCCTTGAATCCTTATCCAAGCATCATTGGATCCAAATCAAGTACCCTCGAAGAGGGCCACATTATCTAGATGCTGATGCGGTTGTATTTCCAACTTTGATTGTCAGATGATAGAGTTTGTTGCGATTTTTATGGGGTAGCCCTGGGATCATAATTTCAACCTTGTCTCATTCTAGCTGTCTTTTCTTTCCTGATATGTTAGCTTAGAATTTGTCCTGAATTTCCAACTTTACCTGATTTTCTACCATAATTAGAATTACCTTTTCTTAGTGGAAAAATGTTTCCTTGTTTGAAAGATCTCTTTCATATTAGGTGTATTCATTCTTATAGGAAGGGTTTTGTATCTCTATAAATAGAAGATCTCTCTCTTCTCAAGTTATAACATAATAGCATCTACAATATAGTCATCAGAAGGTCTTATTTAGGGCGAGATTTTTTCCAATAGGTTTATGTTTTTTCAATATTAGTTTTACTTTGTAGGTCGCTTGACCAAATCATATTAATAATATGCATTTTTAGATGTCTTTCTAGTCATCTGATTTATCGTCACAATGATTTGCAAACTTTACGCTTCCGCATGACGCTCCATCAATTTTGAACCCAACAAGGGGTATCAGAGCCTATGATTTAATGATCCGATAGTTTGGATTGAGGACATATTGAGATCAAAGTTACAACCAATTCGACGATATCAAAGTTTTTTTATAAATAGAAAGAGTCATGATACTACATGTGGAGAAAAACTTTCAAATAATTTTTCAACAATCCTGCTGGTAATCCATCTTTAAAACTAAAATATATTTTCAACCCATACTTGCTTTTACGCTTAGGCTCCTTTCAACTCATGCATATATACTTTTAACGCATTATCTCTATTTTTAACCTCTGCACACTTTTAATGCACAAGCTTTACTTTCAACTCAGTTCACCTATAAAATAGGGCTCCAATAATATAACCATTGATTTTATTTTTAGCGCATAGGGATTCAATTTTTAATCCATATCACTTTTAATAATGGTAAGCAGTAGTGATATATGAAGATTATGTGAAGAAAAAAATCAAGATTAATTTGCCAGAAAATTCAGGCAAAGGGGAGATTTGTTAGGATCTATCCTGAATTTTCTACTTTACCTGATTTTCTACCATAATTAAAATTACCTTTCGTGGTGGAAAAAAATTTCCTTGTTTGAAAAGATCTCTTCCCTATTAGGTTTATTTTTTCTTATAGGAAGGAATTTGTACCTCTATAAATATCTGATTCCTCTCTTCTCAAGTTATAACACAATAACATTCATAATGTAGTCATCAAAGGATCTTGTTTAGGGCGAGATTATTTTCAATAGGTCTATGTTTTTTTCAATTTTAGTTTTACTATGTAGGTCTCTTCACTAAACCATATTAATAACTTATTTTTTTAGATGTTCTTCTTGTTATATGATTTATCGTCTCCATAATTTGCAAATTTTAAGCTTCCGCATGAGGCCCCATCAATTTTAAACCTAACACGTTTTTTCGTTTCTTCATTCGTTGTTCATCGGAGTAGTTGAATGCATTAGCCTCCCATATTGACATAATATATTTTAATAATTACAAACTAATAACGAAAAATATGCAGGATACACCAAAGATGTAATCAAAGCAAGAAGGATCGTTGATGTGCGAGCTAATGCTAACACATTTAAGGCTTTTAACTAAGAATAATTGCAAGGTCTTACGCAAAATTTGTCGTTTTTGATTGTTTTATGTTTGATTTTGCAGTAGAATCTATGATGCAAGAGAACCAACAAGGATGGAAGGAAAGAAGTTAAAATCTGAAGTAATTCGAAGAGAAATGTGATTAACGACATTTCTGATAAGTCGTCAGCCTTGTGATAAATTATCAGCTTCATCGTCAGCCTCAGACAGAGAATACACCCGAGTTAAGAGTTGTGATGACATTTTGTGATAAGCCGTCAAGGAACTGATAGGTCGTCAAAGTTGTTGTCAACCTAAGGTAAAACATGAGGGCTGAGGTAGAGACTTGACGACATTTGTGATAAGTCGTCAAAGAGTTGATAGGACGTCTCCAGTTGTCGTCAGCTTTAGGCAGCGAGTATCAAATGCAAAGAGAAGCTGACGACATTTGTGATAAGTCTTCAGCCTCCTGATAGGTTATCACGAATGACGTCACCCAATCCGAGGAATTTCTGAACTTTATTATTTTGTTTCCATAATTAGGGTGAACTATTTAAAGCATTGTTGAGGGTTTTCTTGAAAAAAAAACTTGAGTATTGAGACACGTATTTTGATATTTTCTCTCTCTAGTTTCTTGACTTGAACAAACAATTATTTTGAAGAGATTATCATCATTATTTTGGGATTACTATTGTGATCTAATATTTGAATCTCTAGTTTCATTCATCTTGTGGTAAGTTTATCTTTCAAATCATGAATATAACTAGTTTTTTTAGTTATTACATCATGAGCAGCTAAATTCCTTTAACCTGAATTATGGGATCTAGGGTTAAGTCTTGATAAGGTGCTGAGTGTTCAAGATTCAAAAGGTGGTAGAACTCCTTGATAATTCTAAGGTTTTAATTATCGTCTATTGGTTGCAAATGATAGATAACACCTGCTTTGATTTTCTTGAGAAAGAAATCAAATATAGTGGGAAGTGAATTATTAACAGGGACTTAGAAGCACTAAAAACTTCCATTTAATAATTGACGATGTAACAAGGTTGATTACCCTGAGGTAAAATCTGGTCATGAATATAAATTCCCTAAGTCCGAGAGAATTAGGTAATTAAATGCTTAAGTAGGTCGAGAGATATTTAGGCATAACTTTGATAAAGATAACTTGTTGTCCTACCTACTGTGAGAATCTTGAACCACCATTAGCATCTGTCAAATACCAAAACCCCTAGTGAGCATAATTTTGGTTTTTCCATAAACTCTTGATTACGAACACTGTAACTAAAGTGACCAACAATTACTTGCTAAACTAAAAACCCCATTTCAGGAAACATCCAGCTATCAGTTGATTAAATTGTAAATGACTTAAGTTCACACCATATTCCCTGTGGGATTTGACCCCAAACTAGTTAGGTTTTATATTGACAACGATCACTTATATTCTCATTAGAGAGACGTAGTTTGATCATTATCAAAAATGGTGCCGTTGCCGGGGAATACGATTGTAAATTGAAGTTGGGTGCGCTAATTGACTGCTAGTCAAGTTTCCTAGTTTTATGTTTATTTCTTGTTTTTGTTTATTGCAGGATCTTTGTAGTGTATGCTAAGCACCAGAAGTTTCGAAGAACCATTATTACCACTTAATCCAGAATCGCAACGAATTGGAAGAATGGCAGAACAATAAGAGGCTGACAGATTGGCAACCTTAGCTAGATCTCAGGTGAATGTGCAAAATGTCGATCAATAAGCACGACATCAAAATCCTGAGGATGAAGATTTGGGAGACGAGGAGTTGCTAAATCCTGGTAACCTAAGTCGTGCAGAGTAAGTAGCTGCACTAGTACAATGTAATGTTAATAGGAACCATCCATTTCAAGAAAGGCAAGAGTACCAGCCGGTCCAGTATAACCTTAATAATGATGATGAGGGAATGGAGGGAGCAGATGCAACGGGTGCAATCATTCCTCCACCATTGGCACTTGGGGCTAAATTCAACATTACGAGTACTATGATTCAACTTCTCAATCTGAAGGGGTTGTTTGGTGGCCTTCCTGGGGATGACCCGAACTTGCATCTGGTGAATTTTGTCACTATTTATAAATCTTTTGATAACCCAGGAGTAGGCCAGAATGCTATCCGGTTGAGATTATTTCCGTTTTCTCTGTCTGGGGAGGCAACTTTGTGGCTAAATAAGCTGACACCCGATTCTATAACCAACTGGAGGCAACTAAAAGAAGCTTTCTTAGAAAGGTTCTTTCCGCCTTCCAAGAGGGTACAGTTGAGGGATGAGATCAACAACTTTAAGCAACTCCCAACTGAATCCTTTTATGAAACCTGGGAAAGATTTAAGAAGAAGTTGACATAGTGTCTGAACCATAATATAACGAACATACACTTGATGGAGACTTTGTATAGGGCTCTTAACTTTGTGACAAAGTCAATTGTAGATAATGTTTCTGATGGTTCGTTTGTTGATCTTACATTCTTAGAGACTTCAGAGATGCTAGAAATAATGACCAAATAGATTCGGGCATGGCATACCAGAGACTCTATGGTAGCTAGCCCCACTGTGTCTGGGGGTATTACTACAGAACAACATAAAAGAGATGAGGAGCGTGACCAAGACATGGCTCACCTTAAAATGCAGATGGACTTGCTAACTAAGCACTTGCTATCAGGTAAGACTGAGAAGGTAAAAGTTATGAGATCTTAAGATAGATTTGATGTTGATGCAGAAGAAGTGTCAAACTATGTTAATAATCAGGGGGTTTTTGAGGCAATGGCCAAGGGAATTAAGGTCAGAATTATTATGATAAGCCTGGTTATAAATATAGGGAGCAGATAAATTGGAGGAACAACAATGATAGGAGTGGGCTCTATGTCCCTCTTGGAAATCGTGAGGCTGCTACAACAAGTTCTGAAAAGATATCCATGCAGGTCATGATGGCTAAGTTGTTGAAAGAAGTGAAAGCTACCAACTCCGGTATGACTACCATGAAGACAGATCTATTATCTATTAGTTAGTTGGTAAACTCACACTCTACCACAATCAAACAGTTGGAAAACAGATGAGCCAACTCTCCGCAGCATTCAACCAGAGTAAGAGTGGAATGTTACCAAGTGATATGGTCCAAAATTTACAAAATGATAGTTCATGTATGGCGATTACCACTAGAAGTGGTAAGATATTGCCTGGATATTCTATGGGCAAACATATAGTTGATGAGGTAGTTGATGATGAACCGGAAGAAGGAGGTCCAGTGGAGTCTGAGAAGCAGGATAATTCTGACGACGCTTCGAAAAAAGAGAAAGAAAAGGAAAAGTAGGTAGTGTTGAAAACTATCCCAAGACCACCACTTCTCTTTCCTTAACGATTGAAGAAGAAAACTGATGATGCAAAATTCAACAAATTTATAGCAATGCTCAAGCAGTTGATAATAAATGTGCCATTGGTGGAGGCACTCGAACAAATGCCAGGATATGCTAAATTTATGAAGGGCCTTGTAACTAAGAAAAGAGAAGTGAGCTACGAATTGGAGGATAATATCCATCATTGTAGTAGTATTTCTATAATGACCTTGGTGCAGAAGAAGCCATACCCAGGTGCATTCACTATTCCCTGTACAATTGGTACTATAGAATTCGCCAAGGCATTATGTGATCTGGGAGCAAGCATTAATTTGATGCCGCTGACTGTATATATAAAGTTGGGTCTGGGAAATCCCATACCCACCAACATGTAACTCGTGATGGCAGATAGGTCAGTAAAATGACCTGTTGGCATTTTGTATGATGTGTTGGTGAAGGTAGCTAGCTTCATATTCCCTGCAGATTTTATCATTCTGGATTGGGAGGTGGACTTTGAGGTGCACATAATCTTGGGTCGACCTTTTCTCACAACCAGACGTATGTTGATTGATTTGAGAGCGAATGAGCTCTTATTCTAGATGAATGATGAAGTGGTACAATTTGATGTGTGTAAATCATTGAAGCAGCAGAAATAAATGAGTGTGTTCTCAGTAGTTAATGTGTATTATGAGGACGAACAAGAGGTGTCAAGAGAGGAGCAACTTGTTGTCAAGCCTTTAGGCACAGTTCTGATGAACTTTGATCATGAAGGCATTGAGGAGATCTTGGCTGCTGCTGTGGACAAATTGCCTTGGTATGCTGTTTTTGTAAACTATGTTGTGAGTGAGGTCATCCCAGAAAATCTTTCCTTCCATCAAAGAAAGAAATTCCTGCATGATGTGACACATTACTTCTGGGATGAGCTGTATCTTTTTCGATGATGTGTGAATAATATTATAAGGAGATGCGTGTCAAAAATGGATGTATTATACATATTGGAAGCATGTCATGCTTCTTCAGTTAGAGGTCACCATGCAGGTGACCGAACGGCTAGGAAGGTGTTGCAGAGTGGTTACTATTGGCCAACATTGTTCAAGGATGCCCACGAGTTTGTACTAAAATATGACCAATGTCAGAGGCAGGGGTCAATCTCCAAAAAACATGAGATGCCTTTGACTAAGATGCTTGAAGTGGAATTGTTTGATGTCTGGGGCATTGATTTCATAGATCTTTTGTAAGATCGTATAGGATGAAGTATATTTTAGTTGCTATTGACTAGGTCTCGAAATGGGTCAAAGTTGTTGCCTTGTCTGATAATGAAGGAAAGAGAGTTGTTGCTTTTCTAAAAAAGAACATCTTCTCTCGCTTTGGAGTACCACACACTATTATAAGCGATGGAGGATCTCATTTTTGCAACAAAGTGTTTCGAGCATCTTTAGCAAAATATGGGGTGAAACAACATAGAGTATCCACTCCATATCACCCATAAACTAGTGGACAAGTGGAGGTGACAAGTCGAGAGAATAAAGCCATCCTAGCCTAAACGGTGAATGCTATTCATAAAGATTGGTCTCAAAAACTCGATAATGCCTTATGGGAATAGCAGACTGCTTTCAAGACACCCATTGGCATGTCACCATTTCAGATGGTCTATGGAAAAGCTTGCCACTTACCAATAGAGCTGGAGCACAAGGCCTTGTGGGCACTCAAAAGGCTGAATTTGAGTTGGAAGGAGGCAACAGAGCTGAGACTGGGACAACTAAATGAGATGGATGAATTTCATCTCAGGGCATATGAATGAGCAGACCTATATAAAGAAAAGATGAAAAAATACCATGATTTAAGGATAAATAAATGAGACTTCCAAAAAGGTGACTTGGTGCTTTTGTTTAATTCAAGACTCAAACTGTTCCTAGGTAAGCTTAAATCTAAGTCGTCAGTCCCTTTTAGAGTTAGTCAAGTCTACTCATCTGGAGTAGTGGAACTTGAAAATTAAGACAAAAGTACCTTCAAAGTAAATGGGCAACAAGTCAAACTTTATATTGGTCCAAAAGAATCAATGAAAAGTGTCACTACTATCTGTCTTGATGAAGTCTGAAGTAAACGAGATACCCAAGTCGTGCCGCAATGTTAAATCAGGTGCTGCATGAGAGGCAACCTATGTCCCCCGGAATTGATCTATTCCAGGTATACTCTAATCTTAAGTTTAGATTTTCTTTGATTTTAAGTTGAGGGTGTAGGGTAAATTATTGTAAAATTTTATAGCCGACTACGAGAAATACTTGTACTTAAGGCAGTTGAATTGTTTTGTGATTTTTGTACACCTCTTCAAGTGGTCTACTTCTTTAACTGCGTGATTTGCATTTAAGTGTGACCACTGTGCACTTTGTATGACATTAGTTATAGTAACACAAGAATCATTGCTAAACAGCTGCATGAACTGAATGGTAGTAGATTACGATATACCTGTGTGCCAAGTGTGTGTGAGATGTTAGTTCCATCTATATGCTGAATCCAGAACTTGCCCGGTTAGTCTTACCTAGGTTGAAGGATAGGGGTTAGAAAAGGATCATAGGCCGTTTTGATACGAGCTTACTTTAGCCTAAATGACCTTCCCTATGTGCATAATATCCCTTGATCCCTGTTTTGAGCCCGATTAGCCTATTTCTTTTTATGACAGCTATCACCTTCCCATTTAGATCACAATGAACCTATTTTGGCCCTGGTCCTCCTTGGACACTGTGCACCTTGACTTAGGCAAATAGCCCAAGTTAAGGGTGGCTATCATAGGGGTGTATGATACAGAATGAGTATGAAGAAAGGTAGCATAAAAGAAAAGAATAAAAAAAGCTGGGTGCGGAGGAAAAGAGCAAGAAAAACAAAAATTATAAAAAAGAATAAGTGATTGTGGAAAAGACCCCACCCAGCCTAAATAAGTGTGATCAATAAAAGAGAAGAGTGGAAAAGGTTAATGAATGAAACCCCAAAAAGCTAGTGTAGTATCAAGGAGGCTTAGTCACTTTAAATATCATCGAGTATCATACTATCCCCTAACCTACATCACAAGCCTAAGAGAAGACCTATAATGATCCTAGCTGACCTATGTGAAGATCTGGGTAATGAAAATAAGGGAAAGCCTATGGTACTTGGCATACGTTGGTTGGAACTTCGTTCTCAGAGTGAGTGTTTTGATTGTCCCCATGGTTATGTATAGGATTACTGATATGAGATGAGGGGACTTTCTTTGCTGTGAGGCCACACCAGATATGTTGCTAGTTTCTAACTTGTTTGGAGAGTGTAATACTGGTATATGCATGGTTAATGTAGCTGAATTAATGTCGTATATTAATTTTTGTGTGTTGCATTGGTGTTCTTCATTTCTCTAGAATTAACTGAACTTGGAAAAGGTGAAAGTGTTTTGAGATGATATGGATGATTGACTGCCAAATGTACTTTGTATTCTCTTAGTTGTGTTGAGTTGCTTGAGGACAAGCAATTGTTTTAAGTTGAGGGTGTTGATGTGTGAGCTAATGCTAACATATTTGAGGCTTTTAACTAAGAATAATTGCAAAGTCTTAAGCAACTTTTGTCGTTTTTGATTGTTTTATGTTTGATTTTGCAGTAGAAGCTATGATGCAAGAGAACCAACAAGGATGGAAGAAAATGAGTTAAAATCTGAAGTAATTCGAAGAGAAGTATGACTGATGACATTTCTGATAAGTCGTCAGCCCTGTGATAAGTTATCAGCTTCATCATCAGCCTCAGACAGAGAATGCACCTGAGTTAAGAGTTTTGATGACATTTTGTGATAAGCCGTCAAGGAGCTGATAGGTCGTCAAAGTTGTCGTCAGCCTAAGGCAGAACATGAGGGCTGAGGTAGAGACTTGATGACATTTGTGATAAGTCGTCAAGGAGTTGATAGGACGTCACCGGTTGTCGTCAGCTTTAGGCAGCAAGTATAAAAAGCAAAGAGGAGCTGACGAAATTTGTGATAAGTCGGCAGCTTCCCGATAGGTTATCACAAATGGCGTTACCTATTCCGAGGAATTTCTGAACTTTATTATTTTGTTTCCATAATTAAGGTGAACTATTTAAAGCATTTTGAGGTTTTTCTTGGGGAAAAAAAACTTGAGTATTGAGACACGTATTTTGATATTTTCTCTCTCTAGTTTCTTGACTTGAACAAACAATTATTTTGAAGATATTATCGTCATTATTTTGGGATTACTATTGTGATCTAATATTAGAATCTCTAGTTTCATTCATCTTGTGGTAAGTTTGTCTTTCAAATCATGAATATAACTAGTTTTTTTAGTTATTACATCATGAGCGGCTAAATTCCTTTAACCTGAATTATGGGATCTAGGGTTAAGTCTTGATATGATGCTGAGTGTTCAAGATTCAAAAGGTGGTAGGACTCCTTGATAATTTTAAGGTTTTAATTATCGTCTATTGGTTGCAAATGATAGATAACACCTGCTTTGATTTGCTTGAGAAAGAAATCAAATATAGTGGGAAGTGAATTATTAACAGGGACTTAGAAGCACTAAAAACTTCCATTTAATAATTGACGATGTAACAAGGTTGATTACCCTGAGGTAAAATCTGGTCATGAATATAAATTCCCTAAGTCCGAGAGAATTAGGTAATTAAATGCTTAAGTAGGTCGAGAGATATTTAGGCATAACTTCAATAAAGATAACTTGTTGTCCTACCTACTGTGAGAATCTTGAACCAACATTAGCATTTGTCAAGTACCAAAACCCCTAGTGAACATAATTCTGGTTTTTCCATAAACTTTTGATTACGAACACTGTAACTAAAGTGACCAACAATTACTTGCTCAACTAAAAACCCCTATTTCAGGAAACATCCAACTATCAGTTGCTTAAATTACAAACGACTTAAGCTCACATGATATTTCATGTGGGATTCGACCCCAACCTAGTTGGGGTTTATATTGACAATGATTGCTTACATTCTCATTAGAGAGGTATAATTTGAGCGTTATCAATCGTCCCCAGAGCTGAACTTGGAGGAGTATCTCGCAAGATCCCTAACTACAAAAAAGCCAGAGTTTGATTTGGAATAGTATCAGGAGAAGATCTCATTATATCCCAAATTACAAGGAAGGAAATCGGCAATCACAGAGCAATATGAAAAGCATATCTTACAAGGAACCACATAAAGAAGGAAGATCACAGCCTCTATATGGACATACCATATGATGTGAATCCTCAACCAAGAAATCAAGTCAAATACTTAATTGATAAGAAATCCATTGGGTTTTCCTTATAGAGTAAAAAATCCAGATTAGCTGAAGGCTATAAAAATAAAGATTAAAGACCTAATACGGCACATAACTTCACAGGAAACTCTTTGTGTGTCTCAAGATTTAGTCTTCTAAAAGCTCTGTAATTTTTAATTTACAATAGTTACAAATAGAGAAAGATCGAGTCAACTTAGTTATACCAGTTGAGGATATGTCACAAGATCTAAATAACAAAATAAGATTAAAAATTGTCCATCGCATCTATAATCCAATTCTCTCTTTGAAAGCTCTAATGTAATCCTTTGTAACCCAAGGAGACGGAAGTAGGCACCACACCGGTGATCCAAATCAAGATAAATCTTTGAATATTTTGCTTACTTATTTACTTTTTCTTTTAATCCTATTTATTTTTATTCAGTATACTGACTTGCAGATGAGTTGACTGTTAAGGATGATCAGTCAACTCAGAAAAGTTCTTAATTCACCCCCTCTTTAACTTTAATTGGTATTAGAGTTGGTCTCACTAAAGTGTTGCTTCACCAAACATGAATAAATATCTAATGGCCAACTATTAGATTCTAGGAGCACTACTTCAAGACGGTCACTCATCAACAAGACCACAAAAATTTAATAAACAACACTACTCTCACTGGAAGAATAAATTCAACATATTTGTATAGTCAAATGACTTTTAAGCCTTGGTGGTTATCAAGAAGGGACCAAAACCCATACCAGGGCTCAAATATAGGTACAAACATAACGATAAGGAGTCAATGAACCTTGACTTAGACGACTTCAAAAAACTTTGAAATCACCGAGGAACAACAAGAGGTAATTGACACTAATAAAAGATATATAAGTCTACTTTACTATACAGTTAGCGGAACGAAGACAAGATATCAATATGAAAAATGACTAAAGAAATGTGGGATAAATTAAAAGTTACTAATGAGGGTACTACCGAAGTAAATGAGGCAAGGATCAACTCTTTGTTCAATGAATATGAGATTTTAAAAATGAAAGAAAATGAAGGCATGGAGTCAATGCTTACACGATTCAACAAGATTGTTTGTGGACTGAAATCCTTAGGGAAGATCTACTCAAGAAGCCTTTAATTCAAAAAGCTCTTAAGGAGTCTCCAAAGAGCTTGGGAAACTAAAGTTGTCATTCTAGAAGATGGGGATCTTCAGAGTATTACCTATGACGAACCAAGAGGTAACCTTATTGCCTATGAGAAAAATCATATTAATAAGTACAACAAGAAAGGAAATAAGAAACTTATAGCTTTTAATACCATAAAATCTAGGGAAGAAGACCACTTAGATGAAGACAAAAACTAAGAAATTGCTCTCATAAATTTCAGAGTAAGACAAAGACAACAGAAATCTCAAGGCTACAACAGCAATGAATTCACACAGAATGATCACTCTTCTATTATTATGGTAAACCTGGACATACCAAATAAAATTGTCTAGAGTTAAGGAGAATATCATCAAAGAAGAACAAGAACTTTGGAGCATGGAGAGATAAATACAAAACCAAGGAGATGTAGAAACAGTCAATATGTGTTTTATGGCAATGCGTGAATCCAGTGAGGTAAGACCTTTCAACTGTCATAACTGTAACCTCCTTCAATCAAATCTCGATATGATTACTGACGAGCTTCAAAAAATTATTAATGAAAAGAACAAAATTATTCAAGAAAATAAAACTTAGCAAGCTTAGTTAAAATGAAAGATTGAAAAGGAAAGAAGGAATTGGCAAATTGAACCAAAAGCAAGTCAAATTGAAATTGACCTACTTCAAGAAGAACTTGATGATGAAAAAATACAGTTCAATAACATTAGAAAATCACCAAGTCACGGTAAAATAAGATCAAATTATCTTAGGACTAAATCAAGCTATTCATCATATTCGTTCGATTCTGCTAAAACTTCCTTCTCTTTTCATGGACCAGTCTGTTACACTTGTGGTAAAAAAGTGCATAAATCACTCAACTGCAGACAAAAGTCAAAAGGAGTGTGGGTTTGGACACCCAAAAGAATTACATCTAACCCTCAAGGACCCAAGTCCACTTGGGTACCTAAATAAAATTAATTTTCTTATTTTGTAGGAACATGTCTGTCAAAGTTATAAGAAAAGAATGTGGGTCATAGACAACAGATGTTCCAAACACATGACCAAAAATAAAGAAAACTTATGTTCTCTAAAGAAAATTGAAGGAGGATCAGTCAGATTTGGGGATAATGCCAAAGGCAACATCATTGGAGTCGGATCAGTGAAGCTCAGATCATCCTACGAACTCATTGAAGTATATCTCATAGATGGACTCAAACACAATTTACTAAGTATCATTCAACTGTGTGATACAAGGTTTGGAGTACGCTACAAAGTTGAGAGTTGCTCCATTAAGTATGAAAAAAGAAATATTTCTTTTATCGGTGATCGTGTAGATGATATTTAGGTTCTAAAAAATCTTAATTTTGCCACACTAACATGTCTTACCGTCAAACTAATGATACATAGTTAGGGCACAGAAATCTCGGGCATGCTAACATACATGCTATCAAAAAATTTTCTAGACATAAATTATTGAAAGGTATGGTAAAACTAAAGTTTTAAAAGGATCACATATGTGATGCTTGTCAACTTGGTAAACATACTTAGACTTCATTTAAGGTCAAAGATATTGTGAGTACCACCAAGCCTATTCAAAAAATACACATAGATTTAGTTGGCCCCACCAAGACCACCAGTATTGGTGGAAAAAGATATGTTTTTGTCATTGTTGATGATTATTCTCATTTTACTTGTGTAATACCCCAAATTTTTAGCCCTGGAAAAATTTAAAGTTTTGAACTTACTGCCTAGACTACGACTCTTCCTATGAGTCATAGGGTGTCATTACGGGTAGTATAGTCCCTAATTGTAGCATGACCAGTGTGCTTGCCTAAGTCTCTATGTTGGTCACGACTAGACTTAACAAGTTGTAAGGAATCTATACGAGTCGTAAGGTACCAAACATAGGGTGACTTGTGTGTTACCCAAGGGATTTTGTGTTGACTACTACTAGAACCTTACGAGTTATAAGGTTACTTGATGATTCATATGACTCAGTCGTAACCAGACTAGTATGGGCACCCATGGATATTGTCTAGCTTACAACTGGATCTCACAAGTTGTAGAGTGACCCGTACGAGTCATAAATTCACCCTTCCAAGAGGTTGGTCAATTAGAGCTTCTAAGGGAAAAATTCTCTCCATAATTCTTCATATTCTAGGCATGTGACTCTACCCTTAAACTTTTTTTACTCATGGAATAAAAATTACATGATTGTTTATGTGGATTTGAACAAGGGTTTTGATGTGGGTTGAGGATTTTGGCATGATTGACTCTTTACTTGATTTCCCGTGATTTATTTTTCATTATTCATACTCTATTAATGACTTTGAACCTGTGGGGTGCATGGTAATGGTAAATGAACTAAGGGGCCATGGTTATCCCTAATTTGATGATTTTTTCTTGCTTTATGGTTTTGAAAATTGTGTTCCCTTAACCCAAATTATGAAATTATTAATAAATATGGTTTTGTCACATGATTGACTTGTTCAATTATACTAATGCATTGGCATAAAAGGTTAATAAACCATGGATTGATTTTATTGAACCTTGGGGTACATGGATTCCCCATATAAATGGATAATTGAACCTAAGGGGTCATAAATTTTCCCGTGTAATGGATAATGGATACGACATAGTAATGAACCTGGAAGTGGGGTTAGTACGACAATACCAATGGTATGACTTAATGTAAAATTGGTTCAATCAATGGCAATTCATGTTAAATGTTTTTAATTAGGCCTAAAAGAGGGTTTTGTAGTTGGGCCATAAAAGTAGAGGTCCCGAGGGATCAGTACTGAAAATTATGACTGCCGATGGGTCTAAATAAATGAGAGGTTTGAGTCCCCCTTATTATATGATTGGGAGGTTCGAGTCCCCCATGTTACATGATTTGGTGCTTAATTTACCTTAATATGTGTCGGGAGGTTTGAGTCTGTAACACCCCGTATTTTGGGCTAGAACAAAAATCATTTTTTCTATGTGTAGATGTTCTAAAATCCATAAATCATATGAAAATTAGGTATGTTAATCAATTATGTAGTTTGGGAACCTATTTGAGCATAAATTGAGATCATAGAGATCCCCTAACTCAAGGTCAAGTTGAAAGCTTTTCTATCGTTCAAGTTTTAGTGAGCATCAAAACTTGAGTCAACTTCAATCGACCATAACTCCTTGTATATGATGAACTGGGTGGTCTACTATATATCAAATGAAATCTATTTGAATTAGATTTCCAACGATACTAATTTCTCCTAAATCTGATATTAGAGCAAAAGTTTAGGCCTATTTTACTCTAGCATGTCAACTTAGAAAACTGAGTGACGACATTTCTGATAACTTATCATATCTGTGACAACTTATCAAAAAATGTCATTAGCCTTAGGTAGAAATCCATAAATTCCAGCCCCAAGTAACAACATTTGTGATGACTTATCACAAGTCTGATGTCTTATCACAAAATGTCGCCAGGCTTAGGCAGAAACCCATAAAATCCAACTCCCAAGTGATGACATTTGTGACAACTTATCACAAGTCTGATGACTTATCATAAATATCGTCAGGCGAGATTTTCAGCAATTGAGAAGCAGTTTAGTAAGGGTATTTTGGACTTCTCCTTCACCTCCCATGACCTAAATAATCAAAATCACATACTTAATCATCATAAATCAGTTTAAACAACCCTTAATCCTCTTTTTTCACAAGAACAATATTTGGGTTTCCTCTTAAGATCATCTCCCAAGAAATTCAAAACTCCATTTCCCCTTCTTCAAGATAAGCAAGAATCTAAGATTTCTAATTCAAGAAGTTCAAGAAAGTTCCCAAGAACATCAAATTAAGGTCATCCTCTTCAAGAAAGAAACCAATAGTTTAGCATCACAATCAAGAATCTCAAGAAAGCTTTCAAGATCATCTCCTAGGGTTTCAAGGTTAAGTTCTCTACATTAAATCAAGTCTATTAAGGTATGTGGGTTTTGAACAAGAACACCCTTTCGTTCTTGTGCCCAAAAGTTTTAGTTTTTCTTAAAGAATTTCGTATTTTCAAGATGAATTCATATTATTTTACTATATTTCAAGTTTATGAGATTATGAAATTGTTCAAGTCTTGAATTGCATGATTATATTATTTAATTATGATATAAATTGAGAGTTTATGATATAAATTACACATTCCTATATTGATTTCATATTTTCAAGTATTCCCAAGACTTGCTGTCATGAGTTAGGCCTTATTGTTGAATTATGAGTTTTGAGAATAAGTTGTTGATGAATTTTAAGGAATTACAAAACGTATGTTCATATTTCCATTATTATGAGATCTTTAAAGCTTTAATGATAAGTCTATCAAGATTTTAAGAAAGAAGTGAGTTTTGACCCTAAGTTAAGAAAGAAATCCACATTCTTGGTTTTGAGATAAAGGGGATGCGTTTGGGCTCCCATTGCATATATGGTCATGTGCATTAGATTTGGACCAGTTTAGAATGGTTAATCATGGCATTATTTTATTTCCTTATCCTTGAGTTATATGACAGCGTTCAACTCGCTAACCGTCTCCGAATGTTGTATCCCCACGCGATGTAGGAATTGAAAATACTTTTACTTTTCCTACACAATGATTAGGTGATCGTGGGATAGGACATAAGTCAGATTGAAGTGGTTAGATTCCACACATTTGAAGACCTTATTTAATGTTTAGAGTTTCTTTAAGTTATTAACTCTTTTCTTTAAACTTATTTTTGGCTACTGTCGGGGGCATGTCCTGACTTTCATTGCTATTCGGTTTGTTAGAGGTTTTGTGGATATTATTGTTGACTTGAGTATTGGTTATTGTTTTTTCTGGCATATCATAGATGTCTTTGAATTTACCTTTTTTATCCTTTTCTATGTTAAAAATTTAGTCTCTGTTAGTGTGTATTCTTTGTTAATTAGGCTAAAGGGGTGGTATCTAATCCCCAACGAACTTGCGATACCCATCATGGATAGGCCCAGGTTTGAGTCATGAAAAATTTGGTATCAGAGCCAAGTTCATAGTCAATTGAATGTCCATAAATTCGTGTCAAGTAGAGTCTATTTTATGGGTATAGCACGCCACACTTATAAGGGAGATGCTGTGAGATATTTAGGAATGTTTCTCTTTCTTGTTGTTCTATTTTTGGGCTATAGAGTTTAGGTCTTGATTCTCCTCTAGTTTCTATTGGTTTGCTTTTCAAATCATGCCTCCCAGATGATCCGAAGCTCTTGGAAACTCTTTTGTCCCGCTTAAGGACAATATGGACGGAAGTTGTCCTACCTCTAGGTATAGACCCGATCTAGGGTTGCTACTTCTGATTTCTCCTATAGAGTTTCACCATTCTCTACTAATCCCTCTCCGAAGGGTGACACCTATGCTCAGTCACCCTAAGGAGATATTTCTAATGCCAAGTTTCACTGATTTATTCATCTGTTAACCCAACTGGTGATATATCCGTCATGTCAGTCGGGCTCTACTAGTACTATAGTGTGTTCTTTTGAGGTTACATGAGTCGGGAAGTTTATGAAGCTCAATACTCCAACCTTTACTTGCTCTAAGGTTGGGGAGGATCCTCGAGGGTTCATAGATGATATGGAGAAGATTTTTTGAGTCATGCATGCTATTGATGTATAGGGTTGAAATTCATTACTTATTAGTTAAAGGATGTAGTGTATCAATGGTATGAAGAGTAGGATCATCTTAGGGGTGATAATGTTGAGTCCGTTTTATGGGATGGATTTTTAGGAGCTTTTCTAGATCACTTATGTCCTCAAGAGTTAAGAGAGGCAAAAACTGAGGAGTTCGTAAATTTTAAGCAGGGCAAAATGAATGTGAAGGAATATGCCCTGAAGTCTCTCCAGTTATCACTGTATACTCCTAAGTTAGTGTTTAGTACAAGGGCTAGAATAAGGAAATTTGCTTCTGGGTTATCCCACAATTTTATTTTGGAGACCTAGGTTGCATTGTTGAACAAAGATATGGATATATCTAGACGTGCTGTATATGAAACAAGTTGAAGAGGAAAAGAAGAAGCCAGTAAAAATTGGAGAGAGACAGAGTAAGAATTTTTGGTATTCAGATCAGGGGGGAGGTCAGAAACACGGTGGTAGAGATGGTGGAAAATAGTCTAAGAAAGAGTGGAAAAATTCTAGTTCCTATTCGATGGCTAGTGCTTCTTATCCAAAGATGTCCAGTGATCTTCGTTTTCATAGTGGTGACAATCTTAGGTGAAACACCTTGGCTTTGGACCTTTAGAAAATTTCATAAGTTTGAGCTTTTGGACACCGTACGATTTGAGCATACTTGTCGAATCCTAAGATATGATTTATGGCCCTCATTTCATATGTTAGGTAGTGTAGTTTGGTTGAATTCAGTCCAAGATATGATTAAGCATCTTACTAGTCGTATGCTAGGGTATGAGGTGTATGTTGTTAATTTGTATGATGCCCTAAGTTTGGTCTAGATGATTCTAACAAAGCTATAGTTCTAAGGGTACTTCTCGTATGATAGGATACGACTTAGTCCTTTTTAGTCGTGTGTTGGTCAGTATGGAGGTCCAAGATGAGGCCTGGGGTACAAGATAAGGGTACCACTCATACCTTAGGGTATGATTTAAGGGGTGTGGTCATACCCTCTTATGACTAAGTTTTCAAATTTTAAGTTGAGGACATTTCAGACATTTTTGACCCTAAAACCCTTAAGTCCCCATATATTATAACATGTTTTGGCCTTTCATAACATACATTTGAAGGATCAAACATTCCAAAAACACTCTATAACTCTCTTTTGAAGATTTGGGGCTAGAGTTTCTACACGTGTTCATTTAGAGGCTCAAGGTCAAGTTTCTCTCTGTAAATCTTCATGAATAAGGCATATGACTCTTCCTTCATTGTTAGTTCATAAACATCATGTGTTTTAAAGTGTGATTTTGATTCATAAATGGTGGTTTTGAAAACCAAAATTTAGGGTTTATTGCATATGGTTGAGTATTGTTTACTCTTGGTTTAACTTGTGTTTATACATATTTTTTATGCTGGGTTGCACATGTGGGTGCTTGATAATTATAGTTTAACAAATAGTTCATGGATTACCCTAAACTTGGTGGGTTTTAACTTGATTTTGGTCTTGATAATAGCGTGCCCTCAAAGTATTTGTGAAAAGGCCTAAGAGAATAAACTAGTCATATGATGAATTGGGTTTGGCACTAATGTCTGGTATAAGAATGCTAATGAAGGATGAATGACTTTGTAGAGGTCTTGATGACCATAAAGTCTTGATGACCATAAATTAAATTAAAATAAGTTTTGAACTAAGGCATTGGCCTAATAAATATGAATGGTTGGTAAATGGTTTTGTGAAGGCCTTGTTGGCCATGTAATGACATGAATGTTAACCTTGGTGGTTTAGTTGGTTTAAAGGGGTTTGAGTCCCTAAACATTCAATTAGTGTATTTCTCTATTGATAATGAATTTAAGTCCCTAAATGTCAAGTTGAATTGATGGCTTGGTATAGATAATGGGTTTGATCCCCAAAGTTAAATGATAATGGCAATGGCATTGTTGTACGCTTGTAAGTGGGGTTGGTATGACGATACCAACAGGATGCCTTTTGGTAAGTAATTGGCTAATTAATTGTGCATATGAAATGATGGTTTTAAATTGGTCTTTAAAGCGGGATGTGTATCCGGGCCATGAAAGTGGAGTCCAAAGAACTAAGACTGGAATTGCGCTAGCCGGTGCGGGTATCTTATGATCAGGTAGTTTGAGTCCTTTGAATGAATATATGAATGGGAGGTTTGAGTCCCCCATGTTGTATACATTGGTGCTATGTCACCTTGATTATGTCAGGAAGTTTGAGTCCCCCATATAGGCATATAAGATTATGGATATTCTCTGGTTCATGCAGCTACACGCACTAGGGCCCTACTAGCTAAGGGAGAGCTGGACCTGTATAGCTTGTGGGTGACTTGTTCTATAGCGGTTATGCAATACAACCAAGGTTAATGTTTTTAAAGTCCATGCTAATCTTGTTTTCCACCCCGATATGGTATATATGTATATGCATATGATGCATTGGTTATCTATATTGGTTGAATGGTTTTAAACAGTGTGCACCATTTTATCCTTATCCATCAGTTATATGCTAGCGCTCCAATCGCTAACTGTCTTCGATGCTATATACCCATTCAATGTAGGTGTTGGTCATTTTCCTACACCTTTTACTCAATGATTGGACTCAGGAACAACTTGTGGTGACTTGAAGTGGTGAGATTTCATACTTCGGGAGGCTCTATTTCTTTCTTTGAGTTTCTTATATCTTTATTAGTTTAGACTCGGATATTGGTTTTGCCTATGGTTGGGGGCATATCCCGATCGGATATTCTTAGATTATTTTTAGAGGTTTTATATAGATAAACTGTGGACTTGGGTATGTTATGCTATGATATGGATTTGGACTTATTTATTATTTTGGTTATGTTATGGTTGTTAGTTGGTTGGATTGAATAGCGGGGTGATATCTGATTTTTATTGGACTTGAGGTACCCATTACGATAAGGCCCTGGTTTGGGTTATGTCACTAGGGTATAGGGTGCCCAATATCAGCCCAGTAGGGCCCAGTCAGCTTCATTCGATCCTTCTTATTGGTTTTATGGTCAATTATATCATGGTTAATATAAGAAAGAGAGGAATCAATGTTTTAATTGTGGCCAAATTGGTCACATGCAATGGGATTATCCTTCTAAGAAGGATTCTGGGGCTAACAAGGTTCTAGTTACTACTTTATCAGGTCCTGCACCAAAAGGTGCTACTTCTAGTATCGACATAAGCCAAAATCACTTGTATGCTCTTGCCACCCATCTGAGTCGGAGGCATCAACTGACGTTGTTGCTGGTACGTTGAAACTCTTCTCTCTTGATGTGTATTGCTTGATTAATTTAGGGTCTACTCTTTCTTACGTGACCCTATATGTGGCTATTCATTTTTATTTCGATCTTAAGTATATTTTGAACCCCTTTTCTATTTCTGCCCAATGGGTGATTCTGTGGTTGCTAGAAGAATCATAGGTGTTATGTGGTATCTATCTGTGGTAGAGAGACCTTAGTAGACTTGATAGAGTTATATATGGTTGATTTTGATACGATCTTAGGGATGGATTGGTTGCATACGTGCTATGCCTCTTTAGACTATCAGACCCGTAAGGTCATTGTTAAGTTTCCTAATGAACCTATGATTGAGTGGGAAAAGAGTTCCCTAGTGCCTAAGGGAAGGTTAATTT
Organism: Capsicum baccatum var. pendulum; assembly: GCA_030864225.1. NCBI lineage: Eukaryota > Viridiplantae > Streptophyta > Magnoliopsida > Solanales > Solanaceae > Capsicum > Capsicum baccatum. Next base: position 63,004,624 of record CM061559.1, read on the forward strand.
TATATCTTAGAGCCCAAAATTGATTTTTAAGGGGTGTCTCTATCATTTGGTCTGGGTTAAAGATTCCAACTCAGAGAGTCCTTCCTTATAATCCATTCACGTGTTAGTGAATTTCCTGAGTTTTACATGGTGATCTTTTTGGTGTCCCTCTTGATAGGGAAATTAATTTTGGGATCGATTTTCTCTCAGACACTCGACCTATCTCTACCCCCTTATAGAATAGCTTCAGCTGAGTTAAAAAAACTTAAGGAGCATTTGAAAGATTGCCTTGATAAGGGTTTTATCCACTCTTGTGTTTCTCTGCGGGGCACTCCTGTACTCTTTGTTCATAAGAAAGATGGGTCCTTTAAATGTGTATAGATTACCGCCAGTAGAATAAGGTGATGGTGAACAATAAGTATCCTCTTCCTAGGATTGACGACCTTTTTAAGCAGCTTCAGGGTGTAAAGTACTTCTCTAAGACTGATCTCCTGTCTAAGTTTCATCAATTGAAGATTAAGAAGGTGGATATCCCTAAGACTGCCTTCTGCACCCGGTAAGGACATTTTAATTTTTGGGTGATGTCCTTTGGTTTGACTAATACCCCGGTGGTATTTATGGATCTTATGAATAGGGTATTCCGTCAGTTTCTTGACTTGTTCGTCATTGTGTTCATTGATGATCTTCAGGTCTATTTTAAGAGTGAGGTAAATCATGTCGATCACCTATACATAGTGTTGCAGAACCTTAAGGATCAGCGTCTGTATGCTAAGTTTTCAAAGTATGAATTTTGGTTGACTGTTTTTACTTTTTTGGGTCATATTGTCTTTAGTGAGGGGATCATGATGGATCCACAGAAAGTTGAGGCGGTATAAAAGTGGTGTAGACCTATGACTCCAATTGGTATTTGGAGCTTCTTGGGTTTGGCCAGGAATTATAGAAGATTTATGGAGATTTTCTCTTCGATTGCTACTCCGTTGAAGAAGTTGACTCAGAAAAAGGTAAAGTTTCTATGGTTCAATGCCTATGAGGGAAGTTTTGAGAAGTTGAAGGATAAGTTAACTTTTGCTCCTATTTTGGGCCTACCCAAGGGTACTGATGGCTTTGTTGTGTATTTTAATGGGTCTCGTGTGGGACTAGGTTGTATGTTGATGTAGCGGGGAAAGATTGTGGCATGTACTTCTAGGCAATTGAAGGTGCATGAGAGGAATTATCTGACGCATGAATTGGAATTAATTGTTGTGTTGTTTGCATTGAAGATTTGGCGCCATTACTTGTATGGGGTTCATGTTTATATCTATTTAGATCATAAGATCTTGCAATACGTATTTACCCAGAATGAGTTGAATCTCAGGCAAAAAAGGTGGCTTGAGTTGATCAAAGACTACGACATGAGTCTCCATTATCATCTAGGTAAAGCTAATGTGGTTTCTGATAATCTTAGCCCATGGGAAGCTTATCTCATATGGATGAACAAAATCGAGAACAGGTGAACGATATTCACCAGTTGGCTAATCTTGGAGTTTGTCTCTTAGACTCTAAGAATGGAGGTGTGATTGTTCAAGAGGTGGTGAAGTCATCTCTTGGTGCTGAGATAAAAGAGAAGCAGGTTTTGGATCTGATTTTGATGCAGATTAAGGATGATATGGGCCAGCAAGAAATGATGGTTTTTTAGATTAGTGGTGATGATATCTTGAGATACCAAGGTAGGTTGTGTGTTCTCGATGTTGATAGGATGCGAGAGAAGATCTTGCTGAGGCTCATGAGTTGAGATACACTGTTTATCCTTGTTCTATGAAGATATACCATGATTTGTAAAGGATCTATTGGATGAATAACATGAAGATGGATGTGGCTAATTTTATGGCTAAGTGCATGGCGTGTCAACAAGTGAAGGTTGATCACTTTGGACCAGATGGTATGTCTCAAGAGATTGAGTTTCCTGTTTGGAAGTGGGAACTGATTAGTATAGATTTTGTTACCGGTCTCTCACGGTCTCAAAATCAGTTTGATTTGATTTGGGTTATCGTAGATAGAATGACCAAATCCGCTCATTTCTTGCCAGTGAAGAGTAATTATTTTGCTAAGGACTATGCAAGGTTATTTATCCAAAAGATCATGAAGTTGTATTGTAAGCTTATTTCTATTATTTCTGATCGTGGTACTCAATTCTCGTTTCATTTTTATTGCTTTTTACAGAGAGGTTTGGGGATTAAAGTCCACCCATAGACAGATGGACAAGCGAAAAAGACTATTTAGACGTTGGAAGATATGCTTTAGGCTTGTGTGATTGACTTTGGTGGTAGGTGGGTTGATTATTTTTCTCTCATAGAGTTCGCTTACAACAATAACTATCATTTCAGTATTCAGATGGCTCCGTTCAAGGAGTTAAATGGTAAGACATATCGTTCTCCTATTGGGTGGTTTGAAGTTAGAGAGACGAGGTTGTTTGGTCCTGACTTGGTTCATCAAGCCATAGAGAAGGTGAAGGTAATTAAAGATAGACTTAAGACCATCCAAAGTCACCAGAAGTCCTATACGGACATGAGGCGAAGGGAGTTGGAATTTGATGTTAGCGATAGGGAGTTATTGAAGGTGTTTCCCATGAAGGGAGTGATATAGTTTGGGAAGAAGGTGAAGCTCAGTCCCTGTTATGTGGGTCCATATTTGATTTTGAAGAGAGTGGGTAATATTGTTTATGAATTGGATTTGCTTCCTAGTTTGAGTTCTATTCATCCGGTGTTCTACGTTTTGATGCTGAAGAAGTGTGTGGGTGATCAGTCCTTAATTATTCCCTTAGAGAGTGTGAATATTTTGGATTCTTTATCTTACGAGGAAGTTCCAATTGAGATTTTAGATTGTCAAGTCTGTCGGTTACAGACTAAGGATGTGGCTTAGATGAAGGTTCTATGGAGGAATCAAATGCTGAAGAAGTTACTTGGGAAGCCGAGGAGGACATCAAGTCCAAATACTCATTCTTGTTCTCCATTTCGAATAATCGTGCTTAAGGTACGTGTTAATCTTAACATCTTTATTTTCTGTCTTTGTTAAAGATAAGTGTGGGTATATTTCGATGTTAAATCGTGCCAAAGGATGCCTTGACCCACTATTCGAGTACGAATGATCTTAAAGAGGGGAGAATGTAACACCCTGGATTTTTGGCCCTGGAAAAATCTAGAGTTTTGAACTTACTGCCCAGACTACGACTCTCCTTATGAGTAGTTAGGTGTCATTACGGATAGTATAGTCCCTAATTGTTACCTGACCAGTGTGTTTGGCTAAGTCTCTGTGTTGGTCACGAATAGACTTAACAAGTCATAAGGACTTTGTACGAGTCATAAAGTACCAATCGTAGGGTGACCAGTGTGTTACCCAAAGGATTCTATCTTTACTACGACTAGAACCCTACAAGTCGTAGGGTCACTTGACAAGTCATATGACGCGGTCGTAACCAGACCAATGTAGGTGTCCGTGTACACTATCTAACCTACGCCTCGATCTCACAGTCGTAGGGTCACCCATAATGACTGGAGATAGTTTTCAGGTTTATTTAAGGGGGCACTTTGATCATTTTCCTTACTCCCCAATTAAAACCCCCATCCATAAACTCTTTTGGGGATTTATTTCCATCCCTTAGAAAATTAAAACACTCTCAAATTCTCTCAAGCAAAAGCATTAGGATTTCCAAGAGGTTGGACAATTAGAGCTTCCAAGGACAAATTCTCTCCATAATTCTTCATATTCCAGGCATGTGACTCTACCCTTAAACATGTTTTACTCATGGCATTAAAATTACATGATTGTTTATGCGGATTTTAACAAGGGTTTTGATGTGGGTTAAGGATTTTGGCATGATTGACTCTTTACTTGATTTCTCATGATTTATTTTACACTATTCATACTCTATTAACGATTTTGAACTTACGGGGTGCATGGGAATGCTAAATAAACTAAGGGGTCATGGTTATCCCCAATTTGATAATTTTGCCTTGATATATGATTTTGGAAATTGTGTTCCCTCAACCCAAATTGTGAAATTGTTAATGAATATGATTTTTACACATGGTTTGACTTGTTCACTTATACTAATGCATTCGCATAAAAGGTTAATAAATCATGAATTGATTTTATTGAACCTTGGGGTACATAGATTCCCTGTATGAGTGGATAATTGAACCTAAGGGGTCATGAATTTCCCGTGTAATGGAAAATGAATACGACATAGTAATGAACTTGCAAGTGGGGTTGGTATGACGATAACAATGGGATACCTTAATGTAAAATTGGTATAATCAATGGGAATATGTGCTAAATATTTTTAATTGGGCTTAAAAGAGGATTGTGTAGCCGACCCGTGAAAGTGGATGTCTCGAGTGACCAATACTGGAAACTACAATTGCCGACGCTGGGGTCTAAATGACCGGGAGTTTTGAGTCCCTCTTATTTAAATGATTGGGAGGTTCGAGTTCCCCATGTTACATGATTTGGTGCTTAAGTCACCATGATATATGTTGAGAGGTTTGAGTACCCCATAAGGCATATGCACATATAATTATCCTCTGTTTTATGTGTCTACATTCACTAGGGCCCTTCCAGCTATGGGAGAGATAAGCCCATATAGCTCGTCGGTGTCTTATTATGACGGTTATGCTACACAACCCAGCTAAGGTTTAAAAGGACATGCTAAGCCTTGTTCCCTACCCCAACATGTGATATATATATATATGTATATATATGTGTATATATATATATATGTATATATATATATATATATATATATATATATATATATATATATATGCTAAGCCATATGTATTCACATATAGTTATGCGCGTTGGATTTGAACTAGTTTTTAATTATTGATTATGGCATTATTTTATTTCTTTATCTTTGAGTTACATGCTAGTGCCCAACCTACTAATCGTCTCTGAATGTTGTATCCCCAAGCGATGCAAGAATCGAAAATACTTCTACTTTTCTTGCACAGTGACTAGGTGATCGTGAAATAGCTCGTGAGTCAGATTGAAGTGGTGATCTTCCATACTTCGGAAGACCTCATTTCATGTTTGGAGTTTCTTTATGTTATTGACTCTTTACTTTGGACTTATTTTTGGATATTGTCGGGGGCATGCGCCGACTTTCATTGGTATTTGATTGGTTGGAGGTTTTGTGGGTATTACTGTGAACTTGAATATTGGTTATTGGTTCTTTTGGTATATCATAGATGTCTTTGAATTTACCTTCTCTATCTTGTTATATGTTCGAAATTAAGTCTTTGTTAGTGTGTATGCTCTATTGATTAGGCTAAGGGGGTGGTCTCCGATTCACGGCGTACTTGAGATACCTGTCATGGTTAGACCCTGATTAGAATCGTGACAACTTGAGTAATGTTCCTTGCTCACAAGCAGGAGCCATTTACTAATTTTTAGATCTTTTATAGAAGAACACAAAGATAAGCAGGATATTTCATCACCTATGTTCATAGCGATCATGGAGAAGAATTCTAAAATAAAGTACTTGAAGAATACTGTGCTCAAAATGAATATTCTCATAACGTCTTATCTCCTTGATCTCCTCAACAAAATGGTGTGGTGGAATGAAAGAACAGATCTCTCCAAAGATAGCAAGAACCATGCTTCTAGAACAAAATCTACCAGATAACTTCTTGGCAAAGGCAGTAAGTACGACATGTCACATTCTCAATAGGTGTCTCATCAGACCAATCTTAAAGAAGACACCGAATGAGCTGTGGAGAGGAAAGAAGCCTAATGTCAGCTATTTTCATCTTTTTAGATGCAAATTCTTCATCCACAATAACAGTTAGAATAACTTTGAAAAGTTTGACCCACGAAGCAATGAAGATATTGATTCGCAGATCTTGTTTTCATAAGTAAATCCGCAAGTAAAAAATAAAATAAATTTCTTTGTTAATTCGTAGAAAAATCCTTAGAGCTACATTTGAATTTAGTTAGGGATATTATAAGACAATTTACTTGGAGAATCTTATTTCTGGGGATTTATTTGTGAATTTAGTTGGGATTTTTTTTTGAGGATTTAGCTGGGAGTCTTCTTGGAGATTTATCTGAGAATTTTATGTAACGAAAAAATACATTGGAAATCTTTTCTATTGCGAATTTAGCTTAAAATCTACTTTAAAGGTTTATTAGCTCAAAAAACACTTGGGAATTAGGTTCTAGAGATTAACATTGTATTTAATTTTAGGAAATTTATTTTTGTATTTCTTACAAGAAAATTATTTACCAACTTGTAACGATCCAAACAGTTGTTACATATGAAGACACTTCAAAAATAATTTACTATAGATAACAGGCTTAAAATGAACCCAAAATAATTAAATCAGGAAGAAAATGAGGCCCAAAAGAATTGAGCCAAAAGGCCCAAAAAGGGGTTGGGTCGAACTATTGATAACTACTGCATCATTCGAGTTACCGCAGAAGCAATAAAAAAAAACCTGCAGCTATTGATGGCAATACCCAAGTCAATGAATTTTAAAAAAAGAACTTCTTTCTCTTTATTTTTTTATATTGCCTCTTTCTTAAAAAACACTCTAAAAAATCTTATTCCTCCAACCATGAAATTTCAAAGGTCAGAGTTCATGAAAGCGGTTTCGAAATACATCCAAAGGGAACCCAGCGTAGAAAGAGTCTATCACACACGGGACAGTAGGAGAAAATTACGGTAACTCGATTAAAATATAAATATCAAAAAGGTTCGAATGGCATTAAGAAAAATTACGAAAAAGTAAGCCATGATAAACCGAGGTTAGTAATTAGCATGGCCAAACCTTGTGACTGATGAGAGGACATAAAAAGGCAATAATGTGAAATAATGAATAGAATTTCTGTCAGAAGTATTTGGGAAAGATTAAGGAAGATAGAGAAAAACGTGAAGTTGGAATGTGGATAAAAGAAAAGTGTGTAATAATGTGAAATTGAGTTAGACAACCCTATAGGGCTATCATGTTTTGTCACATTCTACATAGATAGCCATTCACGTAAGTCACGATCCAAATGGTTATGATTGACATCCACTCTAACACTATGATGAGAACACCATTTAATCTAGTTGGTCAACTAAGTCAAACACCACAAGTTACTTTCATCAATTTTGTGTTTACGAAATCACTAAATACAACAATGATCCACTGAAATAAAATATATATTTAATTAGGAGAAGAAACTGCCCGACAATTGTCGCGTTCATTAAAGCAGCCAGCAACCCAAATAATTCCCACATATTTAAGTGGCTATCTCTACTCATCTACACTATCTAGTGGACCTTGTAGTTCACTAACTTTTACCAAAAAGACAAATAATTTTCTAATCAAAAAGTAAAAAAATTAAACAAAAAAGATTAAAAGAAAATAATTTAGGCGTCAACTCACCAATGAACAACCGTGCAATTAAAAAAGGAAAAGAAGAGACACTATGGAGCTCTTATATTATATTAAACGGAAAAGGGCCTGAAATATCATTTAACTATTTAAAATAATATAAAAATGCTTTTCGTCTATCTATTGACCCTAAAATACTCTTTAACTATCTAAAATGGTATACCTATAGGGCTTAGTTTGCCCTTTTATTTAACAGATTAAGTTATTGAAGGACATTTTAGGTCCAATAAGTAGATGAAGGGCATTTTTGAACCATTTTAGATAGTTGAAAGATATTTTAGGCCCTTTTCCGTATTTACTATATAAAAATTTTATAAAAATAAATAAAAATAAAAATTAAATTTAAAAAGCAACGGACAACGTCACTATACAAAAAAATAATTTTTATTTAGTTTTAAAAAAAGCGACGTTGTCCGTTGCTTTTGTAAAAATAATAAAAAATTTAAAATAATTACAAATTGCGATGGACAATGTCGCTTTTCTAGAAATACCCTATTAAAATTAGGACACTATCCATCGCATTTATTAAAAAAAAAAAAATTATAAATACCCTTTGATCCATAATTAGTTTACGGATAGCGTCGTAATTATTTACAAATAATAATAATTAGTTTTTGAAAAGCGACATAGTCCGTCGATTTTTAAATTGATTTTATTTTTGTTTATTTTTATTAAAAGCAACGGAAAGCGTCGCTATAATTTTTATTTTTTAAAATATTAATTCTAGAAAAGGGACACAGTCCGTCGCAATTTGTAATTATTTTTATTATTTTTTATAAAAAGAGACGGACAACGTCGCTTTGATAAAACTTAATAAAAATTATTTTTTTGTAAAGCGACATTGTTCGTCGCTTTTTAAATTTAATTTTTACTTTTTTATTTTTATTAAAAGCGATGGACAACGTCCCTATAATTTTTATTTTTAAAAATATTAATTCTAGACAAGAGACACTGTCCATCGCAATTTGTAATTATTTTTAATTTTTCTTTATTTTTACAAAAAAGAGACGGACAACGTCCTCTTTTTAAAACTAAACAAAAATTAATTTTTTGTAAAGCGATGTTGTCCGTCGCTTTTTAAATTTAATTTTTATTTTTTTTATTTTTATTATAAAAAAATTTATATAGTATATACGAAAAAAGGCCTAAAGTGCCCTTCAACTATCTAAAATGGTGCAAAAATGTCCTCCATCTACCTATTGGGCCTAAGATGTCCTTCAATAACTTAATCTGTTAAATAAAAGAGCAAACTAGGCCCTATAGGTAGACGGAGAGGACATTTTTGGCGCTATTTTAGATAGTGGAAGGGCATTTTAGGTTCAATAGGTAAACGAAGAGCATTTTTGCACCATTTTAAATAGTTGAAGGGCATTTTAGGCCCTTTTCCGTATATTAAGTAGCCGTTTGGCCATGAAAAGTAAATTTTTCTGGAGTTGGAGTTGAAATTGGAGTTGGAGTTGTGTTTGACCATGTCTTTTTTGAATTTTTTTTTTACTTTTGAAAAAACTTTTTTAAATATGATTTTATGCCCTAACTTTTACAAACTATCAAAATCACCCAACTAAAATTTACCTACTAATGAAAAAAAAAATACAATTAACCAATATTATAAAAATAATTACATATACATGACCATATTTAATGAATTTCAATTATGACAGACATAATATTTACATTAATAGCCGTTTTCTCATATTTGAAAATTTTAAATATGTATGTTATATTAACAGATCACTGCTTCCTGTTTTGTAGGTAACAAATATTATCTTTCACAAATTTATTTTTTTAGGAATTTATTTAATTTATTTCCTTCATTTTTCGTTCCTAAAAACTAGGAAATGATGAGTTGTTATTAAATTTTAGGGTGCCGCTAATTTATTTATTTAATTTTTTTATACATGAAAGATTTTACCGTGTGTGAATAAATTATTTCTATGTAAAACATGCTTTGCATATTTATGGTATATTATATCATATACCATAAATATATAAATATGCTTAGTAGGTTTCTTTATACTTTGTATTTTTATATATGTGTGTATATGGTATACATAGTATAAACTTCATATATAGCATACTTTGTATATTTATATTATAAATATGCTTAGTATGTTTATTAATACTGTGTTTATTTATATATGTGTGTATATGGTATATACATGGTATAAAATTTATATATAACATACTTTGTAGATTTTTATTATAAATATAATACTTTATATATTTATGGGTATAAATATAAATTAACAGTAAAATAATGTCTTAAATAAGGAAAAAAATTAAATAAGAGATAAAAATAATGATGAGAGAGAAAAAAAGATATATATTAATTAGGATAACATTACGTTTGAAATTATAATTATCTTATTCTTTAAAACTGCTATATACGTAATATTGAAAAAATAATGTTATAAGGAGAGTTTTATTTAAAAATTTAAAAGATTGAGGTTATATGTAATAATAATAAAAGTTGGAATTGGAGTTGAAAAATTGTGAAAACAACAAAAACCGGTTTTCCCTTTTCAAAATTTTTTTTCAGAATTATTTTCTAAATTTTCATGGCCAAACACCACAATTTCCAACTCCGAAAATTCTTTTCGGAAAAAAGGAAAAAATTTCCATGGCCAAACGGGCCCTAAATTATATTGTTCATACTTGAGATATTCATCGATACATGTGTGTGGAGACTATGCTGAGCATTTCATATTGGTCGAAAACAATAGATACTTCCTCGTCCCAAATTACCTATCTCAAATTTCCTACTTTGATTTCTTATTTTACTTGTCCTTTTTCATTAATCAAGAAAAAATATTTTTTTTTTCATATTTTACCCTTCGCATTAATTAATTTTTCTTCAAATTAAAATGTAAACATAATTTAATAGGGACACTATGCTAAACTAACCATATTATTAATTATTTTTCTTAATCACTAGTGTAGCGATTTACTTGCTGGGGGTAGTATTCTTGTCCTGATTCCGTGCTCCTTGTTTTTAGTACGAATCTGGGTGCTTTCCTCTGTTTTCTTCTATTTATGGCTGTCGTATTTATGTTATGTAATCTTGTAACTTTGTTCGGTGCTTTACTATGTATTTGTGTGGTATCTTGTGGTATCTTGTGTCTTGAGCCGGGGTCTATCGGAAACAGCCTTTCTACTTCTTTAGAGGTAGAGGTATGGACTGCGTACATCTTACCCCCCCAGACCCCACCAGGTGGGAATACACTGGGTTTGTTGTTGTTGTTGTTGAATATGACATCTCAATTTGAGACGAATAAATTAGGACAGTGGGATTACTTAATTGTTATTTCCCGGTATGGTTTTTGATAACTCCCACCCCATAAACTAATTTTTAGGTTAACAAAGCCCAAGCCCTAAGGTATATTTTTAAAAGAAAAATAACTATAAGCAATTGTACATAAAAAGTTATATTAATTACTAACCTAGAAAATAAGATTGAGTAGTTATTATGCAGTATGTTAAAATAGACTGACGGGGTGGGCGTTCGGTTGGTTCGATCTGATTGTTTAATATCTGTTTGATTTATCGATTTTTGAATTTACAAAAATGACATCCGTAACCAAATCGAAATAAATTTGGTTTGGTTCGATTTTTACAAATTCGATTCGGTTATTTCGAATTTTTATTTCAGTTTGAAATATTAAAGTAGTTAGCCTCTCTTTTTCATAACTGAACATTTAAAATTGATGGATTTTTTTAGAAAAAATATTTTTTCAAACTTATTTTTCATTCCCAAATATAAATAACTATAAATAACTCAACATGGATGAAACGAAATGAAATAATCATAAGCTTAACATAATACATAACGTCATTAATCATTACATATAATATAACCTTGCATAAATAGTCCATAAAAGAGACCAAAGTCACCAAAATAGTTCATAAAATATTTGAGTCAATAAACAATGCATAAACAGCCTGCGGCGTATGCGATTTTGCTGTTAAATGTTAATTGTGAATGTGAATTACTAAATATTATGTATATATATATAATAACATATATATTATTTATTCATTTATAAAATTTTGGTTTTTCGGTTTAACCGATTTTTTTTTAAACTGAAAATCGAATCGAAAAATCAAAATTTTAAAATTTCAAATCGAATCTGATCCGAAAAATCAAAAAACCGAAACTAAAATTAAATTTAGATTTAATTTTTCAATTTTTTTGATTTAAACCAAAATACGCCCACCGCTCTGACGATAGTGCATGAATCTATATGTTGTTAGTATATACACCCTCAGTCCTATTTAACTTGACACATTGTAATATTTGGAGGGTTAAATAAGCTTCTTTTTTATCTCGATTTACTATTTGTAGAGTCAAATGAGTTCTCTTTTATCTCGATATTTGTATATGCTGCCGTTTAATACTTTCAATTATTAAATATTTTAAGTTATAGTAGTACTTTTATATAGTTTCTAATCTAAAAAATATAAGATTCAATATCCTAGATAATATTAGCTGACAAGTCGGGTAAAAGTTGATACTTAAGCTACTCTTTCTAGATGATCAGCCACATTGATTGATTGGACTGAGATATGACCCGGGTTTTCACAGGGGCAATAGTGAAAACTTAAATAATTAGCTTCTCTAATTTCAAATCGGGTGACATAAACTCAACTTACAGTACTGTAAGTTAATCAAACTACATACGAGAGAAAGAGATAACAAGAAATACTTCAACCAACCTACATCATAGCATGCCACAGAACAATGAGTACCAATATTCCCACTAAGAATTAATCAATGATGACCTTTCTTGATAAAACGACAATTCTTGGTACTTATAAAAGGGTGCACTAACCCCATTGTAAGGCCTAACAAAACACTCTAAAAGGAAATATCAAAAGTATCATACACTCTTAGCTAATTCTTGTTTATCTCTAAAATTTTAGCTATGGGACCATCAGCAAATATCCAATTACCAACACAAGCCGAAGAAGAGCGCAATTGCACGTATGCCATGCAGTTAATGTCATCGTCGGTGCTCTCCGTCGTGTTGCACTCGACTATCCAGCTGGACGTCTTTGAGATACTGGCAAAAGATAAGGCCACTAAACTATCTGCTTTAGAAATCGTTTTACACATGCCTAACTGTAAGAACCCTGACGCGGCCACCATGCTGGACCGGATGCTTTACGTCCTGGCTAGTTATTCGTTGCTCGATTGCTCTGTCGTTAAGGAGGAAAATGGAGTGATGAAAAGGGTATATGTGTTGGGTACGATGTAGTTTTGATGATTGACAATCTGACAACGTGATATGAAACATGTCAGTCAACCTGGTTCACAGATACACTGTCTCATGTAGCTGAAACTTGTAGCAAAATCATCGATGATTAAAGACAAGGGTGGAAGAAATCGAGAACCACGAGTGGTTAATTCTGATAAACTCAAGTAAATAAATATGTGCAAATTTGAAGAAGTTGAATTTGATTCAAATACTTGATGATAAGGGAAAACAAGTTGAGTTGAAAACGGAGTCTTATGAAAAGAAGGAGTTTCACTTCTGAGCATATCCCGAAGAGTCCTATGTGTAGAAGGAGAAAGATTCTACAGATTGAAGACGTCTACGCAAGATAGGAAACATATAAATTGAAGAACTTTTTGTTAGATCAATGAAATTTTTGATGACTGACACATGAATGACCATGTTACTTGAACTGGTCCAAGCATAAGAAGACAGATTTCAGGTTTTACTGATAGATGCAGACAAAGATTGCTGAAAGTCAGGAACGAATGACCAAGCCTAATTCTGATATACTCAAGCTACTGATCACGTGAGAAATTGAAGAAGTTGTGGTTGAGTAAAATACTTGAAGATAAGTTGATTTAAAGAGTTGAAGTTTGACTACAACACTAAGGAGACAAGAGTTGGAATTGAAGAAGGAGCCTCACTTGAAGTAAAATTCTATGTAATGAGAGTTCTGATTAAAGGAGGAGTTTGAAATAAAGAATAACTCTTTGGAGAGCTGTGTTTAAATAAAGATGGATCATTCAGAGTAAAACACGCACATACAAAGCAGAAAAGCACAATCGATAGATTAACTTCACGAAGTGCTACTCAATCAGTGAAGAAATACATTGAAGAACCTGGTCCTAAGTATAGAATCTAGCTAAGAGTTTTAGCGTTGATTTTTAGAGTTGTTCATTGTGTTTGAACTATTGATGTAATATTAGTTTCAGTGTGTTATAAACTGAATTAGGAGCTAGTCTTAGAGTTAGGGAAAACTCAGAGACTTTGAGAACGCATACCTTGGGAGGTGTGTGTGTAGTTAGGAATTAGAGTTATAATTCCTAGTCGTTGAGTCAAAGGAATTAGAGTTTACAATTCCTAGTTGTTGAGTTATAGGGATTAGAGTTTATAATTCCTATTTGTTGGTTATAAGAGTTTTGTAATCAGTCGTTGTTGAGGCTTAGAGTTATTTAGTGAAGTTGGGGTTAAATCCTGTAGAGGTGCAGGTCGTGCTTTTTTACACCTTTTTGAGCCGGGTGTTTTTCACGTAAAAATCATTGTGTTCTTTACTTTCTGTTTTACTGCTTCCTTGGAACATGTCAGTGGAACACGTCAGGCAACCCATTTCATCGATAAGCAACAGTTAGGTGAAAATAAGATAATCAGTAGGCTACGAATTCTTAACAAGTGGTATCAGAGCAAGGTTGTCTTAAAAAGGGCAAGCACTTAAGACAAAGATCAATATGATGAATTCTGCAGCACCTATTGGCTACTGAGAAGGACAAGACATCAATAGGCCTCTAATGTTCAATGGACAGTACTACTCAGGATGGAAAGAAAGGATGAAAGATTTTCTTCAGGCTGTTGACTACGAACTTTGGAATAGAATTATTGATGGGCCTCAATACCCTATGACGAAGGATGCTGAAAACAAGAATATATTAAAAGAAAAGAGTGAGTATGATAAGCCCGACTTTAAGATGCTTGGAAAGAATGCAAAAGCTAAGTATATTCTTATTTGCGGACTTAGACCAGATGAATATAATAAGATCTCAGGTTGTACCACTGCAAAACAAATTTGGGAGACTCTTGAAAACACATATGAGAAAAACATGGATACCTTAGAGAAAAATAAAGGAATTAAGGATAAGTCAATAGAACTGAAAGAGTTTAACAACGTAGAATCAGATCTGGATAATAGAAAGCTTACCAAGAATTTCAAAAGGTATTTTAAGAAAGAAAAGAAAAAGAACAAGAGAGGAACGAGTAGTAGGTGTTGTTCCAAATATAAGTCTCAAACTGGTTGTTTCAAGTATGAAGATACAGATCACATGATCTGGGATTGTCCATTATGGGAAATTGTGCAAAAAATGTAAGAGATGAAAAAAAGAAATCTTACTCCAAAAGAAAGGAATCATTTGCTACGATGGCTGCATGGGGATCAAGATCAGAAGAATCTAATGATGATGGAGTTGATAAAAGTGAACTTATGGCTATAGGTGACTCAGACATGGAAGAAAAGAAAGTAAAATCTGAGGTAAGTATACTTGATCTTAAAGATAAATTGCATCTTTGTTCTAAGAAAAGACTAATTCCCTTGATGAACATATTGATTGATAATTTTCACGAGCTCACATCTAAAAGGGTTAAGTTATTCAATGTTTTTTCAAGTCTAAAGTTTGATTACATTGATCTTGAGACTTGTAAGAATGTCACTGATATAGAAAAATGCACCCTAAAGGATCAAGTCTGTCAACTTGGTTCATCAAACCTAGATTTAAAATCAGAAATCTTAAAGTTGTCAATTACTGAGAAAGAAAAAGGAGTCATGAGTGAAAATCATCAAAGAATTGAGTCTGAACTTAAAAAAAGAAAAGATGAATTGTTTTATCAAAGAGAAAAGGTTAGAAAGCTAACTCAAGAAAAATTTAGGATAAAACTTGTTCTTGAAAGAGCTAACCGATGGACCAAGTCATCTAGAATTGTTAATCATCTAAGTAGTAGGATTCAAAATGAGAGGGTTGGCATAGGTTTTCACAAAGAAACTATTTCCTATAAAGATTTATGTTATATTTATGAAAAACTAGGACACCCAACCACTGAATGTCCTGTTTCTGCCAAAAGCAGATCTAACAGTCTAAATCTGGCAAATAAACTATCTCAAACCAAGAAAAGGATAACTAAACCTGGTCAGAGAAACAAGTCACGTAACCTATTGCGTAAATGGGCTAGAAGAAATCTGATTCATCCATTTACTCATAAGAAAAGATCCAAGCTTGTCTGGGTGCCTAAAGTTAACCCCTAATTTGTTTTGCAGGTGAGAGTGAAAGGAGGCAAACAAAATTTGTACATAAATAAAGCTTGCTCAAGGCATAAGACTAGAAGAAAATAAAGTTTCTTTCACTCACCACATTTAAAGGGGGAATGGATTATTTGAAAGATGGCCAGATTTGTAGTTCTCGTGTAAGGGGGAAGCAAGGGAGATCTATTAAAAAATGATTCAGTGCTTGAAGCTAGTTTGTATGAATCTTTGTGGACTAATGTAAGAAGCAAAGAAGTTGAAAGGATGCCAGTGAAACTGATGAACATGCACAAAAATATGTTGTACCACCTGTTCCATGACTAAAAACATATCGACAGGAGGAACAACAAATTTTTGTGTCTATGGTATCTAAAGGAAAGCAATTTCACTCTTGAGGGCTGTAAAAATATTGACTATGTGGGTTACTTAATTGACTGGAGAAGCATCAAAGGAACTAAGTAGATAGCATTTTGAAAGGAATAGGTTAGACTTGGGGATGATTAAAATTGTATGAACTTCCCTCAATGATTGACTAGAATAATCATTTTTCTTCTTAATCTTATTATCTTAAAAGTTATTCTATTTAGTCTTGCACATTTAGTTGTGTGTTTCAATTCCAGTTTTTTGACTTTTCTAACCTAATTTTGTATTAGATTATGCAGAAAAATAGGTACAAGCAAGCAATTGTGACCACAAAGTTCTTCTTATCAGGTATGTTCTACACTAACATAAGCATAGGCTGTCTAAGTTAAAATAGTTGAGCACACATGTTCAATTCCACACACTTCATCCTCTCATTGTCTAATAAAGATAATGAATTGGTTGACCAAACTTTCTTTGATTATCTCCAAATGAGTGTGCACAAATGTGTTAATCCTACACCAGAAATTTCTTGTTTTTTCTCAACCAAAATATCACTTGTGTAACATGGATTTGCCAAACTTGATCATCAATCACATGGAGCATATGATTTTGTAGAATGAAAAGGGACGTGCTTTCCCTTTTAGTTTCTAATTGGTTATTTTTTAGGATTTCTCAGTCCTAGTTCAGGTTTGACTAATAAAACAACAATAGATGTTCTTGAACAAATAAATCATGTTGCTCTATCTGTTTCAATAAGGAGGGCTAACCCTCATATGAAAAAAATTAAAAAAAATAATTTAACTGAAAAAAATAAATTTGAACTAGAAGTTGCGCAAAACAATCATGAAATGGAATAAGAGGTCTTTTAGGCTAGGATCATGATTTTGAAATTTGACCTTGATTGATAGAGGGATGAAAATATTAAAGTCATTCATCAATTGACACAGTTGATATCACCTGTTCCACCTTCCTCATCAGTTCCTCACTATTTGTATCCTTAGCCATGTAGGCAAGAATTTTTTGTAGAGAAGCAGCTTTATAGGTTGGGGGGTAACCCTCAGGTTCTTAATGTGTAGATGTTTGAACTCTTTTCAAATGTTGATACCAAAGTTGCTGTGAATGAGGGTAATAACATATCTCGTATATTGAATTAGAGGGTTATTGCAGTTTGGCCTCAGTTTAATCAGTTTATGACCGAAATATTTAGCAAGGTACGATACTGATTGAATTTTTTTCATACATTGCATTATAGTATTTTTAGTTTTAATCGTAATAATATTTAATGGATAAATTTTTTGTACATAGTGTTCATATGCCAACATTATTCCTAGTGCAGAGGAGTTTCAAAAACTTAATTTGCCACCAACTAGTTTTGCTCTGATCACCCTGGTACATCTTCGATGCCATCATCAACTGAAAATCAAGATCAGAGGAGTTATAGAGTGAATTTACCCCAAATTTTCAAAGATCATGACATTTTGATGACTTTAGTATGATGCCTACAATTTTTGATGAGGGAGTCGATACACGTATCTCGTACAGTATTTGTACTTCTGTGAAATAGTGGAAAAGATATTCCTATAGGAAGAAGATTAGATAGTAAAGAACAAAGGCAGATTCGAAACGCAAATGAAAAACAGACAACAGGTATTTCATATCAACATTTGTTATATTTTTCTCATAATAAAAACGTTTCTATCTTGTGTTCTTTTTCATGCTTAACAAATACTGGCGAATCCAAAAAATACAGAAGAAAAAAGTAAAGTGGATGCTAATTCTGCATGCATAAATAGGAAAGAGCTTTTGGTTAAAGCAGACCTAGATTTGTTAGAGTCCGAAATAAAGACATATGTGAAGACATACGAAAGGATCTATACTTTATTGCTGTATAAATTTTTGTTTTGTATGCATTTTAACTAATCAACTATGCATATTTATTAGATTGACAAAAAATTCAAAGATTTGGAGTATGTGATGAATGACAGATTCTCTGAAGTTTTGAAGTCATTGCAGGTGAAAAATGAGACCGTGGAGAAGGTAACATGCTTTAAAACAACACACATTTATTAACGACTATATTGAATTTATTATTGTTGCTCATCCTTATGTTGCAGGAAAAGTTGTAAAACAAAGCCCGAAAGAGGGTCAACATTCAAATGATGTTGCTGATTTTGAAGGCCATAGTAATCCCATCAGTACACATTTTATCTCGAAAAAAATAGAGGAAATGGAGGTGGCCATGGATACATATTTAGTATTTTAATTATCTTATAATGTTTATATATCTTAATATTTACTTACTTTTCATAAGTACTAATTATATTATTTTTTCATTTTTTTTTAACTAATGTTGTATTGAATATTTTTATTCTCTGATAAAAAATCTGAAGGAAAACATTCTAAATTAGAGCCGGCAAGAAGGTGATGGTTCAGATGATATTGTTGATGTTGAAGGACCTACTAGTATTGACAGTCTAGTGAAAGAAACTGACAAACCAGTTGAAATGGAGGAGGATAAAGCCAATCAAGCACCATCACCTTTTAAGAATGGTGAACAACATGAAAAGGTAATTAACATTCATTATGTATTTAGTAATTAACATGACTATTTTGGCATTCTTGAAATGATAAAATGTAAACTAAGATATATATGTAATAGGTTTGTGCCTGTCTTATGTTACGAAATGAAAGATATATTTTTACTTTTTTGTCTCTAACTTAACATTTAGGTATCTTGTACAGTTTAATTAATTTAGTAGTACGAATCTAATTCACAAAAAAAAAAATTTGAACAGAAAGTTATGTAATTAATATTTTAGATTTAAAATAAAGTTGAGATACAAGTTAAAATAAAGTTGACATACAAGTTAAAATAAAATTGAGATACAAGTTAACATAAAGTTGAGATACAAGTTAACATAAAGTTGAGATACAAGTTAATACTTTTTGGTAAAGTAGAGATACATAAATAGACATGGTTGTTACTATTTTGGATTTAAAATAACTGGACTTTTTTGGTAAAATATTTGTTAATGTTTCACATCATTTTTAGGATGATGGAATTGAGAAACTGAGTGACATTGTTATTGAAGAAACACAACCGCTTGATAGTATTACTTCAGGTCGAGAACATGATATGACAGTGATAATTTACAAGTGTCACGACCCAAACTACAGGATCGTGCGGGAACCTATGCTATTCTAAGTAGTTAGGAGAACCCTTATTACCCAACTAAAAATATACGAAAGACTTCTGTTTTAAGGGAATATTGGATTAAATATAATAAGGTGAATTAAATATTCATAAATAAACTTTTTCAAAAACTTCTTACAAGTGTCCTTCACTATCCCAAAACTTGGTCAAACATGTACAAAAGTTATCTACTACAACATAGACTGACAATAAAATAAACAATACAAAGACTCTAACATCTGCCAGGAAGAAAGTGCAAAGTTAGTGCTGAATATCTTCATCCATCTAATAACTGCAACTAACCTGCATCCAGTCTACACTCCAAGAAGGAATGTAGAAGAGTAGGGTTAGTACAACCATATGTACTGGAAGGCATCATCAGCCGACCATGCTAGTTCATATAATCATAAAATAGAATTAAGGAAAATAAATCATGACATCTTGAATGGAATATAATTCAACTAAGGTTGTAATAATATTATTACTTTACCTATATAAGTTACAACATCCAACTATTCTTCCAACTCCATCAATATTATATTCGCTACTAACATACTCTAGCCTCATTAATTTGCACCATCAACCACAATCCAACGCTAATACATCACTATTCCTCTTTATTCACCTTATCTTTTTCATTACTCATATTGGCAGGAACAAACCCGTAATCATAGACAACTCATACTAAACTCTCGGGATAACAACCAAATGCTCTCTTATAATATTAAATAATAATAACTAGCCATTTTGGTAAGCTACAATTACAACATGTATAAATAAAGCAAGTCAACCAACATATAAGTAAGTACAAAGTTTCAGTTTTTTAAATACATGTCACACAATCAAATACCCAATGAATCAACAATACAATAATAACAGATTAAACAATTCTCACAAACAAGCCACATAACCATCAAGAGTATCAACTATATTGTAAACATCCACAAACTCAACACAAATATGTACACACATGCTATGGGACTTATTTTTGCCCAAATAGTCATAACCTGCAGGAAACAATCTATGTTCATGTACCGTATCCCGATCTACCATATACATATCTGTATCGGCATGGTACCCGATCCAATATATACCTACCCGTACCGGCGTGGTACCCGATCTAAAAAATACATATCCGTACCGATGTGGTACCCGATACAACATATATATATTCGTACTGGCGTGGTACCCAATACAACATATACATATCCGTACTGGTGTGGTACCTGATCTAACATATATATACCCGTACCGGCATGATACTCGATCCAACATCTACATATCTGTACTTGCATGATACCCGATCCAACATATAAATATTCATACTGGCGTGGTACCCGATCCAATATATACATACCCGTACCGGTATGGTACCCGATCCAACATAAATAAGTAATATCAATATCAAATTTACACAACTTAACAACATACAACAATGTATCAAGTTTACAAGTGCACTTAAAGCCATAAGACAATTCCATCAAGTAAAGTTTCAATAATCATTTATACACGCATCAATAATTCAACCATCAACAATTTCAAGCATGTCCGAATACTAATTAACAAGTATTCATAGCATTATTTTAAGGAGTTATCATTATCAAACAAGCCACCCATAGGCACAATTCAATAAACCATCACCATAACCAATTTAGCCTCTCATGGGCATCCAATAGATATAGTATTTTTATCAATATCAAAACAAGAATATCATAAAATAAATCACATTTTAATTCTTACACATACAAGTCACTATTGGATCCTTAATTACTCATTAATTATTAAAAATATCATTATCTTCTTAAATACCACAACTTGAGTTCTAATATCACCACCTATAACTAGCACATTCACGCGTATCATTATCCTCTACCGCTTTCCACATAATACAATCATCACACTAATTCAAGTCATCTATCCCTTAGATATTACTATGCTCATCAATATTCGATCTTAGCATAATTCTCCTCATCCTATTATTGCACAATACATACAACTTAATACCATTACAACTCAACTAGGTTCATTACTAGAACAACTTAAAAAGTACCATGCTCATATTTTACATTTACAACAATCTCCTTTCGGGCACATAACACATAATATCGTAAATATCACATAATCAATCAATAATATATTTTTTTAAGATTATAGTTAAGTACACGTATCTTTATCCACCTCAACTCCATGCCCGCAGGCCTAGACATGCTTTCTCCCATTAATTCTAAATTATGAAAATATAAAATAACACAATCTTCTAAACCGAGCCTACCTGGACGCCAAGCTTTTGAATGAAGCAAGTCGCAATAAGAATGGTCTTTCTTTTCCTTCATGCCTTGGAATAATCAACCATCTAAAAATCAAGCAATAATAAGAGTAATTAAAAAATTACTCTTCAAACAAATATCTTGGAGATTCAAATTCACTAGTTCTATCCTTAATTCAAGGTCTATATCATTCTCCAATGTTAGTTAGCCACTAATTATCTCTTTCAAGATCAACTCATCTCAATTAATGGAGTTTTTAAGCTAAAGGTCTCATCTTTATGGAATTCAAGATTCCTAACCATCAAAATTCATAATCTAGATTATGAAATTCATATTAGGAATCTTTAATGTATAGTTTAGAATCAGCTTTAGCTCATGTTAAAAATACCCATGATTATTTCCAAAAAAATTTCACCATTAAAGGTCCTAAGATATTAAAGGATTAAAAGATGAAGAAAATAATGAAAAAACTTACCTCAAGGAAGGAATTTCACGTTAAGCCTTGGGAGATCACCTATATAGGGTTGGGGAATGAAATTTGAGATTTTTTAACCTAAAAAATGGCTGAAGCTGATTTAAATACAATCAGAATTTTTGCTATAGCGAAATCCCATTTCAGTCGGGACAGTTGTCACGGGCCTATTTTTAGCCACGTGCGGACAACTTAATACTCTCAATATCAGTGCTAAACTTCAGTCCTGACCCTCTCTAAAATCGTCCCCAAGACCCTTTGAACACGCACACACACGCTTAAGGAAAAAAATCGGAAAGAAAGACACTCGATTTTGGGAGGCCCGAAGACCCAATTTTCTGATTATATTAATGAGTAAAACAAGTATGAAAATACTATATGATGATCTGCCCAAGAGGGCTTTACAAGTTATTTATAATGCCCTTAGTCAAGGGATACAATTAATGCTAAGTCAACATTACTATATTTGGCCATGCCATTCATGAACTAGTAGAAAGGGCCTTGTCTAGTTTGCTGATTTTGTTGTGCAGTCTGTTTTCCAGCTGCTGGTCAAGGCTTCAAAGACCAATGCATGTTGACCCGAGTTTGTATTTTGACCTCCCAAATATTCCCCCACGTTGGCCTTGTCAATAGACGATGTGGAAGCTCCGTTGGACCCCGAAACGTACCCGAAACGCTCGCAATTGTGCCAAAAACGGGATGAATTTAATGGGTAGTGATGCGGGGCGTCACACTCTCCCCCACCTGATTTGGCGACGACCGCGGCGCCACATAGCTGCAAGTATCTGTGGACTTTCTCCTTGAACGGCCACAAATCCTCGTATTTTTCCCACGACGCCTCCTCGGGCGATTGCCCTTTCCAATGGACTAAGAATTGGGCACTTGAATTGCCCCAACCTTTCCCTCGAATCAATTGATGATCAATTATCTCTTCAATTTGCTTGTCCGTGGTAGCGGGCGTCATGAAGATTTGGGCCCGACTAGACTTTCCCTGCTCCACGTCTTCCTTGTCTTCAAAATACGGTTTCAATTTGCTTGCATGGAAGACGGGATAGATCTTTAAATGTGATGGCATGTCCAGCTTATATGAGATCTTGCCAACCTTGGCAACAATCTCGAATGGACCCTCGTACCTTCGGATCAAACTTTGATTCACGCTCCTCAACGACTTGAATTGCCTCGGATTAAGCTTGACCATCACTTTATCTCCAATCCGATAGTTGACTGGACGCCGACTCCGATCAACGAATTTCTTCATTTTGCGGGCTGCTTTATCAAGATATGACCTGGCCATATCAACTTGTTCCTCCCAAGCCTTTGCCATATGATAAGCACCCGGATTCCTCATTCCGGCGTTAACCGGTAAGGTTTGTGGAGTGTTCGGTTGCTGCCCCGTTGCGAGTTCGAATGGACTACGAACTGTAGCCTCACTCCGTTGCAAATTATATGAGAATTGGGCTGTGTCGAGAAACCGTGACTAATCCTTTTGATTGGCACTAACAAAGTGCCGCAAGTAGCACTCGAGTAACCCGTTTACTCGCTCCGTTTGTCCGTCGGTTTGGGGATGGAAGCTGGTTGAAAAGTGCAGCTCCGACCCCAATAAACTGAACAGCTCCTTCCAAAACGCTCCCGTGAATCGCGGGTCTCGATCACTAATGATATGCCTAGGCACGCCCCAAAGTTTAACTATGTCTTTGAGAAACAATCGGGCTGCCTCTTTGGCTTTGCAATTCGACGTGGCAGCTGAGAATGTTGCATATTTGGAGAAGCGATCAACAACAACCATGATTGTTCCGCACCCCTCCAAGTTAGTCAAACATGTGATAAAATCCATGGTGACGCTGTCCCATGGTTTCTCCGCGATGGGCAGCGGCTCAAGTAATCCACCGGGCGCCTTGTGTTCCACCTTGTCTTGTTGGCAAACAAGGCAAGTACGAACGTATACCTCTATGTCGTCCCTCATGCGAGGCCAATAATAAGCGGCTTCTAACAAAGCCATGGTGCGTTTCTGTCCCGGATGACCAGCCCACATAGTGTCATGGCCTTCCTTGATCAACAAGCGCCGCAGAATTTTCCATTTAGGGACATACACTCGCCTTCCGGTGGTGTATAAAAGTCCGTCCTCTTCCCAAAACTTTTGGGTCTTGCCTTTGCGTGCCAAATCAAGAAGTTGTTTGGAAACGGGGTCGTGTTCCATCCCTTCCTTGATGGTATCACGCACACCACAGCTGGTCGTGCTCAATAATGTCGCCAAAATAGCCTTGCGACTCAAAGCATCGGTAACAACATTTGCCTTCCCCGGTTTATACTCTAATGAATAATCGAACTCCGCCAAGAAATCTTGCCATCGAGCCTGTTTTGGCGAGAGTTTCTTTTGTGTTTGGAAGTAGCTGGTCGCTACATTATCCGTTTTGACGACGAAATGAGCCCCTAACAAGTAATGACGCCATGTCCTTAGGCAATGGACGATGGCCGTCATCTCCCTTTCGTGGACTGTATAGCGTCGCTCCGCATCATTTAATTTTCTGCTTTCAAACACTATTGGATGGCCCTCTTGCATTAGGACGCCACCAATAGCAAAGTCGGATGCATCCGGTTGCACCTCAAACAGTTTTGTGAAATCCGGTAAAGCCAAAACCGGTTCCTTGATGATGGCTGCCTTGAGGTTGTTGAATGACCTTTCACACGAACTATTCCACTCCCAAACACGATTTTTCTTCAACAAATCCGTGAGTGGAGCAGCAATATCCGAGTACCCAAGAATGAATCTCCAGTAATAATTAGCAAGGCCAAGGAAGGACCTCAATTCGGGCACCTTCGTTGGAACCTCCCAATCCCGGATCGCCTCAACCTTGTCGCTATCCATTTGGATCTGCCCTTGGCTGATTGTATGGCCCAAGAATTGTACCTTTGGTTGTGCAAAAGTGCACTTCTCCCGTTTGACGCATAGCGCGTTCTCCCGTAGCACATTAAACACGATTTGGAGGTGCCTAACGTGCTCCTCCATTGAGCTACTATACACGACAATGTCGTCCAAGTAGATGACCACGAATTGATCCAAGTATGGCTGGAATATCTTGTTCATTAGTGTGCAAAATGTGGCTGGTGCGTTGGTCAGTCCAAACGGCATGACCAGCCACTCATAGGACCCATAACGAGTCACACACGTCGTCTTGGCTTCATCTCCTTTGGCTATGCGAACTTGATAATAGCCTTTTCTCAAATCCATCTTTGTGAACACCTTGGCTTGCCCCAATCGATCAAACAAATCAGCTATCAAAGGAATGGGGTATTTGTTTTTCACCGTGACTTTGTTGAAAGCACGGTAATCAATACATAACCGCAACGTCCCTTCCTTCTTCTTTTGAAATAGGACCGGAGCTCCAAAAGGTGCCTTCGATGGTCGGATACGGCCTGATTCCAGCAGCTCCTTCAATTGTTTTCTAATAGGGCACCAACCCCTGTTAAAAAGATAGTGCCGTAACTGGATTAACCTCTTGGAGAATTTGTACCATTAGATACGCTTTAAGCTCGAAAGAGTTAAAGTGAAATAGTCCTTGATGGTCGAAAGATGCCTGGATTTACCATAGAATACGATTCTCTATAAGCGCATGCATGTCTGAATTCCGCATAACTCATAGTCAATAGATACGTATAACTCATAAGGTGGACATAGCCCTAACTCTCAGTGCTCATTGATTAAAATCTTACTAAACATTCTTTCTTTTTACTTTACTATTTTCTGTTCTTATGTTACTATTTTTGATACTCTTAAATTCATGCTACAATCCCCCCTTTTTACGAAACTTTCACCAAAAGTCTAATAATCTTTGCTTACTTAGTGACCAAGTATTCCCTGTGGGATTCGACACCCAACCCAGTTGGGTTCTTTATTTGACAACAACCGCTTACACTCTTACGAGAGCTGTAGTTTGAGCGTTATCAAAAATTGGTGCCGTTGCCAGGGAATACAGTTGTTTACTAAGTTTGTGATAGTTACTAGACCCTTTAGTCAAAGAGTCTCATTGTTTTTATTTTATTCAGGTTCTATTGACAGAATGGATGCACAACGAGAAATTAAAAGAAGGGCTGCTCAACAGGAGCCGGCTAGATTAGCTGCATTGGTAGCTTCTCAAGTGTACCAATAGAATATTGATAACCTAGGTCGTGCAACAAATCCTGATGTAGAGGACCTGGGTGATGAGGAGCTACTAAACCCATGGCATACTGCTGAGATGGCGGCACCCATGCAGAGGAGAGATCGTCAAGCGTGATTGAGGCCTGATCACCGAGCTGTACAGATTCCTTTTGATGACGATCATGACGATTTGGATGGAGCTGGTGCCACAGGAGCTATTATTCTTCCACCCTTGGCACCTGGAGCAAAGTTCAATATCACTAGCACCATGATTCAACTGTTGCAGCTCAAGGGATTATTTGGTGGACTTACAGGTGATGATCCGAATATGCATCTAATCAACTTTATCTCTACATGCAAGTCATTCGACAATATAGGCGTTAGACAGAATGCAATTCAGCTACGCTTATTTCCATTGTCTCTATCTGGGGAGGCAACTCTATGGTTGAATGGGCTGACTCCTGATTCTATTACTAATTGGAGGCAATTGAAAGACACTTTCCTAGAAAGATTCTTTTCGCCATCCAAAAGATCACAATTGAAAGACGAAATCAACAACTTTCATCAGCTTTCAACTGAAGCCCTCCACGAAACATGGGAGAGATTCAAGAAGAAGCTTATGAGATACCCAAACCATCACATGACCAATGTCCACTTGATGGAGATACTATACAGATCCTTGAATTCGGTAACTAAACTGGTGGTGGATAATGTGGCTGGAGGATCATTTATGGACCTCACCTTTGTTCAGGCAAGCGATATGCTAGATCGGATGACAAAGCAAAGTAGAGTTTAGCATACCAGGGATTCTAATGTAACAAGCCCCACTATATCTATTGGCATGACTGCAGAGCAGAGACGTAGACAAGAGGAACGTGACCAAGATATGGCATACATAAAAACACAGATGGATCTTCTTGCCAAGCATCTATTATTAGGGAAGACCAAAAAGGTTAAGGACGTTGCGTCAAAAGGAAGATACGAATCAAATTCTGAGGAAGAAGCTAACTACTTAAACAATCAGGGGGTTTCCGAGGCAATGCCCAAGGAAACCAAGGTCGGAACTATTATGATAAATCTGGAAACAAGGACCGTGATCAAGGTAGTTGGAAGAATAAGACTGACAGGAGTGGTTTGTATATTCCTCCTGGAAGTCGTGACACCGCGGCATCTGGCTCTGGTAAGATGTCAATGGAAGATATGATGGCTAAGCTGTTGAAAGTAGTGGAGGCAACCAGCTTGGGAGTAACTGAGGTAATAAATGATTTGGCCTCAATGAACCAATTGGCTGACTCGTATTCCACTTCAATAAGACAGCTGGAACAACAATTGAGTCAAATTTCAGCCACATTAAACCAAAGAAAAGCTGGCACCTTACCTAGCGACACAGTGCAAAACCTAAGAAATGATGGAAAATGCATGGCCATTACTACCAGGAGTGGTAAGGAGCTGGAAAATTCATCCCAAAGCAAGCAAGTGGCCGATGATATTGTAGGTAATGCAGAAGAAGATGACGCCGTCGATGCTGATGAAGACGCTCATGACGTCATTCCTCGACGTCCGCAGCCTGAAAAGATCTCTAAACCAAATCATAATGAAAAGAAAGTCGTGGAGAAAACAATTCCCCTTCCACCTCCTCCTTTTCCTCAAAGATTAAAGAAAAGAGCTGATGATACCAAGTTTATTAAATTCATGTCAATGTTAAAACAACTGACCATTAATGTTTCATTGGTATAGGCGCTCGAACAGATGCCTGGGTACACAAAATTTATGAAGGATCTTTTAACAAAGAAGCAGGCAGCAAGTGGTGAGTTGACAGATACTGTTCATCATTGCAGTGCGATCGCTACCAGATCACTAGTATAGAAGAAGGCCGATTGTGATGCCTTCACCATTCCATGCACTGTTGGATCTTTGAATTTTTCCAAGGCATTATGCGATTTAGGAGCAAGCATCAATTTGATGCCACTATCTGTCTACAGAAAACTGGGGTTGGGCGACCCTACACCAACCAATATGCAGCTCGTGATGGCAGATAGGTTGGTAAAACGACCCGTGGGTATCTTGAATGATGTGTTGGTAAAGGTGTCTACCTTCATTTTTCCTGCAGACTTTGTGATTGTGGATTGCGAGGTGGATTCTGAAGTTTCCATAATCTTGGGACGTCCTTTCCTTGCAACAGAAAGTGTGCTTATTGACATGAGAGCTAATGAGCTTTTATTTTGGTTGAATGACGAAGTGGTCCATTTTGATGTATATAAATCAATGATGCATCCCAAATATCTAAACGTGTTCTTGGTAGCTGAAGTTAATTATAAGGATGACAAAGAATTATCGGTAGAAAAGCAGCTTACTGATGAGTCACTATCTGATGGGCTGCTGAATGTTGAGCGTGAGGAGACTCAAGAACATGAAGAAACTATGTGTGCTCTAACAGAAATAGGGGCCTATGCTCATACTCCTAAGCAACCGAACCTTGATCTTAAGAATCAACCGTCACCAACAGCAAAGATTTCCATTGAAGAGCCCCCAGTGCTAGAATCGAAAGAGCTCCCCAATTATCTAAGGTATGCATTCTTGGGAAGTGAGAATACACTTCTTGTGAGTGTGACAGATGATTTAAGTGAACAACACATAGAGGCTCTCATCTCTACTCTGAAGAGGTACAAGAGAGATATGGGTTGGTATATTGATGATATAATTGGTATCCCTCCTAGGATATGTACGCATAAGAGTCATCTCGAAGAAGATTGCATACCTACAAGTAAGTATCAGCGTCGTATGAATCCATTCAGAAAATGATGCCTCATCTATCTCAATGAAGTCTAAGTAATCGAGATAGCTATGTTGTGCCGCGACAATAAATCAAGAGCTTGATGGGAGGCAACCCATCGTTCTAATTGTTTTATGTTGTTTTTGAGTAAGTGTAGGTACAAGAGGTGTAAAGGAGGAGATTGGTTTCAAATTTTTATTTGGAAGTATTGCATGTTGAAGGTGGTAAGTTAGGAATGAAGAAGCAAAAAGCTATGGATTAGGCATTGCATATGAAAATATAGGCAACGAACAAGGCAAGGCCTATGCTATGGCATAAGCTCTCGGATTCTACAATGCCATAGCATAGGCTCCGCCTATGCCTAACAATGCTATATCAAAGGAGCTGCCTATGCAAAAGCCTTTGGTCTCGGATTCTACAATGCCATGGCATAGGCTCCGCCTATGCCCAACAATGCCATAGCATAGGCGCCGCCTATGCTCACTTTTGGTCTCCAAATCTGATTTCAAATGGGTAAAAACCCGACCTAAGCTTGTCCTATAAATAGAACCTTAGTCTTAACATAAATTTGCATTGCAACTTCAACCTAGGCGCCGCCTACCTCTCCAAATTCTCTCAAAAGTTTTCCCTTTGCTCTTTTACTTTGCAAGAACATCTTCCGAGGCCATCAACCAAGTAAGTACTTCTTTGTTATTCTCTTATATTCCATAAGTACTACACTACTATGCCTATAATAAATTGTTAAATATTGAAGTAGTATTGGTGATTTGAATGTGGTTCATTTGTTGCGATACAACTAAGTGAGTGAAAGAATACGTAAGGATGCTCTTGGCTTGTTTCCAACTTGTATTTGATTTTGATACACTGTCATACTTTTGCAGAATTGACATGGTCAAGAAAATTGCATCATCTTGTAAATAGAAAGCTTACATGTTGGAATGACTTGTTCATCGATATGAAAATCATGGTTGACTACAAACATACGATGTTGTGATTATTTCTATGCCATAAATTAATACGATATCTATGTAGTAGTTTTGTTCAAAGTGATGCATTAGTCCAAGACATGAAAACATAAGTCAAGATTACATGCAATAGAATCGAAAAGGATAGTAAGATGACATGAAAGTATGACTGCGCTGAACATATGGTTGGAACATATCACCTAAGTGTATGTCGATGAAGTCTGAGTAATTGATAACATTCACTTAATTAGTTTGTGTCAACAAATTAAGTGTGGGGTGGTGCCACTATTGTCTGTTTGTCGATTTAATATTCTGAGATGAAGCTAACATGACTTTATTTAGATCTCAAGTAGAATGGCACCAAAAGGACGACAAGGAAAACAAAAAGCACCCACCTCACAGAAAGGTAAGAAAAGAGGAAGAAAAGAGCAAGCTGAATCCTCCATGCTGCAAATACCTCGACGCACTCTTGGAATCAAGTGGGGTACAATTTGAGGAAAATCTGAGGATGAAGACTCTGATGATGATTCCGACGCAGGGGGTATAACCCCAGACATAGAAGAGGAGTCCGACTAACCGGTTCTTCTTATTTATTTTCCACTGAGGACAGTGTGTCCCGTCTAAGTATGGGGTGCTGGTATTTGTATGCTGTATTTCTTTGCCTACCTAAATTTATTTATGTTCATTTGTTTATTTTTTAGAAGTAGTTAAATTTTCAAAAATTTTTTCTTAAAGTGCATGAAATTTTTCTGATAGGTGGCATGGTATTATGACAAGAGTATGTGATAAAATCATTACTATTGAGACGTTTAGGCTCTAAAGTATGACTCACTGTGTGATAATTGTGTGGTTTAATTCCTTCATATGTTGGGTCAAGAGTCTATACTGCTTCCAATAAAGTCGACCATGTGCTTTGTGTGTGTGAGATGATAGTATATTCTATGTTTGTGGCTGATGCTAGAACTTGCCTGGTATGTATGTAAAGCAAAATAAAGAGTGTGAGTTAGGAGATGATTTAGGCATTTGTTTGGCAACTTGTGATTGTTTACCTTCGTTTATCTACCCATGGACATCATCCTAGATAACCCCCTTTGAGCCTTTAGCCTATTTTTCTTTGACAACCTCATATGTAAGCCTAATCCTTTTTTTTTTCAAGACCATAATTTGTTCCAAATTCCTAAGTGCTTTAAATTGTAAAGTCATGTGACAAAATAAGAGGAAATTGGGTGAGAATAGTGCCTTAAAGTGAATTGGTACTTAAATTCGTTATGAAAAAGAATGGTTATCATAGAGGTATGTTATTCCAAAAAAAAGAGGAGAGAAGAAAATAAAAAGAAATAGAAAAACAAAAAGATAAATTCTGTTCAAAATTGAATAACAAAAGAGGTGAGAAGGGGTGGTAGATTAAAAGAAAGTACGGGTGCAATATCATCGTCTGAGATATGCTACTCTTTTGTGCAAGTACGGGTCTGAAAAACAGAGAATAGCTACTTTAGTGAGAATGAAGATCCACCAAGGCTAAGGAGCAAGTTCGCACCAAAAGAAACAGACTGTGTTTTGCATATTAAGTAGTTGTTTATTTGTTGGCTTTTTGGCTATCAGAAAACCAGGTAGCTGTTAGAAACTTTAATGATGTTTTGAAGGAGATGTTTTTTATTTGCATTCACGCGAGCCGCTAAATTTAGTTCGAGTTTAGGTGAAGGAAGTATGACCGCCTTACCAATAGTTGAAACTCAATCGGGAGATGTTTCGATGATGTTCGTAATGTTTAGATAATCATATATTATGTTTCTTTAATGATTAAATAGTTTTACTTTGTTACCCATTATAATGCAACGCTCAAGCATTTAAGATATATTTATATTTCGAAATATATTTTTCTTACACTTTATAAAGACATTGTATTAGATACATATTTTATAATATTTTACAATCATATGTATCTAAAATAATGAAACATACATTATAATATGATGGTAGTAACCTTCACAACATTACATTATTTTGTATCTATAACAGTTTTTTGTTCCTACTAAGACATGTTGTCTCTAAAGGGCATAACAAATTATAGCACAACTTAATAGTACTATATCTTAAAACTATTGACATATTAGATTCTACAAGTGATACAAATTATTTAAACTTGTATCTATAAAATTATCTAAGATACATCTTATTAAATTATATGTATCTAGTACAAGGAAACATATTTTACAATATAATAATAGTAAACAACAAAATATTGCATTATTATGTATCTATAACCGTTTTTTTACTCCGAATACATGTTTGAATATAACCTGTATAACACATTATAGCAAAACTTATAGTACTACATGATACAATTATATTTTACAATTGATACAATTTTTGTAAACTTGTATCTATAAATTTATGGTAAAAATGTTACTCTTTTCAATCATTTACTGCACCATAACAACTAATATAAAATTTAACAACATTATCATTTCAATATATCTTACTTTCTATATGATGTGTCACGATAATTTAAATCTTCAAAACATATATAAATAATTAACAAAGGAACGAAAACAACTATTTATTTCGATAACTCTTTTTCTTAAAATTTTTAAAAATCAACAATGTCATCATTTAAAATGTCGCATAAAAAAAGAAAAAAAATCTAACAACAAGCTAAGAAATTATTCCACATTATTCATCAATCACTCCAGTGTCGTTCCTCCTTTGAAAAGAAGTTACAAGTACTCCTGTTTTGACCAGCATAACCACATCTCCCGCAACAATTACTGCTCGATGTCATTGTTTCACTTGATTTCTTGTGCCTGTTTTTCTTTGGCCTTCCGAGTGGACGTTTGTATTTTGGTAGTAACACAACTTCGTCCAGAACTTTTTATGGAACAATTCATTCCTTCTTATCGGGCATTGGAAACATAAATTCTTCATACGTCTTCATTAATGTTTCAGGATAATAAAACTCTGAGCAATAAGGCTTCATATAAACTACATGCTTGCTTTTTAGTATTACAATCACGTGTTCACATGTTATCTTATCCAATTGAAATCTATCACAACTGCAAGTCCTCCTATCAAGACATACTATGTACTTTCCGCCGTCATCATAAACAGAATATACATATGTTGATGACACACTAGCTTACAAGATTAATCATAATATGTTAACACATAGATACATATGGATCTTTTTTATAATATTTTATATCACTTCAATAAAAAAATTGATTAAATTACTGTAACATTTTTCAAAACAAATTTTTAAAACAAATAGTATACTATAATATGAATCAAACATTATATAATATGTAAAACAAAACTAAACATCTAAACTAACCTTAAGCCTTGAAGATTTTGAAGTGTTTAGCTGAAGAATTCCTTCGAATCTACTACCCAGTGACGTGTTTGCATAAGATGCTCTTTCTCTATTCTTGCAATTTCACTTACCAAATAATTTTCTAGCCTGTTCTAAGAATTCTATTATCGACAACTCACGTGCGAGCTTTAGTTTACCTTTTATACACTCTGCTATATTTGAAGTCATCATTCTACCACGGTTAACAGGTGCATACACGCATGCCCACTTTTGAAATTTAGCATCCTCAAGATAAGACTTTACCCTCTGGTCAATATTCCCAACTTTATTCTAAAAAAAATCAAACTCATATTTACGGTAAGCCTTGGCCATAGAATAGTAAATATCGCTAAGTCTATCTTTACTCTTTCTGAAGTTTGTGCAAACATTCTTCCACAAGTGCCAAATACATGCGAGGTGCAACACATTCGGATATACAACACTGACACCCTTTATTATGCTTTCATGATGGTTGGACACAACACACATACTATCATGCTCTCCAAAAGCAATTGTAAAATTCTTGAAAAACCAAGTTAATGAATTATCGTTTTCACTGTCAACAACACCATACACAATCGGCAGAATGCGTCCTACGATTTTGATAGTAAGAAAATTAACTAAGCATATACAAGTAAACTATTTCTCAAATAAAAAAATAATTAACACAAATTATGATCTGAATTACATCACAAAATAACTATACATACAAATAAATATAAATTACCTGCTCCATTAAGAGAGCTTGTAGAAGCAAATGTACCTTTATATGTTCCACTCAAATATGCACCATTAACGACAACTACAGGCCTGCAATACTCGAATTCACTCTTCAAAGGTTGCAATGCAATGAAAAATACATAAATTTATTATCCTCTGATTTATCCATTCTAATATGTGAACCTGGATATACGAAATTTAACATGTATATATATCTATCAATTTGTTGATAACCATCCGCAGGTTTCCCCTTAACATCTCAATCGCAAGTTTTTTAGCCCTCCAAGCCTTCCGATAGTTAATGTCTACACCGAAAGCATTTTTAATATCTTCGATTGTATCATTCGGGTGTGTATTATCTTATAATTGACAAGTTTTGGTGCAGTAAAATCACTAACAAACCCAATTGTAGCTTGAAGTTGAGTAAAAACTCGATCTTGCAACGGGCATATATGGACATCTTGATAAAATCTAATTTTAAATAGTTTAGTCCCCCAACGACATGATGCTTTAAAGATCCAAACACTATCCTCTGAACGGCATCGTAGGACATAGTTGAATCAATGAAAACAAAAATTCAACTTATTTTTCTTTACGCACTGGCAAATAAAATAGATTTCTAGATACATTAACTGCACAAACTTGTACAACATGTATCTAAGACGTCTATTATATAGATAAAATTAAAATACAATAACAAACATAATTAAATAGAACTTCATAAAATCAGATACAAGATGAGCAAAATGTATCATTATCATAACAAAATGTATCTCAGCCTTAATAACATAAAGACAAAAAAATCGCTATAAAATAATCATCAACCAAATGTTGAATAAAAAATTAAATTAACGTACACATAATTAACAACACCTTCTTTATAAGAAACATAACATAACTTTTTTTGTTCGATCTTTTGGCATAGAAATTGAATGAATGCTCAATTGCAAATCGTGTAATAATCGAAATTAGAGTACACTTGTCCTTGTTGATTTGCCCAACCTTATCATCACTATGTTTGCAATCAATAATGATTTTATTCCTCTTCCTATCCAACAAAGTCAAAGGAGAAGAAGAATTAGATTTATAACTAATTATTTCTACAACTTTTTTAGCTGGACTTTTCAAACACATTACAACACTAACTTTCCTATCAAACAACATTTCACTAGCAGACTTATCTAATGTAGTGATGATAAGAGGATACGTCCCAAATCCACGCTCAGTTTTCTTTATTTCAACATACAACTTCACACTCATTTCGTTATGAATCAACAACGGACAAGTATTTCCTTCAACAATGTAAAGAGCTTTAATTTTTTTCTTGTTTCGTCGATTTTCAGTTCTCCCACAATTATCAAAATCAATTTTTCGTAAGTTATATGTTCACTGATCACGATTCCATCACTCTTATAACCAACATACTTGATTTCGTTAACCCAAACACCAGAATGACGTAACAATACTGAAATATTTATATCAACTACATAAACAAAATTAACAAATCAAAGAAAAAATATTTGTTTGTATTTTTTGAACAAGCCGAATGAAGATTTTGCATTTTCAAAAAATATTATGAAAACATTTTTGGGTTAACGTGGTGGAATAACAAACTGGTTACCATAAATTGTGGGATTTTATTTTGTTTTTACTTAATTAGTTAGCTTAAATGTTATTTTAATGCAAAGTTATCTGTTACATCCCTTCAAACGTGTTGGTTTGTTTAATTAAGACTTGTATCCGTAGTATGTATCTAATGTAATTAACATGTATCATCAAAGGTCAAAAGTTGAAATTTTATAAAATTTTGAAAAAAGTTGTGATTTTTAGTAATATCTAGTAAACCTGTCGTTATATATGTAATTTTTACTATTTTTTTTTGGAAAATTTGATGACACCGTGTGATAAATTGACTCACTAAACTTGCACATAAAAGAATTCAAGTTTATGAAATTGGTGCCCTATAATAACATCCATCTTTCATGCTAAATAATTAGTACGCCTTTATTTGAAACTGAATTCATTAAAATAGTTGTACATTTTCAAATTCCTCTCTCTTCTAAAGTTTTTTTCCAACTACTTTTTTTTTTTAAATTAAATTTTATCCTCAAATATTTGTCATATATCCAAGTCTTTAAGTTAAAATAGATAATATAATCTTTTTTTTTGGGGGGTGGGGGAGGAGGGCGGGGTTGGATTTTCAGACACTGTAATAGGTGAATTTCTCAACAATTTGACTTAATGATGGGAAAAAAGCATGCATAGAAGAGGATTTTCAAATCTTAATTTGATCGTTACAGATAAGACCTTTAATTTTTATTGACTGGAATCATATTTTATTGAAAACATCTTAAAAGTTCGAATAATTGGGTGGGTTTGGCCATTAAAATTGTGTGTATTTGAAAAAAAATATTTTTTATTTTTAAAATAAAAATGATATTTGAATATAGAGTTATGTTTGATCATAAATACAAATTAAAGTTGTTTTCGAAGTTTTGTGAGTAATTTTGAGCGAAATTATTTTTTTTTGTGTGTTTTTTTCAAATTCCCAAAAAAAATAAAAATAGAATTCAACTTTAAGTTGAATTTCAAAACTTTGTTGCCAAACATTATTTTTTTCGGAGTGGAACTGCAATATAAAAATTTCCATGGATAAACACCCCCTTAATTTGGAGGTGTTTGGAGATGATTTGGGGTGAATTTAGATTGAAAATTGAGGTTGAAAAAATGATTGTAGTTTGTGTATATCAATGTATAGTCGACTATCTATTCACCTCTCTCTTATATATCATGTATACACGAGTATGTCAATGAGAATTTATTTACATATACTATGATACATAATGGCATCTACAAAAAATTGTATGTCTGATGTAAATTGATATAGATCATGATATATATACATCATATGTATTTCTTAGGTCTGGAGTTTGACTCTAATTACCTTTAATGTTTCTTAAATATTGTTGTGAAATTGAAAAAGAAGAGAAGGGATATTATGAATTGTATTGATTGATTATTCCCTAAAGCTTATGGGATCAAATAGTTGTTATAGATGATGTGAATAAGGAAAGAAGATAAGAAAATATCACACAGTCTTCTAATTGCCTAATTCTAGGGATTAGAGAATATTCTCATATCTATACTAATTATACAGAACATTCTCATATCACACTAATTATACCTTATCTAATACTCCCTTTTTATTGGAGAGTACAAGTCATATGCTCCCAGTTTGTCACAAAGATAGTTAGTTCTGGATCCTCAGAGTGATTTTGTGAAAATATCTGCTAATTGATCTTTTGAGTTGACAAAACTTACGTCAATGTATCCAAACTCAATCTTCTCTCGAATGAAGTGACAATCTATCTCAATGTGCTACATTCATTTAGGAAACACGACATTAAAAGTGATATACAGTGCAACTTGGTTATCACAAATAAATTTCATCGGTTCAAATCTTTCCATTTTTAATTCTTGGAGAAGTTGTCTCAACCATATAGCTAGTGCCATAGCTCAATACTTTGCCTCTACACTTGATCTATTTAAGGCAACTTGTTTTTACTTTTCTAAGATACTAAATTACCTCCAATTAGAACATAATAACCAAAAGTAGATCTCCTGTCAGAAGGAGATCCTGCCCAATTTGCGTTAAGATATCCACAAATATAGGCGTGTCCCTTATCTTCATAGAATAAAATTTTACCTGGAGAGCTTTTGATATACTGTAATATATGAATCACTACATGGATATCACAAGCTAGTTGCAAAAACTGGCTAACTACACTAACAACAAATGAGATGTCTGGTCGTGTGAGCATAAGGTAGTTGAGTTTGCCAACAAGTCTTTGATATCTGTCAGGATCTTTTAGAGACTCATCCTGTCCTGTAATAAGCTTAGTATTTATATACATGGGAGCGTCCACATATTTGCAATCCAACATACCAACATCTTCCAAAATGTATAAGGCATATTTTCTTTGTGTAATTGCAATACCACTGCTAGACTGTGCCACTTTAATGCCTAGAAAGTATTTTAGCCTGCGTAAATCCTTAGCCTGAAAGTGATTTGAGAGGTATTGTTTGAGTTGAGCAATACCTTCATGACCATCTTCTATAATAACAACATTATAAACATAAGAAATTAAAAAGGTACGTTTTTCATAAGAGAAATAACTATAAAATACAAAGTGATCAGTTTCTATTTAGATCATTCCACATTATTGGTAAATGGCTCAAAAATGACCAAACCATGCACAGGGAGACTTTTTAAAACCTTAAAGGGATCTACAAAGTCTACAAACTAGTCCTGACTCCCTCTGAGCAAGAAACCCTGGTGGTTGCTCCATATATACCTCTTTAGTAAGTTCTATGTTGAGGAAAGCATTTTTGATGTCTAACTGAAAAATAGTCCAGCAATTCATTGTTTCCACAGAGATGAGAATATGACAAAATCTATCTTCGCCACTGGTGGGAAAGTATCTCCACATTCGAGGCCATAAATCGAGTGTATCCCTTGACAACTAATCTCGCTTTGAGATGATCAATAGCTCCATCAGAACCTACCTTAACTGTGAATACCCAACATCAATCAATTTTTATTTTTCTTCTAGGTAAAGGAACAACCTCCCGTGTACCATTAACATACAAAACAATCATCTCCTCAATCATAGCTTGACACCAATCTAGATGAACTAGTGTTTTTACCATAGTTTTAGGATCTTTAATTGTTGATAAGCTAGTAATGAAGCTATGATATGAAGGTGTCATGTGATTAAGACTTAAATAAGCATAAATAAGAGTTTTATTGGTCATAGTTCTAGTATCTTTGTGAAGAGAAATGGGAAAATCATCTGATAAGTATGTGACCAAGGCAAGGGACATCATTGGAGTAGGTGACGAGTCACCAGGAGTGCTTTGTGTACCTGTACTAATGTTAAAAATACTAACTGGATTAACAAGATCGGAAGGAGGTTGAGGTCAGCAGGAATAGACCTTAAGATATAGAGGTGGAGCTGGGGCTAGAATTATTGGAAGTAGAAGGAATGATATTGCCTTCTGTTCTGCTATCTTACGAGAAAAATACAGTAAAGTCTCAAAAAAGAAATATCTAATGAGAGTGGTAGAGCTATTAGAGCATTTATAACGTTTTTGCATACTATAATACTCGATAAAGATATATTTAAAAACCTTGTGCTAAAGTTTATATTTTTGGGGGGTTATTTATGAACAAAATAGGTGAAACCAAACACATGTTGTAGAAAGAGGGTAAAGTTTGGTCTGGATAGAGGACTGAGTGTGAACTCGTGTACTGCAAAATAGATGGAGGCATACAATTGATTAAACAACAAGTAATAATAACTGTATCACCCTAAAAATATAATGGGACATTATTATGAATGAGCAATGTCCGAGTTATTTCTATTAGACGTTATTATGAATGAGCAATGTCTGAGCTATTTCTATTAGATGTTTGTTCTTTTGCTCAGCAACTCCATTTTGTTGAGGAGTATGTGCACAAGAAGGCAAGTTCAATATGCCTTAGGATAACATAAGAGAAGGGAGAGAAGTAAAGGAATATTCTCTGACATTATCACTACTTAACTTCTTAATGGAAATACTAAATTGATTGCGAATTTTAGCAAATATTTTTTGAAAGATAGAGAATAACTCATATTTATCATTCATCAAAAATAACCACATGCACCGAGAATAATCATTAACAAAAGTCACAAATTAATAAAAGCCTAAGGAAGAACTGACATGACTTGGACCCCATATAGCTAGATGAATAATTTTAAAAATTGAGGTGGCCCTGCTATTGACATGCCTTGGAAAGAGGTATGAGTATGCTTTCCAAGTTGACATGACTCACATTCTAACAAAGATAAACAAGACAAACTAGGAACCATCTTCTACAGTTTCAAGATACTAGAATGACCCAATTGAATATGGAGAAATTCAGAAAAAACAACAGAAGTGAAAGCAACATATGGTGTTGGGATGGATAACAGGTAAAATTCTTGGGATTCATATCCTTTTCCAATCACCTGTCCCGTACTCTGATCCTTTAGAAGAATAGAATATCAAGAAAGGTTAAAAGACATTTATGTTTTTTGGTTAGTTTTACTAATGAAAATAAGATTATATGGACATTCAACTGCAAAAAAAATGGATTTTAAAGGTATAAAAAGGGGTGAGTTATACCTATCACCTTTATAATAGTCTTTGATCCATTAGCCAAAGTAACAGTAGAGAGGGAAGAAAGGGTAGTAAAGTAGAAGAAGTACTTTTGTTACCAAAAATATAGTCAGCAACACCAAAATCAAGAATCCATTATTTTTGAGATGAAGACTATCTGACATAAACAAAG
Source organism: Capsicum baccatum var. pendulum (assembly GCA_030864225.1). Taxonomy (NCBI): domain Eukaryota; kingdom Viridiplantae; phylum Streptophyta; class Magnoliopsida; order Solanales; family Solanaceae; genus Capsicum; species Capsicum baccatum. The sequence goes on from CM061559.1 coordinate 63,044,911, forward strand.
GAGTTTCCAGGTTGTACTGTGCAAGCAGTTGATGAAGTTGATGATTGTTGCCTTAATTCTTGGTACTGAAGGTAGTCATTATAGTTTCCTCCAGTTAAAGTGATACATAGAGATAATCCATCCCTAACATCAAGTATAGGAAGAATACCTGTCATGACTAAAAATAATCGATAGGTCATAATGGCACTTGTCGTGGTGAACCTTGACAAGTAAGCCTATCACACAAACCGATACACGAAAGGTAAAAATATAGAAATGCCCTCAAGGTAAGGCTTCTACAATAAAACTGAACCATACAAGTGTAATTAATGTGAAAAGAAACATAACAAAGAAACCATAACCCCTAAAACCAGGTGTCAACCGTATAAGACCATATCTAGTACAACTCAAATCCAATGAAATACATAAGATATCCAAATACAAGAAAAACTCTGTCTCTAAAATGAAAGTAAAGACATAGTCTATAAAGAAAGGTAGCAGAAGTCATCAGGATTCTTGAAAATCATCAATTACCTTAAAAGCTCCAACAATCACCCGAGTCAACTAAGCTGGGGTGCACTCATACTAGGACATGCACCAAAAAAATGAAGTAGGCATGAGTACAGTCTAATTGTACTCAATAGGTATCATAGGCCGACCAAGAAAAGTATAAAATAATGTACATAAAATACACATAAAGGGCACGTCACCTGTAATCAGAAAATGTGCCACAATAGTAGCCCACACCGATTTCACTAACGATGACGTACAAACAATACCTCCTCTCAGATAATAATACGGTCATTGTCAAATATAGTAATCCAATAAAGGTTATGGTCAAATACAAGGGGAACATGTGGAATCATGGATCTCAACAATTGAGTTAATAGGTAGAACAAGAAAAATAAATGGGGGTGTAGTAATCTCCAGCAAGTAACTATATTAACTTCAGTTGTAATTAGTGTAGGTGAACACTAGATTGTGTTCCCCCTAGCTTTGTAACTCCATAGGCTTATCAAGCTTTGTTGAACCAAATTGATACCTTGCATGCAGAATTGATAAGTTATGTACCTTCTAAAGTCTTTTGGACTAGGAGAAGGATTTCTGCTTTACCTTTTAAGTCTCAAGATGTTTCCTTACTAACCGTTATCTTGATCCCAGTTAATTATTACCTTTTGAGTATCTAGTGATTAGATAAAATCTAACCATCTTACTAAGATAGAACCTAAAAGTGTGGATCAACAGTTAAACTCTAAATTACTGTTGTCCTTATCAATTCCTAGTCACTACTCATCTTTTGGAGTAAGTAGAAATATCTACGCGGGATCCTAACATGTGGGCCCATTAAGAAAACTATTATAATAAAAATAAAGAAATATATGTGTAAGTATGGTTCAGAACGACAACATCACTTCCCTTACTTCATCAATCTGCTAGGATTTCCATAACCCCAGCTATGGGTCTTAGATGCTCACGCATGTGAAGAAATCAATAACATTCATAAGTGAAAGCATAGATGAAATCAAAATGATAAGAAGTGTAAAAACCCACAACCACAACTGAATTAATCAACTGAAGTCAATACAAGAGAATCCCAAGATCAAAATTAGATATTGGAATTAAAATATGTTTATGAGTACCAAAAGTGCGTAACTCCTACTAAAAAAACACATAAAGAGTATTTAGAGTACAAGAGGAAACCCTAAAACCAAAGCTCAAAAGAAATAAGAGAAAATAAGGTCGGTGGCCACATGTGGTCTTTACTTGCGCTCTGAACCTGGGCACAAGTAGTACCTATGGTCCTGACCCTTGGCATAAGTGTCGGGAGTCATCTTTTCTACTCTTCTTAAATTCTCGAACATGCTTTAATCATGAACAAGCTAAAAAGTGTTCCAAACATCCATAATTGCTCAAAAAAGTGGCCAAAAACATCTTTTTTCACCTTTTCACGAACTTAGCATCCAAAACATGATTTGTTGCAAAACATACCCAAAACGCATCATATCTAACAAAATAACCTCAGAAACATGCATATTTTCCTCATTTTAAACATCAAAAGTGCTATATTTCTATAACGCATCAACACCCTCAACATAGAACATTTGCATGTCCTCAGGCAACAAAACACAACAAAAATAAAAATAATGCTTAACTAGGAGAATCTAATTTATTCAAGGCAGTCAGTCAACACTTTAAACTCTAATTACAACATCCCCCTCTTATCTCACTTTTCAAAATAACTGTGTATGAATATGAAGCACAATAATGTGACACAATGGGATCAATGTATGGAAATTACATTGCAACAGACAACCACACATATATACAAGTTACACTACTCGAGACAAGAGAATAGCTAGCAATATAACTCAAGTGCCCTGAAAACAAAGTTGTCCCACTTACTCATATGAAATAATGCATGTCAATGTAGGGACGGTCATGAGCCACTCACACTCAGAAGGGAAGTTCCAGTCAATGTGCATCAAATACCATAGGCTTGACCTTATTTTCTTTACCCTAACATTTAGATAGTTAAGTTAGGATCACTATAGGACTTTTCTCGACTTGTAATGTAGGCTTGGGGGCTAGTACGGTACATATGGACATATCAAGTGACTAAGCCTCCTTGGTACTACACTAACCTTGGTGTCTCACTTACTAGGTAATTTCCTTTTATGCCATCCTTATTTCTCCCTTTTTATTCTTTATTGCACATTCAGGTTGGGTGAAGTTTCTTTATTCTTTCTTTTTCTCTTTTTCACAATTTTTTTTCTTTTTTTCCTTTTGTTACCACACCAGTCCCACTAAATTTTTTCCCTTACTTTAACTTTCTACATACCCATTTTACACTACGCACCTCTATGATAGCCATCCTCAACTTAGGCATTTTGCCTGAGTTGAGGTGCACAATGTCCAAGGAGAACCAGAGCCAAAATAGGTTTATTATAACATAGATGGGAAGGTGAATAGTAAAACAATAAAAATAGGCTTATATGGCTCAAATCATGGATCAAGGGATATCATTCACACATGGAAGGTCATTTAGGATAAAAGTGGACTGAAATAAAAAATAACTTATGATTCTTTCCTAACCGATTATCCTTCAACCTAGGCAATACTAATCGGGAAAGTTCTGAATTTAACATACAAACACACATACACATGGCATAGAGTCAATATCACCAACTACTACTGATCCAGTTTATGTAATTGTTAACAAGTGATTATCATGTTACTAATCCTAATGCTATAACAAGATCCATAATGTTCACATATCTATACATTAACACAGTTCTAAAACACACAATTTTAGAGGGATATCAAAAATCAATCAAAATATGACTACTACCCCAAATAATTAAAAAAAACTCCTAATTACACAAAAACAAAATACAGTATGAAAAATAAACAATCTGACTCAAAATTATCCTAGACATGTCAATTCTATAACCCAACAGAGACCGATAAGAAAAGAAGGAGGACAACAAAAACCCATAGCGTCATGGTATTCTCACCCCTAACTAAATACTGTAGACTATCCTTAATATGATAAAATAAAGTAAAATAGAGGGAGGTGAGAACATACCTGGGATGCACTAGGCATCCAAATCATGAGCATTCCCAGATGGGGGTATATCAGCCGGCGGAGGTGGTGGTGGTGGTGGTGCACTACTAAATGATGCATCCACTGCTATATATGCATAAATCTACCTATCAATGAAAGAAAACTTCATAGAATCATTCCTGGCCTATTTAATGGCCTGGTTATAAGGAAAATCAGGGTCCTGCAAGTCATCTATGTGGCCTCTCTTGGCCCCAACTATTGGGACCTCCTCAAAATACTCCGCAAGGAAATCAAACTATCTTAGTGCACATTGGGGTGATATCTAGATCATATGGGGTATAACTGTAGGAGTGTAAACAATATAGCTCTCTATGAGAGAGCATACCTCTTCTCATAATATATTAAAATCCTCCTTATCTGGGATAGATTTTGTGTAGTTATCTCTATATATCAGGCTATAACCTATCTCTCAAGCTTATTAAGTTATGTCTGGAAATCATCATGTAGCCTAGACAGTGAAGCACTCAATGCAGCCTCCCATTGGGCCTTTGCCTGCTCAAATCTAGTCCTAACCCCTGATCTTATCTGCTTGTAGAGGGTAGTCATCTCAGTCTCAACAACCCTCACCAAGTATCAATGGCCCTCTAGATGTCTACAAAACTCTATAAAAACTCACTGGATATAGTATCATACCTGAAATAAGAGCTGTAGTGGATGGGAGAGTAGGCTCTAAAGGTACACTTACTAGCTCTGAGGTCGAAGCCGTGGCTGAAGAAGAAGTAGCTGGTGTCCCCTTGCCCTACATACTAAAATTTGTAGCCTCTGTCCTCTTGCCCTTCATACTAAAATTTGGACCATTTCTCTACTCTCTTATCTCCATACTAATACCAATACCCACATCACCTCGATGTGCCTTAGCAGGCTTTGTGGAAACTATTGGGACTTTATTGTGGGCCGTGGTACTACTACTTGCTGTCTCGATCTCCGAGAAGGGCCAGGATGTGTCAAATTCTTCATAGTCTTTATCTGTACAGTCTCTGTCGCAAGTACCCTGTCATCTACTTATGTGAACTCTGGCATACCAGCCTCATCATACAACCTCTAAATCATGCAGGGTAATGACATATTAGTCAACTTCCCAAAAGTGAAATTTAACTAGCTATTCCCCTAACCATCTGAACCATCTCTTATCAGTGCTCAGCTTTCCTCATTATATATTGATCATGTGTGACCCTCAGTCTATGGCCATACTCAGATATAGATGCAAGATTAATGTAATCTGGGCCAAAGATAACTCACTGGATAGTCTCTATCGATATGTCAACTCTGACCTCTTTAACTAGTGTATGACCAAGTTGTGGATGCCTCACAAATCTCACCAGTCCTATATGTTTGTGTATAGGAATAACTAGCATAGCCCTATAGGATGCATAAAATTCCAATATCATAGCTGGGATGTAGGAACTAAATGGTCTAGTCATCCACTCTAGCTGATATCTATCAAATGTCGCTCGTAACTATAGTACTTGATCTAGCTGAATAGGTCAATTTGGTTCTCATCATAAATGCACCTCGTAGTCCTGTTTGCCTCCAAAAACAACTATCTATATCATATATCTCTTGCATCCCGTCCACACATCACCTTGAATGTCCCTTCCTGGAAGGTACATCTGAGGCATGTATGGGCGTGGGACTCTGTTGTACTAATACATTATGGGAAGGGTACTCTGTACCCTCTTCAGAATGGGTTACCTATGACTATTATACATGAGAAGAGGTACCCTCCTCTGACTGTGGCACTATGGATGACTCCTTCTTTTTTACCTCCTTAGATGAATCCTAGGGACCCTCCTCAGACTGGGGGTCTTGAATATTAAATTATAAAGTAGACTTAGAATCTATCTCCTCCGCATCATTATTATGATCAACTGTTAGTGTGTGTAGGGGTGACATCCTTCCTAGCTTCATTTATGGCTGAGCTGCAACTGTCTGAGAAGCCTGGTGTGTCTGTTCTTTCGTGACTACATGTCACCCCTACGCAGTGTCTCTATATCACTACCTCGGGTACTCCCCTATTGAATTACTAGGCTCAAAAGACTCTTCCCATCTCTTAGAGGTAGAAACCTTCGATTTCTTCACAGCTTTAGGTGCCATGTGTACCTAAAAAACCAATTGTTAGTTTCCAACAAAATGAGGGATAGCAAAAGTTGAAGAAAAACTCAAAATTCATAAAGTTTTAATTTTTCCTAAATTTTTACACCCCTATTACCGATTTGATATCCCAATGTACACATGCCTATCATAAATCACAGTTTTCAAAGTCCAATGTACACATGCCTATCATAAATCACAGTTTTCAAAGAAAACAAACATGCTTAATTAGTGTTATCACTTAAATTCATTCAAGTTCAACTTCCGGTTGGGGCCTAACTTTATTATTTTTTCTTCAAAACACGGCCCTACATTATGATTTTCGGTTATTTCAAGGCTCCTATATATAATCATGATTGATTATATATATCTTGCAATGGAATACCAATATCAACTTGTTTAAGCAACAAATAAATTAATACATAACCATTAGGAACTGAGAAAGTTACCTCTTTTATGAAGAACTAGAAGAGAATAATGAAGACGTCAAGCAAAATCAAAGTTAGAACTTATTTTTATCATGTTGGGACAAGTTGGTATCTCAAATAAGTGTCAATCTAGCTTTTACTTAAGCGTGGGGTTAGTTTGTGTTTTAAAGGAAAGTTTAAATTCAAAGAGTAAACAAAAGTTTTGAGGATTTGAATGAGTTAGAATGAGGTTATGGTTGTTTAAATATAGGTGGTAGGTTATTTTAGGTCATATATAAGTATTGGTGGGCATAATTTTGACCTATCCATGGATTGTACCTGCGGACACCACCTGTGGCCAGGCTTTGGGCATAGGTGCCACCTGTGGCCAGCAGGTGTTGGTTGCATATGTCGGCCTAAAGATTTTGGCCTTCTTTCCTATAACAGGGACTTGGCATTCGATATTTTTCGAGCTACTTATGGTTCCGCAACCTAAATTTGAGGTCTTAAAAGTAAAATTAGATGCCAAAGTCCATAACTTTCCATTTTTCATAGTCAAAATTTCAACTTTTCAACCTATTACTCAACTTAGGTGTGGGACTTGTGACCATGATGAGTTGATCACACAACCCACTTACCTGGAAATCGATGAATGTAGCAATTTTTACCATATTTTGGGTAAGTCCAAGAGCTAAAAACCTACAAAAAGGAAAAATAATAAAAATGTAAACACTAACAATAGTGGGTTGCCTCCTACTCAGCGCTTGATTTAATGTCACAACATGACATGTCTATATGGGTTACTCAAACTTCACTAACAAGCCCATGGGTTGCCTCCCATTCTGCGCTTAATTTAACATCGTAGCATGATAAGGGTATCTTGACTACTCAAAATTCATCAAAATACCCATAGGAGTATCCTTCGAGGTCATCTATCCAATAAATCACCAACACTACCCTTATGTCAGTTGGCTGCTTCATTGACTTTCGGATGTTGAATCTAGTCTTCTCACCATTGACTGTGAATTTTAGCACACGTTTCTCCATGACATCCATAGCTCTACCTGTGGCCAATTCCCAATATCTTGGGTATCTCAGTATCAACCTCACAGTCTAGGATGACAAAGTCAGCCATAATGATGAAGTTATCCACCCTCACAATCACATCAAACAAGATTTCCACAAGCTTTTTTACTGTACAGTCAGCCATCAACAATCGCATCGAAGTCAGTTTCGGAGCATCCAGGCCCAATTGCTTGAATATGGCCAAAGTCATCAAATTAATGCTGGAACCTAAGTCTCACAAGGCTTTGGTAAATCGAGATGACCCAATGGTGCATGGTATAGTGAATGCTCTAGGATCACCTTTTTTCTGCGCCAAATACCTAGTTGCGACTGCACTGCAGTGGTACACACCATCAACATCCTCATTTATCGCTTCTTTCTTCCTTGTAATCAATTATTTTATGAACCTGATGTATCCAGGCATCATCTATAATACCTCAAGAAGAGGTATGTTCAAGATCAATTATTTCAGCATCACAATAAATTACTTGAAATTACCTTCCTTTTTTTTCCTTAATCTCTGAGGATATGATAGGGGTATTCTCAAAATTTATCTAATTTTTGACTTAATGACCGAACCCGTACCTTTGTCTTTAGTAACTTTACCTTTATCACCTGTTACCTTCTCAAACTCAATAGTAGGTATCTCATCATTAATAACTTCTGCAGTAGGTCGTGGGGGATCTATAATAGTGATACCACTCCTCGTAGTAATAGAAAGTACATAGCCATCATTTTTTGAATTTTACACCATGTTGCTCGAAAGGGTATCTTGCTACCTCTGGTTTAGAGATGCTGACATCTACCCAAATTGGTTCTTCTACTGCTTGATAGTATTGGTATGTGAGTCAACCTTCTGGGTTAATCCTGAAATGTCAGCCCTAATATCCTTAAGGCTAATCTCTTGATTTTCTTGACCCTTCACAAATTTAGCCATCTTCTCTTCTATTTTGGATTCTGCATCTCATTTGCCAGGTGGAATGTACCTATCTCTCTTCTATCTATAGTCATCCATCTTTCTTCAGTCACCATCTTGCTCTCTTCTATGGTCTCTTTATCTGTCATAGTAGTTCCAACCTTGGTTCCCTTGCCCATGGGCTCAAAAACCGCAATCTGATGATCTAGATAATTTGCCTCCTTTTCTAGTTAACTCGTACGCTTTGGAAGATGACCCTTGTGCTACAATTGCATTCACTTTCTCAAAAGTCATTGCTACAAGCTTCTTTATTAGTACCCCAAGATCAGTTCTTAACAACACAATCTCTTATGTTACTATGTCATGAGTTACTTTTTGGTCTAACATCTAGAAGATGCCTCCCAATAGAGACTCGTAAAAGATCCTCCAAATATGATGTCTTCTATGGCTCTGAAGCTGATGGTCAGGGCTTTGTAGAATATCTCCAGTAAGCTCATCCCTAACAACCGATGGTTGGGCGCCATGCTCAACTTCTTCTTGAACATGAACCATGCCTCATTCATAGACTCTGACTGTAACTACTTGAAATTATAAATCTTGTCCTTAAGCTGCAACATCTTGTATGGGGGAAAGAACCTAATGAAGAATTATTTGTACAACTTGTTCTATGTAGTGATAGATCCTCTTGGTATTTTCCCTAACCACAAAGATGTTTCTCCTGTATGTGCGAAGAGCAATAACCTCGATCTGAGTGCTTACTAATTCACCCCTGAATTTGTATATGAATTGCAGATCCTGATGAAATTGGCAAGGTGTAAGTTTGCATTATCCATAGGAAGACTTGCAAATACACCCTTTAGATTTAAGAGCTAGATCATTGTACTCGTGATGTCAAACTTGATACCTAGGTGTAAAATAGGGGGAACTATGGCTCTAGTCTCTGCCAGCTCAACATATCCCAAGTATTCTTTATCATCTATATATGGATGGATATATTAATATGTTAGGATTAATTAAACACGGGCACCTCTAGCTCTGTTATAGTTTTCACTGAGTGCAGCTCGACAGTCTGCTACTTGTCTCTGCTTAGCTAGTTCTGCCTCCCTATCTACCCGCTGAACTTTATTCATTTCCCTCATATCAGATTTATCTTGATCTAATAGCTAACCAGTCTATTGATCAATAATATCTTATAATTCTTCGAGATAAGGGGAGGTACAAGATCATGAACCCCTTTAGGAGGTTTATCTCTTTTCTGCTCAAACATTCTACTAGGTGTTTATAAGATCCTCTCTAGATTCAAATTCATGGGGAGTAAGGGATTGCATCTACTCTGTGTGATAGGCATACACCGGTGTATACCCAACTAAGAAAAAAACAAAAATAAAAAAAATAAAAATTGCAACAACTTCAAATCATAAATCAACACCATGTTCCCTAATAACGGCGCCAAAATTTTGATGACGTCGAAATAATAACTCATCTCAGATGATGATATGGTCGCTGTTAAAATATAGTAACCCAACAGAAGTTGGGGTCAAACCCCAAGGGAATAGGTGGAATTGTGGATCTCAGCAGTTGTAGTCAATAGACAGAATAAGAAAAGTAAATAAGGGGTTTTGTGTAGTAATCTCGTGCAATTAACTATATTAACTTCGATTATAATCAATGTAGGTGAATAACAGGATTGTGCTCCCCCAAGATTCTCAACTCCATAGTCTTATCATGCTTAGTTGAACTAACCTAATACCTCGCATGCAGAATCGATAAGCTATATACCTTCTACAGTCTTTTGGACGAGCAGAAGGATTTTTTCCTTTACCTTTTGAGTCATAAGATGTCTCCTTAATAACCGTTATCTTGATCCCAGTTAAATATTAACTATTAAGTCTCTAGTTATTCGATAAAATCTAACCATGTTATTAAGATAGAACCTAGAAGTGTGGATCGACAGTTAAACTCCAAATTACTATTGTCTTTATCTTTTCCTAGTCACTACTCCTCTTTTGGAGTTAGTAGCAATATCTAGGTGGGATACTAATGTGTTCACACATTAATAAAACTATTATAATGAAGATAAAGCAATACATGCATGTGTATTGTTTAGAACAACAACAACACTTCCCCTGCTTTGTCAATCTGCCAGGGTTTCAACAACCCTATCTAAGGTTTTAGCCGCTCATGCTTATGAAGAAATCAATATCAATCATAATTGAAAGCATAGATGAAATCACAATGATAAGAAGTGTAAAAACCAACAACCGTAACTGAATTAATCAACTGAAGTCAATACAAGAGAATCCCAAGATCAAAATTAGATCTTGGAATCAAAATATGACTGTGAGTATCAAAAGTGCGTAAATCCTACTAAAACACACATAAAGGGTATTTATAGTACAAGAGGAAAACCTAAAACCAAAGCACAAATAAAATAGGATAACATAGTGTCAGTGGCCACATGTGGTCTGTACTTGCGCTCTGACCCTGGGCACAGGTAGTGCTTGCGATCCTGACCCTGAGTGCAGGTAGTGGATGAAAAAATCCTGCAAGTTCAGCTCTCGAGATTTTAGACTATTGGCACTTGGTTTGCCTACCTATGGTCCGTAGGTCGTACTTGCATTCCATAGGTTGTCTTACTAAGTGCCGAGAGTCATTTTTTTAGCTCTTCTTTAATTTTTGAACATGCTATGAACACAAATAAACTCATAGTGTCCCGAACATCCACAATTACTCCAAAAAGTGGCCAAAAACATCCTTTTTTACCCTTTTCATGAACTTAGCATCAAAAACATTATTTCTTACAGAACATACCCAAATGCATCATATATAACAAAATAGCCTCCGAAACTTGCATATTTTCCTCATTTTAAGCATCAAAAGTGTTATATTTCTGTAGCACATCAACACCCTCAACTTGGAACGTTTGCATATCCTTAGGCAACAAAACACAACAAAAACTAAAATGATGCTTAAGTAGGAGAATCTAAGCTATTCAAGACAGTCAATCAACACTTTAAACTCAAATTACAACATCCCCCTCCTATCTCACTTTTCAAAACAACTGTGTATGAATATGAAGCACAACAATATGACATAATGGGGTCAAGATATGACAATTACATTAGCAATAGACAACCACTCTTATATACAAGTTACACTACCTGAAACAACGAATGCTAGCAATATGACTCAAGTTCCCTCAAAACAAAGATGTCCCATTCACTCATATGAAATAATGCATGCCAATGCTGGGACGATCACGAGACATTAACACTAAGAAGAAAAGTTCCAGTCAATATGCATCAAATACCATAGGCTTGCCCTAATTTTCTTTATCTTAGCATTCAGATAGTTAAGTTTCGATCACCACAGAACTTTTCTTGGCTTGTAACATAGGCTTGGGAGCTACTATGGTCCATAAGGACATATCAAGTGACTAGACCTCCTTGGTAATACACTAATAATGGGGTCTCACTTACTAGGTAATTTTCTTTTATTCCACCCTTATTTCTATCTTTTTATTCTTTATTGCACATTTAGGTTGGGTGTGGTTTCTTTATTATATCTTTTTATTTTTTCATAATTTTTCTTTTTTTTTTGTTACCACACCAAACATACAAACTTTTCCTCCTTACTTTACCTTTTTACATACCCATTTTACACTATGCACCCCTGTGATAGCCACTCTTAACTTAGGAATTTTTCTTGAGTTGAGGTGCACAATGTCCAAGGAGGACCAGGGCCAAAATAGGTTCATTGTAACATAAATGGGAAAGTGAATAGTGAAACAAGAAAAATAGAATTATATGGCTTAAAAGATCGATCAAGGGATATCATTCACACATGAAGGTCATTTAGCCTAAAAGTGGACTGGAATAAAAAATGGCCTATGATCCTTTCCTAACTAACTATCCTTCAGCCTACGCAAGACTAACCAAGAAAGTTCTGAATTCAACACACAAAAGGAAGTCGGTAGTATCTCACACACACATGACACAGAGTCAATATCACCAAATACTACCTATGTTGTTTATGCAATTGTTAGCAAGTGATTATCTAGTCTTTAATCCTAATGCCATAATAAGATCCATAATGTTCACACATCTATACATTCACACAATTCTAAAACACACAATTTTTTAGATGTATAAAAAAGTAATCAAAATATGACTACTGCCTTACATAATTAAAAATCTCCTAATTACAGAAAAATAAAACATAATACAACTCAAAATTATTCTAGACATATCAGTTCTACAACCCTACTACAACCATTGGGAAAAGAAGCACGACAATAAAAACTCAAAGAATCATGGTATGCTCACCCCTAACTAAAAACTGAGCATTTTCATCACTACATTAAAATAAAGTAAAACAAAGGAAAGTGAGAGTATACCTGGGATGCACTAGGCGCTCAAATCATGAGTATCCCTAGATGGGAGCATATCAATTGGCGGAGGTAATGGTAGTGGTGGTACACTACTAGATGATGCTCCCACTACTATAGATGCATGCCTCTGTCTATCGATGAACATAGACTTTATCGAATCATGCCTGGCCATTTTAATCGCCTAGTCAATGGCAAATCAGGGTCTTACAAGTCATTTATATGACCTCTCTTAACCCCAACTGTTGGGACCTCCTCAATATTCTCCATAAAGAAATCAAACTATCTCGGTGTGTATGGAGGTAATACCTGGACCACCTAATGTATAACTGAGGAAGTGGCTACAACACGGATCTCTGTGAGAAAGCATACCTCCACTCGGTATAGAAACTCGTCTGGGCTAAATCTAGTGCAGCTGTCTTTGTTTATTAGGTTGTAACCTCTCTCTTAAACTCATCAAGTAGTGTATGGAAATAAGCACATAGCCTGGACAGTGAAGTACTTTGTATGGCCTTCATCGGGCCTCTGCCTACTCAAATCTAGTCCTAACCCCTGATCTTATCTGGTCGTATAGGGTAGTCATCTCAGTCTCAATAACCCTTATTTGAATTGGTGTCCTTCTAGCCAAACACTAAGCTCTGCAAAAACTCCCTAGATATAGTATCATACCTAAAATAGGAGCTATAGTGGATGCCCGAGTAGGCTTTGAAAGTACACCTACCAGCTCTGAGGTAGAATCCAAGGGTGAAGAAGAAGTAGCTAGCGTTCCCTCACCCTGCATACTAGAATTTGGAGACTCTCTCTACTCCTCTATGTCCATATTAATACCAATACCCACATTACCTCGATGTGCCTTAGCAGGCTTTGTGGAAACTGCTGGGATCTCATTTTGGGTTGTGGTACTACTGCTTGCTATCTCAATCTCCTAGAAGGGCCTGGACATGCCAAATACTTTATAGTCTTTGTTTGTACAGTCGCTGTTGCAAGTACTTTCTTATCTACTCCTGGGATCTCAGGCACACCGGCCTCATCACATAACCTCTAAATCATGCAGGGGAATGGTAGATTAGTAAACTCTATAACTTATACCTAAGAATGGTAGAAAAATCAACAGCATATCCATCCATCATACACACAGCCAGTGTTACTCCTACGTCAACATATAATCTGATGCAATGGGTATCAGTTGGTATCTAATAAAAAACCACAAAAACTTGGCCTCAAATGTTAATAGGCCCTTCTTGATCATAGCATGATCCTCAATCCATGGGGTCGCATCACCCAAAGGTGAAATATAACTGGCTATCCATCTAGCCATCTCAAACCCCTCTTGTCGGTGGTTAGCCTCCAGATGATATGTTGATCATATGTGACCCTCAGTCTGTGGTCATACTCAACTGTAGATACAGGAGTCATGTAATCTAGACCGAAGATAACACTACAGATAGTCTATATCGAAATGTCAACTCTAACCCCGCTAACTAGTATATGATCAAGTTGTGGCTAGCTCGTAAATATCTCCAGTCCTAGATTTATACACATAGGAATAACTAGTGTAGATTTGTAGGATGTATAAAATTCTCATACTATATTTGGTCTATAGGAACCAAGTGGTCTAGTTATCCACTCTAGTTGATATTTGTCAAATATTTCCCGTTACTATAGTACTTGATCTAGCCCTGATAGGTCTATTTGGCACTTCTTAAAAATACACCTTGTAGGCTTGCCTACCTCCCAAACATAACTGTTGATATCATATATATCCCACATCCCTTACACACCACCTTAGATGTCCCTCCTCGGGAGGTACATCTGAGGCATGTGCGGGCACAGGACTCTATTGTACTGATGCATTATGGGAAGGCTCCTCTATACCCTTCTCATACTGGGGTAACTCTAACTACTACACATGAGTAGTAGTGCCCTCCTTGGACTGGGGTACTACGGATGGCTTCTCCTACTCTACCTCCTCAGATAAATCCTGGACCTTTCCTTAGAGTAGAGGTCTTGAGCAGCAACCTATGGAGTACACTCAAAATATGTCTCCTCGGTATCATCATCATCATAATTAGGTGAAGGAGTATATGGGGGTAATATCCTTGATGGCTTTATCCATGGTCGGGCTACAATGGTATGAGCAACCTAGCGGGTCTATCCTTTCGTGACTCTGCATGTCACCCTTACTGCAATGACTCTACATTGCTACCTCGGGTGCTCCTCTACTGAACCACTAGGATCAGAAGGCTCTACAGTGATCTCGAACCCTACCAAGTGGAGTCTTTAAAATTAGTAGTAAAGAAACTTATTTGAACCATATTATAAGCATAGCTCCCGATATCCATTCCCATAAGATCAATCTAGCACTGAATTATGTACCAAGTGTGAAGCATCAAAAGAGGCTAAACCAAACCTACAAGAGGTGGTGAAGAAAGAAATTATAAAATGGCTTGACACGAGAGTAATCTATCTTATATCTAATAGCACGTGGGTAAGCTCGATACAATGTGTTTCAAAGAAAGGTGGCATTAAGGTAGTTGTGAATAAAAAATAGCCATGTTCCTGTCCGACCAATAATGAGATTAAAGGTATGCATGGACTACCATAATTTGAACTCTTGGATTGAGAAAGACCACTTCCTCATGCCCTTTATGTACCAAATGCTAGATAGGTTGGTCGAGAGGGGGTAGTATTTCTTCTAGATGGTTATTTGAGGTACAACTAAATTTCTATCACCCTAAAAGACTAAGAGAAGACAACATTCACTTGCCTTTATGGAACATTCGCATTAAGCAGATACCCTTTGGGTTGTGCAACGCACCGATAATATTCCAAGGTATATGTTGTCAATTTTATGGATATGGTTAACGATTCTATGGAGGGATTCATTGAAGATTTCTCAATAGTGTAAAACTCATTTGATTCATGCCTTAAACATCTAATCAAGGTGCTTGAGAGATGTGTGAAAACCAACCTTATCCTCAATTAGGATAAATATCATTTTATGGTCAAGGAGAGTGTCATTTTGGGCCACCAAATTTCAGAAAGGGTATATAAGTTGATCAAGCTAAGGTAGAGGTCATTGCCAACTTACCCGCTTCAATTTCCATAAAGGGTGTTCAGAGTTTTCTTAAGCATGATAGGTTCTATCAGTGATTCATTAGGGATTTCTCCAAAATAGCTCATTCAATGTGAAAACTCCTTGAAAATAAGGTAAAATTTTATTTTGTTGATGCATGCTTGAAGTCCTTTAGTTGTCTCAAGGAGTTTCTTATATCAACTCCCATTATTGTGGCCTTGGATTAGTCGCCTCCGTTTGAAGTGATGTGTGATGCAAGTAGAATTGTACTGGGGGCGTTATTGGTTCAATGCAAATAAAATTTATTTTATTCGGTCTATTGTGAAAGTAATACCTTAAATGGTGCTCAACGTAACAACACAATTATGAAGTAAGAATTGTTGGCGGTGTATGCTTTTGAGAAGTTTTACGCTTATTTGTTGGGAATGAAAGCATTGGTGTGAATAGATAATGCCGCCCTTAAATACCTCATGACAAGGAAAGAAGCCAAACCATTCTTGATTAGATGAATATTTTTCTTGCAAGAGTTTATTTTAAGGTAAAGGACTAAAAGGGTTGTGAAAACCAAGTGGTCGACCATCTTTCGCACCTTGAAAATAATCATGAAAAGATTAGAGAAAATGAGATTAATGATGCCTTTCCTAATGAAATACTTATGTCAATCTTGAGGAGTATAACACCATAGTTTGCCGACTATGATAATTATGGAGTGAGTGGAGTACTCCCCGAGGATCTTAGCTATCATAAAAAGAAGAGGTTTTTGTTCGATGTAAAGAAATAACTTTGAGATGAACCCTTCCTATTTTAGGAATGTGCAGATGGTATAATTTGGTGTTGTTTTATGGAGGTGGAAATGAAAGACATCCTTGAAGCGTGCCATTCCCCCCTTTCAGTGGTCACCATGGCGGGATTCGAACCGCCGCCAAAGTTCTTCAATGTGGTTATTATTGCCCCACCATTTATAAAGATACCATTACATGGTTCAAAGTATTTCATCAATGTCAAATGTAATATAGCATCTTTAGAAGACATCAAATGCCTCTTAGGCCCAATCTTGAAGTTGAACTTTCTGACGTGTAGGGGTTGATTTTATAGGCCCTTTTGTGAGCTTATTTTGTAACAAATATATATTGGTAGTTGTTGATTATGTGTCCAAATAGGTATAATTTGTGGCCCTTCCGAACAATGAGAGCAAAAGCATCACTTTTTTCTTAAAGAAATATATTTTTACGAGGTTCAAAACACTGTGTGCCATTATTAGCGATGGAGCCTCGCACTTTTCCAACTAGATTTTTGGGACTCTCATTGATAAATATAAGGTGAAGCATAAGGTTGCTACCCAATATCACCCCCAAACAAGTAGTCAGTCAAGGTGTCCAATTGAAAATTCAAAGTTATACGTGAGAAGAACGTAAATGTAAGCCAAACTAATTGGGAAAGTCAGATTGACAAGGAACTTTGGCGTATAGTATCTCCTAAAAAACACTAATTGGTGTTTCCCCCTACCAATTAGTGTTCCGGAAGGTATGTCACTTATCCGTCTAGCTTGAGCATAAAGCTTTGTGGGCATTGAAGAAGTTAAATATAAATTGGGAAGAAAATTCTGAGTTAAGGATTACTAAACTTTATGAGTTGGAGCATTTTTGAATCAAGGGCTATGAATGTTTCTCTTTATATAAGGAGACAGTGAAGAAATGGCATGATGCTAAGATCCTAAGGTAAGAATTTCATGTAGGCGCTAGTGTACTTCTCTACAACTCTCGCTTAAAGATTTTTATGTGGAAGCTTTGTTCTATGTGGTCTGGTCCATTTATGATTTTCAGTGTTTATCGTAGTGGTGCTATCGGATTAGAGGACCATGAGAAAAATAGGTTTATGGCAAATTGGCAAAGGTTGAAACATTACAATGTAGGAGGACCCGGGGCGGCCAAGTTATAGATGGTGAGTTTTAACGATCCTAAATTTTAATAAAGAAAAATCGTGCCGCAATGTTAAATTGGGTGCTTGATGGGAGGCAACCCATCAACTAGACGCTTATTGTATTTTGTAGGTATTTTGACACTAGTTGGACGTCCAAAAGCAGAGGAAAAATAAAGTTGAAAAGTTGGTAGTTGTGCAGAAAAATAGGGGAAAATTGGCCTCAGTTATTGTGATTGCAATACGAGGGCCGCAATCATGGTCTTGCAATCGCGGTACATCCTATCACAGTCGCGATAATCCAGAAAAATTTGTGTTGTAGCTTAAGAAAGTCCTTTTATAACGCTTCCAATTCTTTTATATGTTGTAGTGAGGACACTTCCACTCTTTAAGTTGGAGATGGGGTTACTTTGTGCTAGGGAATCATGATCTAAAGCCTCACCCCAAGCATAGATTTTTGTGTTCCTTTTGATTGATTTTGGATGGGCCTTTCCCGATGATGGATTGAGTGATGAAATTCTTAAGGAAAAATCTTCGTAATTATGTTTTGAGCCATAGATGCAGGGAAAGTCTAAATACCCATTGAATTGGAGTTCTTGTATCACCCTTATACCTATGATGAAGTCTGATTAGCCATATGGTTTGCTCTCGTAAGAGCCAAAATGTGAGACAATGGCTAGGTTTAGTGCCATCAATTGTAAACTCTGTGTGTTATAAATGCGAAGCAAAAACCCCCTCTCCATCCAAATTTTTTGAAAACCAAGGGCATAGAAGTGAACAATTTTGTAACAATGCTTTACCTCTTTTTGTGAGTCCGAAGTCCTTAGTTTGTAGTACATGGTAAACACCTCATTTTGTCTCTAGTAGGAAATGCAATTGATCCTCCCTGAAAAGTTTGCATATCATACGCAGTGAGTGTAGTTATTTAACTCTCATGCTTGTTTGTATCATCTCGAACTTGCCTTGGTAGTATCTCAAGGATAATCGTGGTTATTCTTGGTTGGTGAAATAATATTAAGCCTTCTTTGTAAACATAAGAATCCACTTTAGCCTAAATAGCCTACTCGTACATAGAATAGTATCCCTAGTAACCTATTTTGAGCCTTCAAGCCTTTCTTTGGAAACCACATTGCAATCCTTGAACCATTCTAATTTTATCCCTCTTTTGAACCCAACTCTCCCTGAACTTGAAATGCAACTTGAGGCTAAAAGCCTTTGGGGGTGGTAAGTCTTGGAAGAGGTGACCTTGGGCCATGGTATTGTAAGTGGATGCCTAAAATCTTAGCAAAAAGGGAAAGTAAAGAAGTGAAAAAAGAAAAGAATCATCAAAAAAAGTAAAAACATAGATTTAACAAAAGAAATAAATGAGAAGAAAATGGTTTCAAAAGAAATGCGTGAATCAATGTAGTGAAAGTAGGCATATATGTGAAATGAAAATAAATGAAGTGGCCCATGGTGCAAAGTTTGGTTATATAGTGTGATGTAGATGTTCAAGGAGGGATTAGTCACTTTATTCCCAAATGATACTATACCTTTTCCCCTATCCTACATTACAAGCCTTAAAAAGTCCTTCGAGATCTCCACTCAAGTGTATTCAAAGTAGTGGCAATTCAAAATAAGGGTAAGCATATGATATGATATTTGTTCGCATTGAGAGATTCTTTGTGAGGGTAACCGCTTGTATTATAATCCCTTATTTCATGATAGATACTTTGGGGTGTGGGATTTACTTTTGTGTGGAGGCATGTAAACTAATTGAGACGGGTAAAATTTTCATCTTCCAAATATAAGGCAAAGAAGTATAGTTGAATTTCTATCAATGGAGAGTAACTTCTAGAGAGTTAGTGATTATTGCTTTGTTGTTCTTTAAAGTCTTTTGCTTCTTTGAGATTGTAATTCATGTTGAGGGGAGTTTTGAGAATAACTTTACCTATTCTTGAGAGCCACTTGTTGGTGCTAATCAAGTTCTAAGTCATTGTGATCATTCGGTCTATAAATGGTATTAAAATTGCATAGTCTCATTAAGTAAGAAGTAATATTTCTTAAGGAATGATGAGTGATGATTTTATCACTCTTTCTCACTTAACATTTATGAACATTGCCTTGATTTGAATTAACAAATGTGTCAGACCCTGCAAAAAATCCTAGCTTAACTCAGTCCTTTAAAGGATGAAAAGAGGTCCCAGACTTAGAAAATTTCATTTAAGTAATTGACACTTAGCCTCATTTTGGCCTCGATAGTTCAGTGACTTTATTTTCAATCCTTAGAACCTTAAAATGTCAATTTATTTAATTGATTTATGATCAAGAATGTAAATAAGTGTTCTCGGATGAGTTTTGGATTTTTTGGACCTTGTTAGGAGCTTGTATAGATGTCGAAAATAGTGAGTCAACGCGATCTCGATGCGTCGTATTGCTTATCGTGTCGATGGATATTTTTCTAGCATTCAGTGTAAATTCCAGTGAGCTGATACGATATTGATGTGTCACTTCGGTCATTGTGTCGACTCCATCGACGTGGCACATCGATCTGTGCATCACTGGGCACAGTTTTTTCTCTTTTAATTTTGCATCTAGAAAGGTATTTAGGTCAATTTCCACACTTTTATTCATCCCTAAAACACGAGATTTATCTACCCTAGAGTCAAAATTCATTCGTTATTCTTAAATTCTCTTAGGAACAAAACCCTAGGGCATCTAATTACAAGTCCAAGATTTAAGAACACACTACTAATCTTCAAGAATTTGATTTCTAAGGTATGTTAGGTGTTCATCTAAGGGTTTCCTTCCACCCTTGGAGTTTAAGAACCTCTTTTGAAACTACAAGTTGATTGCTTTCGTTAATTTCTTGTTGAATTTGATTGTATTCATGTTCATGCTATTATTTGGGTTTTAATCTATGATTTACTATAAGTTTCATGAAATTAAATTAGCATGTATGGTGAATTATATGATTTACATGTTAAACCCTTGAAATTACAATTAATTATTGTATCCATGATGTTCATGTGTTGATGATCCTCATGTGAAATAACCATGCTCCCCAAGTGTTTGATAGAATGCCTATGTGAATTGAATAATGAAATCATGATATGTTATCATGTGGACCCATTCATGTACAAGTTCATGTTTCTCAAGTGTTTGACAAAATCCCTAGGTGAATGTATTGTTAACAAGTATTTATGCTTTCATGATCATGCCATACTTTAGTTTCCATGCTTTCGAGTCTTAGGGGTATTCAATACCCAAAAATCTATCTGTTTACCTAGAGATACAGTAGTTATAGAATAATCTCAATAATGTCACAAACAGTAGTACTCACTTATTTACAGAACTCAGTAAAATTCAATATTAGTATAATTCAACACTCAGTGAACTCAGTCCAGTTCAGTTAGATAGCATGATCAGTAACAGTTCAGTCAAGCCTAGTACAGTTTAGAAATTAGTTCAGTATCTATTCAGTTGGGAATAGGAATTAGCACCGTGTGAACCCAGGTATAGGGGTGTTCTTGTCAGTGAAGGGTTTGACCATTAGAAGCAATCCCTGTGTTATAGAACTATGTAGCCGGCGAAGGTTGAGATATCTTCCTGCCAGATAAGGATTGATACATCTCATATGAGTTTTTCTACCTGTGAGGGTTGATGAAATGTCTTCTTTCTAGATAGGGTTAACTAACAACAATTATTAGTATCCCTTGGCAATGTGCTAACACCCTTCCAACTTGGGTCATAGGTTAGACCCCAACTCAATTTATGATCGGGGTATGTCGTTAGATGAACACTCCTACAGTTATAGTTTCAATTTTAGTTTTAGACTCAGTATAAAACCTCAGATCTATTTTTAAAATCTGGACTGTCAGACACAGTCACCCATCTTAGTATTGAACTTAATTTAGTTCTACAGAATCAAGACTATCAAAAATAGTCATCCAACTATCAGTAACCCAGTTATTAGTAATTCAATTATTGGCGATCTCAATTATAGCAAATTAGATTTACATGAAATATTGTATAATCAGTATTTATAGTAGTTTCAGATATATATGTACTCTAATTCAGTTATACTCATGTTACTCAGTCAGTTATTGTTCATGCATATAAACCCTTTCATATCAACCTACCTTACTTAGCATACTAGTATATTCAAAGTACTAAAACATACTCTTTTTTGTACGCTATGATGTCTTATATCATAGGTTTAAATGCACGGGCTCCTTACCGTATTTAGTAGCCCATCCTATCAGCAAGTGGTGAGTCCTCATAGTTTGAGGACAAAGTTATCATTACAGTATTTCAGTAGTTTTGTATATTCAGTAGTCGGAGTTGGTTGGGGATTTATCCCATCAACTCTATGTTCAGTCAGTTAGAGGCTTTCGGGATAGATTATTTTAGAAAAATATTCAGTTTTTAGTATTTATTTATCAGTATTCAGTATTTGATTTCAGATTATGAACTTTATGGTATTTTATCCTATTTTTGTATTATTTTAGTATTATTATTTAGCGCTCACAGCAGGTGCCAGTCATGGGTTAGCTTGTGATCCTTCGAGGTCATGAGCACCGTGTGGCATCCGGGGTGCATACCCGAGGCCTTACAAACTTGGTATTAGAGCCTAAGGTTCTACAGAGTCCTAGGGAGTTTGAAAGCTATGTCTAGTATAGTCTTTTTCATGGGTGTGTAGAACGCCACACTTATGGACAAGAGGCTATGAGACATTTTTAGGAAAAGTTTCCCTTCTTTTAGTATTCATGTCATGTGAGTGACCATGAGCTCAAGTTAAACTCTCTGACTAATCCAAGTTTCCCTTCCGTTTACATAATATGCCTTCCAAAAAGTCTAACGGAAGAGGAACTGGAAACGAGCCAGCACCTCTGCCCATTTAGGCAGACCCCTTGAATGAGCATGTCTCTCACTCCAAACTTAGGATTTCTTTTACTTTCTTAGCTTACTCTATAGTTGCTCAGAGCAATCAACTGGCTATTATCCTATCTACACTTATGGCTCATGCTCTGCAGAGTGAGGAGGAGAGAAGTAGACAAAAAAAAGAGAAATAATAAGAGGGACAGAACGTTAAGGACAAAGATTGGACGAATAAATCCTCCTTGCCAAAAATATAGCAAAAACCATTAGGACGTGTGTAAGGCTAGTAGTGGGTTTTGTTTTAAATATGGAAAGCCAGGCCATAGGGTCAGAGAGTGTCCTTAGGTAGGTCTCCAGAGCAAGCATAATCATCCCCCATATCACTAAGGTCGCCCGTATTAGTAGGGTACCACTTCTAGTGCCACAGTGGGCAACACCCACATAGACTCTATGCACTTCAGTCCCAACAGGATCAGGAAAGTTCTCCTGATATGGCCATTGGTACATTGCAAGTTTATTCTTTACATGTTTATGCTATATTAGATCCAGGAGCTTCTTTGTCCTTTGTAACTCCTTCTATAGCTATTGACTTCGGAGTCAGTCTCAAAATCCTAGAAGAGCCTTTCTCAGTCTCTACTCCAGTGGATAAATCCATCATAGCCCGATGGGAATACAGGAACTATCCGGTTTTGGTATCTCAGAAAGTTACATCCGCAGACTTAGTAGAGCTAGAGATGACAGATTTTGATGTCATTTTTGGCATGGAATTGGATTTATTCACGTTGATTATAGAAATAGAGTTGTCCATTTTTAGTTTTCGAATGAACCTGTCCTAGAATAAAAGGTTTGTACTTCAGCACTTAGGGGTCGTCTTGTTTCCTACCTAAGGGCGAGAAAAATGATATCCAAGGGAAATGTCTACCATATTGTTTGAGTTAAGGATACTAGTTCCGAGACACCTAGTCTTGAGCCAGTTCCAGTAGCATGTGAATTTCTAGATGTATTTCCCGAAGATCTTCCTAGAGTTTCTCCCAAGAGGGAAATTGACTTCAGAATAGACCTTCTTCCTGATACTCAGCCTATCTTTATCTATCCATAAAGAATGGCTCCAGTAGAACTCAAAGAGTTAAAAGAACAGTTGAAAGATCTCCTAGGTAAGGGATTCATCAGACCCAGCATATCCCCATGGCGTGCACTAGTTCTATTTGTGTGTAAGAAAGATGGTTCTCTTAGAATGTGTATTGGCTATCGTCGGTTGAACAAAATCACGGTCAAGAACAAGTATCCACTTCCAAAAATTGATAAATTATTTGACCAATTTTAGGGTGCTAGTTACTTTTCAAAGATAGACCTTAGATCAGGCCATCATCAGCTCAGAGTCAGAGAATGTGACATTTTGAAAATAACTTTCAGAACTCGGTATCGTCACTTTGAATTCCTAGTCATGTCATTTGTTCTTACCAGAAGCTTTCATGGACTTAATGAAAAAAGTGTTCAAGCAGTACTTGGACATGTTCACCAGAGTATTCATAGATGACATTCTTGTCTACTCCCACAGTGAACATGATCATGCAGACTATCTCAGAATAGTATTGTAGGCTCTCAGAGCCTATCAGTTGTTCGCCAAATTTAGTAAATGCAAATTTTAGCTAAGGTTAGTAGCTTTCCTTGATCAAATAATTTCAGGTGATGGAATTGGAGTGGTTGAGTAAGTGGTTCAAAAATTTAGAATGATGGCTTTAAGATAACGGGAAGACGGTAGGGCAAGTAACCAGGTTAGTATCTCAGATTCTAGTAGCAATCAGGGTAATATAGAACATTAGTGGAGGAGGGGTGGAAAGATACTTGAACCAGTTGTATTTCAGTTCAAGGTATTATATCTCAATTATTATGATATCTACTCATGCTTTATGCATCATCCCTATGCTCATAGTTGACATTCATACACTTACCATAGAATCATATATGATCCCAGTCCCTCGTATGAGGAGTCCCAGTTTGCTCAGCAGTGCGAATCAAGTTCCATGAGTTCATAAATTCCAGTACTCAGGTCATGTAGCTCATGACTCATGTTTTTATGCTCTACAGTATATTCAATTCCCGCGTACATGTCACACTCTCAATAATTAGCAAAATTTAGATTATGTTGTGTATATCCTCAGTTTAGGTCTTTTGATGAACCCATGGTATTGGTATTCTATTTCTCTCTTCAGGCCTCTTCTAAATAAAATATTTTAAAAAATACAAGGTGTGTGGAAATTAATGATTCAGAATAGTATTACAGTGTTATGTATGCCTCTCATAGATTCGAGTAGGCTTGTACATAGTGGGAGAATTTAGTAAAGCTCAGACTTCAGTAAGAAAAGTTAGTAGTGCCCATGTGAATATTTTCAGTGGTCTCAAGTGAAGTGCAGTATTAAGGTAGAAGGTATAGTATAGAGAGTATTTAAGAAGTATGTCTAAGCCTAAAAGATAGTAGTTGTAGTGCATAAGGTTTAGTAGCTCTATCCTTGATGATGTTTCGTAGTCCAGTGTTATATATTATTATATTTCTTCCTTGTTATGATTTCTTATCTAGATGTCTGATTCATACCATACCCAAGATTCCTTACTCCCTAAAAGTCATTAGAACTTCTTAGAAAGAGTGTCGAAGAAATACTCCAATTAAGCATTGGCTTTCAGTATGAGTTAGTCTGTATAGCCAGTGAGTCAGATTGGCAGTCAGACAGACAGGTTCCTATAGTGTTTTCGTCTTTAGATCTAGTCTTACTATCCGAAGCTTCATGAATATATCCCTTCCAAGAAATAGTTTGTTCACATCTATGTGAATTGTGAATCTAGTCCAGTTCATGCGTCATATTTCAGATCCCAGATCGTCAGTCAAGATTCAATCCGTAAGTATCCCGAGATTTTTATGTACTAAATCTCTTATCCCCTTTTTCACGAAATTAGGTCCAGTTTGATGTAATAGTTACTCATAAGTTAACTCTCTTGTTATATCTCAATTGTATTCATAAAAATCAGTTCAGTATTCAATTCAAAACTCAGTTTAGTATCAGGTTTTCTTGACCATAGCATACAGTTATCAGCTATTCAGTTATCAATATTTCAATCCCTCAATTTATAGACTATTTCAGGATCATGTTCGACGCTTGGTCTTGCATTCTCAGATAATGCAGTTTTTATAAATTCATGCTTAGTTATCTGATGTTACCCAGTCAGTCCTTACCTCATATGTATAATACTCTACAGTTTCATTCCAACTATTCAGACTAAGTGCGATTCAGGCTTGCATGACCAGTATTCAGCTATCAGTCATTCAGTTAATCAAATAAGTTAGTATGTTTATACATTTGTGCTCAGTGTGAGTGTATATTTAGATCCTTGATTTATCTCAGTCTCCACCACATAGTTTCAGACCTAGTATTTATACATTATTCATATTTTACCGTATCCCAGCTCCAGTTCTACTTATGTCCCTAAAGCATAGTCTTACAGAAATTAAGTGTAGAGATTCATCATCTTATTAGAGTATGTTTACCATTCAAGCTTTAGGATATTTCAATTTTCAGTTTATTACAGCCTATTGGTGAGTCTACTTACGCTTAGCATGCATGTTGTAAGATCCCATATGAAATCAGTTTTACTCATTGCATTCACCCTCGCATTACTATTACTATATTCCATGCTCGAATTTCTTTTACAAATTTGGTATCAATTACCATTACACATTATCCTCATGACAGTCATGCGTTTATAAATCAGTCCAGTCATGTAATCATGCTTTAGTTATGCATGTTTGGTATGAAAACCCAGTCTATCAGTTCAATCATGTAATTATGCTTCAGTTATGCATATTTAGTATAGAAACCCAGTCTATCAGTTCAGCCATGTAATCATGCTTCAGTTGTACATGTTCAGTATGTAAACTCAGTATATCAATATTCTCAGCTTAGTCAGTCTTATTCGAGGATGAATGTTCCCAAGGGAGAGATATTGTAATATCCCGCAAAAAAATCCTAACTTAACTCAGTCCTTTAGAGCATGAAAAGAGATCCCAGACTTATAAAATTTCATCTGAGTAATTGACACTTAGTCTCATTTTGGACTTGACATTTTAATGACTTTATTTTTTATCCTTACAACCTTAAAATATCAATTTATTCAATTGATTTATGATCAGGAATGTCAATAGGTGTTCTCGGATGAGTTCTGGATTTTTTGGACCTCGTTAAAAGCTTGTTTGGATGTCTAAAATAGTGAGTTGATGAGATCTTAATGCATTGCATCGCTTATCGCATCAATGGATATTTTCCCCAGCGTTGAGTGCGAATTCCAGTGAGGCAATGTGATATTGACGCGTCGTGTAGGGTATCGCGTCGACCCCATCGATGTAATGCATTAGTCTACGCATCACTGGGCACAGTTTTTGCTCTTTTAATTCCGCATCCATAGGGGTAATTAGGTTAATTTTCCCACTTTTATTCAGACCTAAAACACGAGATTTAGCCACCCTATAGGCAAAATTCATTCTTTATTCTTAAATTCTCTTAAGAACAAAACCCTAGAGCATCCAATTCCATGTCCAAGCTTTAAGAACACACCACCAATCTTCACGAATTTAATTTCTAAGGTATGTTAGGTGTTCATCTAAGGGTTTCCTTCCACCCTTAGAGTTCAAGAACCTTTTTTGAAACTACAAGTTGATTGCTTTCATGAATTTCATGTTGAATTTGATTGTATTCATGTTCATAATATTATTTGGGTTTTAATCCACGATTTACTATAAGTTTCATAAAATTAAATTAGCATGTGTGGTGAATTATATGATTTGGATGTTAAACCCTTGAAATTACAATTAATTATTGTATCTATGATGTTCATATGTTGAGTATCCTCATCTGAAATAACCATGCTCCCCAAGTGTTTGATAGAATGCCTATGTGTATTGAATAATGAAATCATGATATGTCATCATGTAGACCCATTCATGTACAAGTTCATGTTTCTCAAGTGTTTGACAAAATGCCTTGGTAAATGTATTGTTACAAGTATTTACTGTTATGCTTTCATGATCATGTCATACTTTACTTTACATGCTTTCGAGTCTTGGGGGTATTCAACATCCAAAAATCTAGCTATTTACTTAGAGCTACAGTAGTTACAAAATAGTTTCAGTAATGTCTCGAATAGTAGTACTCACACAGTTACAGAACTCAGTGAAACTCAATATTAGTATAGTTCAACTCAGTATCATAAAGAGTGTATTCAGTTAGTTAATAGAACTCAGTGAAATCAGTTCAGTTCAGTCAATTAGAACGATCAATAATAGTTCAGTCAAGCCTAGTATAGTTTATAAATCTGTTCAATGTCTATTCAGTTGGGAGCATGAATCAACATCGAGCAAACCTAGGGATGGAGGGATTGGTGTCAGTGAAAGGTTTGACTCTTAGTAGCAATCTCTATGTTATAAAACTACGTATCCAGCATAGATTGAGATATCTTCCTACCAGATAAGGGTTTATACATCTCGTACGGGTTTTTCTGCCAGTAAGGGTTGGCGAAATGTCTTCCTTCCAGATAGGTTTAACTTACCGCCATTAT
The DNA here is from genome assembly GCA_030864225.1 of Capsicum baccatum var. pendulum. Taxonomy (NCBI): domain Eukaryota; kingdom Viridiplantae; phylum Streptophyta; class Magnoliopsida; order Solanales; family Solanaceae; genus Capsicum; species Capsicum baccatum. The sequence continues at coordinate 63,072,838 of CM061559.1, forward strand.
TAATATCCCTTGGCAAGATGCTAACACCCTTTTAACTGGGGTCACAGGTTGGACCTCAACTCAATTTATAATTGGGGTAAGTTGGTTAGATGAACACTCCCACAGTTACAGTTTCAGTTTCAAACTTAGTATTAAAGCTCAAATCAGTTTTCAAAATCAGGACTGTCAGACATCGTCACCCAGCTTAGTATAGAACTCAATTTAGTTCTACAGAATTAGGACTATTAGAAATAGTTACCCAGTTATCAGTAACCCAGTTATCTGTAACTTAGTTATCAGTAATTCAGTTATTAGCGATCTCAATTACAGTAAAGTAGATTTACATGCAACATTACATATATCGATATTTACAGCAGTTTTGGATATATATGTACTCTCATTCAGTTATACTCATGTTACTCATTTAGTTATTGTTCATGATTATGAACCCTTGCATATCAGCCTACCTCACTTAGCATACCAGTGCATTCAAAATAATGACACATACTCTTTCTTATATTCTATGATGTCTTATATCATAGTTTCAGACGAATGGGCTCCTGACCGTACTTAGCAGCCCAGCCTATCAGAAGCAAATTTAGTGATGCGTCCTCATAGTTTGAGGACAGAGTTATCATTTCAGTATTTCAGTAGTTTCGTTATTCAGTAGTTGGAGTTAGTTGGGGACTTATCCCATCAACTCCATGTTCAGATAGTTAGAGGCTTTTAGGCTAGATTATTTTAGATAGATGTTTAGTTTTTAGTATTTATTTATCAGTATTCAGTATTTGATTTTAGATTATGAACCTTATGGAATTTCAACCTATTTTCCGCATTATTTCAGTATTATTATTCAATGTTCACAACAGGTGCCAGTCATGGGTTAGCTTGTGGTCCTTCGGGATCATGAGCATTATGTGGCGTCCGAGGTACAGACCCGAGGTGTTAAAAAATAAGACATATTCATGATTAAATACACTAATATCAACTCTTTGTAGGTATAGAGTTGAAAAGACAGAAAGATGTGGATTAGAGCTTACAATGATCAAAAGGGAGAAGGAAAAGTGCAGCTGAAGACCTATAGTAGAAGAGCCTCAGATACTGCGATTGAGTTATCAAGTATCGTCATTGCTTATGGTCACGGATGTTAACTGTGGTCATGGCTAAGTGGTGTGATTGCAGCTCAGAGAAAGTATTTAGCCTAAGGGCAAAACGCAATTACACGTGTTGACCTAATTTGATAGAAAGACTCAAACCCTAGCCTCAAGAAGGGAGAATTCCATCTCCCCCAATTTTTTTGGGTGTAGCTCTAGAATTTATAGCCTCCATTTTTGGAGATAAAAATATTGTATAAATTTTGGGTAAAGAATACATTGGATACTTTCTAAGTGGAAGATTTGCTCACTTCCATTCTTGATATTGTGGGAGAACCAAGTTTGAAGTAAAATTCGCTTAGATATTCAACAATTTATTTCAATGGAGATTATGGGTATATCTATTCTTATTTATCTTATGTGTAGCTAAATCTCCCTCTTGGCTTATGTGTGAATAGGGGTTTAAGTGTGTGGGGGATTTTTTATTGTTAGTATCTATTTGGTACTTCATGTTTATGGGTTTTGTCATTAATTTCCTATTTTGGTTGGGATTTTATAGGTGAAGCCCTAAATACCCACATGGGTTTGATAAGTGAAAGCTCCAAGCTCTAGAATGTTCAAGGATATCTTCAAAAGAAGGGTTTTGGGTGAACTTTAGGAATCCATATCATCCTTGAAAGAGTGATGTGGAGACCAAATCAATGATAGACAATTATGTGTACAGTTTGCTAAATTTTCAATATCTTATAGATAAGGGTGAATGTGAGGTTGACTATGCTATGGGTATCATCCTAGAAATAGGGATGCCTAGATTGAGGTTGTGGTTACAAATTATTAAACACACCTATTAGGTATTAGAAAGAATCAATGGGTGAAAGTTTTGTGTTTTATCAAAAGACTAGCATTAAAATCTATAACCAAGACTACCCATATTTGATTTACTAAATTGATGTTGATGATTAACACCCACATGTCACTCCCTTAGTAGTACATAATCCCAAGATCCGTGCTTAATTGTTAAAACTCTAATTATTCGTAGCCCCAAAATTTATACTAGAAAGACCCAAAAAGAAACCTTAGTGTAGGAACCTATGTCCCCCATTTTATCTACTTGTACCATAAGTTTGAATTTAACTTGTATCTATCATTTTGAATTAATTTGATCGCCATTCACATTATTCCTCGTGGATATGACCCCAACTCAAATTTGGTAAAGCTCTTTTCCCTATTTTCACGAGTAGCGAAACATTTAACTTGGGATTATGTTTCAATAGGGTGCAAATGTGTGTGGGTTTTGATTGTTAAATGCAATTCTTGGTTGATGATGTTGGATTCCACTAATACTTGATTGCTAAATGGAAATTGTGAGTGAAAACCCTAATTTCCCTAAATCCCACCTCATCCTTGAAAGAGGAATATAGGTGACAAGTATTAGTGAACAATAAGTTAGATGTTAGCTTATTCCTTTACATTGTCTTAGAAATAAGGATGGATGGTGAATTTGCTATGTCTTGGGCATATTTCTAGATATAGGGATGCCCAATTGAGGTTTTAGGTTGATTTGTTTGCTACACTCATGAGGTATTTGAAAGGATTCATGGGTGATATTTTGGTGTTTAGTTGAAAGAATAACATCAAAACCCCTAACCCAGCCTACCCATATAGTCATTAACTAGAGTTTGTATTTGATTCCAATATACCTATGCACTATTTGTCCCTAGGAAAACATAATTTCGAGACTATTCTCCTATTGGAATTTCATCTATGATTGTTGCTCTAAATTGGTAGTTCAGTTTTTTCAAACAAACTTTCAAGCCATACCCCCCAATTTTAATTTATGTCTTACTTTTTGTTTACATTGTGGGTAAATACTCAGAAGCTTTTAACATATATAGAAATCAAATATTAGTTACACTCCTTGTGGATTCGACCCCAACTCAAGTTTGGTTATTTTATTGACAAAAATCGTCCTACACCAAAATAATGGTATAGGTTAGAGTGATCAATCTACCACCTAAACTCTATAAGGCCACCTGCACTGGACTACCCTGATAACCACGAGAACCTCTAAAATCTCCAACATGAGAAGATTGACATCTGAACTTACCAAAATGGCGCACCTTCCTGGCGCTACCTGAGATAACCAATGAACCCTCTGTCATCTTGGTGTGATCTACAATACTCTAAAAAGATGCCCCAAATACAACCATATGAGATATAGCCAACTAAAGGAAGACATCTAAACCCTTCATGAACTTTCAAATTTTCTCAGACTCGGTGGAAATACTAGTATAGGAATTTTTATACTAGGCAAGGATATGCGCCTCATACTCTATTATAGTCATGAGGCCCTTCTCCAATCGCTCAAACTCATCACATATCCAATATCTCAAACTATAAGGCACAAATCTATATAGAAAGGCATCAGTAAACTGATCCTAAGTCAACTTAGCGAATCAAGAAGTCTATGACCAACAAACGACCTCCACTAATATCTAGCAGCATCCCTCAACTGATAGCTAGTAAAATACACTCCATGCGACTCAAGAGAACCCAAGTTATACAACTTCTCTCGATAAGTAATCAAGAACTAGTAGGGATCTTTGCCCACAGAACCACTAAATCTATGAGGACCCAAATGAGTAAATCTCTTGAACCTTTTCTAATCCTTAAAAGGCATTACTGTACACATAACAAGAGAAGACATAGTGAATTTAGAAAACCGGGATCCCATCTGAGGAGGTAACATAGATGAAGGACAAACTCTCGATCTCAGAAAAGTATGCTCAGATGTCAGTGTTGAAATAGGAATAGGACTCAGGTATGAGGAGTATCCAAAATAGTAGCAGGTGCAATAGGATGATCCACACTCTAAATTAGAGGAACACCTGACATAACCAAAATATAACCCTCTAAATGGGTCAGCAAATACACCAACAATCTCTCTAATATTGGAGCAGACGAACTCTGAAGAGCTGGAATAAAACTCACACTTCCAACCTGCTCAACACGAGGCTCAGGGAAGAGTCCCCTAGCACTTCTCCTAGATAGGGCTGAACCAAATGCCCATTTATTCTCTCGAGTCCGTCTAGGACTTGAGGCTCATTCTTTCTAATGAACTCTCTCCAAAAGCAAGCTTTGCATTTCTGACCTTGCGATACCTAATCAATACCATCTGCACAAAAAGAGTGAAACACAACTCAGGACATAATATAATAAAGAACTCTGCATGATAAGGAATAAAATAAGAGAAGTTTCTTAGAGACATCCTATTGCCTCTCGAAGATAGATATGAACGTGTATGTACCGATCCATGAGACTCTATTAGACATTCTATTCTTACACCATTGAGACCAATGAAATCTGGATTCTTTGATACCAATTTTTCATGATCCAAAATCGATAGGTCATGATGGCACTTGTCGCGATATACCTTGACAAGTAAGCCTATCACACTGACCGATACATAAAAGGTAAAAAGAAAAAATACCCCCAAGATAAGGCTTTTACAATGAATCCCATACAAGTGTAATTAATATATAAAGAAACATAATAATATATCCATAACCCCCAAAATGAGGTTTCAACAGTATAAGAACATATCTACTAAAATTCAAATCCAAGTAAATAAGTAAGATATCCAAATATAAATGAAACTGTCTCTGAAATGAAAGTAAAGATATAGTTTATAAAGAAAGGTAGAAGAACACATCCGAATGCCTAAAAATCGTCAACTACCTTGAAAGCTTTGATAATCACCCGAGTCAACCAAGTTGGGGTGCACTCATACTAGGACCTGCATCAAAAAGACGCAGTAGGCTATAGCACGATCCTCTTATACTCAGTAGGTATCATAGGTTGACCGAGCAAATTGCAAAATAAGGTACAAAAAATACAGACTAAGGGTACGTCACCTGTAATCAGAAAATATCCTACAACGGAAGCCCACACTACTGCACTAATAATACTAATATATATCACAAATGCAACCACAATACATCAAGTATAACACAAGCATACATTATATCACATGCAGTATAAATAGAGGAGCATATGCATATAAAATATGATCAAGTATAAGTAACAGGATATAGAGCAAGTAGACATATAATAAGTCAATACGTAAATTCTATCACAACAACAACCTAAAAAATCAAATGCAATGTATAAAATAATTATATTATTGCTGATGGATGATAATGATGAATGAGGTTGGCACACAAAGCATAGGATAATGCCGAAGAAGATGCAATGACTGTGAAGATTTCCAACGCTACATGCCTCATTCTAATTTGAGGTCATGTCAAAAGGTTATTGAAGATTTCCCTTAATTACCTTATAAACTGTCATGGCTATGATTGAAGGTAACCAGTCGTAAACACTCGTGGTGAGTCATTACGAGTGAGTCGTAGCCACTCTAGTGAATCCCTCTACTCAATTACAGTGACTATGAATACTCACTACGACTCATAATCAGTAACTATGAGTTGTACGGAGGGACTTGTAGTCACAATAGTATGTAATCCAAAACAATTCAACCTAGTGGTTATAAGTCCAGCATACGACACGTATCCAGACATTATGAGTCATTATGAAGACTTATAGCCTGACCATTAAAGGATTTAAGCATCAATATTCATGTTTTGGTAGTTTTACAAGTGAATTGGACATATAGTAAGACTCCAAATATTTCCTAACTTATAGACAAGTCGAAACATCCTATAGCGATTAAATTCTTGTGAATAATATAACTATGATCAGATTCAAATGAGAATAAATTTGGGTATACTATGAATTTCTAAGCTCAATACCCACCAACATATATACAAAAATTGAATTATCTTTCCAATGATACCAATTTTGCCTTAATTTGATATCGGGGTGAAAAGTTATGGCCAAATTACTAAAACACTATTAAAGCTGCTAGTGGTTACGACTCCTGATGATGACTCGGAAGCAGACCCTATAAGTTGTCAGGAGGAAGAGTCGTCATGGAATTATGGGTTGAAACATGGGTTCCTGGAGATAACTCAATCCATGAATCATATCGAGACCTTATGAGTCATGGCCAAACTCGTCGGGATGAATTCCAGACATTTTCCAGACAATTCCCAAGGATTTTATTGGTATTTTGCCACTCTTTTAACCCCAAAACTATGGTATTTTACTCTCCAACCAACAGTTATCAAGTAAAAATACTACCCTAACTGCAATACCCTAAATATTTTTGGCTAATTTTATCCTAAGAATGTCTATTAGCATCTTCTAAATTAAATGATGTTTATTCCATGAGGAATTTGTAAAATTTCTACTTTTTTCATCTGAAAAATTCAATAAGTTTTCGATCGATATAAGATTTGCCCAAATCCGATTACCGGGTAAGAAGTTATGACTATTTCAAGTTCCCGTCGTAAAACAGCACCATATTAGTCAGTGGCGCGCCGCGCCACTGGAGAAAATAGCAATTGTCAAATTCCAATAGGGGTCCATAATAGTGGCGCGTCGCGCCAAACTTCCAGGTTTCAAATGAAGTAGCAATGCGATGGATCCGTGTCACACCATCCCTCAATTTCTTAGTTGTCAAATTCCAGTGACACGGTACGATAACACCGTGTCGCGCCAGGGGTCCAGTTCGGGAAATTTTCACTGAAATTAAAAGGTGAGTCCAGGGTTGAAAGGGTAAATTTTCCACTCTTGTTTAAACCTAATAACATATGATTTAGCCATTTTTCACCAAAAATATACTAGTTTCTCTCAATTTTCTCTCAAGAACAAGTTACGGTTTTAATTGGGGATTCAATTTCAAGAAAGTCTCTCTGTCAATATTCACTAAACCAAGAACTAAGGCATGTGTTGTGTTGATTTATGGATTTCTTTCATCCATAAAGCTCAAGAACCCTATTTTTAAATTATGAATCATGATGTTATGTTGTGGGTTGATTATGTTTATGTGATTGATATTGTATAATTTCCAAGTTGGGATCTTTATGTGTATATATGAAACTACGTTTTCATATAAGTCGAAAATCCATGTATTTGGGTGGTTAATGAATTGTTAAATTGATAATTTCACCTATGCTTTAGGTTGTGCCTATAAGGTGTTTGATAAAATGCATAAAGGGATAGAAATTATGCCTCATAGCTAAATTGTAATCCCAATGACAAATGCATGCTTTACCCCTATGATCAAAATGACTTCTATGATATTATTGTGCATTATGGGTGCTTGAAGGATTACTTATGTCACTAATTGATGAAATTATGATATGTTGACATGTATTCCCAACCCATGTACAAGATTTTGATAACCATGTTCCCATGAAATATCTCCAACTATTGTATTATGGATTGTTGATGTTGATCTTGTATTCTATAATGTCATGCCTTGTCAGTTTCCTTCCATCGAGTCCTGGGGGTACTTGTACTAGAAAAATATAGCTGTGTGCCTAGATTTAGTGTTATGTTTTCATGATATCCTCAGTAATTTAGTAATCTCAATAGTATTTTGTCAGCTAATAGAACTCTATGAATTTAGTCTAGTCCAGTTCAATTAATCATGTTTAGTGTCTATTCTGATGGGAGCAGGAATTAGCACCGAGTGAACCCAACGATGGGAACTCACCTGTTATATGAGGGTGTGATTCTTAGAAGTAATCCTTTCGTTCCAGAACTATGTAGCCAACTTAGGTTGAGACATCATAGCCTATTATATGAGGGTAGATGAGGTAGCTTAACCTGTTATATAAGGGTTCCTGCCATTCTTACTAGATTTACCTATTATATGAGGGCTACTCACAGATTGTCTTTACCAGTGGTGCGGTATTTACACCCTTCCAATTGGGGTTACAGATTGGACTGCAACTCAGCCATAATGGTGTATTAGGGGTATGTTGGTTAGATGACTACTTCCTATAGTTTTGGTTACAGAATCAGGACTGTCAGATAGAGTCATCTAGTCTCAGTAGTAGGACTCAGATAGTTCTATAGAATTCATGGCTATCAGATACAATTAACTCAAAATAGTGCGGAACTCAGCTAGTTCCATTAGAAAATAGACTATCAGAGACAGTCACTCAGTATCAGTTATTTCAGTTATACAGTTATCAGTATCTCATATTATCAGTACTCAGACTTAGTAATCATGTTATCACGACCATAGTTATAGTTATTATGTATTCATGCATGTATTATCACATTCATATTTTTCAGTCAGTTAGTATAGATCATGCATGTAAACCCTTTGCATTCGTCCTACCTTACATGCATACCAGTATATTCAAAGTACTTACGTATTTGTGCTATGGTGTCTTATACCATTGGTTCAGAACCACGAGCTTAAGAGCATTAATAGCATTCCAGTCTCCGAAGTCAGAGTTAGCAGTTTGTCCTTATCTTTCGAGGACATGATCATTTATTTATTGTCTTATTAACTAGTTTATTAGTTAGAGTTAGTTGGGGACATGTCCCATCAACTCCCTATTCAGATAATCATATTTTAGAGGTTTTTCAGACTACAATATGTTTAGACAGTTTTGTTTGGGTATTTAAACCCCATCCCAGATGTTATATTTTATCGGATATTATGTTACAGTTTGAACCTTATGGCCTTTCAGTTTATGTCTCTGCATTATATAGTATATCATGCAGTATACAGGCACAGATATCAGTCATGGGTTAGCTTGTGGTCCTTTGGGGTTATGAGCACCGTGTAGCATTCCAGGTACCAGATTTGGGGTATTCCACTAACCTATCATAACTCAAAAATTATCCATCATAAAGTAAAAGGGGCAATTTCCAAAACCAACTAAGGTTCATCAAGTTCAATCCCAAGATATGTATCCAATGCTTCTACATTCAAGTATGTGGGGTATTCATTAATGGGTTTCTTCCACCCATGAATCCCGAAAATCCCATTTTTATTCCTGTATGGATTTTAACCTTCTTTTGGGAAATTATCCATGTAAATCATGAATTTTATCCATGTCTTCTTAGAAATTTGAATTCAAGCCATGTCAACATATCTTCCCATATAAATTAGGATACTTCATATTTTAAATTTCAATTAACTATGTCATGTTCAATTGATTTCATGCTAAATCATCAAGTTATGAATTAAACCATTTAAATATGTTGTATTCTCAATTTTAACATGCCTCCATGATCAAATTCATGTTTCTCACTCATTCACTGAAATGTCTTGTGTTTTAGGTCTTTGAACTATGACTTTATATCACTGTTTTATATATTGTTATAGTATGTTTGTAATTATTCTATGCTGGAGGGTTATGAACACCTGATACCTATCTATTTATATATGTCTTTATTCTAAAGTTACAAGTCAGTCAGACCATGATTTTATTACTGATAACGCTCAACTCACACCTATGATTAAAGGGTGAGGTGGTCATTGTCAAACAACCCAACTAGAGTTGGGATTGAATCCACAAGGAACGAATTATAGGCTTCAAATCTTATGGGTGTCCTAGTTACTAAAATTTTACCCAAAATGATAATAAACAAGGCATGTAAAATAAAGTGGGGGGATTTTGATTTGGAGATAGTTCGTCAACTAACAAAGCATGGATAGAACACTTTTAATTTAAGATTAAGAATAGAGGGGGTCTCAGGATTATATCTACCCAAAGATAAAGTTTGTGGATAAATGATGGTTTGGCATGTGTTTTAGTTATTGATCAAAGGGTAGGCTAGGTCGAAAGTCATTGTGGTCATCTTTCAATAAAACTAAAATGATTTCACCCATTGGGTCTTATGAGCACCTAACAAGTGTGAAATTTGTAATCACCTAACACCTCAATCAAGCATCCCTATTTCTAGGATGATGCTCCTACCATGGCTTATACTCTCATCACACTTATTTCTAAGATTGCAAAAGGTAGTAAACCATAGACTCAATTGTTCACCATTACTTTGTCCCCCTATAACCCTCTTTCAAGGATGTTATGGGTTACCTCAAGTTTGCCTTAGTCCCTCTTACAAGAATAACAAAGGATTTCTAGAGTTTGGAGTTTTCACCCATCAAATCCATTTGAAGATTTGGGGTTTTCACCCAACATATTCAAATTAATAAGATTAAGCAATGGTGGAATCCATAGTTAACAACAAGAAATTATGCAAACACAACAACACCCACACACAATTACACTCTAATTCAACATAATCCTAAGACTAAATTACTTAGCTACTCATGAAGAAAGTAAAGAGAAATATACCATGAGGATTATCAAAAACATTTATTCTTCACAAAATCACTAAGAAATTAAGCCTCCAAGAGTAGTTACACACTTGCCCAATTAGGATTTCTTCTTCTCAAATCAAAATTAGTTATGAGGTGAGCAATATCCAAAGAAGAAAGGTTTTTTTCTTATATATGGTTTGGGATTGTATAAGTACTTTTATAGACCTGCCCCTAGGCATATTCCCACTGAACTGTGATTACACGTGGCTGTCCGCAACTATGTCCATGAGACCACAGTTATGTATGGCAACTGCATTATGTTGATCGTCTTGACTGACCGTGACCGAAGATTGAGGACCGCGGTCATGGTATTAAGGTTGATATAGTCCATGTCTTCAGCTACACTCGTCTTTGCTCGTTTTTATCATTTTGAGCCCCAATCTACATCTTTTGATCTCCTCAACTTTATGCCTTCAAAGAGTGGATATTAGAGTATTTTATCACCAATATGTCTCATTCATTTATTCCAAACAAGGTAATGTGCACAAATGTTTAGTGAGAATGAGTAGAAAAAATCACCCCTCATCAAAACCCCAACTTAAGACCTTACTTGTCCTCAAGAAACACTACCCCTTATTATGAGACAACTTCATATGTATGCCCTTATTCTATCACTCAATGATTATGTGACTCAAACTTGATTGCTACCACTAAAAGATTTTCACACACATGAAAATATGCTTCTAACAACTCCCCTTATAATAAAATGAAATAGTGAAGGATGAAATACACTTTGGGGTTCAACCATGTAACAACTACTAACACTCTAGAAATGACTCACATGTTGACTACAATCATGATATACCTCTGTTTATCCCATTGTGTAGAAGATGATAAATTCTCCCAGCTCAACTAGTTCACATTCCTTCTCATGAGAAATTAAATATTCACACACCTAGTTACTGATCATGCAACAAGGAATTTTAAGTGCAAACACTCACTCTCTCAAGAAATTCTCTATGTTAGCAAGTATCATGCCATAAGGTTGCCCCTATTTTCAATCACCGCTACAATGATCACACTTGGTTTGGAATCACGTAAGGACTTTATGAGCTTGTAATGTAGGTTTAGAGTAGGGTATGACATTATCTTGGGACGATAAGGCTACACCCTCCTTGAACTTCTACATCATAATCCTTTCATGCATTGCTCTTTGGGCTACTTCTTATTTCGTTACTAATTTGCCTATTTTTTTCCTTTTTACTTTACTCACATGCTCTTCACCTATTTTTTCATGCATTTAAAATCTATGCATTTTATTCTTTTAATGGATTTTCTCTTTCTTCAAAGCAAAATGCTTACTTGTTTAAGCTCGTAGGCACCTTCTTATGACTTCGTGGCTCAACTATACTTTTTTCTTTTTCCACCACCCTCAACTTAGGATTTTAACCTCAACTTTTATTCTTAAGTTCAAGGAGGATGAGGTTCAAGAGGGGATGAATAGAAGGGTCACGACTTGTAATGTGTTTGCCAAAGAAAAGTCCAAAGACTTAAAGAGGGTAACTAGGGGTAAATCCTTTGTATTGGTAGGATCTTTAGGTTAAAGTGGGCTTCTAAAATCACAAGATGGCCTATGATCATTATACCAACCAAGAATAATCAAAATTTAACTTTGAAAGACTAATAGGGCAAGTTCTAGATAGTACAAATACACATGAGATGAAGACAATTAAACTCACACACATGGAATGCGAATGCCATCAAGGGGGTTCAATTGTTCTACCTTCTCAAGAAAAACATGTAGTATTCACTATTTTCCAAAGTCAACTTTTGGAGTCATAGAAAGAGGGAAAAATTTCATCACCAAGTTGCTCACGTCCATGCCTTTGAATTTTGCAAAATTTTTGGACGGAGAGGGTTATTTTCTTTTATACCCGCACCACACATAATTTACTAATCATGGAAACCATCCAAGCTATCGTATTACATTGGAAATTATAGTACGAGCGGCCCACCAAATAGTTACTCAAACTTCACCAATGGATATTAATGCAATCCCAGATCATTAATGCTACAGGTACTCAGACTTCCCTTACATTCTATGGCCTCGGTGCCACGGTTACTTAGACTTCCCCTGCACCCATGGTTAGAAACCTAATCAAAATGGAAAATTTCATCTACTAAAACAAAAATAAGGTAACAAACCCAGAACAAAATAACTAATCCATACAAATGTGGGTACCATCAGAGTGCCAGAATATTATAACCCAAATAAAAATAAAGATAAGAATTATCCAAAAGAGCAGAAAGATATGCAGAAATATCAATAATACAGGCCAAAATTAAATGAATAAGAATAAGTAGACACCCCCCAACTGTAAAGGTAGCAGTGTCCCCACTACATAAATAGTCAAGGGTAAAAGAGATAATGGTGCTACCTAAAACTGCATCAATGGCTGCTATCACTGTCGGACTCTACATCATCACCATCCTCCTCAAGATCGAACCAATCAGCTAAGGGCTCATCGTTACTATCCACCTAAGAATAAAGAAGTCTATATCGAGGACTTAGGACCTTTCATAGGCCCTTCACGCCCTTCTACATCCTGATAAATAATTTATCCCTCTTTTTTCCCTTATAACCATTTTTTCATGCGCGATCCAAAGGTCTCGATGTGACTCCACCAAAGAGGAGTAGGAATTTTCAAGCTTATCAATGGTACCTTTTTTCTTATTTTAGTCCTCTTTGTACTTCTTATAATCAGTACATGACACATAAGAATGATGAGTGGTGAAAGGCTCTCCCGGTCCTTGGGGCAAACTAGACACTAGCTTTTTGATGGTTGCAATGTTTACTCTAATCTCCTTAAGTGGTCTTATGGTGTTTGGCCTATGAGATTCAAGCTCACTGCATGTTGGATTTTCCAAGTCTATCTTTATTTTCTTGCTTTTGTCAGGTGCGCCCTCACCTCTAATCCTCAATGGGTAAATGAGGAATTAGGGCACACCAATGTATCCCTAGCATACTCTTCCATATCTGCTCTTTATTAAAGCTCTATAATCAAAGAGGGGAAGAATAGATGTGTATGGACTTGTTTCTTGAAATGATATATTTCATTAACCACGATTTGACCAACATCTAGAGGGATATCGTCTAAAATACAGGCAACTATCCTAGCATGTAATTAGGGGACTTCTATCATATGGGTGCAGGGAGAAACTCGAATATAGATAATGTGCAAACATATCCAGCCTCGAAAGTGAAGTCATTCATGGAAATATTGCTTTTAGACTTGGTACACGAGACTTCTTTTTTGGGGCATAGCCGTTGTGCAAATCAACTCCCCGATTTACACCCCTTCGCTTTGAATTCACTCATGTCAGCATGCTTAAGCCCATAAACCGAATTGATTTGTTTAACCCCAACATTCACCAACTTTCCCCGAATCTTGACAGTCACATTGAGTGGGTCGGAAAAGAGACTTCACTAATGTTTGCATAAAATTCACGAACCCATTGATCATTTGCAATGCATGGATCTGGGGAGAAGAACCGCCACCCTATGGCTTCTAGTTTATCGTGAAGTTTTGGTAGTTTCTCCAGCATATTTTCCAAGCAAATTCCTCTCTCCGAGAGAAGCTTTGTCCTTAAAACATAATTGTAGTAATGAGTGTGTCACTCGGGTGCCATAAATCAGATGTGATCATACTTATATATGAGGTTGTCATGAAAGCACTAAGCACACATTATATCTTTTGATGATATTTTAATCATGGAAGTTGTGCTATATTAATCTCTAGAGTTCATTGGACTAGGTGTTTTGTGTTGCTTGACTAAAAATTGAAAGTACAAGATTTTTGGCATGGTAGGAAGCTATCATCAGTTATCACGATCGTGAGTCAGGACTGCATTTGCATTTCTATGATTGTGGTATATGATTGCAGTCACGGTACCTGAGAGTTGTTTGGTTGTCAGCTCTGCATGTTTAGATTTCTTCCAATTTTAGGCTACTAGAATGTTCTACAATATGGGTGCATATGAAGATCATATGAACAATGCTAACAAGTGAATGGATGTTCCCTTTAGAAAACAAATATCATTAGTGAAAGTTCATTTGGGCAAATTATCAAACACTTGGTGTGCACATCTTATTTGTCTATATTTTCCAAACATACTTGGGTGCTCAAGATTTCCCACTTGTATACACACTTTGTTCAAGAAGCCAGTATCTCTCCAATATCAAGTAAGATAATATGTAAAGTATAACAATTAAAACTTTAGGCCCTCTCTTAATTATGAATTCTATGGCCTATTCTTATAAATAAAAGTACAGATTCATGACACTTGCTGGAGTTGTGATGCAGGAGGGATGCAAAGATGTTGTTTAAGAGCTCCCAAACTTGGCCAAAAATCAACCCAAATTATAGACTACAATCTTGAAAGGGAGTGTGAGGGAAATGAGGGAAACTAGGGGTTAAAAGACTAAAGCGCTTGAGGACTGTGATCGCGGTAACTGAGAGCAATTCTGCTCCCCTGTTTTCCCCTGTTCAGCATTTTAGTCAATTTTGACACATTTTACCCTTTTAAAGCTCATCCAATGCACTTCATAGTACCACAAATACATGGGTTATTCATATGCAACAGATAATATCTACCCTACAAAAACATAACAAAAAGGATATGAACCACTCTCATGGCATTTGTGGGTTGCCTCCCACCTAGATCCTTATTTATGATCGTGGCTCGACGTCTTCCTTCCTTTATTCTCAATATAGGCCTTCAAGATCCTCATTATTCATCTTCTCATTCTCAACATCCACCATGGATACTACTTGCAACTCCGCAGTTTGCTTCTTTGACTTGCAAATTTTGAAAGAGACCTTATCCTCTTGTACTCTAAATTTTATCTCCCCCAACTCTAGATCGACAATGGCTCTCCCGATGTCCAAGAAAGGATGCCCAAGAATTATAGGCACCTCTTGGTCCATTTCAAAATCCAATACCGCAAAATCTATCAGGAGAATGAACTTGTCCACTTTCACAAGGACATCAAACAATATACCCACTGGCCTTTTTATAGACCGGTCCACCATCAAGAGTCACATAGAGGTTGGATTTAGGGTATCCAAACCAATTTTCTTGTCTATGAAAAATAGCATTAAGTTGATGCTGCACCTAGGTCACATAGAGCTTTTGCAAATTTATGTATCCCAATTGTGCAAGGAATAGTGAATGCTTTGGGGTCATCTTTCTTTTTCTCAACCTTGCTATCCATGATAGCGCTACACCCATGAGTGACCTAATTAGTATCACCTTCAACAAGTTTCTTCTTGGACATCAACTTAACGTATCACAATGGGATATTAATGGATAGGTTACTAACTTTTGACATGAACTTTCTCAATTTGTCATTTTCATTTTTTTTTATGTAATCGTTAAGGAAATGGGGAGGAACTTGGTTGATTGGTATTGCTTCATCTTGTGGCTTTTAAACTTCAACCACTTCTTCATTAGCTTCTTTTATTTGAGGCTGCACCTCCTTGGTCTTAGATTTGGGCAAATTTTTGCTCATGTTTCCCCTAAAGGGTTCATTAAGTGTTTTCCCACTTCTTGTGATAATTGTTAGGACTTGCGTGTCATTCTTTAGGTTAGCAATGGTGTCACTTGGAAGTCCACCTTTAGGCCTCACATTTAATTGTGTGGAGATTTGTCTGACTTGTGTCTCCAATTGCTTAATAGAGGCGGAGTGAGACACCATTGTTTGAGAGAGCTGGGAAAAATCACCCTTTAATTCGTGGACCATTTTATCTGTACCTTCCACTCTACTTAAGATCCTTTCCAACACATCCTCGATCTTAAAATTTTCAAAGTTGACGATATTTGACTCTTTGGCTTTGGCCTGATCATGAGGAGGAACATAATAGTCATAGTCATATTCCCGATCCCTCTAACCTCTATCTCTTTCACGGTCCATCGAACCTTGATTGTCACCTTGCCTTGATAGGCGGAGCAGGAACCCCCAAGTAGTTAGCCAAATAGTGGATTTCCTCATGCAACTTCTTTGCCTCATCATCATCTTCATAAGATTTTAATGCCACGGCATTGACCGCTTTCGCGGGTGTGCCTATAACATGCTTTGTCAAGAGTTGAGTTAGGTCATTATTTTTGCCATGTTCTCGTCTTTTTTTTCAGTCTTCTTTCTTTGTTCATTATCGACCATGGAAGTGGTAGAAGGAATCTTGGGCTCTTTGGTTTCTCGAGTATGCCAACTCCAATTTTGCCTAGACACTCTCCAATCAATAAAAAGGTCACGTGGTGGTGCAATTTCACTAGGGAACCACCCGTCGTATTATCTACCACTATTTTTTTTAATGGATCAAGGACTCGGTAGAAGATCTTGAGAAGCATTTTCTCTGGGACTTCATGATTTGGGCACTGAGCAAGCTTACCATTAAACCACTCCCAAGCTTCAAACAACAGTTCTCCATTCACTTGCTGAAAATTTACAATCTCACGCTTTTGAAGCATTTTGTATGGCATGAAATATCTATCAAGAAACACCTTAGTAAGCTCATCCCAAGATGTAATTGATTCGGGTGGAAGTAAGCGAAGCCATGAAACTGCCTCACTCATTAATGAGAACGATAAAAGAAGAAGTCGAATGGACTCTTGACTAATGTGTGCTATAATAAATGGTACACACACTTCCATAAAATTCTACAAATGGACATTTGGGTCCTCAAAGACTTGACATCCGTACAATCCTTTCATTTGCAACATGTAAAGCATGATGCTAGTCACATGGAAGACTATGTTCCCATTAGTTAGTGTGATGCGGATCGCGCTTGTTTACCCTACTTCATTTAGTGGGCCCTCATCATCTAGAGGGACAATAAAGGGGCCCATATTTCTTGTACTATCACTCATTGTTCCGTCAACACTTTCATCACCTAAAATAAGATTTGAAAACAACAAATAAAGTAAATGATATCACTCTGGGTATTCCCAAGTAAGAATCACATCGAATAAGTGAAATCTATATTTCACTCCCCAGCAACGACACCATTTTGATAACATTAAACTCACTCCCATGATTAATGGGTGAGGCGATTATTGTCAAACAACCCAACTAGAGTTGGGGTTGAATCCACAAGGAGTGAATTATAGGCTTCAAATCTTATGGGTGTCCTAGTTACTACAAGTTTACCCAGAATGATAATAAACAAGGCATGTAAAATAAAATGGGGGGATTTTGATTTAGAGATAGTTCGTCAACTAACAAAGCATGGATATAACATGTTTGATTAAAGATAAAGAATAGAGGTGATCTTGGGATTATGTCTACATAAAGGTAAAGTGAGTGGGTAAATGAGGGTTTGGCATGAGTTTTAGTTCTTAATCAAAGGGTAGGATAGGACGAAAGTCATTGGGGTCAATCTTTCAATAAAACTACAATGATTTCACCCATTGGCTCTTTCGATCACCTAACAAGTGTGCGATTATTAATCAATCAGCACATCAATCAAGCATCCCTATTTATAGGATGATGCTCTTGACATGGCTTAAACTTACATCACATTTATTTATAAGATTGCAAAAGGTAGTAAACCATAGACTCAATTGTCCATCATTACTCTTTCTCACTATAACCCTCTTTCAAGGATATAATGGGTTACTTCAAGTTCACTTTAGTCTCTCTTTCAAGGATGATAAAGGGTTTCTAGAGTTTGGAGTTTTCACCCGTCAAAACCATTTGGAAATGGTGGAATCCATAGTCAACGACTAAAAATCATGAAAATACAATAACACCCACACAAAATTACACTCTAGTTCAACAAAATCCCCAGACTAAATTACTTAGCTACTTATGAAGAAAATTAAGAGATATGTACAATCAGGATTATCCAAAACATTCATTCTTCATAAAATCACTAAGAAATTAAGCCTCCAAGAGTAGTTACACACTTGAACAATTAGGGTTTCTTCTTCTCAAATCAAAATTAATTATGAGGTAAGCAATATCTAAAGAAGAAAGGTTTTTTGCTTATATATGGTTTGGGATTCATCTAAGTGATTTTACAAATTTTCCCCTGGGCATATCCCCACTGAACCGCGATTGCGTGTGATTGTCCATGACCGGATTGTGTATCGCAACCATATTATGCTGATCATCTTGAATGATCATGATCGTGAATTAAGGACCGTGGTTGCGGTAACTAAGGCTGATGTAGTCCAGGTCTTCAACTGCAATATTCTTTATTCCTTTATGTCATTTTCATCTCCAATCCATATCTTTTGATCTCCTTAAATCTATACCTGCAAAGAGTGGATATTAGTGAATTTTATCACCAATATGTCTTATTCATTTATTCAAAATAAGGAAATGTGCACATATGTTTAGTGAGAATGAGTGGAAAATCTGCTCTCATTAATTACTATATTTAGAATATTATGTTCATGTTGAGCACTCATCAGTATAGTAACACATCATATTATACCAATAATAATAACAATGTCATTCAGTTAGGAGTAGGATTTAGCACCGAGTGAACCTAAGGATGGGGCTCACCCTCCAGTTAGGACTGATTCCTTAGTAGTAGTCTCTAAGTTCCAGAACTACATAGTCATTGTAGTATTATGAGATATCACCCGCCAGTTTAGGAATGACACTCTTTTAGGAGTCACCCACCAATTTATTACTGACTTTCTAGTCCTTCGAGACATCAGCCTTTTGGATCCATATAGTCATCCAGGTGTTAGTACTCGTGGTAAGGTACTGACACCCTTCTAACTGGGGTTATAGGTTAAACCCTGGTTTGCTCAGATTGACGCATGTTGATTACATGATAGCTCCTATAGTTTTTGTCAATACTTAGTCCATATCAGTTCAGGTTTTTTTACCAAGTAATCTGATTTTTAGTTATTTAGTCGATCAATTTTATAGATTATTTCAATACACAGTTTACTTGGTCTTGCATTCTTAGTTTTACATGTGCATGCAACTATGTTCAGTTTCAACACTTATTCCAGTTAGTCTTTACCTTACATACCTGTACATTTAAAGTACTTATCACATACTTTTCTCTTGTTCTATATGGTCTTCTAACATAGGTTCGAATGCATAATTTCTTGATCATCCTTAGACAACTCAGCAATTCCCCATATCAGTAGTGGCTAGTCCTTATCCATCGAGGATGTGACATTATATTTTAGTTATTTCAGTATTTCTTTATGTTTAGTCAGTTGGAGTTAGTTGGGGATTTGTCCTATCAACTTTGTATGTTTTAGAAGCCTTCAGACAGACAGTCTATTTTTCAATATTTATCAGATACTTCAGACATGTTATTTTATATATTTTAGTATTCTAGTTGACAGTACTTTATCAGTTTATCTTCTCCATATGTTGTTTTATTACTAGTTTATTTAGTTCTCACAGCAAGTACCAGATCATGGGTTTGCTTGGGGTCACTTGTGGCCTTAAGCACCGTGTCGCTACTAGAGGGTAGCCTCAGGTCGTGACAAAACTTGGTATTAGAGCCTACAATTTAAAGTGTCCTAGGGTGTCTGAAAGTTTCTTTGAGTAGAGTCTTGTGCATGGGTGTAAAGCATGCCACACTTATTGACAAAAGGCTATGAGATATTTTTAGGAAAGTTTCCCTTCTTTCATTGTTCATTTTGTGCGAAAAAGCATGAGCTCTATTGAATTTCTTCTTCTAACTCTTCCTTTATTCTGTTTACAGACAATGCCTCCCAGAAGGGCATTTTAGTATATTTGACATATCTTTAATTTAACACCACAAGATTCAAAAGTCTTCTTTATTTTCTTAAACTTCGTACCAAGTCAAACTAGGTCATTTTTTTTAAACGGAGGGAGTAATTAAAAGTGAAAGAATATGTAAATTGACCCATAAATGAAGGTTTAATATGATAAATTTTTGATAGGAAATGATACACTATTAAATACTTATATATTATTATGAACTAGGTAAACTACCCGTGCTTTGCGCGGTGGTGAACTCAACCCTTATTAAACTTATGTATGGTCATTTACAAATCTTCATTAATATTTTAGATATTGTACATCAATGAAACTTATTTGCCTTTCACTTTTCGAAAAATCATCCAGCTCAATTGATAATCCCATTCATGAGTTACTTCTAACAAATGGTAAGTGTCCTACATTTCCATCACTTATTGATAAAGTCCTAAAGAGAAAATATCTAAGTAATTTAATGACTGAATCAAAATTGTTCTTAAAAAAATAAATTGAGGTGTATCTCTAAAGTTTTAAATTTCCCATCACGTCAACTTCCTTATAAAGCACCTCATCGTCGTAAGTATATCTCGGTCTTAAGTTCAATCACAATAACCTATAAAAGATGACAGTAAAAAATAAAAACCTAATGAGAAATACGGCAATACAATTTGAAAAAATATCAAGTCAACAAAATATACACCAAACTTATAAAAGAAGACAATTAGAGGAAGTATTTGTTTATCTTTCTTTATTCTTCTTTGTATTCTCCAGGACTACTTTTCTCTTTCAAGTTATCTTCTTTCTTTATTCTTCTTTTTATCTCTCCAGGACTACTTTTCTCTTTCAAGTTATCTTTTGATGTTATGTAGAGGATCACGTCTTAGATAAATTCAAATATGCAAAAGTCGACTATAAATAAATTTAACTCACCCATCAATTTTTTTTTAAAAAAGAAACCTTGATAGTTACCTTTTGCATATTACTCTATTGACATCTATAATTGAGAATAGAAAAATCATGAGGCGTAATTATCTTTCAAAAACAAATAAAAAGTAGGCAAACATAAAAATACAAGTGCGTTTATGAATTGAAAGTAAAGTTAAATGACTTCCGGGATCTAAATGAATTGATATACTCTCTCCGTCTCAAATTACTCATCTAAATTGAGATAACACATTGATTAAGAAAAATAATATATAACATAGTTAGTTTACCATAGTACCCTTATTAAATGATGTTTACATTTTAAGTTGAAGAAAAAGTAATTAATGCAAAGGGTAAAACATGGAGAAAAATTGTCTCTTCTTGATTAGTGAAAAAAGATAAGTAGAATGAGAAATCAAATTAAAAATTCTGGGATGGATAATTTGGGACGGAGGGAGTAATATTTTAACATCATGATATATGAAAGGATAAAAGACAATGTAAGAATGTACCTTAACTATTAATAACTTTGTTTGAACATCAAATGAGAAATTGAATTCCGCAGCAAACTCGATCAAGACAATAAACCAAACAGGAATTCAAGCCTTACAAAGAATCGACAACCTTGACGGAATGTGAAATATGAACTCTAACGTATTTGATAGAAGGAGATCATTTTTCTGTTTATAGGGACTATAATAAACATTAAAAAGTAAGAGTTGTAGCACACCTTTCCTAAAAGATACGCAGACTAACATTTTCTTTGGATTTAATAGACAAAGAACGCTCATTTAATGTTTATATTTGTTACGTTGCATAAGATCCATAAATATTAGGGATGTGGCACCTTTCTATGGTCTCCATTCATATTTTTCTTTTTTCTCTTTCTTTTTTGATTTTATTCTCTTTATTTTCTCTTTATGTTCTTTTAATTAGATCAAAAAATGTATAAATTTAATTAATCAACTTTTCACCTTCCATTATAATTATCTTTTTAATTGAATATATTAATATGCATTCATGTATAGTTCACATTCCTTGAGTAAATGATTTAGGAAACTCAAATTAAATAGGATAGAATTGTCTAATGTAATTGTGACATAGTTGTCAAGAAATTTAGGGGTATTGACCCTACATTTCCTTTGCTCCAAAAAATAATTCTAAGGAAAAATGAGACTTAAAAGATTTTGGTCATATTCTACTTTATGAAGGAAAATTTGGACTTTGGTTATAGGTTTTTCTAATAGTTATGAAAGCATAATATGTTTTTCCATCTTTTAGACACAAAATTATCTACGAAAATAGAACCATTCTAGAAATGCTAGTATAAATCGAAATATTTTATTTGCACATTACTGATGGACTGGAGAAACTTATTCGACCTCATGCATGAGAACCACGTACAAAAGAGAGTTACAATTAATAGGACAACAGTAAAAAAAAAATATTGATGACGATTTTACTTGTTTAATTTTTTCACTACATTTAAAGAAAAATCATAAAGAAATATGAAGTTGGAGTAAAACATGCATTATTTTAGTGGTTTGGTAATTTGTTTAATATGTCCATAATCGATAAATCAAACCACTAATATACAAAATCTGACTGAATCATCCAACAAGCACCTTAATGAGAGTTATAGTTGTTGTATCTTTAAGCAATCTCCTCCAGCAGAGAAGATATTATTCTTTTCTCTTAAAAAGGAAAAAAGATCAATAAAGTAAGATGATGTCCAAATCAGTTTATGTGCAACTCAACTAATGTAATATTTCATCGGGTACTTGTTTGTTACCTCCCATAAGGGCATACAAAGTAGGGGGAGTTTGATAAAAGTCCACTTCCAAAACTTTTTGACATTTAGACACTAGGTTTTTAAAATTGGGAATATAGACACCCTAATGGGACCACAAAAAAAAAGGCAATCTTAGCACTCAACTTACAAAATATACACTTTAGGCCATTTCTCATTTCAGCCTCAATTTTTTTAAAACTACACTTTAGTCCATGTCCAAAAATATAAATATTGGATAATTAATTAAAAAAAATATCAAGGTTGTCAATCAATCCACTACCAATCATCTGATTTTGCCACCATTTTCTCAATTTTTCAACCATTTTTCGTTGAATTTTCTAGCATCCATCAGAAAGTAACATTATCTCCATTGTTTTAAGCCATTTTTGCATATTTTTAGCCCCAATTTTTCTTTCATTTACAAACAAAAAGATTAACAATATGTCCCATATTTTGAAATTGATTCTTGGCTCAATAGAAACATTCTAACACTCTTTAGGTTGTTTGTAAGTTGTACGTCGTTGGATTATTCTAGTGGTCGTCGGAAAAGGCTAGTTCGTGTACTGTACAGACAGCAACTAAAAAGAAGACGACTACAGTCTATTAAGTCTAGGCTCATAAACCACTATTCAAGTCTATTAAATACTATCATTGAGGTATATCATGTCTATTATAGATTATGTGGTTGTTGGTGGTATATGTTCTGGTGAATGGGAGGAGACTCCTAAATGTTGGGTTTGGAAAACTGCGTTTAAGGATACAGTGTCCATTGCTCTTTGTCGCAATAGTTCATATACTGATATGGTTAAAAGCGTAATGGAGAGCGGTGAATTGAGCTGTGATCAAAGCGATGTGGTAATTAGTTACTTGATGAACGGGAGGGGGGAAATTTATCCAACATTCATAAGGAATGATAGACACGTGTAATTATACATGTTTTCCGTTGAGTCTAATAACTCCAGATCTATATTGCAGGTTAAAGTTGTTGGAAGGTCCTGGAAAGAAGTTTCCACATCAGCCCCACTTCTACCCTCATCCCCACCCCTAGCAGTGGATGATACGTCAATGAAATATGATTGCATGGGTGGTGATGAATGGAATAATAGTAAAGATTATGAAGAAGATGAGTGTGGGAGAGGTGAGGACGGGCAGTTTGAACTATAGAGAAGCCACTCTTTCTCGGACGACACTAATCATTTTGTAGGACAAACATTCAAGGATAAGAATGTTTATGTAATTTTAAGTAAGAAAAGATTGAAGAAATGCTAGACTGTGTGAGTTATTTATTATATACTAATGTCATTGTTGATTTCTACACATGATAGATAGATTATCAATTTTTTGAGAAGTCGATTATTCACCTACTCATAAGTTTAGGATCAACTATCTGAATATATGGACAAGTTAAAATAATAACAAAAAAAGAAAAATTAAATTAAATTAAATTAAATTAAAGTATGATAATTAAAACTTTTCAAAGATTGTAAAATAATTTAAATACATTAATTGTGATACCAAATCACTTTTGACCATGATCAAGTGATATTTAAGGCATGTTATAGTCGTAAATCAGTGAGATGAAACTAAAAAGGGAAGAAAATAAAATAAAATAAAATAAAATAAAATAAAATAAAATATATAAGCACCATCCAAACAATCCAAAACAACTAGATATCATTAAATGAAATTAGACGCGTCTAATGAGCATAAGGAAGAGTGATGGTTGTGATTTGTGGGTGTTCATGGGACAAGTAGTGTTTGAAAACAAGTAGTCCTTCTCAATGCAGACGTTTGTTCTGAGTAATTGGTTGTTACTGCCATCACTCTTCATTATACTCATTTGATCGGGGGTTTAATTATTTATACTCTCATACGATGATATTTATTCATTTTTCATTGCTTGAATGATGTTTATTTATTTTAATTTATTTTATTTCATTTCTCCTCTTTTTAGTCTCGTCTTACTTGTCAATAGAATTAGATGATTGATGTTTGACCTATAAGGATATCGTGCATATATTATATATAAATATATGCATCTATACTAGACTAAATTATCAGTCATGTATAGACCAATTGAGTCTAGTGAAAAGTAAGACGAGACTAAAAAGGAGAGAAATAAAATAGAAAAAATAAATTAGCATCATTCAAGCAATGAAAAGTGACTAAATATCATCATATGGTAGTACAAAATAATTGAACACTAGATCAAATGAGTATAAGAAAGAGCAATGATAGTAACAATTAATTACTCATAACTAACGTCTGCCTTGAGAAGGACTACTTGTTCTCAAACACTACTTGTCTCAAGAACACCCACAAGTCACAATAATCACTCTTCTTTATACACATTAGACACATCCAATCTCATTTTATTATATCTAGTTGTTTTGGATTGCTTGAATCGTGCTTATTTATTTTATTTTATTTCTTTCTTTTTTAGTCTCATCTCACCGGTTTATGACTATAGCATGCCTTAAATATCACTTGATCATGTTCAAAAGTGATTTGGTGTCACAATTGATGTATCTAAATTATTTTACAATGTTTGAAAGGTGTTAATTATCATACTTTAATTTAATTTAATTTAATTTCTCTTTTTTGTCATTATTTTAACCTGTCCATATATTCAGATAGTTGATCCTAGACCGATGAGTAGGTGAATAATCGACTTCTCAAAAAATTGATAATCTATCTATCATGCAAAGAAATCAATAATGGTGTCAGTATATAATAAATAATTTTCATTGTTTATTTCATCAATTTCAAGAAGCTTCAACTGTGCCTTGTTTAAAATTACAACTCTTTCGGGCATACAATGATAGGGTCTAGAGTAAACCTTAACATTTGATTATAGATACATAAATATTCTTTAGACCTTTTCCAATGGTTTTTTTGGTAGCCCTACTATATAAATGACATGACCTTTTTGAGCTCCTCCATGTTCATTTATTCATTTTTTTTCTCATTTTGATTCAACAATATTAATGTCTCTCTTTCTCATTTAAAACACTCTTTAGCTTGTTCCAAAGCTTTAATCCGTTGCATAATTTTGGTGATCGTCGAAAAAGTAATATCAAGTACTATAAAAAAATCAGGTAAGAAGAAGACGAATATAGTCTATTAAGTCTAGGATCATAAATGAACTTGTTCTCATTGTCCAGATTTATGGCACACTAACCGATGAAATTCAAAAAAAATTATCATACAATCGGCAAGGACAGTCATAATCCATCAACAATCAAACAAATATCAACTTAAAAGCACAGATTTTCAGTTAAATTAAGTTCCATTTTTGAAAAGATTTTAGTTTTTTTCATTCAAACCAAACAAATACCTAATCAACCGAACGGTCTATTAATAGAACAACATTCGAATTTCTTGGCACATCAAACGATTAAATTTTCGGAAAAAGTTCACCATGTAATCGACAAGGACAATCATAATCCATCAACAATCAAACAAATATCAACTTAAAAACACAAATTTTCAATAAAATCAAGTTCCTTTTTTTAAAAAAGATTTCAGTTTTTTCCATCCAAACCAAACAAATACCTAATCAACCAAACGGTCTATTAACTGAACAACATCCAAATTTCTTGGCACATTAGCTGATTAAATTCGCTAAAAAAATTTACCGTACAATCGATAAGGACAACAATAATTCATCAAAAATCAAACAAATATCAACTTAAAAACATAGATTTTCAGTAAATTTAAGTTCCATTTTTTAAAAGGATTTCAGTTTTTTTCCATAAAAAACAAACAAATATCTAATCAACCGAACGGTCTATTAACAGAACAACATTAAAATTTCTTGGCACATTAGCCGATTAAATTCGCAAAAAAATTTCACCATGCAATTGATAAGAACAATCATAATTCATCAACAATAAAACAAATACCAACTAAAAAATAAAAAAAAATCAGTAAAATCAATCCCTTTTTAAAAAAAAATCTCCCAAATCAACTCAATTACCACAAACTAAAATCGAAAAAAAACAAAAAAAAAACATCAATATGGAGCACAAATTACTTCGGAGATGAAGAGAAATTATTTAAAGTGGAAGATGAAAGATCTTAGAGCTTTAGAGAAGATAAAAATGAAAAATGAAAGTTGGGGAAAGAGGAAAGAGAAATGGTCATGGTTTTGTGAACAGGAGTGAGAAGAGAGAAAAAAGTTTTTGGTATTTAATGAAAAAGTGGGGTCAAAAAAGTATTTAGTAAATACATAAAGGGTGACAAAAGTTTTTTTTTAAAACTCTTTAACCCTTACCCCACCACTTTATCCAAAACCCTAAAAAATTAAATAAAAAATAAAATGGAGTCTATTTCTCAAAATAAGTGTTCAAAGTGGCTTTTCAACTAAATCTTCTTTACAAAGTAATTCCAAGATTTAAGAGGATGAAAATATAAATCTGTCAACCTTTCAAAATTCATACAACATTTTAGATGAATCATATGTAATGATTCACATACTCCATAAAGTTGCATGCTATATATTACACATACCAAAATTTCAGTCTCAAAATAACAAACATCAATTGAAAGGGACCTTATATGAAGAACACAATATTGAATTAATCTTTTGCTTCATTTTTAACCTTAACAGAAGGATCTTTAGACTTGATCATTGAGGGTTTGACGAGCTTCAGATAGACCCAACACTCTCAATGCCATCCTGAAATACACTGACATGAAAACCACCAAAAGAGCAATTATTGCCTATATCAAATTTGAAGTCTTATAATTCAATCAATTAAGTGTCAAAAAATGATTTAAGAGTACGATGATATATATATATATATATATATATATATATATATATATATATATATATACATATATTTCTTGAATTACAGATATCTACTTGTTAACATCTTTCTCCATAAACTTGAATCGAAGTCAGCAACATAATTAAAAAGATTTCAAATGAAAGGCAACCAAAGCACCGAAAGCCCTAAGAATTCTCATAAGAGTAAATGTGTAAAGTTTCTTGATTGACGGGCTGAGATTCGTGAGAATTTGAATTATTGCAAGAAGAATTTCATATATTTTTTTTCAATGTTAGTTTGATCAGTATCACAACATACAAAGAGATCGGGAAAAAATCTCAAAGACACAAGTAAAAAATGACTTACCATAATGTTGGTAGCCTCTGAACTTCAAATTGGCTTTGTCAAGCATAATCTGAAACAATAATGGCAAAGACTAATTAAAAAAATAGTGTTTTAAGCAAATGCATATTTTCAAACAAACAGAGGAGTGGTAAAGCCAGGAACTTTTATTTCTGAGAATCATTTATTTTTGAGAAATTCTTAATCTCCTACTGAACTCCAACAAAGATTGATCCTTCAAAAGTAAAATCGAAAAAATTGAGAGATTTGATATAAAAAATCTTTGAAGTGTCGGTACAAATTTAATTGAAACTCAGTTGTTGGTGAAATTTATAAACCAAAGAATACGAATTTGATTACTATAACTAACAGAATATAGCAAGAAATTCATTAGACATAAAAAAAAAAACTAAAAGTCTCAAAAATGAAATCATGAAATAAAATTCCTTTTCGCTATGAAGAAACAAAAAATTCATAAAGAACGAATTTTGCATCGATGTGTTTTCCTTTGGAATGGTTTATTCTGTATGTTTTTTAGGGAGAGCAAAAAGTAACAAAAAGAACAATTGGGCAAATACGTCCATAGTGACTAGGATGGATATCTCGTATCCGAAAACTAAGATCTGGAAACATTAGGGTAAAACATAGGTTACGTAAAAAAGATTGCTGGTGTAACATCTTCCTACATTTAAATTCAATTCAATTGTTGTAACCAAAAATTTATTATGCAATTATTTAAGAATTAATGAGATAATTTATTAAATTTTTAAAATATCATGTAAATAAAAATTAAAGGAATAAAAGGCAAAAAAAGGAGATAAAAGATAAATATGATTTCTTGATTCTAAGACATACCACATCATCAGGAGGTAACTTATATATTGTGTGTGTGTGTGTTAATAATGTAAACATTGATTATATATTGTAACACATTAAGCAGGTAACTTATATCGTGAGAAAGATTATTGATAGCATTAAGGCATTACAGTTTATCTCTTCTCAAGGCAATCTTCAACAACAACTTAATCTAGTGGTGAAGGAAGACAAGTTCCAGATTAAGCAAGCTTATATCACGCTCCATCCTCACTACACTAGAGTGCAGTGGAAAAACATCACTCTTTACAAGCATACTCATCCAAGATACAAGTTCACTCTTTGATTTGCAATGCATCATAGACTATCAACAGCGGACAGACTTCAGAAAATTAGCATTCAAGTGCTACTGGAATGTGTGTTCTGTGCAGGTGGAGTGGAGACTTTTGAACACTTGTTTTTTACTTGCTCTTATAGTAATCAAGCTTGGTCCAGATTGTTAACATGGATGATACAAGTTAGGAAAGTAGGATCATGGCAATACGAAACTGAATGAATAAGTAAACTACCAAAGAGGAAGATTGATGTTGCAGGAATTGTTTGTTATGCTTTTGCTATGATGTAATGTTGTACTGTATGTGGGAAGATAGAAACATATTGAGGTTTCAGAATGAAAGAATCAACCACACAAATACTTGCAGGGAGATTGCATTACATATTCATATCAAAGAACAAGGCATTTCGGATTGACAGAATTGCTTGGTAGTCTTGAACAAATATTCCCTAGTATTGTTTTTATTTTTCTTTTGATTGTATTGGTTTTGACTCAGAAGGTGTAGGAATAGTTGTACTTAGAGTCAGCTCTTGAGTCTTGATTTTCTTTTTCATCTTGGAGGTAGTTGTTCTACCGCTACCTGGGTATGTAATACCTACATTTTTTATTAGATAAAGTTAATCTATTTAATCAAAAAATAAAAAAGAACAACAAAATATTCAAAAACTTCTCTTACATTAAATATAGGAGATCTTTCAAA
Source organism: Capsicum baccatum var. pendulum (assembly GCA_030864225.1). Taxonomy (NCBI): domain Eukaryota; kingdom Viridiplantae; phylum Streptophyta; class Magnoliopsida; order Solanales; family Solanaceae; genus Capsicum; species Capsicum baccatum. Next base: position 63,102,544 of record CM061559.1, read on the forward strand.
AATAGCAGCATTTTGCTATAAAACCAACCTTCCATAGCCACATTTTACATAATTACCATTTATAGCCGTTGTATTTGATTTATGTTGGCTGTATTCGGTTTTACAGATAGTATGTATTCATATAAAATATGAATACAGTCTCTATTTAGTTGCGCCAAAAATGGAATTCAATAGTTTTAAAAAGAAAAAAATCTCAATCACGTTTATCTCATTGAACTGAATATTTTCTTTCCTAACACTACCATTATCTTTTTTTATATTTTATATTTTATATTTTTGTGTGTTTTTTCCATTTTTTTTCTTCTTTTTTCTATTTTTTCATATTTTTATTTTTTTCGATTCTTTCTTTTTTTTTTTCAATTTTTTTCTCTCTTTAATCTCTAACTTCTATTTCTCTTTCTTTTTTTCTTTTCTTCTTTGATTTTTTTTATTTTCTTTTTTGTACTTATTTTATTTATTATTGTTTTTGTTCTATTTTATATTTTTGGTATTTTCAAAAAATATGACTAGTCGAGCACAAGTCATGGATGATAACGTAAATACCATAATTATTTATCGTATTTGTAGTCACACTCTCATTTATATTTTTATATTTATTGATACAACTATATTTGTATTTTGAAGTTTGCACTTGTATTTATATTTTATAGTTCGCATTTGTATTTGTATTTAATAGTAATTACTTGTATTTGTATTTGTTAGTTTACGGCATCATTTATATTTTATATAATTTACACTTATTTTAAAGAACTATTTTCTATTTGTATTTTATAATTGATTGCACATTATATTGGATTATATTTATATTATGGTTTTATTGTGTTTGTATATTTAGAATATATTTGGATTACACTTGTATTTGTATTCTATTTTCTTCATTACCTTTTTATTTTTATGAAATTATTTTGTATTTGTATGTGTAAGTTGATTGCATATTGTATTTAGTCGTGACTATGTACAATTTATCATTTGTATGTGTATACAACCAAGTAAGTGCATTAATTGTATTTTCATGATTCTAAAATATATAAATATGTAATATATCATTTGATACAAATGTACCATTTTGTATTTGTATATCAAAATTATCATTCATATTTGTAAATAAGTAAATATCACTTGACACAAATACAATGACAAACAAATGAAACAAATACAATATTATATTTTCCTATATTGTATTTGTATAAAATTTTGAGTTGTATTTACTTGTATAAATAAATACAAACAAGTATTCGTAGAAAGAAAATCAATCGTTCCTTTTCAATAATTAAAAAATACAAATGATAGTGCAAACTTGTATTTATACTAGTTTAGGTGTACGCACCTTGCGCGTATATCTCACTTTAATGAGTTAAAATATTACACTAATTAAATAGAATATTTATTTAAACAATAAAGTTGAGTATAATAATTAAATTTGATATCTTTTAAGTATGTAAAGATAGAGAATTTATTTATTAAATCTAATCTTTGTCAAAAAAATTTTAAAAATCGATCGGCATTCATCTACCATCTGTAAATTACAACAAAATAATACAATGATAGAGACATCAAAATAATACAATGAAATCTAATCTTTACACACAAATTTTTTTCAAAGTCTCTCGACACTAATCTATCACCTGTAAATTATAACAAAATAATACAATAATATAGCTATCAAAATAATACAACTAAATCTAACCTTTACATAAAAAAAATTCTCAAAGCCGACCAACATTTATCTATCATCTGTAAACTGAAATAAAATAATATGATAAAAGTGATATAAAAACAATACAACTAAACTTAAATTTTACATACAATCGAGATTCAACTACGAACTGTAAACTAACACAAAACTGCAAACTAATAGAGATATTATGATAATATATTAAACATAACCTTTACCTAAAAAAAAAAAATCAAAGCCGACCCACATTCATCTAGCATCTGTAAATTAAAATAAAACAATAAGATAATAAAGATATCAAAACAATACAATTAAACCTAGCTTTTACACAAGAAATTCTTCAAAGCAAATCGACATTCATCCACGACCTGTAAACTATAATATATATATATATATATATAGTGATCAGAAAGCTTCGATTTTGATCCAACTAATTCTTGTCTGAGCAAAAATTTTGACCATAAAGAATGATTTTTAATGAAAACAAAGAAGATATATATATATACATACACACACACATATTGATCGAATCAAGTTAGATGAGCATCAATCATATTCACCCAATAGGCAACCGGTTTGTTCTCTATTTTAACGTATCTCAATATTTACAGAAGTATTTCCTTAATAAAGTCGGAGTATTTTTCTGATTGAACAGTAGAAAGAAAAATATTAATTAATTCTTCTACAATATATTTTAGGAAGTCTAGTAGAAAGAAAAATATTAAAATATTCTTCTACCCTACATTTTTTACTAAAGTGAAGTACTTTTTCAAAAAAATCATGATCAAACAACACAAATAATAAGAAGAAAACACTCACCTAAAAGTTGTGAAGAATTCTCAATCACATGTTATACATGAATTTTTATTCACCTGCGCATCATGCGAAAGTCAACAATAAATAAAATTATAGTAAAAGAAGCATAATATTTTTTAAAAATTAAAACTAAAAACACAAAATCTATCTGTTGAAAAAATAATTTCCTCTTCAAATGTCATTCTATTATTTCTGGGAAAAAAGAATGCCCAATAAATATAAAAATCCAAAAAAAAAAAAAATTACCATGAAAGAATTGATCAAACATGGAACAAATCTTTTATAATATGGAAAAGACTTTTATTTTGAAATTAATACGTACTTTTCTATTTGGTCGTGTACAACTACAACTTCTTATTTTTCATTTTTTTTTATTGTCTACTACTACAATTCTACTTGTTTTTTTTCTATCGTACTATACTACGTTTTTAAAGTTATTTTGACTAAAATTACAATAATTAAAAAAAAAATAGCGAAGGAAAAAATCTTTTTTAATATGGAAAGGACTCTAAAATCAAAATTCATACTTATTTTTTCATTTTGGTTGTGTACAACAACTTCTTATTTTTCCTTTTTTTGGTTGTATCTAAAATTAATTAAAAAAAAAAGCGAAGGAAAAAATCTTTTCTAATATGGAAAGGACTCTAAATTCAAACTTCATACTTATTTTTCCATTTTGGTCGTGTACAACTTCTTATTTTTCCTTTTGTTGTTGTATCTAAAATTAATTAGATAATTAATATTTAAAAAGAAGCGAAAAGACGATTTTGTCTATTGCATAGTCTTTTAGTGAAGGGTAAAAAGTTCAAATCACTTTTCTAAGGGTCTTCACACTTTTAATATATTATTATTGATGTTATAGTTCGCATTTGTGTTTGTATTTTATAGTTCACACTTATATTTATATGTTATATTTCACATTTAAATTTGTATTTTATAGTTCGCACTTGTATTTGTATGTTATAGTTCACATTTGTATTTTATAGTTCGCACTTGTATTTGTGTTTGCTAGTTCGCACAAATGAAAAGGAGGAGAGAAATTGAAAAGAAAATAAAAAAAGGAAAAAAAATAAGAGAAAAAAAAAAGGAGAAAAAAATGAAGGAGAAAAAATACAAAAAGAAAAAGAAAAAAAAGGGAAAATGAAAAGGAAAAAAATAAAAAGAAAAAATGAATAAAAAATAAAAAGTGTTATAAAATAATAAAGAATAAAGAAGAAGAAGAAGAAGAAGAAGAAGAAGAAGAGAGAGAATAGAAAAAGTAATTGTTATTTCTCTTGAGGGATGAGAGATGATTAGATTGAGAATACAATGAATAAAACCTTTCTATTTACAGGGAAAATACTCCTAATTTCTGACTAAAAGACATATGCTTCAAATCCTAATAGATATCAAATAGATCTTGACAGACATTCACTATAATGTAAATATATTTATAACACCCCCTCTTGAATTTCTAGAAAGATAATGTAAATACATTCATAACATTCCCCCTTGAAGGTCTAATTGATAGATAATGTACCTCATTAAAACCTTACTAGAAAACAATCCAGTGGGATAAAAAATCTAATGAAGGAAAAAGAGTACACATCTCTAACAATACGCATATAGGCTGCCTCATTAAAAACCTTACAAGAAAAACCCAGTGGGACAAAACCTTGAAAGAGAAAAAGAGTGCAGCATGTATTTGCTCCCTCAATGAGAACATCCTTGAACCTTTGCATCCCGATAATGTGCACCATCTTCTTGAAAGTTGCAATTGGAGGAAACTTGGTGAATAAATCAGCCACATTATCACTTGAACGAATCTGTTGCATGTTAATATCACCAATCTTTTGTAGCTTATGTATGTAGAAAAGATTTGATGAACTGTACTTCATTCTATCTCCTTTTATGAATCCTCCCTTAAGATGTGTTATGCATGCTGCATTATCTCTGTATAAAATTGTGAGTACATTGTCACATTTCAAACCACATTTTTCTCGAGTGAGATGTATTGTGAATCTCAACCATACATATTCTCGGCTAGCTTCATGAATAGCTATTATCTTATCATAGTTCAATGAAGTAGCTAGATAGACTGCTTTGTATATCTCCAAGTTATGACAGTGTCCCCACATGTGAACACATTACATATTTGAGACCGAGATTTATGCAGGTCAAGTAAGTACCCAACCTCATCATGAACAATAATATCAGGACTGCAATCTTTAGAATAAAATAAACTCATGTATTTTATCCCATTTTGATGTCTCCTCGTAGGAGAAGAAATATACCTTGCTTAACAAATTGACTAAAAAGGTTATATCAGGCATTGTAGTATTTGCAAGATACATTAGTGCACCACTTGCACTAATATATGGTACTTCATAAACAATTCAATTTGGTATATTTCCTATTTCAACAAATAATCTATTGCTTATTGAAAACTCTCCAAGAGTTTCAATAATTTTCAAGTTATAAGCTTATACAATATAAGGATTATAAATAAGTTTCCCAGAAACTTTTATATGCTTCAAACATTTTAAATCCTTAAAAGTTTTCATGTAAATTTTGTCAAGTGACAATATTCAATATTTCATTAGTAACGTCTTCAAGTGTTTGGATTGCAAATCAAATAAGTTTTATGCTTACCAAGATGCATCCTTTCATGTCACTTGATAAATTTTTCTACGTCAGCATACTTAAATTAACGTAGAATTCAAACCCTCGTAATCCTTCATAATATTGCGTCAATATTATATCAAAGAGATTAATGATATATCATTTCATATCGATTCACAATGCGACAGAACCTTTTGAGATCTCATCACTTCTTTATTTTCAGGTACCTGAACCTCTCATAAGGTTTCATGAAGTGTTATGTCGTAGGTTCTAAGAGCACATTACCTTCTTATTATGATTATTTGCTCCTTATCCTTTTCAAGGATTATTTTATTTAGAACCAATTAATCTACAACTCTCCATGCATGCATAGATTTTGTCCTTTAGAAACACAAAATAGGAGCACTTGCAACTTAAATGTGAGATGCTTTCGGCATTTGACTTGAATTATCTTATGAATGAGGATCTGATGATAATTCCTAACATATCTCTTAGCTGCTTATAATCTCCTCCTTATGTTAGAAAAACTAACATACATCCTTCTTTTTCTTTGAGGAATCCATCTTTGTGTATCATGGTATATTCACTAATCGTATACCGCACATTAACTATTAGATGGACAACGTGTGATTCCTGACTTAAAACCAACTTTGAGGGGAAATTAATCATAATTTATTCGTTTGATGCATACAAGTGCTTTTGTATATAATATTTCTAACCAACACATGAAACTTTTGTTCTCAATGATTTAACTATTTATTGAAGGCATTTGATGCTAAACCATGATCATCCAGATAAATTGCCTTGATTGTACAATCTGAAATTTATGCTCTTAACTCAATTTTATTGAGCAAGCAACTTTATGAATGTCAAACTGCAAGTTTACAATAAACGCACATGTGATCATCTTATATTGATGCATCTTAATAGATCACATGACTGGTGAACGGGCCCATGTTCATCTTTTATACTTTTCAGATTTTAAGGGATCCAATCCCAATATTAGTTGGTCCAACCAACTTATTATGAGAACAACATTAAAAGTAATGAAGAATTTTCTAATTCGTCAATATATTTTACATACTCAGTATGTACATCTTTGATATATCGCAATTGGTCATATCAATTTATGAACTCTTATACTAGTAAACTCCAAGTTTACCATGACATGTACCTTTTTTCTTTAGTAAATTTTATATTTACTATTACATGAATAAATTTCAGATTTAATACTTCAGAAGTAGATTTCACAATAACTTTTCTCAATTATTCAACCTCTTTCGGAGGTGAGTTGTGATACCATCAAAATCAAGTACACGTTTGCATTAATAAGCTTCTCATTCCCCAAGAACAGAATATAATCATGCCTTAAGCGTATCAAATTAAGATAGCTACTACAAAAGCAAATTGAGGCATACATATGATTTATTGCTACCACATTTAATTCAAGGAATAGAGCATATTTGATGGGACATGTTTCACCAACTACTCGTTATTTTGCCTTAGCCATCATAATATCATCAATATGGTTCATTGAGATTCAAACACAAGGTCTTATCCATATAAAGACGTCTTAGGAATAAATTCATGGGAATTGAACCCAACATAGTATCATCTTTTTTGATAATATTATTTTTGATGAATAAATTTAAAATATAAATATTTCCAAACCAATTATTCTTTTTTCCTCAAATCATACAATAACTACATCATTTAGTAGCAAAAGACAAATAACATAGGAAATTACTAACCTTGAAATTACCTTTAGATTAATAATCTCACCTTGTTTGGCAGAGTCTCGTGCTCGAAATTACTTTTAGATAAATTACCTTTAGATTAATAATCTCACCTTGTTTGGCAGAGACTCATGCTTATAATGTGTTATAAAATAATAAAGAATAAAGAAGAAGAAGAAGAAGAGTAGAGAGAATAGAGAGAGTAATTTTTATTTCTCTTGAGAGATGAGAGATGACTAGATTGAGAATACAATGAATAAAACCCCTCTATTTATAGGGGAAAATACTCCTAATTTCTAACTAAAAGACAGATACTTCAAATCCTGATAGATATCAAATATATCTTAACAGACATTCACTATAATGTAAATACATTTATAACAAAAAGAAAAAGGTCAAAAAAGAAAAAATAAACAGAAAACAACGAAAAAAGGAAAAGAAAAAATGAAGAAAAAACTGAAAAAAAGAAAAAAAAAAGAAGAGAATAATAGAAAATAGCAAAAGAGAGAAAATATATGAGAAAGGCTATGAATTGTAATTAGGAATAATTAATAGGAAATAAGGGGCGATGAAATGTACTTAATTAAAAATTAGTCTTTAAGTGGTGGTAAAAGCCCAATAATGGCTAATCCGGGTAATTTCCCCATAAATATATTGTACACTAGATATCGAGGAGCCCGTGCAAGCACAGGCCCAATATATATTACTTTATTTTCTTAATTATGTGATACAAATAGAATTTAAATATGTAACGCCTCAAATCTGGTACCCCGGACACTACACGGTGCTCATAATTCTGAAGGACCACAAGCTAACCCATGACTGATACCTGCTACAAGAACTGAGTAATAATACTGTATAATGTGGAATAATGGGATGAAATTCCATAAGATTCAAAACTATAATATTGATAAAGAGAAATGATGAAATCTGATAAAAACATTAGAATCTAAAATACTGAATAATGTCTAAACATCTAGTCTGAAAAGCCTCTAAAATTGTCTGAACTGTAGAGATGTTGGGACAAGCCCCCAACTAACTCCAACTACTAAAAATAAACTGAGATACTGAATGAATAAACATTTCCTTGAGCTATGAGGTGTAATACCCCAGAAAATCTTTCGTCGAAATTTTGTGCATAAACGTATTGGATCTTATCTTTGAGAATGATTTATAATTTTTCTGTGTGTCATTTCTTGGATTTCGACCCACCATTTCATAGATCATCGAATAATCTTTCCAACAATATGTGGATCACCTAAAACGGACACTCGAGCGATGAGTTACGACCATTCTGATCAAACTACGACCATTCCAATCGAACTGTAAACAGTAAAATGTGCAGGAAAAAAAATATTGCATCCAGGCGATTTTTTTGGTCAACTTCAAACGATCATAACTCCTTGTACATAATGAACTGTGTGAGCTTCTATATATCAACGGAAATCCCCGAGATTCTTCTTTCCAATAAAATTGGTTTCATCCAATTTGGAAATCTGAGTAAAACGTTATGGCTAATTTACTTCAGCCTATCGGATAGATCACTGAAGGACAGATTTGGGTTTTATTTGTTTCTTAGGGGTATTTTGGTCTTTCATCACTCTTTTAAACCTCTATAAATACCCCATTCAGCTGAGAACTTGTATTATTTTCCTCTCATTTCTCTTATATGTATGTATATATATATATATATATATATATATATATATATCAAGTTAGGGTTAGGGTTTTGAATTGGGGGAAATTAATTGGAGGCTTTGATTCAAGAATTCCTTCCGTCAATCTCTTCCGGCCACAAAATCTAAGGTATGCAAGTGTTTATCTATGGGCTCCTTTCGTCCATAGAGCCCACAAATCCTTTTTCAATGGCTCAAGATACATGTGTACATATATATATATATATGATTATACTTTCTAAATTTTTATTGTGTATGTGTGTAGTATTCACATGATGGTTGACATATATGTGTGGGATGATTATGTATGTTGGTTGAAGTATATGTGTGTAGTATTTGTGTGATGGTTGGTGATTATGTTGTTGAAGTTGATGATATCCAAGAAGGGATCTTTGTATGTTTGTGGAAACTATGGTGGTGTGTGATGTATAAATATATGAAATGGGTGATTGAATACTTGTAATCTTGATGAATCCACCTATGCCTAAGAAGTGCATGTAAGGTGTTTGTGAAATACCTAAGATACTAGAGATTTTGTTTTCATAACATAATAGGTCCAAAATTAATTGATTATGAATATATGATGATTTAAATTGTTAAGCCTTGATTTATACTATTATTCCATTATATTCTTGTTATAACTTGATAATTGTTATTGGGAATTATATATCCCTACTAATGATTTATATATCAAATATGTTCTAAATGTTTGGATTGTGAATTGAGAAATGTGGATGTTGAAGTTGAAGGATGATGGTGTTTTGGTGCATGAAATTAAGCATTAAACCTATGCCGTAAATGGTGCATGTAAGGTGATTGCTAAAATGCCTATGTGAAGAAGAATTAAGTATTTGACATGTTTGTTATTCAAATTATGATTTCATGCCATATCCATATGCTTAACTTATGTCTACCATATGTTTGACAAAATATTTAAGAGAATAGGAAACTATGCATTGTGGTTCTTAGGTCTTAAAAGATAAATTCATGCTTTGTTCCTTTGGATAGTTGATTTCCTTGAATTGGTGGTGTATTGTGGGTGTATGATGGAATGCCATGATGAATTGTTGAGGTAACTATGATGTTTGTGCGTAGTATTTGCTGTGGATCCAAAGCATGCTCCCCACGTGCTCGATTAGATGCTTATATGAAGAAATGAGGTCATTTGATTTGCTAAGTGTGAAGTCCTCAATTATGTGTTGCGTATGATGGCCTATGGGCATGTTGTGTATGAGTTATCTATCTTGTGTTACTTTATGCTATTGTGTGCTGAGGGTACGTATGCCCGAAATAGTCTGTTGGTCTAGAGCCGAGTCAGTTTCACGGTAATCTCAATCAAGCGATGAACAATAAACTCCCGGTTAGTTTCAAAACTTAGGAAAAACTCAGTAATCTCAGAAATCATTCTTTATCGAATAATCGGGACATGAAGCTCTAAAATCTTACATATCAATTCACTCCATTACAGACCTCTATACATTTTGTGAGATAGTAAGCTTATCTTAAAAGTAAGTGGCATTTAGAAATACTCCGTCAGAGAACGGAATCAAGCAAACTCTGTCATATTGATAAAGTATCATAATGTGAGAACAGATTCAGTTTAGTTGAGTACAATTAAGAACCGGTTAAATGTCTTTCAGTTGGGAGTAGGATTCAGCACCGAGCGAGCTAAGGATGGGAACATTCCTGCGAGTAGAGGGTTTGATTCCTGGTAGCAATCCTTATACTCCAGAACTACGTCGCCAGCGTAGGTTGAGACATCTATCCTGCGAGTAGAGGGTTAGATAAGGTGGTTGTCCTGCGAGTAGAGGGTCCCACCATTCTTATTTGAGGTCCTAATAGTAGAGGGTCCTATGCAGTTGTCTTTATTGGTGGCGCAGTATTGACACCCTTCCAGCTAGGGTACAGGTTGGATCCCACTTATGGTAAGTGGGGCATGTCGGTTAAATGATCACTCCCACAATTTCAGTAACAGTCTCAAAAAGAACTCAGTTAATGTACAGAACTTGAGGCTATCAGATACAGGTCTCCCAGTATTGCTATCATTATCATTGAGTAGAGAGACTTCCTGCGAGATGAGGGTTACTCTCGAACTTATTTACCCATTATCATTATCATTGAGTATAGAGACTTCCTACTAGATGAGGGTTGATCTCAGATTTAGTTGTTCAGTGTTCTAGAGACTTCCTGCTAGATGAGGGTTGATCTCAGATTCAGTTGTTCAGTGTTCCAGAGTTGGTGAATTTGAATATCAAATATCAGTAATATCAGTTATCCAATTTCTCAGTATAGATAAGTACAGATGTCAGCTCTAGTAGCTTCAGATACTCAGTATCTTATTATCAGTATTATTATTTTGGGGTGTCACGTTCAAAATGTAACATTCGGTGTCATGATGATTTCAGTTGTACTTTATGCATCCATGTGTGTACTGTTGATCAGACATGTTTCAAAATTGGTAACTGCAGAGTTTCTATATATGTTTATTCTAACGAATACATATTATTCAAATTGTTATGTTTATGCATAAGCCTTATATTTTACCTTACCCTATCCTTGCATACTCGGTACATTCTTTGTACTGACGCATTCGCGCGATGGTACTTTACCCACCATAGGTTCAGAATAGAGAGATTCAGAGTTTATTTAGCTGTCAGATCTTTTAGCAGTGGGTGCAGCAGTGAGTCCTCATCATCCGAGGAAATTCTATTTCAGTGTTTTGATGATTTTAGTAGACGGAGTTAGTTAGAGAATTGTCCCTTCAACTCCACAGTTCAGACAGTGTAGAGGCTTTGCAGACATATGTATTGATATTTAGTTTTCAGTATTGTATATTTAGATGTTTGAACCTTATGGCCAGATTTAGCCAGTTTCCGTATTTATCATATTATATTATGCAGTGAACAGATACGGATATCAGTGAAGGGTTAGCTTGTGGTCCCTTGGGGTCACGATCACCGTGTGGTGTTCCGATTCATGAGAATCGGGGCGTTACATAAGGACTCACCACTACTCCGTCTGCTGAAAGTTTGATCTGCTAAGGGTACTCTGGAGCCCGTACATCTGAACCTATGGTATAAAACACTATAGCGCAAAAGAAAAGTATGTGTTAGTACGTGTGAATATACTGGTACACAAACTGAGGTAAGGCTGAATGCAAGGGTTCATATGCATGAACTATAACTGACTGAATAACATGAACATGACAACGTGAGAATACATGCATAAATACATAACTGTAACTGAAGTCATAAGGATTCTGAATACTGAGTTTACTGATAATATGAATTACTGATAACTGATATACTATTTGCTAAGTGACTGTGCCTGACTGTTCTATTTCTAATGGAACTAGCTGAGTTCCATACTGAGCTGAGTGACTGTATCTGACAGTTCTGAAATCTATAGAACTATCTGAGTTCTTTACTAACGACTGAGACTGAGACTGTGGGAGGTAATATCTAAATGTCATGCCCCTTTCTGAACTATTTGGGGTCCAAGCTGTAACCCAGTTGGAAGGGTGTCATTACCGTACCACAGGTAAAGACAAGCTGTGAGTTAACCCTCTCTGAAAGGGAGCTCTTCGGTCAACCCCTCACTGGTAGGAGAACTCAAATGATATATTAACCCTTGACTTGTAGGGTTACATCTCAACCTATGCTAGCTACGTAGTTCTGGAATGCAAGTATTGCTTGTAAGGATCACACCCTCTGCTGGCGGGTGAGACCCCATCCCTAGGCTCACTCAGTGTTGAATCCTACTCCCAATTGAATAGACACTGGACTGATTTTCTAGTTCATACTAGGTTGGACTGATCTGTTACTGATTGTACTAATTAAGTGAATAAACTGAGTTTACTGAGTTTCGTTAACTGACGGAAGTTCTTTTAGCTAACTGAGATTACTGAGGATTGAACTGAATACTAAATGGAACTGGATTGATATTGAGTTTACTGAGTTTTTTTGAGTTCTGTAACTGAACTAGAGTACTACTAATCGTGACATGACTGAGACTATTCTGTAACTGACACTGACTCTAGGCACACAGCTAAATTATTGGGTATTAAATACCCTCAAGACTCAATAGCATAAAAATAATAAGACATGACAATTCTTGAATACTTGACAATAATCAACAACTCACAATACAATCTATGAGGCATTTTATCAATCACTTGAAAGTCATGAACTTGCATATGAATAGGAATGCATGCTAACATATCATAATTTCATTACACCAATCTCATGAGCATTCCATCAAACACATACAAGGAATAGCTTTAGCATGGAAGACATTGTGAACAAGTGGCTATAACATAAGTTTATCATTTAGATCACCAAAGGATCATAAAAGCACCATAATCTCAATTTAGCATTTTATCAAACACATGGTAGGCGTAGCTTCATACTTGGGCATGAACAACAATGCTAATACATCATGACTTCATAATTCAAGGGTTTCAATATAAGAGAATCAAAATTCAACTTACATGTTATCATAATATCAAGAAATACATAAATATTTCAACTTGGAACACATACCACAACATCAACATGATTACATTCAAACCCACAGCATGGAAATCATAATTCATGTTTTTTTAAAAGAAATTTCTTGTACTCCATGGGTGGAAGGGACCCTTGGATGAACTCTTTACATACCTTGTTGAAGAATTTATGGAAATTAATGGTGGAAATCTCAAGGTTCTTGATTTGAAATTTAAAAACCCTAAAGCTTATTCTTGAGAGAAGTTGAGAAAGAATGAGTTTATTTGCTTTCTAGGGTATTAAATTTCATATTTTGGGGGCTGAGGGTCGGGGGAAAAAGATCCAAATACCCCCAAGAATGCGGTCTTTTAATGACTAAAATTAGGTTACCAACGCACAGGTCAACGCAGCGCATTGATGGCATTGACGTGATAGTCAATGCATCACGCCAAGATCACACTGGCTTACTGGAATTTGATGTTAGTAGCTGGGAAAATACTAACTAATGCGATAGGCAATGCGACGCACCAAGATCGCGTTGGTTTACTGTTTTGGGATTCCAAAGGAGCTTCAAACAAAGTCCGAAAAATCCAAAACTTATCTGAAAACACCTATTGACCTTCCTGATCATGAATTAACTAAAACATAGACATTTAAAGGACACTAAGGTCACAAAATAAGATTTCCAACTTTTGAAGGCTAAAAATAAACTAAGTCTGAATACTTAGCTAGAATTTTCGAAGTCTGGGACCCCTTAACAAGCTTAAAGGACTGATTTAAGCTAGAAATTATATGGGGTCTTATAATATCTCCCCCTTGGAAACATTCATCCTCGAATGAGACTGACTGAAATGAGAATACTAGTAGGCTAAATCTATTTACTGGACATGAACATCTGGGACCTGACTATAGGACTGATATTACTGACATGCTGAATTTCATACTGAATATGCATATCCGATGCATGAGTACATGACTGAGTTGATTCATGAATGCATGACTTGGAGTACTAATAATTTGAGTTTCTCATACTGATCATGCATATCTGATGCAAGAATACATGACTGAACTGACTCATAAACATATGACTGAATATGCAATAGTAAATGATACCAAGTTTGTAATAGAAATCTAAGCATGAAATTGAATAAGCTTAAGAAAAGTCATTACCTTGGGCTGAGTCTGGATTAGCGGAGAAGAGGTGAGGATACTTGGTCCGCATGTCTGCTTCTATTTCCCAAGTAGCTCCATCAACGAACAAATTCCGCCAAAGAACTTTGACTAGAGGGACTTCTTTGTTCCTCAGTCTGTGAATCTGGTAGTCGAGAATTTCAACTGGAATCTCTTCGAAATAGAGGTTGTTCTGAATATCTAGGCCCTCTAAAGGGACTACGACTGCTGGGTAACCTATGCACTTCTTAAGCAAGGAGATATGGAACACTGGATAAACTGAAGATAGATCTGAAGGCAATTCAAGCTCATAAGCTACTTTGCCGAAGCGACTGAGAATTTTAAAGGGACCAAAATATCGGGGACTGATCATCCCCTTCTTGCCAAACCTCTTCACTCCCTTCATTAGAGAGATTTCCAAGAATACTAAATCATCAATCTTAGAGTCGGGATCATTTACTGAACATACCTAAACTGGGAACATGAGAACATAACTGAGCCTGAAATATAATACTTGGAATAATTATCAGGCACTGGATTGAGCCACTGAATACATGGCTCACGACTGAGATTGGAACTTGAGGGTCAACCTATGAGTACCCACCATTCCAAACTGGATTTGTTACATGAGGAAGAAAAAAATGAAAGGTCGAGGCTTTGGAAGCTCAGGGGATTATAGTACATCTCCCCCTTGGGACACTATGTCCCATAGAGAATGCTGACTTTGCTGAGACTGCTAAACTGAATCACTGGTTCTGCAGACTAACTTATGCTGAAAACTTATACTTGACTGGAGCCTTTTTCTAACACTCTTTATATAGAGTTCTAGTGGCTTTAGAAGGGTTAAGGAGAACTTGGCATGGTCTGAATAAGTTTTGTGATGTGAGTCATGGACTACGAAACATCGTCTAAGATAAAGTGGCTAAGCCTTATGCACTGCAACTAAAATTCTCAAGCTTAGAGATATCCCTTGAATATCCTTTCAACTATACTCACCTTAGTACAACCCTTCACCTGAGACTACTGAAAATATCTGCATGGGTGTTGAGCACGAATACATAAGAATACTAACTTATCGGGTTAACCGAATGACGGATAACTAAATTACTGGGTCTGCAAGACAGAACTGTACTTAGCCTGAATAACTGAACTGAAATCGTAGAGTACTATACACATAAGGTAAGGACTGACTGAGCAACATGAGATAACTGAGCATGAATGCGTGTAAACTATATTGTCTGAGAATACAAGACCAAGCATATAACATAATTTTGAAATGGTCTATAAACTAAGATATTGAAATCTGATAACTAAATAACTAATAGTTGTATGCTATAGTCAAGCAACACTAAATCTGAATTACCGAACTAATTACTGGACTGAGACTATAACTGACACTATGTCTGAGACTATAACGATGACTATAATCGAGATGGTAACGGGGCTGAACACACTAAAAGGAATGAGAGTAGTAGTAGTCATGATATGCATGACCTAAGTCCTGAGTTTTCTGTACTCATGGAACATGATTTGTACTACTGAGTGAACTGGAACTCTTCATACTAGGAACTGTAAGTGCACGTGATTCTATGAAAAGTGTGTGAATATAAGTTGTATTCATGGAGCTGAGATGTAAAACATGCGTAGGTATCATGATGAATGAAGTACAAAACTTTGAACAGAGGTAAAGATGGGTTGGGCACCATTCCCACCCTTTACTTTTCTACGCGTACTAATATTACTACTGAAATCTGGAAGCCTGACTTCCTGAGATATCATAACCAAACAGTTTCTGTATACTCATCGGGCTACGATAGACTGACCCACTGGGGTGGAGACTCAGAAAATTTTGGTTAATATTTGATCTAACTTTAAAGTTAATTGTTATGCAAAGAGTTACAAAAGACAGAGAAGCTCCTGAATAGGATAAGGCATAAACATGTGAAAGGGGAGGTCTATAACATACCAGTAACCACATCAGGAAAACTTTCCC
Source organism: Capsicum baccatum var. pendulum (assembly GCA_030864225.1). Taxonomy (NCBI): domain Eukaryota; kingdom Viridiplantae; phylum Streptophyta; class Magnoliopsida; order Solanales; family Solanaceae; genus Capsicum; species Capsicum baccatum. Next base: position 63,118,698 of record CM061559.1, read on the forward strand.
CATTTTACCTGAACTGAAGTGCATAAAGCCTATTTGGTCGCTGCCCACTGGCGGCACCGAAAGTAGAACCCTGCTGATTTAGGGAACCAAACAGAGCTGAAAGATGACTGTGCTGACTTTGTGGGCCAGGCTTAGGATAATCTCGAACGTTGTGACCTGACTCGCCACATCCAAAACACACATCACTATCGGCTCTACACCCCCTTATGATTCTTACCACATTCTTCGCAAAATAGGTTGGTATGAACACAACTTCCACTACTCTAGGTCTTGGAGCCTGGCGCCCCATCATAATTGTCATTCCTAAACTTTGGTATTGGTGCACTAGCTAAATATAGAACTGGTGTTAAATATTTTGGGAGGAACTAAGAATGATTTCCACTTTCTGACTTAGGCTGAGAGAAGCTGAAACTACCTGTTCTAGCTTTCTTATTTTCTCTTTCCTTCTTCTTAAGCTTCTACTCCTTAATCTGTTGAGCATGGACCATAAGCCTAGATATGTCCATCTCCTTAATCAACATCACAGTACTACACTCCTTAACCACTCTACCCGATACCCCAGGCGCAAACTTGCTCATTCTGGATCTATTGTCTGCCACTACATAGGGAGCATACCTGGCTAACTGAGTAAACTTGAGGGAATACTCTTTCACACTTATACTGCCTTTCCTGAGATTGATAAACTCCAACACCTTGGTTTCTTTTAGCTCTAAGGGAAAGAATCTATCTAATGAGGTCGTAGCAAACTTTTCCCATTCTATGGGCTCTGCATCTGCACCCCTGTCTACCTTCCACTGCTTAAACCACATATGGGCTACATCTTGTAGCTGATAGGAGGCTAACTCAGCGCTTTACTAGAAGTCACTCCCATGATATCTGTGACTTTCTGAATCTGATTGAGGAACTTCTGTGGATCTTCTTCTAGCTTAGATTCTGAGAATAAAGGAGGATTCATTCGGGCAAAGTCCTGAATCCTGGCTGTAGTAATATTGGCAACTGGGTTGGCTGAAATAGTAGCTGGTCGTTCATTCTAAGCTGCTACTGAATTGGCTAGAGTAGTGAATACAGTTCTGAATTCTGCATGAGAGAGTGCTCGTCCAGGGGATTTGCCTGAACATGCTGGGTTGCTGACTGGTTTTTGGTTCTTTTTTCGTTAGTTCTTTTGGGAGGCATGTTCTGTAACCAAAAGGAATAAGTGGATTAGAATAAGATTTTAGCTGGAGCTCATGCTTACTCGTACTACATAAATACTGAAAGAAGGGAAACTATTCCTATAACATTTCATAGCCTCTTGTACATAAGTGTGGTGCACTACACACCCATGTACAAGACTTTACTATATGCAACTTTCAGACTTCCTAGGACTCAATTGAACCTTAGGCTCTGATGCCAAGTTTGTAACGCCCCAATTCTTGTATCCTAGATACTACACGGTGCTCATAATCCCGAAGGACTACAAGCTAACCCATAACTGGTACCTACTACAATAACTAGGTAATAATACTGTATAATGCAAAAAATGGGTTAAAATGCCATAAGGTTCAAAACTGTAATACTGATAAAGAGAAATGATAAATCCTGATAAAAACATCAGAATCTAAAATACTGAATACTGTCTGAACATCTAGTTCGAAAAGCCTCTAAAACTATCTGAACTGTGGAGTTGATGGGACAAGCTCGCAACTAACTTTAACTACTAAAATTAAACTGAGATACTGAATGAATAAACATTTTCTCAAACTATGAGGATTCACCACTACTTTGTTTGCTGAAAGTCTGATCTGCTAAGGGTGTTTTGGAGCCCGTACGTCTGAACCTATGCTATAAAATACCATAGAGCAAAAGAAAAGTATGCGTCAGTACATGTGAATGTACTGGTACATAAAGTAAGGTAAGGCTAAATGCAAGGGTTCATATACATGAACTATAACTGACTGAACAACATGAACATGACAGCGTAAGAATACATATATGAATACATAACTGTAACTGAAGTCATAAGGATTTTGATACTGAGTTTACTGATAATATGGATTACTGATAACTAATATAACTGATATACTATTTGCTGAGTGACTGTGTTTGATAGTCTTATTTCTGATGGAACTAGCTGAGTTCTATACTGAGCTGAGTGACTGTATCTGGCAGTCTAAAATCTGTAAAACTATCTAAGTTCTTTACTGATGACTAAGACTGAGACTGTGGGAGGTAATCATCTAACCAACATACCCCTTTCTGCACTGTTTGGGGCCCAACCTGTAACCCTAGTTGGAAGTGTGTTAATACCGTGCCATAGGTAAAGATAAGCTATGAGTTAACCCTCTCTGACAAGGAGCTCTTCCGTCAACCCCTTGCTAGTAGGAGAACTCGAATGAGATGTATTAACCCTAGACTCATAGGGTTATATCTCAACCTACAATGGATACGTAGTTCTGGAATGCAAGGATTGCTTCTAAGGATCACACCCTCTTCTGGCGGGTAAGCCACCATCCCTGGGTTCACTCGATGCTGAATCCTACTCCCAACTGAATAAACACTGATTTGATTTTCTAGTTCATACAAGGATGGACTGACCCGTTACTGATTGTACTAATTAACTGAACTGAACTGAGTTATGTTGACTGACAAAATACTCTTGAGTTCTGTTAGCTGACTGAGATTACTGAGGACTGAACTGAATACTGAATGGGACTGGAAGGATACTGAGTTTACTGAGTTTTCCTGAGTTCTGTAACTGAATTAGAGTACTACTGATCATGATATAACTGAGACTGTTCTATAATTGACACTGGCTCTAGGCACACAGCTAAATTGTTGGGTATTAAATACCCCCAGGACTCAATAGCATAAAAATAATAAGACATGACAATTATTGAATACTTGACAATAGTCAACAACTCACAATACAATTGTGAGGTATTTCATCAATCACTTGAAAGTGATGAACTTGCACATAAATAGGAATGCATGCTAACACATCATAATTTCATTAAACCAATCTTATGAGCATTCCATCAAACACATACAAGGTATAGCTTTAGCATGGAAGACATTGTGAACATGTGGCTATAGCATAAGTTCATTATTTAGATCACCAAAGGATCATAAAAGCACCATAATCTCAATTTAGCATTTTATCAAACACATGGTAGGCGTAGCTTCATACTTGGGAATGAACAATAATGCTAATACATCATGACTTCATAATTCAAGGGTTTCAATATAAGAGAATCAAAATTCAACTTACATGCTATCATAATATCAAGAAATACATAAAGATTTTAACTTGGAACACATACCACAACATCAAAATGATTACATTCAAACCCACAATATAAAGATCACAATTCATGTTGTTTTAAAAGAAGTTTCTTGAACACCATGAGTGGAAGGGACACTTGGATGAACACTTTACATACCTTGTTGAAGAATTTCTACAAATTAATGGTGGAAATCTTGAGTTTCTTGATTTGAAATTTAAAAACTCTAAGGCTTGTTCTTGAGAGAAATTGAGAAAGAATGAGTTTATTTGTTTACTAGGGGTATTAAATTTCGTGTTTTGGGGGATGAGGGTTGGGGGAAAAGGTTCCAAATACCCCTAAGAATGCAGTCTTTTAATAACTAAAACTGAGTTACCGATGCACAGGTCGACGCGGCGCGTCGATGGCACCGATGCGATAGTTGACGCATCGCGCCAAGATCACGCCGACACACTAAAATATGAGGCTGGTAGCTGGGAAAAATATTAACCAATATGATAGGCGACTGGTGTGCCAAGATCGTGTTGGTTCACTGTTTTGGGATTTCAAAGGAGCTTCAAACGAAGTCCAAAAAATTAAAAACTTGTTCGGGAACACCTATTGACCTTCCTGATCATGAATTAAATAAAACATAGACATTTAAAGGATACTAATGTGGAGAAATGAGGTTTCTGATGATAGGCGAATTTACACGCCTAAAGTACTATATTTTACCCATATTTTAGCTAAGTTTTGAGGACAAAATATATAATTCATGCACTTTTAGTCCTTTTTCCTGTAAGTGAGCTAACAAATGTGATTAGCAAGTTTTCAGGTATAAATGATGCAGAATTCAGCATTTTATGGATAACTTGACGCCAAAGAAGGCTTCACAAAAGGAGAAAAGCAAAGCTTGGACGCCAAGGACTAAAAGTGGCGCATGGAAAATCTGTCCCGGGCAAAAACAGCAATTCTGAAGACTTTGGGGACTAGCAGTAACTTATTAGGATTAGGATAATGATACATTAACCAAGTAGGATTGGGTTAAGTAATTCATTAGCTTAGTAGGAATAGGATATGGGTATTATAAATACCCTATTTTGCTAGAGATTTTTATTCATTCACTACTACTTTTTATTCTTCCATTAATTCTACTTTTTATTCTTCTTCTATTCATCTATTCAATTCTTAATTTCCACAACAAGAGAAACGTTACTTAGCAAAGAAGTCACGCCTAACGCCTACCACCCTATACCTAACGAGATCTTTATTGTGGTATAATAACAATGTCGATTGTGATTTCCTTTGCACTCATGGGTAACTAAACTTCTCTGTTGGGGTTATGGAAGCCTTATGAGATACTATCTAAGGCTATGATTTTGTGAATTCGTGACACGTGTATTGCTTATATCATTATTCTCTTCATCTTAATGCAAATTCTTGTGGCTGCAGACGCATAGAATAACGCCAGTATAGCATTAACTTGTTCGAAAGAAAAGTTATATGTCTGGAAAAGAGATAATGTCAAGGTAATAGGGTCCCATCCCCTATTAAAAAGTTAGTGCCGTAACTGGATTAACCTCTTGGAGAATTTGTACCGTTAGATACGCTTTAAGCTCGAAAGAGTTAAAGTGAAATAGTCCTTGTTGAGGTCGAAAAAAGCTTGGATTTACCATCGAATACAATTCTCTATAAGCACATACATGTCTGAATTCCGCACAACTCATAGCCAATAGAGACGTACAACTCATAAGGTAGACATAACCCCAACTTCTCAATTCTCATTGTTTTACATCTTACCAAACATTCTTTCTATTCACTTTGCTATTTTTCGTTTTTACTTTAATATTCTGGTTACATTACTTGCACGACAAAACTCCCCCCTCTTTACGAGACTTGCACTAAAAGTCTAGTAATCTTTGCTTACTTGTTGACCAAGCTATTCCTTGTGGGATCGATACCCAACCCAGTTGGGTTATATATTTGACAACGACCGCTTTACACTCCTACGAGAGCTGTACATTGAGCGTTATCAAAAATTGGCGTCGTTGCCGGGGAATACGAGTGTCAATTAAGTTTGTGATAATTACTAGACCCTTTGGTCAAAGATTCTCGTACTTTTACTTTTAGTTTTTCTTTTTGTTCTCTGCAGGTTTTTATTCAGTGCATGCCCCATACTCGAAGTTTTGGTCAACCGTTATTACCTATCGATCCTGAACCACAACGTATTGGCAAAATAGAGGCACAACACAAAATTGAAAGGATGGCTACTCAACAGGAACAGGCGAGACTAGCTGCTCTAGCCACCGCTCAAGTGTATCAACAGAATATTGATAACCCCGGGCGAGCAATAAATCCTGACGACGAGGACCTAGGTGATGACGAATTACTAAACCCGAGGAATGCTGCTGAGATCGCAACACCTGCTAACAGAAGAGATCGTCAAGCAAGGTTTAGGGCTGAACGCCGAGTTATGCAACCAGCTTTCGACGATGATGATGATGATCTTGATGGAGCCGGAGCCACATGAGCCATTATTCCTCCACCATTAGCACCCGGAGCCAAGTTCAACATCACAAGCACCATGATTTAGTTATTGCAACTCAAGGGATTATTTGGTGGACTAGCAGGCGATGATCCGAATATGCATCTCATCAACTTTATTTCTACATGCAAGTCGTTTGACAATCCTGGTGTTGGTCAGAATGCAATCCGATTACGCCTATTTCCATTCTCTCTGTCTGGGGAGGCAACTCTATGGTTGAATGGGTTGACTCCTGATTCTATTACAAATTGGAGGCAATTGAGAGACGCTTTCCTAGAAAGATTCTTTCCACCATACAAAAGAGCACAATTGAGAGATGAAATCAGCAACTTTCGGTAGCTTCCAACTGAAGCCCTTCATAAAACATGGGAGAGGTTCAAGACGAAGCTAATGCGGTGCCCGAACCATCATATGACTAATGTTCACTTAATGGAGATACTATATAGAGCCTTGAATTCAATAACTAAACCAGTGGTGGATAATGCAGCTGGAGGATCTTTTATGGACCTCACCTTTGGTCAAGCAAGCAATATGCTAGATTGTATGACGAAGCAAAGTAGAGCTTGGCATACCAGGGATTCTGAGGTAGCAAGCCCCACTTTATCTATTGGCATGACTGCAGACCAAAGGAGAAGAAAAGAAGAACGTGATCAAGATATGGCGCACATGAAAACACAAGTGGATCTTCTTACAAAGCATCTATTATCAGGGAAGACCAAAAAAGTCAAAGCTGTTGTATTAAAAGGAAGAGACGAATCTGATTCAGAAGAAGAAGCCAACTACTTGAACAATCAGGGGGGTTTCTGAGGTAATACCCAAGGAAACCAAGGTCGGGACCACTATGATAAATCTGGAAACAAGGACCAAGGTAGTTAGAAGAACAAGAATAAAAAGAGTGGTTTATACGTTCCCCCAGGAAGACGTGACACCACCACGTCTGGTTCCGGAAGCATGGAAGATATGATGGCTAAACTGTTGAAAGGAGTGGAAGCAACCAGCGCGGGAGTAACGGAGGTAATACATGATTTGTCCTCAATGAAGCAATTAGTTGATTCACATTCCTCTTCAATCAAACAAATAGAGCAGCAATTGAGCCAACTTTCAGCAGCACTCAATCAAAAAAAGGCTGGCACTTTACCTAGCGACACAGTGCAAAACCCAAGGAATGATGGGTCATGCATGGCCATTACTACCCGAAGTGGTAAGGTGCTGGAATCTTCATCAAAAGGAAAGGAAGTGGTTGACGAAGTAGCGGACATAGTTGATAACGCAAAAGGTGAAGAATCCGCAGAAGCTGGCCACGACGTCCATGACGTCAACCCCAGCGGTTTGCAGCCTGAAACTACAAAAATTCGGAATCAAGAGGAGAAGAAAGCTGTGGAGAATACAATTCCATACCCACCACCACCTTTTTCTCAAAGATTGAAGAAAGTGGCGGATGATACAAAGTTCAGCAAATTCATGAATATGTTAAATCAGCTGACCATTAATGTTCCGTTGGTAGAGGCACTAGAACAAATGCCTGGGTATGCAAAATTTATGAAGGATCTTTTGACAAAGAAGCGAGCAGCAAGCTATGAGTTGAAGGATACTGTTCATCACTGCAGTGCAATCGCTACCCGGTCACTAGTTCAGAAGAAGGCCGACCCTGGTGCCTTCACTATTCCTTGCACTTTTAGATCTTTGAACATTGCCAAGGCATTGTGCGAACTGGGTGCTAGCATCAATTTGATGCCACTATCCGTCTACAAGAATTTGGGGTTAGGCGATCTGACACAAACCAATATGAGGCTCGTGATGGCTAATAGGTCGGTAAAACGACCTGTGGGTATCTTAAATGATGTGTTGGTGAAGGTTTCTTCATTGACCTTTCCTGCAGACTTCGTTATTCTGGATTGTGAGGTGGATTCTGAAGTTCCTATAATCTTGGGACGTCCTTTCCTTGCAACAGGAAGTGTGCTTATTGACATGAGAGCTAATGAGCTTTTATTTCGGTTGAATGACGAAGTGGTCCTTTTTGATATATGCAAAGAAATGACGCAGCCCAGCGATATGAATGTGTTCTCTATAGCTGATGTTCATTATGAGGATAAGAAAGCATTATCTGTAGCGAAACAGCTTACTGTTGAGCCATTGTCTGCTGCGCTACTAAATGTTGAGCATAAGGATGATGAAGATTATGAAGAAACTACATGTGCTCTAACAGAAATAGGGTCCTATTCTCATACTCCTAAACAGCCGAACCTTGATCTTAAGAACCAACCGTCACCAACAGCGAAGACTTCCATTGAACAGCCACCAATGCTAGAATCGAAAAAGCTCCCCGATTATCTAAGGTATGTGTTCTTGGAAAGTGAAAATATACTTCCGGTAAGTATGGTGGATGATTTAAGTGAACAGCACGTAGAGGCTCTCATCTCTGCTCTGAAGAGATACAAGAGAGCCATGGGTTGGACTATTGATGATATAATTGGTATCCCTCCCGGGATATGTATGCACAAGGGTCATCTCGAAGAAGATTGCATACCTACAAGTAAGCCTCATTGTCGTCTGAATCCATTCATAAAATGATCCCCCATCTATCTTGATAAAGTATAAGTAATCGAGATAGCTATGACGTGCCGCGACAATAAATCTAGTGCTTGGTGGGAGGCAACCCATCGTTTTTAATTGTTTTTGTTATTTTTGTTTTCCTAGGATTTTATCGAGCCACGATCAAAACTAAGGCGCTTGATGGGAGGCAACCCTTCGTTCTAATTGTCTTTGTTGTTTTTGAGTAAATGTAGGTGCAAAGAGGTGTAAAACGAGGAGGTCGGTTTCAAATTTTGATTTGGACGTATTGCATGTTAAAGGTGGTAAGTTAGGAATGAAGAAGCAAAAGGCTATGGATTGAGCATTACTCATGAAAATATAGGCATAGAACAAGGCTAGGCCTAGGTAAAACTAGGCCACGAACAAGGCAAGGCCTATAATATGGCCTAAGGTCTCGGAATCTAGTGTGCCATAGCATAGGCGCCGCCCATGCCCAAGTATGCCATAGCATAGGCGCCGCCTATGCTAATGCCTTTTGTCTCTGAATCTCATATGCAAAGTGAAAGGCGCCACCTATGCCTAGGAATGCCATGGCATAGACGCCGCCTATGCTAGACAATGCTTTGCAAAAGGCGCTGCCTATGCCAAGCATAGGCAAGGCTAAAGGCGCCGCCTATGGTCACTTCTTGTCTCCAAATTCAATTTTAAATAGGTCAAAACCCGACCCAACCTTTTCCTATAAATATGAGACTTAGTCTTGAACCAAAAACACATTGGAAACCTAGCTTATGCACCGCCTATAGCCTCCAAATCCTCTCAAAAATTTTCCTTTTACTCTTTTTCTTCACAAGAACATCATCCAAAGGCATCAATCAAGTAAGTACTACTTTGTTCTTCATTTATATTCCGTAAGTACTACATTACTACGCATATTATGAATTGCTAAATCTTGAAGTAGTATTGGTGATTTGAATATGATTGAATTGTTGTGACACAACTAAGTGAGTAAACAAATACGTAAGGATGATCTTAACTTGTTTCCAACTTGTATTTGATTTTGATGCACTATCATACTTTTGCGGAATTGACATGGTCAAGAAAATTGTATAATCTTGTCATTAGAAAGTTTACATGTTGGAATGACTTGTTCATCGAGATGAGAATCATGATTGACTATCAACATATGAGGTTGTGATTATTTCTAGATGCTATAACTTGATTAAATCTCTATGTAGTAGTCTTGATATATCAAACATGAAAGTATTGCCAAGATTTCATGAAGTATGACTGCACTGATTAAATGGTTGGAACATATCACATAAACGTATATCGATGAAGTCTGAGTAATCAACATCGTTCACTTAATTAGTTTGTGTCAACAAATTAAGTGTGGGGTGGTGTCACTATTGTCTGTCTGTTGATTGAATCTTCTGAGATAAAGCTAACATGACTCTATTAAGATCTCAGGTACAATGATACCAAAAGGCAAGAAAAGCAACCACTTCACAAAGAGGCAAGAAAAGAGCAAGAAGAATCATCTTCGATGCAGTTACCAAGCCACATGTTTGGAATAAAATGGGTTCTTGAGGAGGAAGCGAAGGAATGGTATAGGAACAACAAGGAAAGAAAATATGTTCATGTGGACTTGATAAACAAGGAAAGCCTAGCGAAGAAGGAGACGCGCATGTTGGCAAAGATCATGGCATTACATCTTGATTTCATCTTCCGAGACATGGGAGAATGCAATATCGATTTGACAAGAGAATTTTATGCCAACTGGTCGCCGAAAATCACAGGCAGCGAGGTCAAGATTCGGGGCCAAGTGTTACAACTCAATGAGGATTTCTTCAACTCCTTTCTTGGCTTGCCTTCAGTCGATCCATCACCATTCAAAGAGCTATACAGTAGATCTCCATATAGAGCAATTCGACACACACTTTATGGAACTAGATCCATGGCAAGGTGGAGCAGACATAAAGACACCGGACAACACAACACCTTTCCATATGCTCCTTTGAATAGGGAAGCAAGGATATGATTGCATATAGTCAATTCTTGCCTTATTCCAGGGATGCAATACACCAAGATAACAAGAGATAGAGTATGCCTGGTATATGCATTGATGACGAATATCCCTATCAACATCGGGGCAATCATTCGCTCCACAATGCGGAAAGCTAGGCTACACAAGCGGTCCCATTTCAGTTTCGGCAATCTGTTGACTGCAATCTTGAGGAAGGAAGACATCGAAGAGAAACCGGCTGATTATAAACTCCAACACAATTCGAAGAAGGTTGACCTCACAAAGGTCAAAGATGCTGAATCAACACATGGGGTCAACCTTACTACGACGGAGAGACATGCTCGGGATGAGAGTTTCTTTTGCCATCTTTATGGCATGACGCGGTTTACAATGATGAGCGGAGGTCGTATTCCAACTGCTGCAGAGCTCCAACAGCTGGATCATGACTATCCAATGACTGTGCATGCAAGGAAGATGTGTGGAGTAGGTACATACTTTGAGGAACCTCTTGATGACGATGTGTCGACCGATGATGATCGACGAATGCCAGACTCCGACGTGGAGGAGAATTCTGATGACGATGACTCCTATGATGATTCCGACGAAGGGGGTATGACCCCCGACATAGATGAGGAGTCCGACTGACCAGGTTCTTCGTATTTATTTTCCACTGAGGGTAGTGTGCCCCGTCTAAGTGTGGGGTGGTGGTATTTACATGCTATACTTCTCTATCCGCATTTGCATTTATGTTTGCTTTATTTTTTTTTGTCGTTTTTCGTCTTAGTTTTTTTTCGTTTATCGTTTTTTTAGTAGTTAAATTTTTTTTACTTAGCTTTGCATGAAATTATTCTAATAGGCAGCATGAGATTATGACAAGAGTTTGTGCTAAAATCATGACTATTGAGACGTTTAGGCTCTAATTGTGACTCACTATGTGATATGGTGTGGTTTAATTTCTTCATCTGTTGGGTCAAGAGTCTATACTACTCCCAATAAAGTCGACCATGTGCCTTGTGTGTGTGAGATGATAGTATATTCTATGTTTGTGGCTCATGCTAGAACTTGCCTGGTATGTATGTAAAGCGAAATAAAGAGTGTGAGTCTAGGAGATGATTTAGGCATTTCTTTGGCAACCTATGATTGTTTACCTTCTTTTTACCTACCCATGAACATTTATCCTAGTTATCCCCTTTTGATCCTTTAGCCTATTTTCTTTGACAGCCTCATATGTAAGCCTAATCCAATTTTTTCAAGACCATAATTTGATCCAAATTCCTAAAGTACTTTAAAAGTGTAAAGTCATGTGACAAAATAAGAGGAAATTGGGTAAGTATGATGCTTTAGAATGTATTGGTACTTGAAGTCGTTATGAAAAAGAATTACTATCATAAGAGGTGTGTTATGAAAAGAAAAAGGAAAGGAAAACTGAAAAGTTAGTTATGTGTAAAATTGAAAAACAAAAGAGGAGAAAAAGGGTGGTAGAATAAAAGAAAGTAGAAAGGTTGTTTGAAAGAAAAGTGATAATGACATAATGTGATGTATTAAAGCGCTTAGGAACATAGTCACTATTTCTGGCCAAAATAGTCCTACCCGTCCCTTAGCCTACATTACAACCTGTAAAAGACCTATTTGATCCTAAGCTTAGCATTCTGACATTTAGTGGAGCATTACACTAAGGGCAAGCCTATGGTCATCAGTTGCAGCATATGAATTCTTTGTGAGAGTGAGAGCAAGGATAATCTTATACCCATGTTTGAAATATATACAATACTTGTGACTGATTATGGGTGATATATGGTGAGACACACATGGTTGATGAGTCTTGGGTAGTTGTGTATGATTCTTTGTGCCTTAACTTGTGGATACGAATTGACCATTATCACGAGTCTATGCTAGAGGTTAAATTGTTTCTACTAATGATCGGAAAACTACTCTTTGTTGATAATTGTTATGCTTGTCTTGACGAATATTTTGTGTTGTTACTGTGAAACCCTAAGTTGATGTTTAGATGGACATGATAGTTGTTCGAGGACGAACAAAGCTTTAAGTGTGGGGTGTTGATGATAGGCGAATTTACACGCCTAAAGTACTATATTTTACCCATATTTTAGCTAAGTTTTGAGGACAAAATATATAATTCATGCACTTTTAGTCCTTTTTCCTGTAAGTGAGCTAACAAACGTGATTAGCAAGTTTTCAGGTATAAATGATGCAGAATTCAGCATTTTATGGATAACTTGACGCCAAAGAAAGCTTCACAAAAGGAGGAAAGCAAAGCTTGGACGCCAAGGACCAAAAGTGGCGCATGGAAAATCTGTCTCGGGCAAAAACAGCAATTCTGAAGACTTTGGGGACTAGCAGTAACTTATTAGGATTAGGATATTGATACATTAACCAAGTAGGATTGGGTTAAGTAATTCATTAGCTTAGTAGGAATAGGATATGGGTATTATAAATACCCTATTTTGCTAGAGATTTTTATTCATTCACTACTACTTTTTATTCTTCCATTAATTCTACTTTTTATTCTTCTTCTATTCATCTATTCAATTCTTAATTTCCACAACAAGAGAAACGTTACTTAGCAAAGAAGTCACGTCTAACGCCTACCACCCTATACCTAACGAGATCTTTATTGTGGTATAATAACAATGTCGATTGTGATTTCCTTTGCACTCATGGGTAACTAAACTTCTCTGTTGGGGTTATGGAAGCCTTATGAGATACTATCTAAGGCTATGAGTTTGTGAATTCGTGACACGTGTATTGTTTATATCATTATTCTCTTCATCTTAATGCAAATTCTTGTGGATGCAGACGCATAGAATAACGCCAGTATAGCATTAACTTGTTCGAAAGAAAAGTTATATGTCTGGAAAAGAGATAATGTCAAGGTAATAGGGTCCCATCCATTATTAAAAAGTTAGTGCCGTAACTGGATTAACCTCTTGGAGAATTTGTACCGTTAGATACGCTTTAAGCTCGAAAGAGTTAAAGTGAAATAGTCCTTGTTGAGGTCGAAAGAAGCTTGGATTTACCATCGAATACAATTCTCTATAAGCACATACATGTCTGAATTCCGCACAACTCATAGCCAATAGAGACGTACAACTCATAAGGTAGACATAACCCCAACTTCTCAATTCTCATTGTTTTACATCTCACCAAACATTCTTTCTTTTCACTCTGGTATTTTTCGTTTTTACTTTAATATTTTGGTTACATTACTTGCACGACAAAACTCCCCCCTCTTTACGAGACTTGCACTAAAAGTCTAGTAATCTTTGCTTACTTGTTGACCAAGCTATTCCCTGTGGGATCGATACCCAACCCAGTTGGGTTATATATTTGACAACGACCATTTTACACTCCTACGAGAGCTGTAGATTGAGCGTTATCAATTTCCAACTTTCAAAGGCTAAAAAATAAACTAAGTCTGAATACTTAGCTAGAATTTTTTAAGTCTGGGACCCCTTAACAAGCTTAAAGGACTGATTTAAGCTAAAAATTTTGCGGGGTCTTACAAAATAGTTAATCATATTTTTTATATGTTTTCAGGTATTTTAAATTATTGACTATTATAATTTATAATACTTTTTTACATAATTTTTAAATAATATATGTTCTACCTTATCCCAACTTTTGTGGTATTGATACAATTTCATCAGTCAATTGATTTTTTAAACATTTTAAGTTGTTAGTTATTATGATTTATAATATTTTTCCTCATATCCCAATTTAAGTGATATTGATATATTTTCGAGAGTCAACCAAATTTTATGTCTTTTTAATATTTTAAGTCGTTAATTATTGTACTTTATAGTACTTCTTACATAATTTTTTTAAAATATATAATAAATTATGAAGAAAAGTAAGATAAAAAAATAAAACAAAGAAAAAATAAAAGGTAGGCAAAGGAATGACCAATGAAACTATGTCAAAGCAGACATGTTGACCTGCTCCCCTTTGCACAATTTTATTGGCCCCTTTTCTTTTATAAGTAAGTAGAAAAATTTATGTATTATTCCTTCTTAACAAATAAAAAAGATATATCAGTTATAATATATATATATATATATATATATATATATATATATATATATATAATATGTATTAAAAGTATGAAGACCCTTAGAAAAGTGGTTTGAACTTTTTTAACCTTCATTAAAAGATTCTTCTTTAGACAAAACTGTTTTTTCGCTAGTTTTTAATTTATTATTTAATTATTTTTTACTATATTAACTAGACTTCCTAAAATATATAAGACTCTTAAAATATATGGCAGGAGAATTTATTAATATTTCTTTTCTACTAGACTTCCTAAAATGTATGGGACTCCTAAAATATATGGTAGGAAAATTAATTAAGGAAATACTTTTATAAATATTGAGATGTATGTTAAACTAGAGAACAAACCGGTTTGCCTATTGGGAGAATATGATTGATGCTCATCTAACTTGATTCGATTGCATGTCTAGATTGGTGGATACTTGATTTTCCAACCCTCAACTTCTTCACTGTTTTTGTCAACATAATAGAATTCAACATGTGTGTTATATATATATCTTCTTTGTTTTCATTCAAAATCATTCTTTAGGATTAAAATTTTTGCTCAGACAAGAATTAGTTGGATCAAAATCAAAGTTTTGTGATCACTATTATATTTCTTTTCATAGTTTATAGGTCATAGATGAATTTCGGTTGGTTTTGAAGAATTTCTTGTGTAAAAGTTAGGTTAATTGTATTATTTTGATATCTTTATTATTTTATTATTTTATTTTAATTTACAGATGCTAGATGAATGTGGGTCGACTTTGAAAATTTTTTAGGTAAAAGTTAGGTTTAATTATATTATCGTAATATCTCTTTTTAGTTTGTTATTTTGTGGTGGTTTAAAGTTCGTAGATGAATATCGATCGAGTTTGAGAAATTTTTGTGTGTAAAATTTAAGTTTGATTGTATTGTTTTGATATCACTTTTATCGTATCATTTTGTTGAAATTTACAGGAGAAAGATAAATGTTGGTCGGCTTTGAGTAATTTTTTTATGTAAAGGTTAAGTTTAGTTGTATTATTTTGATATCTTTATTATCGTATTATTTTGTTATTGTTTACAGGTGGTAGAAGAGTATCAGACGACTTTGAGAAAATTTTTATGTATAAATATTAGATTTAATTGTATTATTTTGATGTCTCTATCATTGTATTATTTTATTGCAATTTACAGATGGTAGATGAATGTCGATCGATTTTTAAAAATATTTTTCGTAAAGATTAGGTTTAATAAATAAATTCTCCATCTTTACATACTCAAAAGATATTAAAATTAATTATTATATTCATCTTTATTATTTAAAAAAAATCATATTTAATGTAATGTTTGAATACATTAAAGTGAGGTACGCGCGCAAGACGCGTACACCTAAACTCGTATATATATATATATATATATATATATATATATATATATAAAAGTTGCATTAAACAAGCATTGTTGAATCCCGCAAAAGGTAGTAAAAGAAAAGTTAGAAATTTATCACTATTTTTCCTCCGTTTTAGCATTCTTCTAATTTCTTCTTCAAATATTATTAACTCAAGTCATGAATTTCAGCCCAAAGTTCACGAAATCAATAAGTAATGTATCCTCGAATAAATTAAACTTTTGCAATAATCAATTGTTAAACGTTACGGTAGTAGAAAATGTGAACTTTATGTAAAGTCCAACTATATTCCAAGAATTTTTGGGGAACTTTATGTAAAGTCCAACTATATTCCAAGAATTTTTCTCCAAAGTTTTGAAGTCTACTTGGTAAGTAATGAAACGCTAATTAACATATGATACGAGCCGATAAGAGAGCACGAAAGTTATTCGAACACGATCACATGTTAGTAAAAATACTTGCGAAGAGTTTGAAGTATATGCATTGTACGAAGCTTCGAAAAAACAAAGCACAAAAAATTGGTTGCGAATTTGGATATTTAAGAGGCGTGACACTCAATGCAAAGCACAAAGTAAAGTGAAGTCCTAAAGTTGTTCATGTCGCGCCCCAATTACACATCATTAGCACCTAAAGCACTATATACCCGTTCAACAATCAATTTATTGATTTTAATGTGAGTGTTACAATCTCTATGAATCCTCTGATTTGCCTTTTCAAATACAAATTCAAGAGCCTAAAGCTTAATCTTGAATTTGAACTTGATTTGCGGACTTGAGGGACTTGATCTTGACTTGTGCTTGAATTCAAGAGCTTTTGAGCTTGTTCTTGAATATTGTGGTCTTGATCTTGAATTTTGATGAACTTGATTTGAATGCTTGAGCTTTTTAGAGAAATTGCGGGGTTTGATCCACGAGCTTTCTTTTGCTTCTTGTTAGAGTTCTGGGGTCTCTTTTCTGAATTATGAGACCCCTATCTATAGTTGTGGAAAGGGAAGAGTCATGATGAAGATGGACTTCCTTTGACTAGTCAAATTCAAGTGACGTGGCGCCTTTTATGGGCTTTGATTTTATTGGGTCTACTGCATCATTTTGATATATGGCATGGTCCTATTGGCTCCTTCACTTGACTTACCATGTCACGTCATTTCACACGTGGTGCTTATTTGGGCCTCTAGAATATGACAATATATTGAACTTAGTAAAGTGGGCTCATTATTTGTAGCCCAAATTAATGGGTTAACCTAATAAAGATTGGACTTTAATTAAATCCAAACATATTTGGACTTAAATAATTAATTCAATTATATTAATCCGAAATATTTATTTGGGACTAGTATATTTTGAATTTAATATAATTCAAATTTTGTATGAATTTTAATTTAATAAAATTTCATTGTCTACAAATTGCCCCCTACTTTAAGACTAGTAAGAATATTTAGATACTTGAAGACTAGGTTTGAAGTATTAACGAAGTATTGCCTTCTTTTTCGTAGGAGCGACACTTTCTTTATTTGAAGTGGAGAGAGGCTTCTTGGTGGCGACTTTTTCGACAGTCACCGCAACCTTCTTAGATGCAAGATCGTCACACTTGATCTTGGTGACATCTTCAACCCTTTTCTCATCCACAACATGATTCTTTAAGTAGAATTTTGCATCGGCAAAATGTGACTCAGCTTCAGTGAATGGATTGTCATCGGTAACTATCTTTCTTTCCACTCTGCCTTCAAGGTACTTTAAGCATTGATAGTAAGAGTACGAGATAATTTTATTCCCGTGCATCCAAGGCCTACCAAGCAATACATTGTATGAAGTTTTGACATTGATCACATGCATCAATGGGTTTGATTGAAAATCATCCATACAAATCCGCAACTTGACACATTCCATGGCCCTCTGGCCCCCTTGGTTGAAGCCTTGGATCATTGTACGACTTTCGTCTAGTTCGCTAGTAGCGATGCCAAGTTCGTTCATCGTGCGGATAGGCAAGATGTTGACTCCAGATCCCTCATCTATCAATATTCTATAGATCTTCTTTCCTAGAATTTGACCCACCATATATAAGGGACGTTATGTAGGGCCTCACCAGGCAGAAGGTCGTTATTTTTTAATATGATTTTTGTATCACACACATGTGTCTTTTCGCCAAGAGTTTCAGCAAGCTTTCCGGAAGGTGAAGGAACCTCCATGGGTAGATTCTCACCCTTTGCCCCCTCTTTGGCGGTATTAAAACAAGATGCCTCAAGGTTGACTTGGGTAGTCTTTACACGAAACCAACTCGGTAAGAATTTCTCTAAAGTCACCAAACGCCGAGGTTTTTGGTGGTGAAGCTCCGTCATCCTCATCTTCTTTGGGAATTCAACCAACTTCTGTTTCCTTGCTTTTTTTACCATTCTCCTTCTGGTTAGCTACTCGGACGACTCCTTTCGTAGACTCATCCTCCTGCGTTTGCGCCTCGTTACCAGAGTCCAACCTTCATTATTGCCTTCGTCAACTGAAGATCTATCAGGCTATAATATTTTCTCATTCTGCTCTTCGACACATATTTGGACTGGGTCGAGCGAGCCAAAAGTAATAGAGATTTGATGAGAACTGGTCGTCTCATTGTCGAAGAAGATCTTCTTCTCTTTTGCTAGTTGCATGACTTTATCTTTAAAGACAAAACACTTTTCCAGAGGATAACTTACGAGCCTATGATATTTGCAATAATTAGGGTCATTGGTCCATCCTGCTTCATTGTGATGCTTCATCTCTGGGAGTTCAATGAGCTTATTCTTAAGGAGTTCATCAAAAATCTCAGTAACATCAGAATCAAGAAAGGGATATTTCTTTTTTTACATCTCCTTTAAAGTTTTCTGATTCGGACGTGCTCCAGAAGTCGTCTTCACACTTTGCTTCTTGCTTACCTTTGTGGTGACCTTTACAGGAGACACATCAATATTTATGGACTCCTTGTTTTCATTTTTGGGGATAAACTTGCCCAATCTTTTGGGTTTCTGCTTATCCTTTCCCCTTCGAGGTTCATGAATAGGCGCTGCCCTCTTTTTAGTAGAAGACATGCTCAACTCCATATCGTGAGCACGGATAGCTAGCTCTTCAAAGGATTTAGGCTTAATGTCTTTCAAGATGTATAGAAGCTCCCAGTGCATTCCTTGGATGCACATCTCTATTGCAAGAAGCTTCACTGAGCCTGTCTTTGCAGTTTAAGCTCGCATTTCTCCATCTATTGATAAAGTCGATGACTGGCTCGTTCTTTCTTTTGCTGAGTATTTGTGAGATCTATCATGCTCAACGTACTCCTTGTGTTGTAAAAGCTATTTAGGAACTCATTTTCCAATTGCTCCCAACTATTGATGGAGTTAGGCTCGAGATTCGTATACTAATCAAAGGCGTTTCCCTTTAGGAAACGAACAAACTGTTTGACAAGATAGTCACCGTAAGTTCCAGCATTATTACATGTCTCAACAAAGTATACGACATGTTGTTTTGGGTTACTTTTGCCCTCAAATTGTTGAAATTTGGGGATTGATAGCCCACAGGCATTTTGAGGCTATCTATCCTTGTAGTGTAAGCCTTGGCATATGCAAGAGAAGATTTGGTGACAACATCATACTTATCTTTGAGGGTCCCTTCAATGAATTCCCTCAATTGCCCAATTGGGATCATTCCCTCAGAAGAAACTTACACCTTTTTAGTTGGTGGTGTTTGTTTTACAGGATTTTGTCTCATGAACCTCTGGAGTTTTTTCAGGTGCATGGCCAGACTCTCCGTCTATCAGACCTTTCACCCTATCCACCATCTTATCAATTCGAGCATTTTGATTCTAACATATTTGGTTAGTCCATCAATTACCTTTGCTAGATTCACAAGCTACTCCACCATAGATGAGGCATTAGTTACCATCGCTTGTATAATCACTGAAGATGTTGGAGAGTAGCACAGATTATCGCACAAGTTGATCTTTGAAGTGTTCAACTCATGCGGTGTAATCGGAGATAACGCATTTATTGAACAACCATCGCTCTTTGTGCCAGAGTATTTGGAACCAAAATGCTCAAGTAGAGCTAGAGTCTTCTTAAGCGATTCTGCCACATTGCTTCCTCCTTCTAAAGCACTTGCATTGGACTTCGTTCCTTTTGGGGTTGAAGATCCAAAAATTGGAGTTAGCGCGGACGACACTGGATGTGTTTGTTATCCTAGCAAGCCTGCCTTGCTCCTTGTAATAGCTCCTAAGCTTCCGAAAGTAACACCAAAGATGCTTTCTACTTCAACAGAGAACTTTGAATCAGTAGCCTTGGAAGCAGTTGATTGAGAGTTGACCTTCTTGAAAGTCATTTTAATATTGTTGAACTTTGCATTTGGAAAAGTTGAGATGAAAGGTAGAGATTGTCCCACTGGGTGTGCCAAAATTTGTTGGACAGTAAAATTCTCGAGACCAAAAATAAATAATTCGAGACAAGAAAAATATATTGCAACAATTAATTTATTGATTTCAATGTGAGTGTTACAATCTCTATGTATCCTCTGATTCACCTTTTCAAATATAAATTCAAGGGCCTAAAGCTTAATCTTGAATTTGAACTTGATTTGCGGACTTGAGGGACTTGATCTTGACTTGTGCTTGAATTCAAGGGCTTTTAAGCTTGTTCTTGAATATTGTGGTCTTGATCTTGAATTTTGATGAACTTGATTTGAATGCTTGAGCTTTTTAGAAAAATTACGGCGTTTGATCCACGAGCTTTCTCTTGCTTCTTGTTAGAGTTCTGGGGTCTCTTTTCTGAATTATGAGACCTCTATTTATAGTTGTGGAAAGGGAAGAGTCATGATGAAGATGGATTTCCTTTGACCAGTCAAATTCAAATGACGTGGCGCCTTTTATGGGCTTTAATTTCATTAGGTCTACTGCATCATTTTGACATGTGGCATGGTTCTATTAGCTCCTTCACTTGACTTGGCATGCCACGTCATTTCACACGTGGTGCTTATTTGGGCCTCTAGAATATGACAATATATTGAACTTAGTAAAGTGGGCTCATTATTTGTAGCTCAAATTAATGGACTAACCCAATAAACATTGGACTTTAATTAAATCCAAGCATATTTGGACTTAAATAATTAATTTAATTATATTAATCCGCAATATTTATTTGGGACTAGTGTATTTTGAATTTAATATAATCCGAATTTTGTATGAATTTTAATTTAATAAAATTTCATTGTCTACAGTAAGCACATACATATTTTACCACCAGAAGTTTCAAATGCTTAATGGAACGTCATTTTCGCATTTATCATCCAATACCTCTTTTCCTTGTTGCGCATTGCAGGTTTATCCCAAGTTATTACTATCAACTTGAATTGCTAATAACACATCTTTAATGGTACATATATTTTAATTAAAAAAAAACAAAACTCAATACAAAAAAGTAAGAACTCTTAATTTAACGTTATATATTTGTGTAAATTTAATGTCAATATAGTGATATGTATAATACTCTAATTTAAGGATAAGTTAAATTCATACTTGAACATATATCATGACCTGAGGTGTTAATTTACCTACTAAATATCACCCGTTTCACCCAAGAGCCCCGCACCACAAGTTATTTTTTATCTAAATTATGAAGTAAATAAGCTTCTAAATACTGTATTTCATTAGTTACTTTTTCATGACATTGGCTTGTCACATGAGTTTGAATTTCATGTTTTCATATAGAAAAGAAAGTATAAATATTTCATTTACTAAACTCTCGGTAATAAATATTGCATCTTTAGAATTGCAACCCTAAATTATGTTATTTAACGGAAGAAATCACCTACACGACATAAATCATTTCTTTTAAAAAAATTCAATTAAACGATGCAAATCGTATATAATCATTCAACGAATAAATAATAGTAATATAATAACATTATTATTATTATTATTATTATTATTATTATTATTATTATTATTATATTTAAGTTTTATTGCTCCCTCCCTCCTCCTCCTTCACGTAGGTAAAATTTTTATGCGAAAAAAAAAAAAGCCTAAGTTAAATAAGGAACTTAATTAATTTAAAAGCTAAATAATGTATAATATTGACTTCTTTTAAAAAATAATTCTAAACCAACTTCGGAAAAAAAAAAAGAGGTCGTAAAATCAATTTTGGTATTTAAAAAAAAAAAAGAGAGAGAGAGAAAAGTCCTAAACATATAAAGTAAACGTGGCATGTACTAACATTCGATAATTTTTTTTAATAAGTAAAATTTACTTGTGTACTCCCTTTTTTTTTGGTTAAAAAGAAAAATGTGTACTTTTTCAATTTTTCCTCCTCCTCTTACCATATATTTTAGGACTTCTTAATTATTAATTTTTCTAATAATTCTTACTATATATATTTATTGTGACCATATATTTTTGGACTTTTTATTTTTTAAAACTTACCATATATTTTAGAACTTTTTAATTAAAATATTATAAACAATACCATTTTTGCTTTGTAATTTAAAACATTTCTAAGGCCACACTATTAATATAGTAGTTTAACCGCACATGCCTCGCACATGTAACATTAAATTATTTAAAATTAAATGATTTTATCTGTTGCGATGATTTTTAATAAAGTGCAAAAGTTCATATCACTTTTCAAAGATCTTTGACACTTTAACATAATAATGTAAACATAAACATGGATTTTACTGTAAGCGCGTGTATATTTTACCACCAAAAGTTTTAAGTGGTTGTGAATCATCACCTTTTGCATTTTTCATGCAGTAGCTCTTTCCATTGCAGATGCTAGAGACTAAGAGAGACACATCAATTTAGACCATATTTGTAGTATGATTATTTTTCTCTTTTTTTTTAATATTTAAAATCTTTCTTTATTTTAAAGTTAAATCTTTACAAAATTATTAATTACATTCGTATTACGTACTTAAAACTTTTAAAAATTTGTTACTTCTTAAACTTTTCTTATTGTAACGCTTTTATATTTATTTTATATTTTTTAAATCTTCTTAAAATTAAATTTATTGAATTAGAATTCTTAAACTAATGAAAAAATGTATTTAGTTGTCATTAATTCTGATGACTTCTAATAAGGAAAAGTTTTACCATAAACATATTTAATTAATTTTTAACTTTAAATTTTAGAAAATAGTGAAAAGACGATAATAAGGAAAGATTTACCATAAATATATTTAATTAATTTTTAGCTCTTAAATATTAGTAAAATAGTGAAAAAATGATTTTGTCTAAAGCAAAGACTTTGAATGAAGCCCTTCACACTTTTAACTAGTTTAGCCTCACGTGTCTCGCACGTGTAAAGTTTGATTATTTAAAATTAAATGATTTTATCCATTGAGGAGATTTTATGTAACGTTTTTATATTTATTCTTAATTTTTTTTAAATCTTCTTAAAATCAAATTTAGTTGATTTAGAATTCTTAAACTAATGGAAAAAGAATTAGTTTTCATTAATTCTGATGACTTTTAATAAGGAAAGATTTTACTATAAATATATTTAATTAATTTTCAACTCTTATATATTAGGAAAAATAGTGAAAAGACGATTTTATCTAAAGCAAAAAAATTTACTGAAGGGTAAAAAATTCAAACACTATTTTTAAGGTCCTTCACACTTTTAATATAGTCTAGATATAGATTATAGATCAGAAGACTGGAGTAGGAATATTTTTAAAGAAGTAATTTTTAAAAGAAGAAGTATATTGGGTATGTGACATGTTAGTACACGTTAGAACGAACAAGCTGGCAATCAATTTAAGGAACCGAGTATGTATTACGATTCAATTAAATTGTGATATTTTAGTAGTTTTCTCGAGATAAACTACAAAAATGATCCTTATAATGAGTGAATTTGTTTTTTTGTCCATCATAAGAAAGATTTTACAAAATTGATCTCTAATTTTTTTATATAGCACAATTAGTTATTTGTCCTCAGTATCTCAAATATTTCTAAACAACTTCATACTTATTTATCTTTCAAACTTTTCTTTTTTTTTCTTTTTTCTTTTACTTTAATTTTTATCTTTTCTTTTACCCCCTTTTTTTTTTTTTTAAGTTTCTTAATCCTTAATGTTTTTCCTTTTTCTCCTCTCAACTTCTATTTTTTTTTTTTACAAAAATTCTCTTTTTTATTTTATTTTTTTAGTTTTAGTTTTTTTCAACCCTTACTTTTTTTTCCTTTTCTCCTCTCAACTTTTATATTCTTTTTAAAAAAAAATTCCTTTTCATTTTTTTATTTTTTTCTCTTTTTTTCTTTTTTAATTTTTCTTAATCTGGATTTTTGTTTTGTCTCTTTTTTTTCGTTTTTTCTCAACCTTTATTTTTTTTCCTTTTCTTCTCTCAGCTTCTATATTTTCTTTATTTTTATTTTTATTTTCTTTGATTTTTTTTTTAAATATTTTTCTTCTTTTTTCGCAATTTTTATTATTTTTTTCTTCAATTTCTTCCAATCAAGTTACACACCATAAGCAAGAGTTGACACTACCACATTGTAAAGACAAGATTTATGACTTTCAAACAAGAAGTAATGTTTTATGGATAAGAGTTGACACTATCACATTATGTTTTGATTTATGAGATGTTCTATAACTCTTACATTAAAGGCAAGACTTAGATCAAGGACTTTCAAACAACAAATTATACCCCACGGGTAACCATATTATGTTTTGATTTATGAGATGTTCTACAACTCTTGCCTTAGAAGCAAGACTTAGCTCAAGGACTTTCAAACAATAAATTATTCTCCACGGACAAGAGTCGATACTGCCACGTTATGTCTTCATTTATGAGATGTTCTACAACTCTTGCCTTAGAGGCAAGACTTAGCTCAAGGACTTTCAAATAATAAATTATGTCCTATAGGCAAGAGTTGACACTATCACGTTATGTCTTCAATTATGAGATATTCTACAACTCTTACCCTAGAGGCAAGACTTAGCTCAATGACTTTCAAATAATAAATTATTTTCCACGAACAAGAGTTGACACTACCACGTTATGTCTTCATTTATGAGATGTTCTACAATGCTTGCCTTAGGGGTACGACTTATTCCAAGAATTTTCAAACAAGTTACGTGCATTGGGCAAGAGTCAACACTAACACATTGTGCTTTTCACTTATGAAATGCTTTATAACTCTTGTCTTAGAGGTATAACTCAACCCAAGGACCATCAAACAATAAGTTATGCCCTATGGGCAAGGGTTGACACCACTATATTATCTATTGATTTATGAGATGCTTTATAACTCTTCCCTTAGAGACAAGACTTAGACCAGGGGCATTTAAGCAACAAGTTGTGCCCTATGGACAAGAGTTGAAATTACCATATTGTGTTTTAATTCATGAGATATTCTATAACTCTTGCCTTAGAGGCAAGACTTAATCCAAGGACTTTCAAATAACAAGTTACGCTTCATGGGTAAGAGTTGACACTATGATCAAATTATGTTTTGATTTATGAGATATTTTATAACTCTTGCCTTAGAGACAATACTTAGCCCAAGGACTTCTAGACAACAAGCTACGCTCCATGAGCAAGATTTGACACTATCACATTATGTCTTATTTTGTGAGATGTTTTATAAATCAAGGACTTTTAAATATTAAGTTATACCCCATGGGTAAGAGTTGACACTACCACATTATGTCTTGATTTATGAAATTCTCTTTAACTCTTGCCTTAGAGGCACGAATTTGTTCAAGGACTTTTAAACAACAAGTTATGCCCCATGGGGGCAAGAGTTGACACTACCACATCGTGTCTTGATTTATGAGATATTATATAACTCTTGCCTTACAAGCAAGACTTAGCCAACAAGTTATGTCCATTAACAATAGTTAACACTATCATATTGTGTCTTGATTTATGTGATGCTCTATTAGTCTAATCTCTAAGACAAGACTTAGCCCAAGAACCTCCCAAAAGTACAAGTCATACCCAATGGACGAGTGTTAACACTACCATATTATTTTTGATCTATGAGATGTTCTATAACCCTTGTCTTAGAGCAAGACCTAACTCAAAGATTTTCAAACAGCAAGTTATGCTCCACAAGCAAGACTTGACACTACCATATTATGTCTTGATTTATGAGTTATTCTATGATTTGTAGCTTAGAGGCAAGACTTATCCCAAAGGACTTCCTAACAACAAGTCATACCCTTAAATTTTCTTTGATTTCAAAACAAGAAGATCTTTTTGCGGATTATCTAACTTTTTATTTATTAGCAAAATATAATAGAAGTTGAAAAAAATAGAACAAACAAAATAGAAAATAAAAAAAAAGAGATTGAGAAAAAAAAAAAATAAAGGTTAAAAAAAAAGAGAAGAATAAACAACAAAAAAAGTAAAATAAAAAAGATTGATAGAAACAAACACGAGAAAAAAAAATAAAAATAAAGTTTGAGAAAATGAAAAAGAAAAATAAGAAATAATAAAAAAAATAATAAATAAAGATTGAGACTAATGAATTTAAAAAAGACAGAGAAATGAAGAAATAAATAATGTTGAGGAAAAAAAATGAGAAACAAAGTAATAGAAAAATAAAAGTTGAGACAAATGAATTAATAGAAGAAAATAAAATAAAAGTTAAGGTAAAAAGGATAAAAATAAAATTAAAATAGAAGTTGATAGACAAATGAGAATGAAAAGTTTAAAAATATTTGAGGTGTAAAGGGGCAAAAATGTAATTGTACTATACATAAAAAAGAAGGAAGCCTAGACTTTAAAGATTTTTCTTATTGAGGTAAAAAATTCAAAGCCACCCACTTTTGGGGTCATCCATGAATTTCCTGGTCTTCTCGTGAGTCATAAAACTTTAATAATTGGAAAAGGATAGCCACTGGTCATTTTAAAAATAAATGGCCAGTATTTGATATTTTGCCAAAAAATAGTCAACCGATTAAATTATTTTCGCATTTTTCCTAATTTGGGTCATTTTGGTTCATGTAGTTGAGATAAAGTTTATATACCATATTAATACAGTCCATATACAATAGTGATATAATTCTTAAGAAAAAAATAAAGCAACCTTTTCCAACTTGGGTCATTCGGCCCTTTTCTAAAAATATTTCAGTTCTTTTTGGCTATAAATTTTTTAATTGAAAAATATTCTACTTTTCTTTTGTTGTTTAAAAATAATAATTAAATATAATTTTATAAAAATGATATAATTGTTATATAGAATATATATCTATATAAGATATATGTATAAAAATTGTATAGTTCTATCAAATATGTATATGTATAAAATATATATATAAAAAAATGTATCAAAAATGTATAAAAATTATATAATTATTGTATAAAATGTGTAAAAAAAACTGTACAATTATTGTATAAATTATGTATCAAAACTTTATAATTTTCGTATAGAATACTTGTATGTATAAGATATGTATAGAAACTGTATATAACAAGCCAACAAATTGAAATGGCTAGAAAATGAAATTTAAATTTCATGACCATTTTCATGGAATTAATTTTGACCGAATGGCCATTTCTGTACTTTCCCTTGGGAAATGGAAAAATATGGTCTCTCGGCCAAACAAACAAAAAGGGAAAGGACATGGGCTGGCCACTTTAAAAAAGAAATAACCCATAATTTGAAAATGTGGACAATTGGAGCCAGTCGACCCAATTTATTTTACTCTTTTAGCCATTTGACCCAATTTATAACAATTGAAGTCAGTCAGTCGTATGCAGTCTTTATACCCAATTGATACACTTTTATACTACATTGATACACTTTTAAAAAAGGAGAGAGGGGATCCTTATACCCAATTGCTACTCTTTTATATCACATTAATACATTTTTATAACAAGAGAGAAGGGGAACCTATGCATGCATATGCAGAGTCCATATATTCAATTGATATTCTTTTATACTAGATTAATACATTTTTATACCACATTAATACAGTATATACACCACGTAAATACACCTTTTACGGAGAAAATATATGCAAGTATATACAGTAGCTATACCAAATTGATACAGTACATATAGAACATTCATACACCTTTTCAAATGGATGGATAGAAATCTGTGCATGTTTTTATGTACATATAGCACATTCACTGCTATACTCTACAGTCTATTTTCCCTTCTCGACACTTCAAATGTTCCAATATAACAGCTCCACTGATTGGTTACCTGAACTCTCTCTTATAGGGGGAATTCGATTTTCAACCTTGTAATGTCCTTACCATTTTCTTTTTTAGAAAAAGATCACTATATAAGTTGATGACAAAGTTGATTAGCAGAACAATGTCTACCTTCTACCGCAAGCAAAAGCAAACTTTTTCATTTTTTGTTTGTTCTTTTTGTTGTTGTGGACAAGAAACATGAAATAGATCTTTTTTTCTAGCAATTTTGATGGATTAACATGAACAAGCAGATCGGTTATTACTTTTTACAGCAAGTAAAATAGAGCTCACTATTTATTTATTGGAGTAGTTACATTTGACTGAACGGTAAAGAGAACTCTTTTTTTCTATTAAGTTGCCAAGAAACGTGAACAAGCAGATCACTGTCTACTTTCTTTGGCGAGAAATTGAAAGAATTTTGCAGTAGAGGTAATGGAGAAAAGGGGGAGAAAAAGATGAAATAGTACACGGTTCATTTTGGGAGTGGCTATTCATTGGGTATTTAATTATGGGTGTTATTTTTATGGTATTATTTTATTTTAGGTGTCATTTTTGTTTTTTTCCCCCAAACAAAACCCAACAAAAATGGCCCATGAATACAATTTGCACATTTTAGGCATTGTAGATGTTCATTTATTCTTATTTTGTTTTGGTTTTCACTGTTTTTTTCTTCTACTTTTTTTTTTCCAACTGCAATCGTTTTTACAAGAAAACTTTTTGGGGGCTGCTTTTTTTTAGAAAAAATTATTACAACTCTCCTTTTAAAAAGAATCATTTTCTATTTTTTTTTAAAAAATAGTCTATTAATTATATTATATTGGTACAATATATATGTATATATATGTATATATATGTATATATATATATATGTATGTATATATATATATATATATGTACATATGTATGTATGTATGTATACAATACAATCGTGATAGTATTATTTTTGTACAATGATGATATAGTTTTAGTGCACATCTTATACATATACATACTTTATATAACAATGATACAGTTTTTATACATATCATATATTAAAAAAATATTCTATACAATAATTATACAGTTTCTATATGCATTCTAACAACCTTTAGCTACAATTATTATTTAGATACTAGTTTATACAACAACTATATAGTTTCTATATACACATTTATACAGTTCATAATTATATTTTATACAACAACTATACAGTTTCTATACACATAGACTGTGTATAGAAAATGTATAATTATTGGAGGGTAGAATATACGTAGTTCGTACTCCTACCTCATATGTGAGGTAGAAAGGCTATTTTCAATAGACCCTCAAGAACAAGTATAGTCCTGAAAATGATATAAAAGGGGGTACAATACAAAAAAGAGCAACACAACAACAAATAGTAAATTAATAATAATAGAACAAAATAATATTACAAGCGATCTACCCAAAACAACATATATCAACAAGAGTCCAAGAACAAAAAATAATAACCGATCTACTTGAAATAATATATATCAACAAGAGTCCTACTAGCAAAACTACAGTCACACCACTATGGCTACTAATTAATAAAGACTACACTCATACCTAATAACAAGCATAAATGCACTCGACCTCGTAACCTTCTACCTTAATTCGCGATCGCCACACCTTTCTATCTAAAGATCATGTCCTTGATATGTCAAAATCATGTCATATCTTATCTAATCAACTCTTCCAAATATTTCTTTAATCCACCATCTATCTTTTTGTCACGATCCAAACTAGGGTCTGGCCGTGACGAGTATCTCAAGTCCACCATGGATCAGAGATCATCCCCTTAACGCAACCTCAAGAGCACAATAATAATAATAGTAAGAACAACGCGGAAGACAACTAAAAAGAAATAAGAAGATGAATGAATGACCCAATGAAACTAAGAGTCAAAACAATAACCAACCAACCCACATCTGTCCACAAAATAGCCTTTAAACCAGAATACCAAACAGGTCGGGACATGCCCCCGACCATAACCAAAAGAATCTAAAATTACTGAATCCAAAATTACTGACTCAAAATAAAAGAATATGGAAATGATAAGTCCTTTTGAAGTATGGAGGCTCACCACTTCACAGCTACTCGACGAACAATCTAATCCACCTAAGATTCATAAAGGTAAAAGAAGTATCTTCGAACCATATATTATAAAACGATGTAGCGTCCTAGGGTGGTCAGTGGGATAAGCATTGGCATGTAACTAAGGATAGGTATAAAATAATGCCATGTCCAAAACCAAACTAAACTTTATGCACACATTGTATATACATATATAAGATGCTGGGATAGGAAATAAGGTTTAAGCATGATATTTAAAACTATTATCCTGGACTGTGTAGCTCTAATCGTCCTAAGGGCACCAGTGGGCTATATGAGTCCAGCTTTCCCTGCTGAAAGGGCCCTAGTACGTGTTAGCCACACGAAATGAAGAAATATGAGGAAGGGCTAAATCCACCGAGGCTCCAACCATTTCAGAAAAATATATAATGTGTGAACTATACACACGGTCATAAAGACCCCCACGCCAGCAAATGTAGTTTCCAATATAGGTACCCCTGGGACCTCCACCTTCCACAGCGAACTAGACAAATCCTTTTAACGCCAAATTAAAATCATTTACACACATTCCAATCCATCAACCAATGAGTCTTTTAATTGGGCATTTACCGTTGGAATCGTCATATCAAATAAATTTAAGCTTGCAAGTCAATTCCATTATGCCATACCAAAAGCAATTAGCCAAATTGACTCTAAAGTTTCCAATTTAAAATCAATCCATGGCCTCTAAGGCCTTTCAAAACCAATTTATATTCCATTAACCTTTTATGCAATGCAAGGTTTCAAAAGTGAAGTAGATTATGTATATAACCATGTTTCAACACCAATTTCACGAGTTGGGTTGAGGTTAAATCCAATTCCAAACCATTGAACCATAAAATTTAGGGAAACCCATGTTCCCCATCCCAATTCCTACACCCATGCATTTATTTAGTTCAAAATCATGAGAATAAAGCATAAACAACCAATTCAAAACCATGAAAACTCAATTCATGAAACAACCATTCCAAATCCCTCAACCCATATTCAAAACCTAACAATTAAACCACATGGAAAATAATTTAACACATTCTTTTGTATAAAATTAGTTTAGGGAAGAGATAAATGCCTGAAAAACATAAAAACTTACAATCAGTTTGAAGTTTGGAGCTCGGATGATGAATGCATAGTGAAATCCTTGAATGTTCTTGGGTTTTTTGTTTGGGAGTGAAATAGGAGGATTTGATCTTTGAAAACTGATAGGAATGAGACTATTTTATGTTTAAAAGTCAAGGAAAAGGTGAAAAGACCAAAATCCCGTCACCTTAAGTGAAAAAACAAGACTGGATGAAAATTACACTTTGATGTGGCACACCAATATCGTAGAGGTTATCCTCCATGCCACGCCAATATAGCGGAGGGTAACTGATGATAGGCGGATTTACACACCTATATCAATATATTTTGCCCATATTTTAGCCTATTTTTGAGAACAAATTATATATTTCATGCACTTTTAGTCCTTTTTTCCTATAAATGAGCTAACGAACATGATTAGTAAAGTTTCAGGTATAAATGATGCAAAATACAGCATTTTATGGCTTACTTAACGCAAAAGAAAGCTCACGAACGAAGGAGAAGGAAGCTGGACGCCTAAAGGACCAAAACTGCTGCATGGAAAATCTGTCCCGGGCTAAAACAGCATTTCTGAAGACTTTGG
This sequence comes from Capsicum baccatum var. pendulum, assembly GCA_030864225.1. Taxonomy (NCBI): domain Eukaryota; kingdom Viridiplantae; phylum Streptophyta; class Magnoliopsida; order Solanales; family Solanaceae; genus Capsicum; species Capsicum baccatum. Next base: position 63,150,402 of record CM061559.1, read on the forward strand.
GGACTTACAGACACAAAGCTGGATTTTGACAATGATACATTAACCTAGTACAATTGGGTTATGTATTTCATTAGTTTATTTGGATTAGGAGAATGTTACATTAACCTAGTACAAATGGGTTAAGTATTTCCTTAGTTTAGTAGGATTTGGTTATTTATTTCATTAGCATAGTAGGAGTAGGATAGGAGTATTATAAATACCCTATCATGCTAGAGATTTTTAATTAAGTCCTCCCTTAGTGGAGGCAACTCCTCCCTTAGTGGAGAGATACATTCAACAATTAATCTTCTTCCATCCCTCTCTTCTTCCACCACAACAATTCTACAACTCTTCTAATCTTTTCATCAATTCTTATCTTCTATTCTTAAATTCCACAACAAGAGAATCGTTACTTGCTAAGGAATCACGCCACACGCCTATCACCTAAGCTACACGCCATTCACCAATATTGTGATATAATAATAATGCCAATCGTGATTTCCTTCGCATTCATGGGTAACTAAACTTCTCTGTTGGGGTTATGAAAGCCGAATGAGATACTATCTATTGCTGTGAGTTTGTGAGTTCGAGACACGTATATTGCTTATATCATTATTATCTTCATCTTAATGCAAATTCTTGTGGCTGCAGACGCATAGAATAACGCCAGTCTAACATTTAACTTGTTCGAGAGAAAGGTTATTTGTCTGGAAAAGAGATAATGTCAAGGTAGTAGGACACCCTTTCCTATTAAAAAGCTAGTGCCGTAACTGGACTAACCTCTTGGAGAATTCGTACCGTTAGACACGCTTTAAGCTCGAGAGAGTTAAAGTGAAATAGTCCTTGTTCAGGTCGAGAGACGCTTGGATTTACCATCGACTACAATTCTCTATAAGCAATTCCATGTCAAGACTCTACACACTCATAGCCAATAGAGACGTATACCTCAGAAGGTGGACATAACCCCAACGCTTCAATTCTCATTTTTGTCAACCTACGTAACAATCTCTCTTTCTTTACTTTATTATTTTCAGCTTTTGTTTACATTACTTTCACGACAAGACTCCCCCCTTCTTACGAGACTTGCACCAAAAGTTTAGTAATTTTGCTTACTTGTTGGCCAAGATATTCCCTGTGGGATCGACACCCAACCCAGGTTGGGTTCTATATTTGCTAACGACCGCTTTACACTCCCACGAGAGTTGTAGATTGAGCGTTATCAAAAATTGGCGCCGTTGCCGGAGAATACGAGTGTCAATCAAGTTTGTGATAATTACTAGACCCTTTGGTCAAAGATTCTCGTACTTTTACTTTTAGTTGTTGCTTTTGTTTTTTTTTAGGTTTGTTCAGTGCATCAATGGAGGCACAACGTGAAATCGAAAGGATGGCTGCTCAAGTGCATCAACAGAATATTGATAACCGTAGGCGAGTAACAAATCCTGACGATGAGGATCTGGGCGATGAAGAGCTACTAAACCCACAACATACTGCTGAAATGACGGCACCCATGCAAAGAAGAGATCATCAAGCGCGATTTAGGCCCGAACGCCGAGCTGTGCACATACCGTTTGATGATGATGATGATGATCTTGATGGATCTGGTGCCACAGGAGCTATTATTCTTCCTTCCTTAGCATCGGGAGCAAAGTTCAATATCACTAGCGCCATGATTCAGCTTTTGCAACTCAAGGGATTATTTGGTGGACTAGAAGGCGATGATCCGAATATACATCTGATCAACTTTATTTCTAGATGCAAGTCATTCGACAATCCTGGAGTTGGACAGAATGCAATTCGATTATGTCTATTTCCATTGTCTCTGTCTGGGGAGGCAACTATGTGGTTGAATGGGCTGACTCCTGATTCTATTACTCATTGGAGGCAATTGAAAGACGCTTTCCTAGAAAGATTCTTTCCGCCATCAAAAAAAGCACAATTGAGAGATGAAATCAGCAACTTTCGTCAGCTTCCCTCTGAAGCTCTCCATGAAACATGGGAGAGGTTCAAGACGAAGCTAATGCAATTCCCAAATCACCATATGACCAATGTCCACTTGATGGAGATATTATACAGAGCTTTGAATTCGGGGACTAAGCCAGTGGTTGATAATGCGGCTGGAGGATCATTTATGGACCTCACCTTTGGTCAAGCAAGCAATATGCTAGATCGTATGACGAAACAAAGTAGAGCTTGGCATACCAGGGATTCTGAGGTAGCAAGCCCCACTTTATCTATTGGCATGACTGCAGACCAACGAAGAAGAGAAGAAGAACGTGAGCAAGACATGGCGCACATGAAAACACAATTGGATCTTCTGACAAAGCACTTATTATCAAGGAAGACCGAAAAAGTAAAAGCTGTAGCACAAAAAGGAAGAGACGAATCTGATTCGGAAGAGGAGGCCAACTACTTGAACAATCAGGGGGGTTTCCGAGGGAATACCCAAGGAAACCAAGGTCGGAACTATTATGATAAATCTGGAAACAAAGACCAAGGTAGTTGGAAGAATAATAACGAAAAGAGTGGTTTGTACATTCCCCCTGGTAGACGTGATACCACCACATCTAATTCTGGGAGTATGGAAGACATGATGGCTAAGTTATTAAAAGGAGTGGAAGCAACGAGCGCAGGAGTGAAGGAGGTAATTGACGATTTGGCCTCCATGAAGCAATTAGTTGATTCTCATTCCACTTCTATCAAGCAAATAGAGCAGCAATTGAGCCAACTTTCAGCAGCATTTAATCAAAGAAAGGCTGGCACTTTACCTAGCGATACTGTGCAAAACCCAAGGAATGATGGGTCATGCATGGCCATAACTATCAGAAGTGGTAAGGTGCTGGAAACTTCAGCAAAAGGCAAGCAAGTGGTTGACGAAGTGGTACAGTTTGATATATGCAAAACAATGAAGCAGCCCAGCGATATGAATGAGTCATCTGTAGCTGATGTTCATTATGAGGATACGAAAGCATTATCTATAGAGAAACAACCTACTGTTGAGCCATTGTCTGTTGTGCCACTGAAAGTTGAGCATGAAGATAATGAAGGTTATGAAGAACTTATGAGTGCTCTAACAGAAATAGAGTCTTTTACTCCTAAGAAACCGGATTGTGAACTCAAGAATCGACCAACAGCGAATACTCCCTTTGACGAGCCACCGATGCTAAAATCGCAAGAGCTTCCCGATTATCTAAAGTATGTGTTCTTGGAAAGTAGAAATATACTTCCGGAGAGAGCAGATGATTTAAGTGAACAGCACGTAGAAGCTCTCATCTCTGCTCTGAGGAGATACAAGAGAGCTATGGGTTGGACTATTGATGATATAATTGGTGACTCTCCGGAGAAACGTATGAGCCGGCTCGAAAAAGATCACATGACCACAGGTAAGTCTCATTGTCGTCTAAATCCTTTCAGAAAATGATCCATCACTTACCTCGACGAAGTCTAAGTACTCGAGGTAACTACGTCGAGCCACGACAATAAATAAGGCGCTAGATGGGAGGCAACCCATCGTTTTATCATTTTATCGTTTTTCCTTTCATTCTAGTACTTGTTTTGTTTTATGAAAAATCCAAAAATAAGAGTCGTGCCACGACCAAAACTAAGGCGCTAGGTGGGAGGCAACCCATCGTACTAATCGTTTTCGTTTGGTTTTGAGCAAAAATAGGTGCAAGAAGTATTCAACGAGGAGATTGATTTCAATTGACGATTTGGACGCATTGTATGGTAAAGTTGGTAAGTTAGGAATGGTTATGTATAAGGCTATGGATTGAGCATTTCTCATGCCAAAATAGGCATCGAGAAAGGCTAGGCCTTGGTAAAACTAGGCCACGAACGATGCACAACCTATCCTATAGCCTAAGGTCTCGGAATCTAGTGTGCTATACACTATGCGCCGCCTATTCCTAGGTATGCTTTTGACTATGCGCCGCCTATGCTATGGCATTTGGTCTCAGTATCTCATATGCCATAGACTATGCGGCGCATATGTCTACATATGCCATAGACTATGCGGCGCATATATCTACATATGCCATAGACAATGCGCCGCATATGTCATGACTATGCTAAGTATTATGCGCCGCATATGTGGCATTTTTGTCTCCAAAACCGATTGTAAATGGGTCATAACCCGACCCATTCTCTTCCTATATAAAGGGGACTTAGTCTTGAAACATAACCACACTAAAAATTGACCTAAAGGCACCGCATTCCCTCTCCAAATCCTCTCAAAATCTTCTTCTTTTGCTCTTCCAATTCACAAAACCATCTCCACAAGCTTCAAGCAAGTAAGTACTCTCTTATTCTTCATTTATTTCTCGTAAGTACTACGTTGCTATGTCTATTATTAATTGCTAAATAGTATAAGATTGTTGATGATGTTCATGTGTTTGGATTGTTGATACAAAATCATGTGAGTGAACATGTACGTAGGAAAATCTTGACTTGTTTCCGACTTGAAATTGGTTTTAATAGCATTGTTATACTATTTGCGGAATTACTATGTCTATGAATAGTGCTTAAGATTGTTGTTTGGATACTTACATGTTAGACTATCCCGGCCATCGGGATAAGACTTATAGTGCCTACCGACATAAGAGGTTGTGATTGTTGTAAGAATAACTATTCCATGTGGTAACCCCTATGTAGTAGTGTTGCTATATCTACCATGATAGTAGTCCAATGGCTGCAAGTAAGTGATGCATTGCTGATTTTCTTGTCGGAATACAATCCTAAAACGTATGTCGACGAAATCTGAGTAATCGACCACTTTTGCTTCACTGATTTGTGTTAACAAAACTAAGTGTGGGGTGGTACCCCTACTGCTTATGTATAGATTGTATCCATTGAGATTGTGCTACCATTAACACTATTTCAAGTCTCAGGTACAATGGCACCTAAAGAGAGACAAGGCAAAGAAAAGGCTACCACTTCACAAAAAGGCAAGAAAAGAGGCCAAAGAGAGCAAGGAGAACCCTCCTCGATGCAAACACCTCGACTCACGCTTGGAATTAAGTGGGATACTTATGAGGAACTTCTAAGGATGACGACTCTGATGATGATTCCAATGCAAGGGGTATGACCCCAGACATAGAGGATAAGTCCGACCAACCAGGTTCCTCGTATTTATTTTCCACTGAGGACAGTGTCCCGACTAAGTGTGGGGTGGTGGTATTGCATGCTATACTTCTCTATTCGCATCTATGTTTGTTTGCTTTTGTTTCATTTTTGTTTCGTTTTGTTTTTTTAGTAGTAAAAAAATTTTTTTTCTAGCTTCGCATGAAACTATTTTTTATAGGCAGCATGAGAGTATAACAAGAGTATGTGTTATAATTGTGACTATTGAGACGTTTAGGCTCTAGTTGTGACTCATTATGTGATATTATGTGATTAAATTCCTTCACTTGTTGGGTCGAGAGTCTATATTACTTCCAATCAAGTCGACCATCTGCCTTGTGTGTGTGAGATAATAGTATATTCTATGTTTGTGGCTGATGCTAGAACTTGCCCGGTATGTATGCAAAGCGAAAATAAGGAGTGTAAGTTTAGGAGATGATTTAGGCATTTCTTTGGCAACCTATATTTGTTTACCTTCAGTTTTACCTACCCATGGACATCATCCTAGTCAAACCCTTTTGAGCCTTTAGCCTATTTCTTTGACAACCTTGTATGTAAGCCTAATCCACCGTAATTTGATCCAAATTCCTAAGTGCTTTAAAGTGAAAAAGTCATGTGACAACATAAGAGGAAATTGGTTGAGTATGATGCTTTAAATTGTAATGGTGCTTGAATGTGTTATGAAAAAGAAAGTGCTATCATAAGAGGTATGTTGTGAAAAGAAAAAGGAAAAGAAAGCTGAAAAGTGAGTTGTGCTTAAAATTGAAAAACAAAAGATGAGAACAAGGGTGGAAGAATAAAATAAAGAAAGGTTGAAAGAAAAAAGTGTCAATGATACAATGTGATGTATTAAAGTGCTTAGGAACTTAGTCACTATTTCTGGCCAAAATAGCTGATCCTACCCGTCCCTTAGCCTACATTACAACCATCAAAAGACCTACTTGATCCTAAGCTTAGCATTCTGACATTTAGTAGAGTACTGCATTAAGGGCAAGCCTATGGTCATCAGTTGCTACATATGAATTCTTTGCGAGAGTGAGAGCAAGGACATGTTGATACCCATGTTTGAAAAATATGCTATACTTGTGAGTGATTATGGGTACTATATTGTGAGACACACATGGTTGATGAGCTTTGGATAGTTGTATATGATTCTATGTACCTTAACGTTTGCATGCGATTTGATCACAATCACTAGTCTACGCTAGAGGTTAAACTGTTTCTACTTATAATCGGAAAACTACTCTTTGTTGATAATTGTTGTGCTTGTCTGGAAGAATGTTTTGTGTTGTTGCTGTGAAACCCTAAGTTGATGTTTAGAGGGACATGATATTTTGTTCGAGGACGAACAAAGCTGCAAGTGTGGGGTGTTGATGATAGGCGGATTTACACGCCTATATCAATATATTTTGCCCATATTTTAGCCTAGTTTTGAGAACAAATTATATATTTCATGCACTTTTAGTCCTTTTTCCTATAAATGAGCTAACGAACATGATTAGTAAAGTTTCAGGTATAAATGATGCAAAATACAGCATTTTATGGCTTACTTGACGCAAAAGAAAGCTCACGAACGAAGGAGAAGGAAGCTGGACGCCTAAAGGACCAAAACTGCTGCATGGAAAATCTGTCCCGGGCTAAAACTGCATTTCTGAAGACTTTGGGGACTTACAGACACAAAGCTGGATTTTGACAATGATACATTAACCTAGTACAATTGGGTTATGTATTTCATTAGTTTATTTGGATTAGGAGAATGTTACATTAACCTAGTACAAATGGGTTAAGTATTTCCTTAGTTTAGTAGGATTTGGTTATTTATTTCATTAGCATAGTAGGAGTGGGATAGGAGTATTATAAATACCCTATCATGCTAGAGATTTTTAATTAAGTCCTCCCTTAGTGGAGGCAACTCCTCCCTTAGTGGAGAGATACATTCAACAATTAATCTTCTTCCATCCCTCTCTTCTTCCACCACAACAATTCTACAACTCTTCTAATCTTTTCATCAATTCTTATCTTCTATTCTTAAATTCCACAACAAGAGAATCGTTACTTGCTAAGGAATCACGCCACACGCCTATCACCTAAGCTACACGCCATTCACCAATATTGTGATATAATAATAATGCCAATCGTGATTTCCTTCGCATTCATGGGTAACTAAACTTCTCTGTTGGGGTTATGGAAGCCGAATGAGATACTATCTATTGCTGTGAGTTTGTGAGTTCGAGACACGTATATTGCTTATATCATTATTCTCTTCATCTTAATGCAAATTCTTGTGGCTGCAGACGCATAGAATAACGCCAGTCTAACATTTAACTTGTTCGAGAGAAAGGTTATTTGTCTGGAAAAGAGATAATGTCAAGGTAGTAGGACACCCTTTCCTATTAAAAAGCTAGTGCCGTAACTGGACTAACCTCTTGGAGAATTCGTACCGTTAGACATGCTTTAAGCTCGAGAGAGTTAAAGTGAAATAGTCCTTGTTCAGGTCGAGAGACGCTTGGATTTACCATCGACTACAATTCTCTATAAGCAATTGCATGTCAAGACTCTACACACTCATAGCCAATAGAGACGTATACCTCAGAAGGTGGACATAACCCCAACGCTTCAATTCTCATTGTTGTCAACCTAAATAACAATCTCTCTTTCTTTACTTTATTATTTTCAGCTTTTGTTTACATTACTTGCACGACAAGACTCCCCCCTTCTTACGAGACTTGCACCAAAAGTTTAGTAATTTTGCTTACTTGTTGGCCAAGCTATTCCCTGTGGGATCGACACCCAACCCAGGTTGGGTTCTATATTTGCTAACGACCGCTTTACACTCCCACGAGAGTTGTAGATTGAGCGTTATCAGTAACCTCCGTGACACGACGATAACACGGAGGCTCACTGCCTCAAAGTTCCAAAGTAGCCTTGAACCCTTTCCAAAAATTTTAAAAATTTCCCAAATCACCCTTTTAACATCCCTAAACATAATTCAAGTCAAAATCGATATTACAAACACGCGAAAATTGAAAACAAATTGATCAAAATTTAAAGGGTTTTACACTTTCCTAATCTATCCATATCAAACTTCTCACACCTCATCACTGGGACATCTATGCATCTCCTTATCACTTACCTGAATTATCTCAACCTCACTTCCTATATCTTATCTTCCATTAAAGTCACTCCCACCTTATCTCGATGTCACAACCCAAAAACGTTTCTTGATGGCACTTATTGCAGCCCAACCTTGATAAGTAAGTTAATCACCCAAAAAAAGAAAGAAATTCATATTAAGTAACAATAATAAATAAGACTTTTAAAACGAAGTTAGACCAACTCAAAAACATAAATAAAGCAGAAATCTAGAAGAAATAACATGAAATCCCCAAAATCTGAAGTCATAAGTGTAGAGCATGTAAATATAACTCACAAATACTGAAAATATGAAAATTTATTTCTGAAAACAAGTGAAGACATATAAAAAAAGTAAGAGAAGGTCCAGAGTTAGCTCTGAAAACCCTAAAACACGCCAGTACCTCGATCACCACTCAGATAAGCACAAAATCAACTATTGTATCCTGTACTCGTACTCAGATCTATACAGAATGAGCACAGTAGGAGCGAATATGGTTCACTTATACTCAGTAGGTATCATAGAACGACTGGGCAAATCATGAAATAATATAAGTAAAATAACACTATGAGGAAGTCACCTGCAACCAAAAAAGTTTCCAAATGGTAGCTCACACTATCTCCACTAATAATTCTAATATAAATACTAAAATAAAAACAACACATATACACATAAAAAATACATAGAAGTACACATAATCAAGGAAAAATAAATAAATCATGAAAATATGTATGAAATGCAATGAGGATAGGATGAATGGTGAAAGTCATCGCATAACTTCATGTATACATCTACCGAGATTGAAACTCCCAAGATAGGACCCATTAGGGGTTCACAACCCATATACCATATCTCATATATCAAATTTAAACTGACATCTCCGGCTCATGTTCATGGAGAGTGTTTTATAAAAAAATAACTCAGTTTTTTCAAAACAGTGTTTCTCAATGGTATCGGTATCTCATGAATGCAATGAGGATATAATGCTCATAATCAAATCAATATGAAGATATCCAATCCATCCAACACATATAAGTGACCCAGAAATTAACTTAATATATCCACAATTCATGATTATCAACTCTAACTAGGCACCATCGGAATAAATATGCATGTAAGACATCATTAGTATCATATCAACCCCTAACTCAAGCATTTCTATCATGATAAAGGCAATAAATGCTCAATAAGGCCTATAAATAATAATTCAAGTCCCCTCATGGGCGTTATATCTAGAATAAAGATATTTCAATGCATCAATAAGGCCAATGATGTCAAATAAAACCTCCACACCGGCAACACGCAAAATCAAATATCACAAGTCAACGAAAAAAAAATATAACCCTCCACATGGACATACAACAGTAATAATTTTCTTGAAAAGTATGTTCCATAGTTATTTTTCCTAACCCATAGCATGCTTTACTATTTATTAACTATCTAACTCAATGTGGAAGAAGTTAAGCCATAACATACCTCAAGATGATAAAATCCAAGCCTAAAATGCTTCAACATAGAGATTTTTTTTCTTACAAACAGCCTTAGAATCAACTACAATATTCAAAAATAATATCTACATGTTAAAAAAAAGCTAATAATCCCATATTGCCCATATTTGAGCTGGTCTAAAACGGGTATGAAAAATGAGTTCAAAAATAAAAGGAACAAAAGTAAAATTTTATACTAGAAATATATTTTCCAAGGTTATAGGAGTCTAGATTTTAAAACCCATGCGAGGACGAGTTAAAAATGAGGACCAAATCGAAGAAAAACTATTTTTAAGATTTACTAGTAAAATCCTCAAAATTCTATTTTTAAACCATGATTAAAGAGTGATTTGATGATAGAAATCAACTAAAAGTAATGGAATTAATGTTTTGGAGTTTATCCATGCTCAAATGATGGATAAAAGACTACAAATCGCCCAAACTCAAAGCTGAAAGTAAAAAAATAGTAAAAAAATCAAGAAAAAGAGGTTATATACAGCGGTTTCCGCTTGAACAGCTACCACTAAAGTGGTACCAAGAGTGGTTAGCGCTTAAGTGATGACTGGCCACTAAAGCGGCTTCGCTTACGTAATTACTGATCACGAAAGTGGTTATCGCTTATGCTGTCTAACACGACCCGAACCGGGGCCATGTCGTGTCGGGTGCCTTGAGTCCAAACGTGATTGGAGACCACCCCCAATACCCAACCATAACTACCCTAAAACCTATGTCGGATAAATTTCGAACATATATCAAGATAAAATAATAAATACTCAAAGACAATAACAAAATCCATAACCATAACCAACCAATAATCCAATCAAATATCCAACAGGTGTCAGCTCCAATACCAATGCCAGTGCCAAGACTGACACCAATACAAACACCGCCTATGCCCAAGGTAGTCACACAAAGCCTCTAACCAAAAACAAAGAACATCCGATCGGGAATTGCCCCCGACCATAGACAAAACCAAAGTCCAAGAAACAAAAATAACATAAAGAAGTCCATATCAAGAAAGGGTGCCTTCAGAAGAATGGAATCTCACTACTTCTGTCTGACACATAGCTGTTCCCGAATTCAATCACTGAGTAGGAGTAGTATGGATGGTTTCTGCATTGCGTGGGGATATAATGAAGACGGGTTAGCGGGTAAATGCTAGCATGTAGTCGGGAATAAAGATAAAACAATGCCAATATTTAAAACCAAGTGCAATCACATTCATACATATCTATATTCCATGTCAGGAAAGGGAACCGGGTTTAGAATGCATTTAAAATCCTAACCTAGGTTGTGTAGCTTGACTATCCTAAAACCACCCACGGGCTATATGGGTCTAGTGTTACCCCCTGAACGGGCTCCAGTATGTGTAGCCGCACGAACCAGAGATATCTTAAGGGCCGGGGATTCTCGTGTACCCTTTTCCCTCTATGATACATATATACAAATATAACTTATGGGATTCCCATATACCACACAAGTATATGGTCATCATGACCAACTCTCATGTAGGCAAACACAAGTTTCCAGTGTCCATTCATCAGACTCACACCTTCACAATCAGCTATCACACCCCTCAATTACTGCCCAATTAAAACCTTTAAAACATAACCAGTAGTTAATTACCAAGGCATTATAAAGTCGTATTGTCATACCGACTATAGCTTGCAAGAAATGTCATTAGCCAACACTTAGGGGTTTCCCATGTACCCCAAAGACTCCATTATAAAAATCACTTAGAGGATTCCCATGTACCCCACAAAGTTTTCAAAACCAAAGCCATGGCCACCAAGGCCTTTCCAAGCCATTTAAAAACAACCAAACCAATTTAAGTTCCATTACCATACTATGCAATGCAAAGATTTCAATAAAAGTCAAACTATGTGAATAAACCTTTCTCATATGCATTTTAACAAACATATTGAGGGTACATAATTTCCAAACCAAAATCAAGAACCAGTTAACCATTCCCATGTAACCATATGTTCAAACCAATATTATAACATGAAAACCCATAAATAGAACATAGGAAAACATTACCCAGCCATTAGTAACCAAAGCCCCCAATATATATTTCAAAACCAACACAAACCCACAATTATGCCATGAAAAAACATTAAGTAAAACATATATTTAGTTGAACTAACAATGAGAGAGGAGTAACATGCCTTAGACAATGAGAAAGAGGAATAGAAACCACCCTTTATAGCCTTGATTGATTGCCTTGAAGAAAACCCTAGCCTTTCTAGACCCAAGATCTCGAGAGAGATTTAAGAGTGATTTTAGGGTGTTAGATTTGGGAATAGTAGGTTAATAAAGTCCCAAGAGTGTTTTAAGTCGTAAATTCAAGAGAAGTTAAGAGGGAAAATATCCAGAATACCCTCAACTTAAACTGTAAAAATTTTCGCAGGTGGGTACGGTTGGACCCCTCTACTAGTACCCACATCATACGAGTGGTACCATCCAGTCATACCCAAAACAGAAGATTGGTCATCTACACACTATCAACCATACAACTCCCCTAGCTCTACTCGTACCCATACCATATGGCTAGTAGCCATAAGTCGTATCCAAGACAAAATCAAAGGGGTTGGACATTGGACAACGTATGACTCTACTATACCACTCGTACCATATCCTTACGGCTCATAGTGAGCCACTCATACTTAGAGCCAAGTTAATTCACTAAGTTTCAGATTGAGTGAAGGATCAACCAAAAAATACCAACCATTTGATCCATACCACCAAATCGTAACCACAATAGAAACTTGACCACTAAGAACTGGACATCCTACAAGATGGGTCACCTGACCCGTACCCTCACCATATGACTCGTATGGTGATTCGTATGATCCAAAGAAGGCTAAAAACTTAGGAAATTCCAACAGCCAAAACCCAGGGTGTTTCAATTCTCCCCCATTTGGATTATTTATCCTCGAATGATGGAACAAGGTAGTACAAACATGATCTACACCCCAATACCTTGACTATGACCTTTAACTAAGTTAGAAAACAAAGATGTAAAAAAGTCAATATTTTCTTTAATAATGTTTGAAAACAAAATTATGATGAAGAACACATACCTTCCACACATTTTCGGAGCAAAAAACAAGAACGGATACTTGGACTTTACGTCCTCTTCCGCTTCCTAAGTAGCCTTTTCAACCCTGTGTACCTTTATAGAACCTTGAATGAAGCTAAATCCTTGGTTCGCAACCAACGAACCTGCTGATCCAAGATCTCAATCGGGACCTCCTCATAAGACAAAGAATCTAAAATACCAATATCCTTGACAAGCATGATTTTAGAAGGATCACCTATACATCTCTTCAACATAGAAACATGGAACACCAGATGAATGGAGCTCAAACTAGAAGGCAACTCCAACTCATACGTAATATTACCAACCCTCCTTAAAACCGAGTACAGACCAACATACCCAGGACTGAGCTTCCCCTTCTTAGCAAACTACATCACTCCCTTCATCGAATACACCTTTAAGAACACCTTATCCTCAATATCAAACTCTAACTCTCTTTTTCTCATATCCACATAGGACTTTTGGCAACTTTAGGCAGCCTTAAGCCTATCTCAAATCACATTCACCTTCTCCATGGCTTGGTGAACCAAATTAGGGTCAAATATATCCGTCTCACCACGGTTGAACCACCCAATAGGAGATCTATATCTCCTACTGTACAATGCTTTAAATGGATCCATTCCAATGCTAGAGTGGTAGCTATTATTGTAAGAAAACTCTATAAGAGGCAAATTCTCAACCCAAATACCACCATAGTCAATCACACTAGCATAAAGCCTATCCTTTAATATCTGATAGTTCTTTTCTCTTGCCCATCCGACTACGGGTGAAAAGTAGTACTCAAATTAACCTTAGACCACAACCTTTCTGAAATGACTACTAAAAGTGAGATAAAAACTGCATACCGCGATCCGAGATAATAGAAATAGGTACCCCATGAAACTTTACAATCTCATGGAGATACAACCTTGCATAATTCTCCATCGAGAAGTTAGTCCTCACTGGCAAAAAGTGAGACGACTTTGTCTTCCTGTCCATGATGGCTCAAATTGAATCAAATTAATTTCGAGATTGAGGAAGACCGATAACAAAATCTATATTAATCACTTCTCACTTCCATTTGTGCAACTCAATTTCTTGATACAAACCTACGAGCCTCATGTGCTCAACCTTCACTTGCTAACACACCATGCACTTGGCCATAAAATTAGCCATATCCCTCTTCATATTGTTCTACCAATATATCTCCTTAACGTTATGATACATTTTCATTAAACCAGGATGAATAACATAGCGCAATTCATGTGCCTTAGCCAGGATTCTTTCTCGCAAACCATCAATATCGAGAACGCATAATCTCTCTTGGTACCACAAAGTACCATCACCACTAATCTCAAAGGCCATTACCCTATGCCTACCAACATCACCCCTGATCCATATCAAAATAGGATCTAACACTTGTTTCTTCTTAATTTTAGCACTAAGACACGACTACGCCACTTTTTGACCAAACAATCCACCATCCTCATAGTCTAGGAGATGAACCCTAAGGTTAGTCAAATGATGAATATCTTTCACCAACTCCCGTTCTCCTTATCCACATGAGCTAGACTCCCCATGGACAATCTGCTAAAAGAATCAGTAACCACATTAGCTTTACCTGGATAGTAGCGAAAACTTGTGTCATAATTCTTGAGCAGATCAAGCCATATTTTTTGCCTGAGGTTAAGCTCTTTAAGTGTAAACACACATTGCAGGCTTTTATAATCAGAAAAGATATCCACATGCACTCCATACAAATAGTGGTGCTAGATTTTCTACGCGAACACCACAACTATATTTCCAAATTATGAGTTGGATAATTTCTCTCATGCACCTTCAACTACCTAAAGGCATAAGTTATCACCTTACCATGCTACATTAGAACACAACTGAGCCCAACATAAAAAGAATCATAATAGACCACAAACCCATTTATGCCTTCATGAAAAGTCAAACTAGAGTAAAATTTAGCTTATTGTAATGCCCCGAGTCTGTACCCCGGGTGCTACACGACACTAACAATCTCGAAGGACCACAAGCTAACCTATGACTGGTACCTGATGTAAGCACTAAATAATAAAAACAATGTAATAATAAAATAAAGAAGTAAATACAGAAACTGTCATAAGGTTCAAATCTGAAAACAAAATGGTATACGAAAAACTGAATGCTAGAAAACAACTATCTAAAAATCTAGTCTGATAAGCCTCTAAACTATCTGAAATATAGAGTTGATGGGATAAGTCCCCAACTAACTTCGAATGGATACTAAAATAACTAAAATTCTAAAAATAATCATGTCCTCAAAATATGAGGACTCACCACTACATTGTCTACTGAGAAGCTGTACTACTAAGGATGCTCTGGGGCTCGTGCGTCTGAACCTATGATACAAGACATTATAGCGCAAAAAATATGCGTCAGCACTTTGAATATACTGGTATGCTCAGTGAGGTAGGATAAAATGCATAGGTTCATGATGCATGAATAATACTAGCTGAATAACATTAATATGACTTAATGGGAGTGCATGCATGAATACGTAAGCTGTAACTAAAATCGTAATGATACAAGATACTGAGTCTGAATACTAATTTACTGGTATTTCAGTTTACTGATATTGTATTATTGATTATCTGGATGACCATATCTGACAGTCCTAAAGTCTGTAGAACTATATTTAGTTCTAATCTAAGACTGAATCTGAAACTGAGACTGTGAGGGGTAATTATCTAATCGACATGCCTCTTTTTTTAATAGATTTTAGGGTCCAACCTGTAACCCCAGTTGGAAGGGTGCCAGTACCATGCCACAGGTAAAGAGAACTGAAGAGATACCCTCATCTGGAAGGTACTCTAATCAAAATGGTGGAACCCTCAACTAATAGGTTAAAACACCTTATTAACCCTCGACTGGAAAGTTTTATGTCTCAACCTACACTGGCTATGTAGTTCTGGAATGAAAAGATTGCTTCTAAGAGTCAGACCCTCTACTGGCAGGTGAGTCCTCATCCTTGGGTTCACTCGATGCTAAATCCTACTCCCAACTGATAGACACTGAACTAATTTCCTAGTTTATACTAGGCTTGACTGAACTATTACTAAACTGGACTGGATTAGTACTGAGTTTATTGAGTTTTCCTGAATTTTAGAACTGACTAAAAGTACCACTGATCGTGACCTGACTGAGACTATTCTATAACTGAATCTGTCTCTAAGTATACAGCTAAATTGTCAGGTATTAAATACCCCCAGGACTCGATAGCGTAAAGAGTAAAGCGTAACATAAATCTTGAAGGCACAACAATGGCCACATGTTCCTAATTCACTTTCTAAGGCATTTCATCAAACACTTGTAAATCTTGAACTTGTACATGTATAGGGATGCATGCTATCATGTCATAAGTACACTAACAATTCACATAGGCATTTTAAAAAAATACCTTCAAGGCATAGCTTTATCATGGGAGTCCTTTAGACATGTAGTTCTTTCATGAGTTCATAATTAAGATCAACAATGGATCAAATTTCACAATTAATTACTTAGGCATTTTGGCAAAAACATGGGAGGCATCACATTATACTAGGGCATGAATAATAATTCAATACATCATGGCTACAATAATCACTTCAATTTCAAAGATTTCAACTCACATGCTAACATAAATTTATGAAATTCATTAAAGACATCATCTTGGAAATCACACAACAAGATTAACATGAATACAAATAACCCACAACATGGAAATCATGATTTACGATTTTAAAAAGGGTTTCTTGAACTCCAAGGGTGAAAAGGCCCTTGGATGAACACTTTACATACCTTTATGCTTGTTTTTTAGAAGATTGATGGTAGAATCCTTGAGATTTAAATCTTGAATTGAAAACCCTAATTCTTATTCTTGAGAGAGTTTGAGAGAAAGTGAGTATATTTTGGTGAATTGAGATTAATTTTTTGTTTTTGGGTGAATAAGGGTGGGGAAATTAACCCATTTACCCCCATAACCCGTAACTGAAATTTGCTGAACTAGGATGCCCCTCGCGTTGCGACCCCTACTTGGGTTGACTACCTATCGCGATGCAACCCCTAGCTGGGTTGACTGGGCCTCGCAATACTGGGCCATCACGACCCCTCACTATTTTTAGCATCCAAACTCGCCCTTATGCTAGTCGAAAAAACTCAAAACTCACTCGAGATAGCCAACAAATGACCCTGATAATGAATCAATTTAAAAATTGACAAAATAAGATCTGGAAGGTAATGAACTAGGATTGCCAAACTACGAAGGATAAAATGACTCTAAGTATAAATACTTAGCTAAATTTTTCTAAGTCTGGGACCCCTTACTAGGCTTTAAAGGACTGATCAAGCTTAGAATTTTGCGGGGTCTTATAATATCTCCCCCTTGGGGACATTCGTCCTCAAATGAGGTTGAGTAAGCTGAGATTACTGATGTACTGAACTAATTTATTGGACACGAACAATGAAACATGATTGAAACTACTGATATACTGAGTTTTTCATACCAAACATGCATATCTAAATGTCATGAATACATAAATGAATATACTGACAAACTAGGTTTGTATACTGAATATGCATATATGAATGCAATAAATACATGACTGAAAACAATTCATGAATGCATGACTTAATATGCAATGGTAACTGATACCAAGTTTTGCAAGGGAATTCTGAGTAAGTTTTAAGGAAAACTATTACCTTAAGCTAAGTCTGAGTTGGCAAAGAAGAGGTGAGGGTACTTGGTTTGCATATCTGCTTCTGTTTCCCAAGTAGCTCCCTCAACGGACTGATTTCGCCTAAGAACTTTAACTAGAGGGACTTCATTCTTCCTCAGTCTGCAAATCTGGTAGTCAAGGATTTCGACTGGAACCTCTTCATAAGAGAGACTATTTTGAATGTCTATGCCCTCTATCGGGACTATGGTTGCTGGGTCACCTATGTATTTTTTAGCAAGAAGACATAAAACACTGGTTGGACTGAAGCTAGATCTGAAGGTAACTCAAGCTCATAAGCTACCTTTCTGAAACGCCTGAGAATTTGGTAAGGACCGATATATCGGGGACTGAGTTTTACCTTCTTTCCAAACCTCTTCACTCCTTTCATAGGAGAGATTTTCAAATACACATATTCACCAATCTCGAACTCGAGATCCTTTCTGCGCACATTTGCATATAATTTCTGTTGGCTCTGAGCTGTCTTAAGCCTTTCTCTAATCAACTGAACTTTTTTAAGGCATCAAATACAAGGTTAGGCCCTATCATCGCAGCCTCACCCACTTTGAACCAACCAATGGGAGATCTACATCTCCTCTTATAAAGCACCTCAAACGAAACCATCTAAATACTAGAATGATAGTTATTGTTATATACGAACTCAATCAAAGGCAAGTGGTCATCCCAACTACCTTTAAAATCAATTGCACATGCTCGCAGTATATCTTCTAAATTCTGGATGGTCCTTTCTTCCTGACCATTTGTCTGAGGATGAAAAATGGTTTTGAGGAAAACTAGGGTACTAAGACCTTTTTGGAATGCCTTCCAGAAATGAGAGGTGAACTGGGTACCCCTATCTAAGACAATGGAAAATGGAACATCGTGCAATCTGACCAACTCCTTAATATAGAGTTTGGCATAACCTTTGGTTGAATAAGAGGTATGGACTGGTAGAAAATAAGCTGATTTGGTCATCCTGTCTATAATGACCCAAACTAAATCATGCTGATGATGAGTACGAGGTAAACCCATCACAAAGTTCATGTTCACTCCTTCCCACTTCCAAGTAGAAATGCTAAACTCCTACATGAACCTGATAACGCTCAATCTACAGCTCTCGTAGGAGTGTAAAGCGGTCGTTAGCAAATATAGAACCCAACTGGGTTGGGTATCGATCCCTCAGGGAATAGCTTGGTCAACAAGTAAGCAAAAAGTACTAGACTTTTGGTGCAAGTCTCGTAAAAGGGGGGAATCTTGCCGTGCAAGTAATGTAAACAAAATAAAAACTAAAAACTGAAAATAGCAAAGTAAAAAGAAAGAATAGTTATTAAGTTGTAAACAATGAGAATTGAGGAGTTGGGGTTACGTCCACCTTCTGAGTTATACGTCTCTATTGGCTATGAATGTGTTGAATTCCGACATGCATGTGCTTATAGAGAATTGTATTCTATGGTAAATCCAGGAGTCTTTCGACCTATTTGAGGATTATTTCACTTTAACTCTTTTGAGCTTAAAGCGTGTCTAACGGTACGAATTCTCCAAGAGGTTAATCCAGTTACGGCACTAAATTTTTAATAGGGGATGGGACCCTACTACCTTGACATTATCTCTTTTCCAGACAGATAACCTTTCTTTTGAACAAGTTAAATGTTATACTGGCATATTCTTGCGTTTGTAACCACAAAGAATTTAGGTTAAGACGAAGAGAATAATGATATAAGCAGCATACGTGTCACGAACTCACAAACTCATAGCAATAGATAGTATCTCATTCGGCTTCCATAACCCCAACAGAGAAGTTTAGTTACCCATGAGTGCGAAGGAAATCACAATTGACATTGTTATTATACCACAATAAGAATTTCGTGTAGCACAAGTGTGGTAGGCGTTGGGCGTGATTTCTTGCAAGTAACGTTTCTCTTGTTGCGGAAATTAAGAATAGATGAATAGAAGAAGAAGATGAATTAAAACTAGAATGAGAATTGTTGAGGAATAGTAGAAGAATGAATAAAAATCTTTAGCAAAATAGGGTATTTATAATACCCATATCCTATTCCTACTAAGCTAATAAAATACTTAACCCAATTATACTAGGTTAATGTATCATTATCCTAATCCTACTAAGTTACTGCTAGTCCCCAAAGTCTTCAGAATTGCTGTTTTTGCCCGGGACATATTTTCCATGCATCACTTTTGGTCCTTAGGCGTCCAAGCTTCCTTTTCTCCTTTCGTGAAGCTTTCTTTGGCGTCAAGTAATCCATAAAATGCTGAATTCTGCATCATTTATACCTGAAACTTTGCTAATCATGTTCGTTAGCTCACTTACAGGAAAAAGGACTAAAAGTGCATGAAATATATAATTTGTTCTCAAAACTAGGCTAAAATATGGGTAAAATATAGCACTATAGGCGTGTAAATTCGCCTATCATCAACACCCCACACTTAAAGCTTTGTTCATCCTCGAACAAAATATCATGTCCCTCTAAACATTACTTTAGGTTTCACAGCAACAACACAAAATATTCGTCAAGACAAGCACAACAATTACCAACAAAGAGTAGTTTTCCAATTATTAGTAGAAACAATTCAACCTCTAACATAGACTCGTGATGGTGGTCAACTCATATTCAAAAGTTAAGGTACAAAGAATCATACACGACTACCCAAAACTCATCAACCATGTGTGTCTCAAAATATCTTACCCATAATCACTCACAAGTATAGCATCTTTTTCAAACATGGGTATAAAAGTATCCTTGCTCTCGCTCTCACAAAGAATTCATATGTAGCAACTGATGACCATAGGCTTGCCCTTAGTGTAATGCTCCACTAAATGTCAGAATTCTAGGCTTAGGATCAAGTAGGTCTTTTGATGGTTGTAATGTAGGCTAAGGGATGGGTAGGACTATTTTGGCCAGAAATAGTGACTATGTTCCTAAGCGCTTTAATACATCACATTATATCATTAACACTTTTTCTTTCAAACAACCTTTCTACGTTCTTTTATTCTACCACCCTTTTTCTCCTCTTTTGTTTTTTCCAATTTTGAACATAACTAACTTTTTAGTTTTCCTTTCCTTTTTCTTTTCATAACATACCTCTTATGATAGCACTTTCTTTTTCATAACACATTCAAGTACCAATACATTCTTAAAGCATCATACTCACCCAATTTTCTCTTATTTTGTCATATGACTTTTACACTTTAAAGCACTTAGGAATTTGAATCAAATTATGGTCTTGAAAAAAATGGATTAGGCTTTCATATGAGGTTTGTCAAAGAAAATAGGCTTTAAAGGCTCAAAAGGGTTTAACTAGGATGATGTCCATGGGTAGGTAGAAATGAAGGTAAATAATCATAGGTTGCCAAAGAAATGCCTAAATCATCTCCTAAACTTGCACTCTTTATTTTCGCTTTACATACATACCAGGCAAGTTCTAGCATCAGCCACAAACATAGAATATACAATATCCTCACACACACAAGGCACATGGTCGACTTTATTGGGAGTAGTATAAACTCTTGACCCAACAACTGAAGGAATTAAACCACACAATATCACATAGTGAGTCACAATTAGAGCCTAAATGTCTCAATAGTAATGATGTTAGCACAAACTCTTGTTATAATCTCATGCTGCCTATTAGAATGATTTTATGTGAAGCTAAGTACGAAAAAATTTAGTACTAAAAAAAATTGAAAAAAACAAAAAAACCAATTTTGAAAAACAATAAACTAAGCAAACAAACATAAATAAATGCAAATGCGGATAGAGAAGTAAAGCATGCAAATACCACCACCCCACACTTAAACGGGACACGCCCTCAGTGGAAAATAAATACGAAGAACCTGGTCAGTCGGACTCCTCCTCTATGTTGGGGGTCATACCCCCTTCGTCAAAATCATCATAGGAGTCGTCGCCATCAGAATTCTCCTCCACATCGGAGTCTGGCATGCGTCGATCATCATCGGTCGGCACATCATCATCAAGAGGTTCCTCAAAGTATGTACCTACTCCACACATCTCCCTTGCATGCATATTCATTGGATAGTCATGGTCCAGCTGTTGGAGCTCTGCAGCAGTTGGAACATGACCTCCGCTCATCATGGTGAACCGTGTCATGCCATAAAGATAACGGAAGAAACTCTCATCTCGAGCATGTCTCTCCGCAGTAGTAAGGTTGACATCATGTGTTGTTTCAGAATCTTTGACCTTTGTGAGGTCAACCTTCTTCGGGTTATTGGGAGTTTGTGATCAGCTAGTTCCTCTTCGATGTCCTCCTTCCGCAAGATTGCTGTCAACAGGTTGCCAAAGGTGAAGTGGGACTGCTTGTGTAGCCTGGCCTTCCGCATTGTAGAACGAATGATTGCCCCAATGTTGATAGGGACATTCATCATCAATGCATAGACCAAATACACTCTATCTCTTGTTATTTTGGTGTACTGGGTCCCAGGAATAAGGCAAGAGTTGATAATACGCAACCATATTCTTGCTTCCCTATTCAAAGGAGCATAGGGAAAGGTGTTGTGTCGTCCAGTGTCTTTATGTCTGCTCCACCTTGCCATGGATCTACTTCCACAAAGTGTGTGTCGAATTACTCTATAAGGAGGTCTACTATACAGCTCTTTGAATGGTGCTGGATTGACTGAAGGCAAGCCAAGAAAGGAGTTGATCAAATCCGCATTGAGTTGTAGAACCTGGCCCCAAATCTTGACTTCGCTG
This sequence comes from Capsicum baccatum var. pendulum, assembly GCA_030864225.1. NCBI lineage: Eukaryota > Viridiplantae > Streptophyta > Magnoliopsida > Solanales > Solanaceae > Capsicum > Capsicum baccatum. The sequence goes on from CM061559.1 coordinate 63,172,658, forward strand.
CCTGTGATTTTCGACGACCAGTTGGCATAAAATTCTCGTGTCAAATCAAGATTGCATTCTCCCATGTTGCGGAAGATGAAATCCAGATTTAGTGCCATGATTTTCGCCAACATGCGCGGCTCCTTCTTCGCTAGGCTGTCCTTGTTGATCAAGTCGACATGAACGTATTTTCCTTCCTTGTTGTTCCTATACCATTCCTTGGCTTCCTCCTCAAGAACCCATTTTATTCCAAACATGCGGCGTGGTAATTGCATTGAGGATGATTCTCCTTGGTCCTTGCAACCTCTTTTCTTGCCCTTTTGAGAAGTGGTAGCCTTATCTTGTCTTGCTTTGGGTGCCATTGTACCTGAGATTTAAACAATGTTCCTATTAGCATCAGCTCGATATATACAATCTATACACAAGCAGTAGGGGTACCACCCCATACTTAGGTTGTTGATACAAATTAGTGAAGTGAAAGTAGTCGATTACTTAGACTTTATCGACATGCATTTTAAGCGCTATATTCCGATAAGAAAATCAGAGATGTATCACTTCTTGCAACCTTAGCAATACTTTCATGTTAGGTATAACAAGACTACTACATAGGTATTACATCCTGGTATAGTTTCTATCAATAATCACAACCTTCTATGTCGGTAGGCAACTATAAGTCTTATCCCGATGAACGGGATCTTCTATCATGTAGGTATTCAAGTGACAAGGTTATGCAATGTTCATGACTATAGCAATTCCGCAATTAGTATAACAATGCATCAAAATCAAATTCAAGTCGGAAATAGTTTAAGATCATCCTAACGTATATGTTTACTCGCATGGTTTTGTATCAACAATTCAAACACATTAACATCACCAATATTTATTTAAGATGTAGCAATTCATAATAAACATAGCAACGTAGTACTTACAAAAAATAGATGAAGAATAAAAGAGTACTTACGTGATTGAAGCCTTTGGAGATGTTCTTGGGAAGTGGGAGATCAAAAAGAAAAATTTTGAGATGTTTTGAAGAGTATGTGCGGCGCCTAGGTCAAGTTTCCAATGTGTTTATGTTTCAAGACTAAGTCCCCTTTATATAGGAAAAGAATGGGTCGGGTTTTGACCCATTTAAAATTGGTTTTGGAGACAAAAAGTGACCATAGGCGGCGCCTTTAGCTTTGCCTATGCATGGTATAGGCGGCGCCTAATGCAAAGCATTTGCTAGCATAGGCGGCGCCTAATACAATGCCTTTAGTGACCATAGGCGGCGCCTTTAGCATGGCATATGAGATTCTGAGACCAAATGCTTTAGCATAGGCGGCGCCTATGCTATAGCATACTTGAGCATGGGCGGCGCCTATGCCTTTGCACACTAGATTCTGAGACCTTAGGCTATAGTATAGGCGTTGCCTTGTTCGTGGCCTAGTTTTACCTAGGCCTAGCCTTGCTCGATGCCTATTTTGTCATGAGCAATGCTCAATCCATAGCCTTATGCATCTTAATTCCTAACTTACCACCTTTACCATGCAATACGTCCAAATCGTCATTTGAAACCAATCTCCTCGTTGAATACCTCTTGCACCTACATTTGCTCAAAAACAATAAAAACGATTAGAACGATGGGTTGCCTCCCATCAAGCGCCTTAGTTTTGGTCGTGGCTCGACAAAATCCTAAGAAAACAAAAACAATTAAAAACATTTAAAAACGATGGGTTGCCTCCCACCAAGCGCTTGATTTATTGTCGCGGCACGACATAGCTATCTTGATTACTTAGTCTTCATCGAGATAGATGGGGCATCGTTTTCTGAATGGATTCAGACGATGCTGGTACTTACTTGTAGGCATGCAATCTTCTTCGATATGACTTTTGTGCATACATACCTCAGGAGAGATACCAATTATATCATCAATAGTCCACCCCATGGCTCTCTTATTTCTCGTCAGAGCAGAGATGAGAGCCTCTACATGTTGTTCACTTAAATTATCCGCAACACTCTCCAGAAGTGTATTTCCATATCCCAGAAGTCTTGATATTTTCTCACAGTTATTGTTGTTGCCATGACTTAATGAATTGATACATTTTGATATTGAGAAAGATTGATTTGATTTGAGTCGAGTTAGGAATCCACAAATTGATTATGATTTGATAAATGAGAAATAGATTTGATTTGATCTTCATAATAGACCCTTGTTATGTTTGTGGTGGATTTCCTAACGTGTTCTGAGCTTGTGTCTGGGAATAGTATTTAGCACCGAGCAGAAAATGTGGTATTTCCCCTGAAACTACGTGCCATAATAGGATTGATATTGATAATTATGGGCCGGAGGCCGAGTATGAGATTGTGATCACTAAATTTAGGTTGTACTCCCTGGAAACAGTACGATGCTCTCACTAATATGGGATTGTCTCCTTAGGAGGGTAAAACGTTGGATTCCATGTAGTTCACATAGTTTATGTCGGTTATAAGAACCTCCCAAGTTCATAAGAGTTCAATGAGTTACCGAGTCACTCTAAGTCATGAGTTAAAGAGTTTGAGTTGAGTATAATGATTTATGAGATATATAATGCTTGCATTACTATTGATGATTTACAAGGAATATATTTCAGTTAATTCAAGCAAAGAAAGTCGTTATCGTCAGCATGCATGATTTTCATAATTATTTATGATATTATTTATAATGTTGCATTGCACCCCACATACTCAGTACATTCCTTAAAGTACTAACCCCCATATATTTCTATGTGCTACAGTGTCTTATAATATAGGTACAAATTGTAGCGCAAATACCGCATTCAGTCAGTCTGCCGCTCCCAGTCAGCAGGTGACGAGTCCTTTTGATTCGAGGGCTTGAGTTGGTTATACAGTTTGATAAGTATTGTATTTTCTTATTTTAGTCGTATTGAGCTTAGATAGTTGGGAGTCATGACCCGGCTATCTAAAGTCAGTACTAGTAGAGGCTTCATAGACAGTCAGTAGAAGTTGATGTATTCAGTTCCAATTCTTTTTGGTAAAAGTAGAGTTGTAATCTTGTAAAGTTCATGTTTATATTGATCAAGTTCAGAGAAATTCTATGTTTTCGTTGATTTTATATAGATTTAAGCATTTTATCCAGTTGCTTATTAGTTATGCTAGTAGGAGGGTTAGTTTGGGGTCACTTGTGCCCCTAAGAACCGTGTGACGTCTCAGGACCTAATTTTGGGGCGTTACAAACTTGGTATTAGAGCACAGAGTTCAAGTATCCTAGGGTGTCTATGAAGCCGTATCTAGTAGAGTCTTGCGGAATGGTACGGAGACTTTTGTACTTTTCTTCAAAAGGCTACAAGACATTTAGAAAAGGTCTCCATTCTTTTATATCTTAGATCGTGCTATAGAAAGGTTCTTTGAGAAACTTTTGTAGATTCTCATCTTCCTCTATTCAGGGCATCCCCGCCTTATTTTCAAGGTATTAGAGACAGTCAAGCTCAACTCTTTGCAGATAGTACTTTCTTAAGCAGTCTCTACAGATAGTTACGGAGTTTTAAATGAGCTAGAAAGTATCCTATTAGTGTCTTATCATGCCTTTCTTATGAATCGTGCAATAAGCCCAAGTAAGTTGTGCTTCCAGATTTCTTCTCAGAATCCATAATGATAATCTATACTTCTTTATCTATGTACTGTTCTTGAGGTAACATGATCTGTAAGTTTTAATTTCCTTCCCTGACAATGCCCTTAGACTTGCAAGTGAGAAATTTCATAAGTCTCAGAAAGAGGCCTGAGAAGAGCTTACCAACGTGTTATAAGTTTCCTAAGTTCAATGTTATGCCCTCTCCCTTATGATTCGTTTAGTTAAGATAGAATAAGATATGTATTCTTAGATTATAAAATATTATATGGCGAGTTTCTACCCCTCGTAACCTTATTATCATCATGATGTTGGAACTGAAAGTCTAGTGGAGCCGTGTGGGGCTCTTTCGATTCACTAGCATAATTTCTTTGTTATCCATCTCAAATTATTTTTCAAAATGTAAAATCAAAGACTAGTGAAGCCGGGTGAGGCCTATTTGATTCACTAGCGACTCTTTATGTATCTTGTTTTCTCGTGCTGGTTGGAACTGGGTTTAGAGGTATAGTGGCAAGAAAGGTGGAAAGTATGCTTTATTGGAAATATGTATAGCCAAGCCATTTGCATGTGATCGAGTTAGTGATGAAGTGATATTGTTCTTGTGTATCAGCTCATGGAAGAAAGAGAAGGAGTTATTGGTGGAGGTAAATAATAGTTTGCTTAAGATATGAAAAGAGTTGTTGACGGTGTTTTGCACAAGATAAGTATAGGTTATGGGTAGGATACTTAGTGGATGAGTGTTGTTAACTTAGGTGCTCTTGAGATTGCAAGGGAAAGTTAAGTTAAGGCTTAGAAAGCTATGAAGTAAGTTAAGTTGTGTATGAAGGATAGATAGTAATGATGGGTAGAAGGAGGCCGTGTTTATGGATTATAAATGAGAGAGGCCATATGATTATGACCAATTATTATTATTAGGGGTTTTAAGTGGGCTAGTGTTTATTGACGTGTTGTTTTATAGTGTCCAAGTGAGAATTATGTGTGTGAGGTAGAGTTGTAAGTTATGCTGAGCGTTAGGAATTAAGCTTGGATGATTGGTGGCTATGATGGTAGATGTGATGATTTCTTGGTTAATGGTGCTAGTTATAAAGAAGTGATCTAATGGGTTTGAACAGTGTATGCAAGAGCTTGATTCTGATCAACTTGTAATTAAGTTTGATTTTGTGCTCTTGGTGAGAAATCTTGCCCAAGGTGCTATGGGGCTGCTTTATTTTCTAGGGTCATTGTATGTGGCATAATTAGTAAGTGTCGTGGAGTTTCTAGGTGGAAGAAGACTAGTTAAGTAATGAACGATGTTCCTAATAATTGAGTCAAGGAGTGTGATGGCTTTAGTCTAAGGGGGAGATAGTAGAACAAGTAACCAGGTTAGGTTGTCAGGTTCTAGTGGGTGTGCCATTAAGTTGTGGAACAACTGTGACAAGGGATACTGATCGACCCATTTTATTTTAGTATTTTTAGTCATTCCAGTATTCATTCATGCTTTGTGTTTTGATTCCATGATCATGATTCATGTCCAGGCTTGCCATAAAGAATCCTATCCTCACTTAGTTACTGAAATGCGGAGTTTCAGACCTTTCACCGATTGGAAGCACATTTCATAGTTACGAATTCCCAATTTAGGTCATGTAACGCATGACTTATGTACTCAAGTTTTGTGACATGTTCATTTCCAGTGTTGAAGCGCTACTTTTAATGATCAGCAAAGAAAAGAATTCAGATTTATATCATCCATGTCCCCGGGCTGTATTTATTTGATAGGTTTATGATGTTAAATCCTCTATTCCTCAAGCCTCAATTGAGTGTCAAGTTATTCATAGCATCTATTCATGTGTCAGATCCTCATGCTCTAATCTTTTAGTTATCTTTCCTTACTCAAAATAGTGGTGGTGAATAGTTGTTTAGTCAGGAGAGAGGAGATATTTCCTTATCAACAATAGAGGGTCGCATGCCTACTTTGGCTTGGGGTAATGTGAAGTAAGATTGAGGCTAATTCTTTAATAATGTTATTGTTAGCTGAAGTTTAATGTGTTATGATTAGGAAGATTGTGGTGTGTTCATTTTGTGTAATTCCATTAGTTGGAAGGAATATTGGAGTGAAGCATTTGTGTAGGACTTGATTAGCTAAGAGTATGTCAGGTGTGCTTGAGGTGAGTGTATGGAAATTTTTATTAATAAGAGGTGTGTAGGGTATAAGGATAGGCTTGAATGTAATGTTTGTGTGCATGCGGATGGGTGCCTTGCGCATTAGTAAATGGCTAGTATTAGGTGGATTGGAGTTGTCGAAATGGTAATGAGAATTACTCTTGAATTGAGAGGTTGTAAGAATGTAGATGTGTGGGAGCTCATGATTCAGAATGGGGCTATGTGACGAATCTTGTGGTTCTAGGTTAGGCATGAAGATGATGAGGGGGTTTGGTTCAAGGGGATATGAGTAGATGGAAGTATCAGTTTCATGTGAGAATTGTAAGTCGAATCGATCAAGTATAGTATCAGAAGGGTATAGTATAGTCGAGAGAGTGTTTGAGAAGTGTGGTTGAGTTTGAGAGTAAGGAGTTGCCTTGCTTGAAGCTTGTACTTTTATCCTGACTTATGATTCATAGGTTTAGGTTTCAAGTTATGGGATTATGGTAATTCTATGATCTCTGATTCAGATATCTTGTTTAGATCTTGCCTAAAGTTCTTTGCTCCTTCAGACCATTAGAATTCCTAGGGAGGATGTTGAAGAAATCCTCTACTTAAGTATGAGTATCTATTACGATTCAGTTTGCATAGTTAGCAACCCAGTTTTTAAAATTTGGCAGATAGATTTCTATGGTCTTCCATTTTTTCAAACTAGTCTGGTCTTACCACTCGAAGTTTCATGAGTACGGGCAATCCGGTAAGTAGTTTCTCACACCCAAAATCTACGAATTCAGTTCAGTATGTGTATCAAGTATCAGTTTCAGATTCGGATATATAATTGTGATTCAGTCTGTAAGCATTCATTGAACAATCTTTGTTTTCCAAGTATTCTAATCCAGATAATGTAATACCGATTGTGTAATCTTATCCTTATTTCTCATGACCTATGCCTGTATAAATTATCTCTTCGCCGTCTATGAGTACAATTTTACCCTTATCACATCAAGTGAATGCTAAACTCTCAGAATGAGCCCGCTCTTTAATATAAGCAAAAGGCAAATCAGCTCAAATTCAGTCAAGAATTACAGTTGTCCTTTATCTATTCTTTTCCAGTCTCGGATCCAACGGTATAGCTATTCTTATCATGAGTTAATACATTCAATGAATACTTCAAAGTTTAGAAAGATATAGATTTAGATTAGCAAGTTTTTTCAGCTGTGTGTCTTCAGTTTTCTCTGTATTCTTGGCCAAACAGCAACATTTGAGGACGAATGTTTCCAAGGAGAGATATTGTAATACCCCGATCGTTTCTTAAGCCTAAATCCATCTTTTGAGTGAATATGGATGACTTCAAAGGTAATTTTTGTTTATATCATGTTTTATTTCCCTAAATTCCACTTTCTATCATGTGGAGAATTAGATAAGCTTTCCATCGACATAAGATTCACCCGGATCGGACACCCGGTGAGGGAGTTATAGCCATTTTGTAATACCCTGAGACTCTAACCAATAGTGCAACCATGAATCAAGATCATGAGAAATAAATTATAGTTATTTGGTTATTTTCTAATCAATGGTTATGTGTATTAAGGCCTCAAAGATGTCCTAGCGATTAGGTGAATCAACACATTCCTTACCGATTGAATTCTTGGGAAGGATTTTTCCATATCCAACTTCAAATGATCATATATCTCGTTATACTATGAATCACTGATCCCATGACCTACCAAAAGATATAAAATTGAATTAGCTTTCCAATGATACCAATTTCGTTATAATACGATATCGGAGCAAAGAGTTATGCTTATTTTACTCCAGCGTGTCAGCCTAGAAACTCCGTGACTACCTCTTGTGATGACTAGTCACAAAATGCCGTCGTCACCTTAAGGCAGAAAGTCACAAAATCCAACCTTTTGTGATGTCTTGTCACAAAATGTCGTCAACCTTAATCCAAAAATCATAAAATCCAACCTTTTTGTGACGACAATTCGTGACGGCCTATCACGGGCCTGACGGCTTGTCACGGATGTCGTCAACTATTTTTTTCAGCAATTAAGGAAAGTTTTTGCAAGGGCATTTTAGTCATTTCTGCCCATTTTGGTCATATATATATATATATATATATATATATATATATATATATATATATCCAAGTAGAGAAGAGAAGTTTATTTTCTCTCATTTCTCTTCCAAGAAAGATCCAGAACTAGGGTTTCTTCCAAAATCCTAAATCAAATCTTCTACAAGAAAATTCAAGAATCTTCTAAAGATTTCACCAAGTTGTTCAAGAATCAAGTTCTCCAAGTCAAAGTCATCAAGAACCTATCTCAAAAGTGTGAAGAAGAGTTTCCAATCAAGCTTGCTCATCTTAGGGTTTGAATAAGAACACTTCTTTCGTTCTTGTGCCCAAAGATTTAATTTCTACTATTGAAATTCATGATTTTGCAAAGTGGGTTTACACCCAAATTACTTTATTGAATATATATATTGATATTTGAGCTTGAGAGTCAAGATGAGTTCTATGATGTTTTCTTGAAGTTTTTGATATATGATTATTTTATAATTTCTAAATTATAACTTGATATTTAATATTGTGAATTTCATGTTTCTACCATGAGTTGGTATTTCAAGTGCTTTCAAGACATGTGTCAAGCTTTAAGCTTCCTTATGATAAATTGGATTATTGAGTATATTGATTCATGAGCTTGAGTTGTTACAATGAGTCTTGATATTTTCTCACAGTTATTGATGTTTCCATGACTTAATGAATTAATACATTTTGATATTGAGAAAGATTGATTTGAGTCGAGTCGAGTTAGGAATCCACAAATTGATTATGATTTGATAAATGAGAAAGAGATTTGATTTGGTCTTCATGATAGACCCTTGTCATGTTTGTGGTGGATTTCCTAATGCGTTCTGAGCTTATTTCTGGGAGTAGCATTTAGCACCGAGCAGGAAATGTGGTATTTTCCCCAAAACTATGTGCCACCGTAGGATTGATATTGATAATTGAGGGCTGGAGGCCGAGTATGAGATTGTGATCACTAAATTTAGGTTGTACTCCCTGGCAAGAGTACGACGCTCTCGCCAATATGGGGTTCTCTCCTTAGGAGGGCAAAACGTTGGACTCCATGTAGCTCACATAGTTTATGTCGGTAATAAGAACCTCCCAAGTCCATAAGAGTTCAAGTTTCATGAGTTACCGAGTCACTCTAAGTCATGAGTTAAAGAGTTTGAGTTGAGTATAATGATTTATGAGATTTATAATGCTTGCATTACTATTGATGATTTACAAGGAATATATTTCAGTTAATTCAAGCAAAGAAAGTCGTTATCATCAGCATGCATGATTTTCATAATCATTTATGATATTATTTATAATGTTGCATTGCATCCCCACATACTCAGTACATTCCTTAAAGTACTGACCCCCGCATATTTCTATGTGCTACAGTGTCTTATAATATAGGTATAAATTATAGCGCAGATACCGCATTCAGTCAGTCTGCGCCCCCAGTCAGCAGGTGGCGAGTCCTTTTGATTTGGCTTAAGTTGGTTAGACAGTTCGAGAAGTATTGTATTTTCTAATTTTAGTCATATTGAGCTTGTTGGGAGTCATGACCCGACTATCTAAATTTAGTACCAGTAAAGGCTTCATAGACAGTCAGTAGAAGTTGATGTATTCAGTTTCAGTTTCAGTTTCGTTTGGTGAAAGTAGAGTTGTAATCTTGTAAAGTTCATGTTTATATTGATCAAGTTCAGAGAAGTTTTATGTTTTCGCTGATTTTATATAGATTTAAGCATTTTATCCAGTTGCTTATGAGTTATGCCAGTAGGAGGCTGGTACACATGTGGGGTAGGCTGAATGCATGGGGTTCATATGCATGAACAATACTAGCTAACTGACTAATATGAATGTAAGAATACATGCATGCATATATAGTAACTATATCTGAAATCGTGATAACATGAGTACTGAATCTGAATACTGATAACATGAAATACTGATAACTAATATAACTGATAACATGAGTGACTGTATCTGACAGTCCTGAATTTGGTGAAACTATTGAGTTTCATTCTGTATCTGAGTTAACTGTATCTGACAGTCATAGATTCTGAAGAACTATCTGAGTTCTTTTACTGAGGCTGATACTGAGACTGTGGGAGGTAGTCATCTAACCGACATTCCCCAAATGATGCATTATAGATGAATTGGGGTCCAATATATTCCCTAATTGGAAGGGCGTCAATACTGCGCCACTGGTAAGGACAACATGTGAGTGACCCTAATATAATAGGTAACTCTAATGAGAACGGTAGGAACCCTCATATAGCAGGTTAATTCACCTCATCTACCCTCATATAGCAGGCTATGATATCTCAACCTATACTGGCTACATTGTTCTATAATTCAAGGATTGCTTCTAAGAATCAAACCCTCATATAACAGGTGAGCTCCCACCCTTGTGTTCGCTCGGTGCTAATTTCTACTCTAATCTGAATAGACACTGAACATGATTTACAGAACTGAACATAGATTAAATTACTAACTTCCATTGACTAACGGAATACTACTGACATCTGACAACTGACTGAGTTCATGAGATCATGGAGATTTCCTGAGTCATAAGACTGTCTGAAGTCTAAGGATCATGGCTTGACTGAGAGTATCGTGAAAACATGACATGGCTCAAAGCACACAGCTAATGTTTCAGGTATAAGTACCCCCAAGACTTGATGGAAGGAAACTGACCAAGCATAAATTACTTGAATATATAACTAACATCATAATCCATAACACATTTATAGGAGTATTCCATCAAAACATGTGATAGGCATAACTTGTACATACATGGAGATTTCATGATATCATACTAGTTGGGCATTGTTCCTTCATCTAGGCATTTAATCAAACACATGGTAGGCATAGCACATGTAGACAACATTATAGAATAATTAATCATCATGATTCATCTCTAATTTCATCATCCTAGGGTTTATTCATAGGTTCACATGAATATACATCTATACAAATCAATTCCACATAAAATTAATCACCCAACATGGATTTGAATTCAATTGATCATTCTCAACATAAACAAAACAAACCCAACATGAAATTCATAAAGAAATCCTAAATTTAAACTTAGAAAAGAGATTCTTAGGCTTCATGGATGTAAGGAGTCCATGAATGAACACTACGTATACCTTAATTCATGATTTCAGAAGATTGACGGAGAAACTTTCTTGGAATTGGATCTTCAATAAAAACACTAGCTTTTTCATGAGAGGTTTTTAAGCGAAGAGAGTGTATTTTGGGTGAAGAGTGGTTGAATCACGTGTTAAAGGGCTTAAATAGGGGTGGGAAGTTGACCCTTTTAACCCTGGACGGTCATTTAATTTCAAAAAAAATTCTTGAATTGGGCCCCTGGCATGACGTGGCGCTGTCGCGTCGTGTTACTGGAATTTGACAATTGGGAAACTGAGAGATGGCGCGACACGGAGCCATCGCGTTGCCCCTTCTTTTGCGACCTGGAACTTTGGCGTGACGCGGAGGAAATCGCGCTAAGACACTAGAAAAGGACAATTATAAAGTTAGTCCCTGGCGCGATGCACCATAATTGCGGACCCATACTGTAACTTGCTAAATGCCATTTCCTCTTGTGGCGAGGTGCACCACTGACTAATATGGCACTGTTTTACGATGGGAACTTAAAATAGTCGTAACTTCTGACTCGGTTATCGAATTTGGCGAATCTTATATCGATGGAAAGCTTATTGAATTTCCCACATGACTAAAAATGAACATCTTAAAGATTCCTTATGGAATAGCCATCATTAAATTTAAAAACTAATACTAGACATTCTTGAGATGAAATTAGCTAGGAAAAAGTATGGGGTATTACAATATCTCCCCCTTGAGAACATTCATCCTCGAATGAGACTGACTGAGAGGGAAGAAAAGACAACTAACGTAGATACTGAATATGAATAACTTGAACATGATCTCATGACTGGCATGACTGACAAGCTGAATGTATAATACTGAACATACATATCTGATGTATGTATAACTGATTCATGAATGCATGACTGAGTATACAATGGTACATGATACCAAGTTTATAATGGGAACATGAGCATGAAATTGCATACCAAGTTTGTGATGAACACTGAATATGAAACTGAGTAAGATTAAGGAGAACTATTACCTTGAGCTTGATCTGAGTTGGCAAAGAAGGGGTGAGGATACTTAGTATGCATGTCTACCTCTGCTTCCCAAGTAGCTCCCTCTATGGACTGATTTCTCTAAAGAATCTTAACTAGAGAGACTTCTTTGTTCCTCAATCTATGAGTCTGATAGTCTAAGATTTCGACTGGAATCTCTTCATAAGAGAGAGTGTTTTGAACATCAATGCTCTAAATAGGGACTACAACTGATGGATAACCTATGCACTTCTTGAGCAAAGACACATGAAAGACTGGATAAATTAAGCCAAAGCGACTGTGAATCTTGAAGGGACTGAGCTTTCCCTTCTTGCCGAATCTCTTCACTCCCTTCACGGAAGAGATCTTTAGATAGGCATAGTCACCAATGTCAAACTCGAGATCTTTTCTACGAACATCTGTATAAGACTTTGGTCGGCTCTGAGCAGCCCAGAGTCTTTCTCTGATCAACTGGACTTTTTCTAAGGCGTCGATTACTAAGTCAGGCCCTATGACTGAGGCCTCACTAACTTTGAACCAACCAATTAGAGATCTACATCTCCTACCATAGAAAGCTTCTAATGGAGCAATCCACATACTAGAATGATAGTTATTGTTATATGCAAACTCAATCAAAGGTAAGTGGTCATCCCAACTTCCCTTGAAATCGATTGCATACGCCCTTAGCATATCTTCTAACATCTGAATGATCCTTTCTGCTTGACCATCTGCTTGAGGATGAAAGGTTGTACTGAGATGAACTTAGATACTAAGACCCTTTTGGAACGCTTTCCAAATATGAGAGGCGAACTAGTTACCTCTGTCTGAGATAATAGATAGCGGAACACCGTGTAATCTGACAAACTCCTTAATGTAGAGTTTAGCGTAATCCTCGGCTAAATAAGAGAGATGAACTGGAAGAAAATGAGCTAATTTGGTCAGTCTATATACAATGACCCAGACTAAATCATGCTAATGATGAGTTCGAGGCAAACCCATCACGAAGTCTATGTTCACAACTTCCCACTTCCAAGAAGAAATACTAAACTCCTACATGGACCTACTAGGCTTCTGATGTTTTATCTTAACTTGCTAACATGTAGAGCACTTAGCCATAAACTCTGCAATGTCTCTCTTCATCCCACTCTACCAATAGATTTCTCGCAAGTCACGGTACATCTTTGTGGACCCTGGATGAATAGAGTAGCGTACACCATGCACTTCTGCAAGAATTTACTACCTTAAGTTGTCTACACCTAGAACACAGAGATGACCCTGACAACGCAAAACACCATCTCCCCCTTGGGAGAAAACCTCTATTTTTTTATCCTAAACTGACTCTTTCAACTTGACAAGGCTGGGATCTCTATCTTGCTTTTCTTTCACCTCGAAAATCAGAGATAATTCTGAACTACTTTGAACCCATATATCACCCTCATCTGTATCGACTAAGCAAACGCCTAGTCTAGCAAGCTGATGGACTTCCTGAGCTAACTTTTTCTTACTATCCTCAACATGAGAAACACTACCCATGGATAGTCTACTGAGAGCATCGGCCACTACGTTGGCCTTGCCCGAATGATAGAGGACACTTATGTCATAATCTTTCAAGCGCTCTAACCACCTTCTATGATAAAGATTGAGATCTTTTTAAGAAAAGACATACTGAAGACTCTTATGATCTGTGAACACATCTACATGAACACCGTATAAATAATGCCTGAAAATCTTTAAGGCAAATACTATGGATGCTAACTTAAAGTAATGATTACGGTAATTCTTTTCATGGGGCTTAAGCTGTCTGGAGGCGTAGGCTATGACCTTATGATAACGCTTAATCTACATCTCTCGTAGGAGTGTAAAGTGGTCGTTGTCAAATATATAACCCAACTGGGTTGGGTATTGATCCCATAGGGAATAGCTTGGTCAACAAGTAAGCAAAGATTACTAGACTTTTAGTCCAAGTCTCGTAAAAAGGGGGGAGTTTTGTCGTGCAAGTAATGTAACCAAAGTAATAAGGTAAAAACGGAAAATAGCAAAGTAAAAAGTAAGAATGTTTGGTAAGATGTAAGACAATGAGAATTGAGAAGTTGGGGTTATGTCTACCTTATGAGTTGCACGTCTCTATTGGCTATGAGTTGTGCGGAATTCAGACATGCATGTGCTTATAGAGAATTGTATTCAATGGTAAATCCAAGCGTCTTTCGACCTCAACAAGGACTATTTCACTTTAACTCTTTCGAGCTTAAAGCGTATCTAACGGTACAAATTCTCCAAGAGGTTAATCCAGTTACGGCACTAACTTTTTAATAGGAGATGGGACCCTATTACCTTGACATTATCTCTTTTCCAGACATATAACTTTTCTTTCGAACAAGTTAATGCTATACTGGCGTTATTCTATGTGTCTGCAGCCATAAGAATTTGCATTAAGATGAAGAGAATAATGATATAAGTAACACACGTGTCACGAATTCACAAACTCATAGCCTTAGATAGTATCTCATAAGGCTTCCATAACCCCAACAGAGAAGTTTAGTTACCCATGAGTGCGAAGGAAATCACAATAGACATTATCATTGTACCACAATAAAGATCTCGTGTAGTAGAGTGTGGTAGGCGTTAGACGTGAACTCCCTTGCAAAGTAACGTTTCTCTTGTTGTGGAAAAATAAGAATTGATTAGATGAATAGAAGAAGAATAAAAAGTAGAATTAATGGAAGAACTAGAATCTGAGTTGTAAGTTGTGGAATAAGAAGTAGAATGAGAATTATAACTAATGGAGGAATGAATTAAAATCTCTAGCAAAATAGGGTATTTATAACACTCATATCTTATTCCTACTAAGCTACTGCATTACTTAACCCAATCCTACTAGGTTAATGTATCATTATCCTAATCCTACTAAGTTACTGCTAGTCCCCAAAGTATTCAAAATTACTGTTTTTGCCCGGGACAGATTTTCCATGCGCCACTTTTGGTCCTTGGCGTGTAAGATTTCCCTTCCTTATTTCGTGAAGCTTCCTTTGGCGTCAAGTTATCCATAAAATGCTGAATTCTGCATCATTTATACCTGAAAACTTGCTAATCATGTTCGTTAGCTCACTTACAGGAAAAAGGACTAAAAGTGCATGAATTATATAATTTGTCCTCGAAACTTAGCTAAAATATGGGTAAAATATAGTACTTTAGGCGTAAATTCGCCTATCATCACCTTACTAGTCTGCATGAGGAAACAGCCCAAACCTACTCTGGATACATCACAATACACTACGAACCTATCTAGACTATCTGGAAGAGCTAAAACTGGAGCTGAGGTGAGTCGAGTCTTCAACTCCTGAAAACTTTTCTCGCAAAGATCTAACCACTAAAACTTGACTTTTTTCTAAGTCAATTTGGACATAGGGGATGCAATAGAAGAAAATTCCTCAATAAACCATTTATAATAGCCATCCAAACCTAAGAAACTCATAATATCTGATGGAGAGATAGGTCTGGGTCAGTTTCTTATTGCTTTGGTCTTTTGAGGATCAACTTTAATGCCATCACTGGAGATGATATGACCAAGGAATGCTACTGACCTTAGCCAAAATTTGCACTTACTGAATTTGGTGAATAGCTGATGATCTCTGAGAGTCTGAAGTACTGTCCTGAGATGGCCTGCATGATCACGCTCATTGTGGGAATAGACCAGAATATCATTTATGAAGACTATGATGAACATGTCTAAGTACTGCTTGAACACACGGTTCATCAAGTCCATAAAAGCGGCTGGGATATTGGTAAGACCAAATGACATGACTAGAAATTCAAAGTGACCATACCGAGTTTGGAAAATTGTTTTAGAAATGTCACATTCCCTACTCTAAGTTGATGATAGTCGGATCTGAGATCTATCTTAGAGAAATAACTGGCACCCTGAAGTTGGTCAAACAAGTCATCGATTCTGGGAAGAGGATATTTGTTCTTGACGGTGACCTTATTGAGTTGGCGGTAGTCTATACACATTCTGAGAGAACCATCTTTCTTGTGCACGAATAATACTGGAGCGCCCCATGGGGAAACACTGAGCCTGATTAATCCCTTATCTAAGAGATCCTTCAATTTTTCTTTCAGTTTTTTGAGTTTTACTGGTGCCATTCTATATGGCGGAATAGAGATAGGCTGGGTATTTAGAAGAAGATCAATGCCGAAGTCTATTTCCCTTTCAGGAGGAATTCCTGGAAGATCTTCGGGAAAGACATTTGAATATTCATTCACTACTAGGACTGATTCAAGGCTGGGAGTTCCGAAACTAGTGTCATTAACTCGAACAAAATGATAGACACATCCTTTAGATATTATTTTCCTTGCACGAAGGTAGTGAACAAGCTGACCCTTGAAAGTGGACATACTACCTTTCCACTCAAGGACGGGTTCATTTGGGAACTGAAACTAGACTATTCTGTTTCTGCAGTCGATTATGGCATTGCAGGAATGAAGCTAATCCATGATGATAATGATGTCAAAATCCATCATCTCTAATTTGACTAAGTCTACAGAAGTGACTTTTTGAAATATCATAACCGGGCAGTTCTTGTATACCCATCGGGCTATAATGGTTTTACCCACTGTGGTAGAGACGGAAAAGGGCTCTACTAGGAATTCAAGACTGATTTCAAAATTGCCTGCTATATATGGAGTAATAAATGACAAAAAAAGCTCCTGTATCTAGCAAAGCATAAACATGCACATGAAAGATCTGTAACATACAAGTAACTACATCAGGAGAATTTTCCTGATCTTGTTGGGACTGAAGAGCATAGAGACGATTTGGGTATTGCCCATTAGTACACTGAAGGTGGTACCCTACTGATTTGGGCGACCGAACTGAGCTGAGGAGCGATTCTGTTGACCCTGAGGACCTTGCTAAGGATAGTCTCTAACTCTATGGCCTGGTTTGCCTCATCCAAAACAAATGCCACTGTCAGCCCTGGAAATACCCTGATGGTGCTTGCCACAAGTCTGACAAAGAGGATAGGTGTGGGCACTGCTAACGCTGTCTTAGGACTTAGAGCCTGGAGTTCTATCTTTGTTACCCTCTCTAAACTTAGGAACTGGAGCACTTGCTAAAGAAGGAGCTGGAACTGATGACTTAGGATGAAACTGAGAACGGTTTCCTCTTTCTGACTTAGGCTGAGCGAAGTTGAAACTATCTGTCTTCGCTCTCTTATTCTACTTCTCCCTCATCTTAATCTTTTGCTCCTTAATCTACTGAGCATGAGTTAGAAGCCTGGCTAAAGTCATGTTACTATTCAGCATGGCGGATCTGCACTCATTAACCACGCTATCATTCACCCCTGAAATGAACTTACTCATCCTTGCCTTGCTATCTACAACCACATGAAGGGTATATCTGGCTAATTGAGTAAACTTGAGAGAATACTCGTTCACTGTCATATTGTCCTACCTGAGGTTGTTGAATTCTAACACCTTAGCTTCCCTAAGCTCTAGGGGAAAGAATCTATCGAGGAAAGCAAATACAAACTCCTCCCACTCAACTAGCCCTGCATCATCTGCCCTCTCTAACTTCTACTGATTGAACCAAGTGTGAGCAACATCCTACAACTGATATGTAGCTAGCTCAGCACTTTTAACAGTAGTCACCCCCATGATGTCTGTCACCTTCTGCACCTGATCTAGGAATTCCTGAGGGTCCTCATCTGTCTTAGACCCTAGAAAGGATAGAGGATTCATTTGGGTGAAATCCTGAATCCTGGCTGCAATTGAATTGGCCACTGGATTGGCCGGAATGATAGCTGGTCATTCATTCTGAGCAGCAACTGATTTAGCAAGAGTAGTGAATACAGCTCATAACTCTGCATGATAAACATGAACGCCCAAAGGATCTTCGAGCTAAGGGGCTGACTAAATTCCGTTTCTTCTTTTTAGAGGCATGTTCTATAAAAGAAAGGGAGAAATGGATTAGACTGGGAGATTGACTTAAGCTTATGATTACTGGCACGACATGAATACTGAAAGAGGGGAAACTGTTCCTAAAACATCTTATAGCCTCCTATACATAAATGCCGCGCGCAATACACCCATGTACAAGACTCTATTAGAGATGGCTTTCAAACTTCCTTGGACTCTATTAAACCTTAGTCTCTGATACCAAGTTTGTAACGACCCGAATTTTATACCCGGAATGCTACATGGTGCTCATAACCCCGAAGGGCCATAAGCTAAGCCATGACTGATATCTATACCTGTATACTTCATAAAATACTGAATAATACAGAAACATGAACTGAAAGTCCATAAGGTTCACATAACTGAAGTAAAATATAACATCTAAACGGGTACGAAATACCCAAAACAAAATTGAAAATACTGAAGTCTGAAACATAATAGTCTAGAAAGCCTCTTACTAACTGAATTGTCTGAGTAAGGAGTTAATGGGACATTTCCCCAAATAACTCCAACTAATAAACTAATTAATGAATTAATAGAGAAATAATCATATCCTCAAATTATAAGGACTCACTTCTAACTCTGAATACTAAAATTGGAATCTACTACGGATCTGGAGCTCGTGTCTCTAAGCCTATGGTATAAGACACCATAGCACAAATGTGTCATTACTTTGAATATACTAGTATGCATGTGGGGTACGCATATGCATCAACGTGAGAATACATGCATGCATACATAGTAACTATATCTAAAATCGTGATAGCATGAGTACTAAATCTAAATACTGATAACATGACATACCGATAACTGATATAACTGATAACATGAGTAACAGTATCTGACAGTCCTAAATCTGGTGGAACTATCTGAGTTTCATTCTGTATCTAAGTTGACTATATCTGACAGTCCTGGATTCTGAAGAACTATCTGAGTTCTTTTACTGAGATTGTGGGTGGTAGTCATCTAACCGACATGCCCCAAATAATGTATTATAGCTGAATTGGGGTCTAATTTATGCCCTGATTGGAAGGGTGTCAATACCGCGCCACTGGTAAGGACAACATGTGAGTGACCCTAATATAACAGGTAACTCTAATGAGAATGGTGGGAACCCTCATATAGTAGGTTATGCCACCTCATCTACCCTCATATAGCAGGCTATGATGTCTCAACCTATGCTGGATACATAGTTTTGGAATGCAAGGATTGTTTCTAAGAATCACACCCTCATGTAATAGGTGAGTTCCCACCCTTGGGTTTGCTCGGTGCTAATTTCTACTCCCATCTGAATAGACACTGAACTGAACATGGACTGAGTTACTGACTTCCGTTGACTAACAGAATACTACTGACATCTGACAACTGACTGAGTTCATGAGATCATGGAGATTTCCTGAGTCATAAGACTGTCTGAAGTCTAAAGATCATGGCTTGACTGAGAGTATCGTGGAAACCTGACTGGCTCTAAGCACACAGCTAATGTTTCAGGTACAAGTACCCCCAGGACTCGATGAAAGAAAACTGACCAAGCATAACTTACTTGAACATATAACTAATATCATAATCTATAATACGTTTATAGAAGTATTCCATCAAAAAATGTGATACGCATATCTTGTACATACATGGGGATTTCATGATATCATACTAGTTGGACATTGTTCCTTCATCTAGGCATTTAATCAAACACATGGTAGGCATAGAACATGTAGACACCGTTATACAATAATTAATCATCATGATTCATCTCTAATTTCATCATCCAAGGGTTTATTCATAGGTTCATATGAATATACATCTATACAAATCAATTCCACATAAAATTGATCACCAAACATGGATTTGAATTCAATTGATTATTCTCAACATAAACAAAACGAACCAAACATGAAATTCATAAAGAAATTCATAAACTTAAACTTAGAAAAGAGATTCTTGGGCTTCATGGACGAAAGGAGTCCATGAATGAACACTATGCATACCTTAGTTTCTGATTTCGTGAAGATTGATGGAGAAACTTTCTTGGAATTAGATCTTCTATGAAAATCCTAGTTTGTTCTTAAGAGGTTTTTGAGAGAAGAGAGTGTATGTTAGGTGAAGAATGGCTGAATCACATGTTAAAGGGATTAAATGGGGGTGGGAAGTTGACCCTTTTAACCCTGGATGCGTCATTTAATTTCAGTAAATTTTCCCGAACTGGGCCCCTCGAGCGACGCGGCGCAATCATACCGTATCACTGGAATTTGACAATTGGGAAACTGAGGGATGGCATGATGTGGAGCCATCACATTTCCCCTTCTTTTGCGACCTGGAACTTTGGAACGAAGAGGAGGAAATCACGCTAAGACACTGGAAAAGGACAATTCTAAATTTAGGCCCTGGAACGACGTACCATAATTGTGGACCCATACTAGAATTTTCTAAATGCCATTTCCTTTAGTGGCACGTCATGGCGCGCCACTGACTAATATGGCACTGTTTTATGATGGAAACTTAAAGTAGTCGTAACTTCTGACTCGGTTATTGGATTTGTGCGAATCTTATATCGATGAAAAGCTTATTGAATTTACCATATGATAGAAAGTGAAAATATTGAAGATTCCTCATGGAATAACCATTATTCAATTTAAAAGCTTATACTAGACGTTCTTGAGATGAAATTAGCTAGGAAAAAGTACGGGGTATTACAACTAGATATTACAATATCTCCCCCTTGGGAACATTCGTCCTCAAATGAACTAATTAAGTTGAGAAATATTGATAGACTGATTTAACATACTAAACATGCACAACTAAAGCATGAGTACATGGTTGAACTAATTTACGAATGCATGACTGTCATCAAGATGATATGCAACAGTAACTGATACTAAGGTTTGTAACTGTAACTGAACATGGAACTGAGTAAATATAAGGAACACTGTTACCTCAAGTGGAGTCTGAGTTTGTGGAGAAAAGGTGAGGATACTTGGTCTGCATATCTGCTTTTGCTTCCCAAGAAGCTCCCTCAACTGACTGGTTCCGCCAAAGAACTTTGACCAAGGGAACTTCTTTGTTCCTTAGTCTATGAATCTGTCGATCGAGGATTTGGACTAGAACCTCTTCGAAAGAGAAATCATTCTGAATATCTACACCCTCTAAAGGGACTACAACTATTGGGTCACCAATGCATTTCTTTAGCAAGGAGACGTGGAATACTGGGTGCACTGAAGCTAAGTTTGAAGGCAACTCAAGCTCATAAGCTACCTTTCTGAAATGGCTGAGAATTCTATAAGGACCCACATATCGGGGACTGAGCTTCCCCCTCTTTCCAAACCTTTTCACTTCCTTCACGGGAGAGATTTTTAAGTACACATAATCGCCAATCTCAAACTCAAGATCCTTTCTCCTCACATCTGTATACGATTTTTGTTGGCTCTGCGCTGACCTAAGCCTTTATCAGATTAACTGAACTTTCTCTAAGGCATCAAAGACCATATCAGGCCCTAATACTATGGCCTCACCTAACTCAAACCAACTAATTAAGGATCTACATCTCCTACCATAAAGAAATTCAAATGGATCCATCTGAATACTAGAATAATAACTATTATAAATTCAATCAAGGGCAAGTGGTCATCCCAACTACTTTTAAAATCAGCAATGCATGCTCTTAAAATATTTTCTAGAGTCTGAATGGTCCTTTCTACTAGATCATCTGTCTGATGGTGGAAGGTTGTACTGAGGTGAATTTAGGTACCGAGACCCTTCTAAAAAGCTTTCCAAAAGTGAGAAGTAAACTGGGTACCTCTATCTGAAATGATGGATACTGGATTTTGTGCAACCTAACCAACTCTCTGAGATAGAGTTTGGTATAGTCCTCAGCTTAATTGGAAGTATGAACTGGCAAAAAATGAGCGTATTAGGTCATTCTGTCTATGATAACCCAAATTGAATCATGCTGATGACGAGTACGAGGCAAATCCATCATAAAGTCCATGTTTACTTCTTCCCAATTCTATGTGGGAATACTGAACTCCTGCATGGACCCACTAGGCTTCTGGTGCTCAATTTTAACCTACTCACATGTAGAGCACATAGCTATAACTCTGCATATCCCTCTTCATACTACTTCACTAATAGATCTCCCGCAAATTGCGGTACATCTTAGTGGCCCCTGGATGAATCGAGTAGCACGCACCATGTGCTTCAGTAAGAATTCGTTGTCTCAAGTCATCTATACCTAGCACATATAACCGACCCTAGCAATGTAACACACCATCTCCTCCTTGGGAGAAAACCTCTAATTTCTGATCTTTGACTTACTCTTTCAGCTTAACTAGACTGGGATCTCTGCCCTTCTTTTCCTTTACTCTAGAAACCAGAGATGATTCTGATCTACTCTGTACCCACACACTACCCTCTACTGAATCGACCAAGAGGACATTTAGTCGGGCAAGATGATGAATTTCCTAAACTAACTTCTTCTTACTATCCTCAACGTAAGCAACACTACCTATAGAAAACCTACTAAGAGCATCTGCCACTATATTGGCCTTGATTGAATGATACAGAACACTCATATCATAATATTTCAACAACTCTAACCACCTTCTCTTTCTGTGAGAACATATACTGCAAGATTTTACGATCTGTTAGCACATCTACATGCATACCATACAAATAATACCTCCAAATATTTAAGGCAAAAATAACAACTTCTAATTCAAGATCATGGGTAGGGTAATTCTTCTCATGAGGCTTAAGATGTCTAGAAGCATAGGCTATGACCTTACCTCTTTACAGAGGACAAAACCCAAACCTACTCTGGATGCATCACAGTACACAACTAACCCATCTAAACCATCTAATAATGTCAAAATTAGGGTTGAGGTGAGTCGAGTCTTCAACTCCTAAAAACTCTTCTCACAAGAATCTCACCACTAAAACTTAACTTTCTTCTGAGTCAATCTGGACATGGAGGATGCAATAAATAAAAACCCTTCAACAAACAAATGGTAATAGCCAGCTAAACCCAAGAAACTCCTGATATCTGACAGAGAAATGGGTCTAGGCCAGTTTCTCACTGTCTCGGTCTTTTGAGTATCAACTCTAATGCCATCCCCGAGAATGATATGACTAAGGAATGTTATGAACTTAGCCAAAATTTGCACTTACTAAATTTGGCGAACAACTGATGGGCTATAAAAGTCTAAAGTGTGATTCTGAGGTGATCTGCGTGATCATTCTCACTATGGGAATAGACAAGAATGCCATAGATGAAGACTATAACGAACATGTCCAAGGACTACTTGAACACGTGATTCATTAAGTCCATGAAAGTTGTTGGGGCATTTGTGAGATCAAAGGACATAACTAGAAACTCGAAGTGATCATACCAGGTTCAAAAAGCTATTTTTGGAATGTCACATTCTCTTAATCTGAGATGATGATAGTCGGATCTAAGGTCCATCTTAGAAAAATAACTGGCACCCTAAAGTTGGTTAAACAAGTCATTAATTCTGGGAAGTAGGTATTTATTCTTGAGTGTGACTTTGTTCAACTGAAGGTAGTCTATACACATTCTAAGTGAACCATCTTTCTTACATACGAATAAGATTGGTGCACCCCACGGGGAAACGCTGGGTCTGATGAACACCTTATCTAAAAGGTCCTTTAACTGTTCTTTTAACTCTCTGAGTTCAGTTGGTGCCATTCTGTATGGCGGAATAGATATGGGCTGAGTATCTGGAAGAAGGTCTATTCCGAAGTCAATTTCCCTTTCGAGAGGAACTCTGGGAAGATCTGTAGGGAACACATCTGAGAATTCATTTACTACTAAAACTGACTCAAGACTAGAATTCTCTGAACTAGAGTCCTTGACTCGTACAAGATGATATACATATCCCTTGGATACATTTTTCTCTCTCTAAGGTATGAAATTAACTGACCCTAAAGCGTTGTAGTGCTACCCCTCTATTTAAGGACTGGTTTATTTAGAAACTAAAAATGAACAATTTTATTTCTACAGTCAACTAAGGCATAGCATGAATGGAGCCAATCCCATGTCGAGAATGATGTCAAAATCCATCATCTCTAACTCTACTAAGTCTGTTGAAGTGACTTTCTGAAATATCATAATCGGACAGTTCCTGTATACCCGTCAGGCTATGATAGACTGACCCACTGGAGTAGAGACTGAGAAAGGTTCTGTTAAGACTTCTAGTTTGACCATAAAGTTGACTACTATGTAAGGAGTTACAAATAATAGAGAAGCTCCTGGATATAATAAGGCATAAACATGTAAATGGAAGATCTGTAACATACCAGTGACCATATCAGGATAACTTTCCTGATCTTGTCTGGACTAAAATGCATAAAGCCTATATAGTCGCTGCCCACTGGTGGCATTGGAAGTGAAACCCTATTGATTTGGGCGACGGGACTAAGCTGAAGGATGATTGTACTGAACCTGTAAACCTGACTGGGGATAATCTCTGATTCTATAGCCTGGATTGCCACACCCGAAACATATATTACAGCCAGCCCTGCAGACATCCTAATAGTTTTTGTCGTATTTCTGACAAAGGGGATTTGTTCAAGTACTGCTAACACTACCCTGAGATTTAGAGACTGGTGCCCTATCTTTGTTACTATTTTTAAACTTAGGTACTGGAGCACTGGCTGAGGATGGAGCTGGAACGGAAGGTTTCAGGCAAAACTAGGAACGGTTACCAACTTCTAACTTATTTTGAGTGAAATTAAAGCTAGTTATTCTAACTCTCTTATTCTTTCTCTCTCTCTCCTTATTCTTAGCCTTTTTTATCTATTGAGAATGAACCATTATCCTGGATATATCCATATTCTTAATTAATATCGCAATTCTACACTCCTTAACTACACTCTCTGATACCCCAAACACGAACTTGCTCATTCTGGACCTATTGTCTGCTACTACATGGGGAGCATAACTGGCTAACTGAGTAAAATTGAGGGATACTCTTTCACACTCATGTTGCCTTGCCTGAGATTGATGAACTCTAACACCTTGGCTTCCCTCAGCTATAAGGGAAAGGATCTATCTAGAAAAATATTAGAAAACTCTTTCCATTCTATTGGCCCTATATTTGTGCCCCTGTCTACCTTTCACTGTTTAAACTACGTATGAGCTACATCTTGTAGCTGATAGGTAGCTAACTCAGCACTCTCACTGGAAGTCACTCCCCTAATATTTGTGACTTTCTGCACCTGATCGAGAAACTCTTGTGGATCTTCTTCGGACTTAGATCCTGAAAAAAGGGGAGGATTCATTTGGGTGAAGTCTCGAATCCTGGATATTATAGTATTGGCCACTGGGTTGGCCTAAAAAATAGTTGGTCGTTCATTCTGGGCTGCTACAAAATGGGTTAGAGTGGTGAACGCAGCTCTGAATTCTGCATGGGAGACATACTCGTCCAGGGGATCTGCCTGAATGGGCGGAGGTGCTAACTGGTTTCCAGTTCTACTTACGTCGGTACTTTTGGGAGGCATGTTCTATAAACGAAAGGAAGAAATGAATTAGACTGAGAGTTTAACCTGAGCTCATGCTCACTCGCATGACATGAATACAAAAAGAAGGGAAACTTTTCCTAAAAATGCCTCGTAGCCTCTTGCCCATAAGTATGGTGCACTACACACCCATGCACAAGACTCTACTTGACACGAATTTTAGACTCCCTAGGACTCTGTTGAACCTTAGGCTCGAATACCAAGTTTGTAATACCCCGAGTCTGTACCCCGAATGCCACACGGTGCTTACGACCCCGAAGGACCACAAGCTAACCCATGACTGGTACCTGTTGTGAGCACTGAATAATAATACTGAAATAATGCAGAAGTTAGGCTAAAATGACATAAGGTTCACAATCTAAATACTGATAAATATAGCAACGGATAATAATATCTGAAAATTGAATATTGTCTGAACTAGTCTAGTCTGAAAAGCCTCTAACAAAACTGTCTGAATGTGGAGTTGATGGGACAAGCACCCAACTAACTCCGACTAATAGAATAATAAATCTACTGTAATACTAAAATAAATAATATCCTCAATGGATATGGACTCACTGTTGAATCTTCTGTTACTAACTGAATCTGACTAAGCGTGGTCAGAAACCTGAGCGTCCGAACCTATGATATAATACATCATAGCACATGAAAAGAGTATATGATCAGTACGTGGAATGTACGGTATGCTAGATGAGGTAAGGCTAAAATTCATAGGTTCATATGCATGAACAATAACAGACTGAGTGATATGAATGTAACTGAATAAGAGTACATAGATAACTAAAACTACTGTAAATAGTGAGTATGCAATACTGTGTACATACATATATATACTGAAACTAAGTTCTGAGTTTTGATAACTGAGTAACTGATATCTGAGATTACTCATAACTGAATTACTGATAACTGGGTGACTGTTCCTAAAAGTCCTGATTTTGTAGAACTGGACTAAGTTGTATACTGAGACTAAAGCTAAAACTATAGGAGGTAATCATATAACTGACATGCCCCTCTCTAAATGGATTGGGGTCCAACCTGTAACTCGAGTTGGAAGGGTGTCAGTACCATGCACTAGCTGTGTGGACCCACTGAAATATCATCCTGAAGGACTAAGGGTCACCTTCTACTGGCAGGTTCCCTAATAAGAACGGTATTTCCCTCAATTGGAAGGTTAATATCTAAACCTAAGTTAGCTACATAGTTTAGGAATGCAGGGACTGCTACTAAGGATCACACTCTCTGCTGACAGGTGATCACCCATCCTTAAATTCGCTCGGTGCTGAATCCTACTCCCAACTGAATGACACTAATTATTAGACTGATTGGACTGAGCTAAGTTTAACTAAGTTTTGTAACTGGCTGAGTACTACTATTGTGACATAACTAAGACCATTCTGTAGCTACTATGATTCTAGGTTTACAGCTAGATTTCGGGTATTAAATACCCCCAGAACTCGATAACATCAATAGTAAACATGGCACAATCATGAAAACTTAACATTAGTTTTTTGTTCACAATACATTCATTTAGACATGTTGTCAAACACTTAGAGATATGAATTGTACATGAATGGGACCACATGATAACATGTCATGATTTTACTATTCAACAACATAGGCATTCTATCAAACACTTGGGGAGCATGATTAACTCACATAGAAATAAATGCATACAGTTATCATGGCTACAATATTCAACTTGTAAATTCAACGATTAATCATGAAAATCACATATTTCATCACACATGCTATCTTAATTTCATGATACTTGTAATTAATTATGGATTGGAACCTAAACAATATCATAATCATGAATTCAATCCAATTCAAGCATAAAAATCATAAATCCATAAAATTGTATTTTTAAATAGGGTTCTTGGACTCCATGGGTGAAAGGAATCCATGAATGAACACCTAACATACCTGAGAAATTCACTTCTTGAAGATTCTTGGAGGAATTCTTGAGAATTTCTCTTGATTTTTGAAGACTAGGGTTTTGTTAATTGAGAGAGAATGATTTGATTGAGAGAAATTGAGAAAATAATGACTAATTAGGTTATTTAGGTCATTAATATCGTGTTTAGGACTGACTAAGGTCATGGAAAAAGACCAAATTACCCCTGAAAAGATTTAAGTTTTCGTTACTAAAAATCTCGATTTTGTCCTTCACCACAATGTGGTGGCATCGCGGTGAGCCACTAGAATTTGGCTGCAAACTGGTTAAAATGGACCATCGTGAAATTGGCTTTTAGCGTGATGCAAAGGTATTGCAACGCCTCACTAGAAAATGACAATCCTGAAAATGGGTATTGGCGCGACGCACCATTAACGCGGAGCCATACTGGAAATTGACAATTGAGAACTAGAACTTTGGTGCGACGCGGGCTTATCGTGATGGCACACTGGAAACAAACAATTGCCATTTGGACCCTCACCGCAATGCAGTGCTTCTCACTTTGATATACTAGTTCACCAAAAAGGCTATAACTTCTCACCCGGGTATCGAATTTGGGCAAAATTTATATCATTAGAAAGCTGACTGAATTTCCTACACAATGGCAAGTCTTAAAGTAAAAAATTCTGAGTATTTTGAAAAACTTTATATAAAGATACTCGTGTACTAAGAGCTAAATTGGGCTAGGGAAATACGGGGTATTACAAGCATACATTACACTTCATTCATCTTCCATCATATCAAATCTATAGCACATAACCATATGCCCAACCATCATCCCAAATAATGTTTGAGCTTCCTATAACCTCTGTTCAAGGTAGGACTATGACGGAAATCCAAGGTCTAGGAAAATTTTTACACTGATTGGGGAATCATATACCATTTTGGTCTATAAACTAAGATAGTGGGACATGATCACTCCTCTCCTTGGGTATACTCATGACCCACATTCAAGAAATTTTGTCCTACTATACAAGTTCATATCATTCTAATGTTCAGATTTATAGTACAAAAGATTATTATGCTTTGAAAAGAGAAATCGAAATAATGGTTTAAGAAAAATCAATTGTGGTGCAAAACATTAACACTACAACTATCATAAAATATTCCATCAGCATATGATAATGCATAATTCATGGGAACTGGTGAGTCAGGCATGAGGGAACAAAACATAATTACTAAGAAAATTATATTTGACAGTGGCGGAAGTTCTGGTCATGTTAATGTGCAAACCAGTGGCTAAGATGTCAAGTCCGGCAATTGGAAAGTCATTACTCTCCTCACCAAGGAATTTAGGTAGTCCATTTTACTTTTCTTTTTATTACCCAATTATTTCAAGTTTGTAGTTCGGGATCTATTTTTTTGTTTCTTTGTCAATTATTTTTAAACCCTACTATATTTTCTCAACAAAATGCAGTGTCTCTTATGCTTTTTACTTTTAATATATGTTGATTGTTTTTTTTTTACTTTACACGATCTTCTATGTTGATTCTAGTAATATGACATGTTTGCAGAGTTTTCAGCTAGATCTTAAAACCCAATATAGTCATGGCATGATGAATCAAGAATTTAAAATTTGGACAAAGAAAATCTGAGTAAATAAGCGACGTGTTGAGATATGTTGTGACTAAGCTGAAGCCTAATTTGAACGAAATTAGGGCAATCACTTTAGAATCATGAAAATAACATGGGTGTCAATAAAAAAATGTGTCTAGAGCACTTAAAAAGAGATCAATCAAAGGATATACATTCTCATATATCAAGAAAATTAATAGAAAATTAGTTTCAGAAGGCATGAGTCACCCAAAAATGAGAAATATGCAATACAAGTAGAGTTTTATGTTTGACGGGCGTGGAAGAAGAAGTGATACACATGCTCAATTAATATTTGTGTATGAAAAAATGTTGTGTATTATCTTTACTTTTCACTCTCATACTGCATGCTTTGTACTTGTATTTTGAAAGATTGATATCACAAACACAATTTATTTTCGCTATCTAAATATTGTGTCATCCTTTATTTATTCCTTTTTGAGCTTCAGTTTTATTTTCTTTCATACCCCTTTTTTAGAATCAAAATAGAATTAAAAAAATAGAGAAGTTTCAAAAAGAAAACATAATTAGAGTCAGAAAAAGTCCCCAAAAAGAGAAAAGTGTCTAGAAAAAAAATAGAGTTAGGGAAAAGTTTAAAAATAGAAAAAGTCATAAAAATCAAGTAAAAAAATAACCTACTTGAACTATGTTTGACCTAATTCTTTCTATGACAAGATACATATGCAGCCCTATTCTAGGGTGCGGTCCAACCAAATAAAAATCCAAATTACCCAGTCTAAAAGAAAATTGAGCACGAGTTATTTTTCATTGATTGTGTTGATTTCAAAAGTTGTAAGTCTCACCCAATCTTAAGTATGTTTTGAGCCTCCACATCATACTTTGTATTCAACCCTATTTAAAAACAACATTGAAACTAAAGAATGACCTTTAGATCAATCTTTGAGAATGTCAAGGCAAAGAATGTTATGGGTATATAATTTCCACATTTTGGTAACTACTTGTCTTTATTTACATAAGAATTTATTAATGAAAATCCTCGTGAAAACTTTAAGGCAATTGTTATTTAAGAGAAACCAAAACAAGAGTTTTATTGATGAAAACCCTTCATGGTGTCACTAGCCAAATGAGGTCCATGATCTGAATGCAATAAGCTTAAGGGAAATAAACATAGTCTCATGTTTAATAAGTTGGCAAGAGTTGATGAATATTTGGGATGGAAAGATTGAGTTGTTCAATCTAAAATGCATATCATGATCATTAGAGTCAGCTACCACACTCAAATAAGTATTTTTTTTCTTTGTTTCTAAAAAGCGACACTCATTATCTTTTCTTCTCTTGCTAGATTTTTAGTTCTATTTTCTTGTGTATGTTATCAAAGTAGAAAATCATTATCATTTTTCTTATGTCTTTAGGTCAAGTTTATGTCTAGGTAAGTGATAAAGGACTCCAAAATTTGTTACCAACCTCTTCAATTGCACAAAGCAAGACAAAGAACCAACACATAAAGGTAACATGATCTAAAGAAAAGCAAAGTATCCATAGAAATTCTCATCAGCTGACAAGTTTCGGACTCAATGAAAATGCAAAGGTCACATAGAGTTTTAGTTCAAAGAGACAATTGTAATGACCCAAAACTTCGTTATATATGAAACGCTTTAGAAAAATTTTGTGATAATTAAAATTCTCTAAATGGACCCAGAAAAACTATTTCATGGAGAAAAATGATGCCTAAAGTAATTTAGGCCAAAATTCCAAAAAAAAAAAATTAGGCTGGCCTGTGGTATACAATGGTATCACTAGAACGGTGAAATAACTATTGTAGTGAAACCCAACAGTAACTAACCTAAAATATTATATAAAATTGAGATATTTTAAAAAACTCTTTTGTTTTAATTCTCGATAGCCATTTTTTCCCCTAAAAAAAATACCCAAAATAAACTCCTCTTCCCTAGTCATGAGATTTCATTGCCTAACTTCATGAGGGATATTTTGAGGCACACCCGGCGGGGAACCCGACATGGGAAGATGCTTAGCACTTGCGGGATAGCCCTTTCAACTCAATAGCATAATGCTACGTCTACAAAGTAGGTTATGATTTATTTATTGTAATAATCAGAATTGGGCTAGATTCATTTAATACTGATAGTAATGTTGGAGTTCTCATGCATTAGGCATTCAAACGTTGTGACTGGAAGAATGAAAATGATAATAATTAGTTAGGCTTAGTGTTGTACCCCATTGATGTGATATTTATGGTGTGGAATGAATTTAACTTATGATAATATTGACTAACAAAGTGAGTATTGTGGTTCATAAGCATGGTGTGAGATAGGTACTGTAAAAAGAAGGAGTAGTATTAAGCTAGGTATATGATAACGCCCAAACTACACCTCTCGTAAGAAAGTGTAAGCGGTCGCTGTCAAATATAGAACCCAACTAGGTTGGGTGTCGAATCCCACAGGGAATACTTGGTCACTAAGTGTTGCAATTATTAGTAGACTATTGGTCAAAAATTCCATGGAAAAGGGGGGATTTGATTATGCGTGAATTAATAATATCAAGGTAACAAATGAGACGATGTATTTAGTAAGATTTAATCACAGAGAATAATGAGTTAGGGTTATGTCCACCTTGTAGTTTCTACTTCTCTACTAACTATGAGTAACGCAAAATTTAGATATGCATGCACTTATAGAGAATCGCATTCTGATTCTAAATCCAAGTGTTTCTTAACCATCAAGGATATATTTCACTTTAGCTCTCTCGAGCCTAAAGTGTGTACTAATGGTACGAACTCTCCAAGAATGTTAATCCGGTTAAGGCATCAACATGTAAACAGGGGTTGGAAACCCGATTTTCTTGTCATACTCTCTTTTCCAAACATGTAACTTTTCTCTCGAGCAAGTTAATGCTATAATGGCGTATTCTCTATGTTTGCAACCATAAAAATTCAATCAAAACGAAGAGAGTAATGATATAAGTAGCATAACACATCAATAATTCACAAACTAATAGTTAATAGATAGTATCTTACGAGGTTTTCATAACCCTAACAGAGAAGTTTAGCTACTCATGATTACAACGAATATCACAATAGACATAATCATCATACCACAACTAGAATAATCTTTGCGATGGGATGATTTGAACGTCAATAGCGGATTGACGTTTTTCCCTCTCTACCCTTTGCTCTCTGAGCCGTTTTTCCCTATCCAAAACTTACAGAATCTGAAAACTGAATAATGACTAAAAACTTATGATGCTGAAAAATTCAGAAATAGGGTTTTTATAATGTCCTTGTCTACTAAATTACTGCTGCATCCTTAAGTCTTTAAAAATGCTGGGTTTGCCCGGGAAAAAGTTTTCATGCATCACTTTCAGTCCAAAAGTTGCCTTCCCTCTAATGTGAAGTTTTCCTTTGCTGCTCAAAAGTCCATAAAGTGCTGAAATCTTCATCATTAATACCTGAAAAACATGTTAATCACGTAGGTCAGCTCACTTAAAGGAAAATGGACTAAAAGTGCAAGAATTATTTATTTTATCCTCATAACTTAGCTAAAACATGGGTAAATTATGGTGCTTAGGCATTTAAATACGCCCAACATCAACACCCCACTCTTAAAGCTTTGTTCGTCCTCGAACAAAATATAGCATCCATGCAAACACCTAATCTAGAATTTCACAACAGCAACACCTAACTAGAATTTCACAATAGCAACACAAAATTTATCCTCAAGACATGTACGGCAATTATTAACAAAGAGTAGGTTTCTTGATCACTACTAGAAACAATTCAACCTTCAACATAGACTTGTGATGATGGTTAATTCGTATCCACAAGTTAAGCCACAAAGAATCATACAACACTATCCAAAAATCATCAACCATGTGTGTCTCACACAAGATATCACCCATAATCGATCATAGTTTTGCATTTTTCGAAACATGGGTATAAGATTCTCCTTGCCCTCACTCTCACAAAGAATTCTTATATTGCAACTGATGACCATAGGCTTTCCCTTAGTGTAATGCTCCACTAATATCAGAATGCTAAGCTTAGGATCAACTAGGTCTTTACAGGGTTGTAATGTAGGCTAAGGGACAAGTAGGACTATTTTGGCCAGAAATAGTGACTATGTTCCCTGAGCGCTTTAATACACTACAATATGTCATTAACACTCTCTTTTAAACAACCCCTCTACTTTCCTTTCATCTACCAACCCCTTTTCACCTATTTTGTTATTCAATCATAAACACAAAGATGAGAATATACAACTCTCTTATTTATTTATTTTTCTATTATTTTATTTATATTTTTTTTTCTTTTTTTCTTTTTTTTTTATATAAAGCACCTCTATGATAGCCACTCTTTTTCACAGCAATTTCAAGTACCAATATACTCTAAGGTATCACTCTCATCATTTTCCTCTTATTTTATCACATGACTCTACAATTTTAGGCGCTTAGGAATTTGGATCAAATTATGGTCTTAAAAAAATGGATTAGACTACATATGAGGCTGTCAAAGAAAATAGCTAAAGGCTCAAAGGGGGTTAACTAGGATAATGTACACGGGTAGGTAAAAAGAAGGTAAACAAATTCAGAGCTGCCAAAGAAATGCCTAAATCATCTCCTAAACTCACACTCTTTATTTCGTTTTACACACACACCAGGCAAGTTCTAGCATCAGTCAAAACACAGAATATACTATAACCTCACCCACACAAGGCACATGGTCGACTTAATTGGGAGCACTATAGACTCTTGACGCAATAGATGAATGAATTAAACCACACAATTATCACACAGTGAGTCACACTTAGAGCCTAAATGTCTCAATAATAATTATTTAGCACAAACTCTTGTCATAATACCATGCCGTCTATCAGAACAATTTCATGCAAACTCTAAAAAAAAAATTAACTAACTAATTACGACTAATTCAAACAAACAAAAATAAGAATAAATGTAGGCAGAGAAGTACAGCATACAAATACCAGCAAATACCATCACCCCACACTTAGATGGGACACACTGCCCTCAGTGGAAAATAAATAAGGAAAACCTGATTAGTCGGACTCCTCTTCTATGTCTGGGGTCATACCGCTTGCGTCGGAATCATCATCAGAGTCATCGTCATCAGAGTTGTCCTCCACGTCTGAGTCTGGCAGTCGGCGATCATCGTCAGTTGGCACGTCATCATCGAGAGGTTCCTCAAAATATACCCCCACTCCACACATAGCCCGCGCATGTTCATTCATCGGGTAGTCATAATCCAACTGCTGGAGCTCTGCATCAGTCGGAATACGACCCCAACTCATCATGGTAACCCGAGTCATGCCATATAGATGGAAAAAGAAACTTTCATCCTGAGCATGTCTTTCTGTAATGGTGAGGTTGATGCCATGACCAGTTTCAGGATCTTTAACTTTCGTGAGATCAACCTTCTTCGAGTTGTGTGGAAGCTTATGATCTGCAGGTTCCTCTTCAATGTGTTCCTTCCTTAATATCGTAATCAACAAATTACCAAAGCTAAAATGGGACCTTTTGTGCAGCCTAGCCTTACGCATTGATGATCGTATAATCGCACCAATGTTGATGGGAATATTTGTCATCAGAGCATACACCAAGCATACTCTATCACGTATGATCTTTGTGTACTGCGTCCCAAGAATCAGGCAAGAGTTGACTATCCTCAACCATATATGAGCTTCTCTGTTCAAGGAAGCACACGGGAAGGTATTGTGCCAACCGTTATCCTTGTGGCGAATCAACCGGGCCATGGACCTTGTTCCACACAGTGTGTGTCTGATTGCCCTGTAGGGAGGTCTGTGATACAGCTACTTGAGCGGTGATGGATCCACATATGAAAGGCCCAGAAAAGAGTTGAAGAACTCCGCATTCACTTGCAAGACTTGGCCCCGAATCTTCACTTCACTTTCGGTAGTCTTTGGGGACCAATTGGCATAAAACTCGAGTGTTAGATCAAGATTGCATTCCCTCATATCTCCGAAAATGAAATCAAGGTTTAGTGCCATGATTTTAGCCAAAATGCGGGGTTCTCGCTTTGCTAGACTCTCTTTCTGCATCAAATCCACGTGAACATATTTCTTTACTTTGTTGTTCTTGTACCACTCCTTTCTTTCCTCCTCTAGGACCCACTTTATCCCGAAAGTGCATCTAGGTATTTGCAAAGAGGAAGACTCAGCTCGCTCTTTTCTTGACCTTTTCTGTCCTTTCTGTAAGGTGGACGCTTTTTTTTTCCTTGTCGTCCTTTTGGGGCCATTCTTCCTGAGATCACAATAGAGTCATGTTAGATTCATCTTGGAAGATTCACTCGAAAAACAAACAGTAATGGCACCACCCCACACTTAATTTGTTGGTACAGACTAATTAAGTGAGTGATGTCGAGTACTCAGACTTCATCGACATACTTTTAGGCGATATGTTCCAACAACATGTTTAGCACAGTCATACTTTTAGGTAATCTTGAATATCCTTTCCAACTCTATTTCATGCAATCTTGACTATACTATCATGTTTGGATGAATGCACTTTTTAAACAAGACCACCACATAAAGATCGTATCATGTAATTGCATAGAAATAATCACACCATCTTATGCTTGTGGTCAATCATGATCGGTATCTCGATGAATGAGTCATTCAAACATTCAAGCTTTCAACTTTCAAGATTATGTATTAACTTCACAATTTCGACTTCATAAAAATATGACAGTGTATAACAATCAAATACAAGTCGGAACAAAGTCAAGAACACCCACACGTATTCTTTCACTTAACTAGATGTATCATAGCAAACCAACCATATTCTTATCACCAAACACTACTTCAAAATCTAACAAATCATTATAAACGTAGCATTTCAATAACTACGGAATATAAAAGAATAACTTACTTGGTGATGGATCCGGAAGATGAGTTTGCAAGATTAGATGAGCAAAAAGAAAAACTTTGAGAGAATGGGGAAGCTTGGGCGGCGCCTATGTTGAGCAAACAATTGCATTTTGTTCTAAGGTTGAAGATCTATTTATAGACTAAGCCATGGGTTGGGTTTTATCCATGGAAAATCGGACTAGGAGACAAAAAGCATAAGTAGGCGGCGCCTAATGCCTTGCCTATGCTTAGCATAGGCGGCGCCTATGCTATTGCCTAGTTGGGCATAGGCAGCGCCTATGCTATCCCCTAGTTGGGCATAAGCGGCGTCTATGCTATTGCCTAGTTGAAACAGAGAGCATAGGCGGCGCCTATGGTATTGCCTAGTTTGGCATAGGCGGCGCCTATGGTATTGCCTAGATTTGCATAGGCAAGGCCTTGTCTGTTGCCTATGTGAGGCAGTGAGCATAGGCAATGGTATAGGCCTTGCCATGTCCATTGCCTAGATTAACATAGGCCTTGCCTTGTCCATTGCCTAGATTAGCATAGGCATTGCCTTGTCCAATGCCTAGATTAGCATAGGCAATGCCTAACCGATAGCTTTTGCTCCTTCATTCCTAGCTTACCACCTTAATCATAGCTCACTTTCAAATAAAAATTTGGGACTAATCCCCTCCTTTGTACATCTTGCAGCTACACTTAATCAAAAACAACAAAAACGATTAGAAGGATGGGTTGTCTCCCACCAAGCGCCTTAGTTTTGGTCGTGGCTCGACTCTTCTTTTTGGATTTTTATTTAACAAAAACAAACTCCTAGTAAAACAAAATGAATAAAAATGATGGGTTTCCTCTCATGTAGCGCTTGATTTATTATCGCGGCACGACATAGTTATCTCGATTACTTAGACTTCATCGAGATATATGGTGCATCATTTTCTGAATGGATTCAGACGACGCTGATGCTTAATTGTGGACATGCAATCTTCTTCGAGATGAATCTTGTGCATACATATCCCAGGAGGTATACCAATTATATCATCCATAGTCCAATCAATGGCTCTCTTGTATCTCTTCAGAATAGAGATGAGAGGCGCTACTTGTTGTTCACCTAAATCAACCGCAACAATAATCGAAAGTGTATTTCCACTTCCCAAGAACGCATACTTTATGTGACTGGGTAGCTCTTTCAATTCTAGCACTGGTGGCTCTTCAATGGATGGTTTCGCTGGTGGTGAAGGTCGATTCTTAAGATCAAGGTCCAGCTTCTTAGGAGCATGAGAATAGGACCCCATTCCTGTTAGAGCACAAACAGTTTCTTCATACTCTTCAACATCCTCACGCTCAAAATTCATAAGCACAGCAGCCAATGGCTCAACAGTAAGCTGCTTCTCTAACGATAGTTCCTTCTCATCCTCATGATAAACATCATCTATAGAAAACACATTCATATCCTTAGGCTGATTCATTGATATGCATACATCAAAATAGACCACTTCGTCATTCAGCCGAAATAAAAGCTCATTAGCTCTTAAATCAATAAGCACACTTCTAGTTGCGAGGAAAGGACGACCCAAGATTATGGGAACTTCAGAATCCACCTCACAATCCAAAATAACAAAGTCTGCAGGAAAAATGAAGGTAGAAACCTTCACCAGTACATCATATAAGATACCAACAGGTC
Source organism: Capsicum baccatum var. pendulum (assembly GCA_030864225.1). Taxonomy (NCBI): domain Eukaryota; kingdom Viridiplantae; phylum Streptophyta; class Magnoliopsida; order Solanales; family Solanaceae; genus Capsicum; species Capsicum baccatum. The sequence continues at coordinate 63,210,139 of CM061559.1, forward strand.
ATTTAACCGATCTATCTGCCATCACGAGTCGCATATTGGTTGGTGCAGAATCGCCCAACCCCAACTTTCTATAAATGGATAGCGGCATCAAATTGATGCTAGCCCCCAAATCGCACAACGCCTTTGCAAACTTCATAGATCTAACCGTGCAAGGAATAGTGAAAGCACCAGGGTCTGCCTTTTTCTGTACTAAAGATCTCGTGGCAATCGCACTGCAATGATGAACATCATCTGCCAGTTCATAGCTTGCTGCCCTTTTCTTCGTCAACAGGTCCTTCATGAATTTGGCGTACCCAGGCATCTGTTCCAGCGCCTCCACCAAAGGAACATTAATAGTCAGTTGCTTCAACATGGTTATGAATTTACTGAACCTGGTGTCATCAGTTTTCTTCTTCAGTCTCTGAGGAAAAGGTGGTGGTGGAAGAGGAATAGTTTTCTCCACCACTTCCTTTTTATGTTGCTTCCCATTATCAATATTTTCAGACTGCTGACATCTAGGTGTAGTATTATAAACGTTCGCCATATTCTTCAGTCTCTGAGGAAAAGGTGGTGGTGGAAGGGGAAGAGTTTTCTCCACCACTTCCTTTTTATCTTGCTTCCGATTATCAACCTTTTCAGGATGGTGACATCTAGGAGTAACATTATGAACGCTCTTATTCTGATTTTCAGCTTCTACAGAATCATCACAATCTACTTAATAACATTCTCTTCTGTATTATCTACCACTTGTTTGCCTTTAGATGGATTTTCCAACACCTTACCACTCCTGGTAGTAATAGCCATACACGATCCATCATTCCTTGGATTTTGCACAGTGTCACTAGGTAAAGTGCCATCCTTTCTTTGATTGAATGCCGCTGAAAGTTGACTCAATTGTTGTTCCAGCTGTTTTATTGCAGTGGAATGCGAGTCAACCAATTGATTTATTGATGACAAATCATTCTTTACCTCATTTACTCCCGTATTGGTTGCCTCCACTCCTTTCAACAGCTTAGCCATTATATCTTCCATGGACATCTTCCCAGAGCCAGACGCCGCAGCCTCACGATTTCCAGGAGGAACGTACAAGCTGCTCTTGTCATTCTTATTCTTGTATCCAGATTTTTCATAATAGTTCCGACCTTGGTTTCCTTGGGCATTGCCTCGGAAACCCCCTGATTATTCAAGTAGTTAGCTTCTTCCTCAGAATCGGATTCATCTCTTCCCTGTGATACAACGGCCTTAACCTTTTTGGTCTTCCCTGATAATAAATGCTTGGAAAGAAGATCCATCTATGTTTTCATGTGAGCTATATCTTGGTCAAGTTCCTCTTGTCTTCGCCTCTGTTCTGCTGTCATGCCAATAGATACAGTAGAGCTCGCTACCTCAGAATCCCTGGTATGCCAAGCTCTACTCTGATTTGTCATACGATCTAGCATATCGCTTGCCTCAAAAAAAAGTAAGGTCCATGAATGACCCACCTGCAGCATTATCAACCACTGGCTTTGTCACCGAGTTCAGAGCCCTATATAATATTTCCATCAAGTGGATATTGGTCATCTGATGATTTGGGCACCGCATAAGCTTCTTCTTGAACCTCTCCTATGTTTCGTGGAGAGCTTCTGTTGGAAGCTGTCAAAAATTACTGATCTCATCTCTTAATTGTGCTCTCTTGGATGGCGGAAAGAATTTTTCTAGGAAAGCGTCTTTCAGTTGCCTCCAATTAGTAATAGAGTCAGGAGTTAGCCCGTTCAGCTATAGAGTTGCCTCTCCAGATAAAGACAATGGAAATAAGTGTAGCCGAATCGCATTCTGTCCAACCCCTGGATTGTCAAATGCCTTGCATGTTCAGATAAAATTGATCAGATGCATATTCGGATCATCGCCTGCAAGTCCACCAAATAACCCCTTGAGTTGCAATAGCTGAATCATGGTACTAGTGATATTGAACTTGGCTCCAGGTGCCAAGGGTGGAGGAATAATAGCCCCTGTGGCACCAGCCCCATCTAAATCGTCATCATCATTATCAAAAGGAACCTGTACCGCTCAGCGTTCAGGTCTCATTCTAGCTTGACGATCTCTCCTATTCACAGGTGCCGCCACCTCATCAACACGCCTTGGATTTAGTAACTCATCATCACTCAGGTCCTCATCATCTAGATTTGTTACCCGACCTGGGTTGTCAATATTCTGTTGATGCACTTGAGCAGTTGCCAATGCAGCTAATCTAGCCTGCTCCTGTTAAATGTCTCGTTGTGCATCCATTCTGCCAATCAATTGTGGTTCAGGATTTATGGGTAATAATGGCTGACCAGATCTTCGTGTATTTGGCACACTTTACCAAACCTGAACAAAACAAAAACAACAAACAGAAAGTAAAATTCAAGAATTTTTTACCAAAGGGTCTATTAACTATCACAAACTTAGTTGACAACCGTATTCCCTGGCAACGGCGCCAAAATTTGATAACGCCCAAACTACAGCTCTCGTAAGAAAGTGTAAGCGGTCGCTGTCAATTATAGAACCCAACTGGGTTGGGTGTCAAATCCCACAGGGAATACTTGGTCACTAAGTGTTGCAATTATTAGTAGACTGTTGGTCGAAAATTCCACAGAAAAGGGAGGATTTGATTATGCGTGAATTAATAATATCAAGGTAACAAATGAGACGATGTATTTAGTAAGATTTAATCACAGAGAATAATGAGTTAGGGTTATGTCCACCTTGTAGTTTCTACTTCTCTATTAACTATGAGTAACACGGAATTTAGACATGCATGCACTTATAGAGAATCGTATTCTGATTCTAAATCCAAGTGTTTCTCAACCATCAAGGATTTATTTCACTTTAGCTCTCTCGAGCCTAAAGTGTGTACTAATGGTACGAACTCTCCAAGAATGTTAATCCGGTTAAGGCATTAACATGTAAACAGGGGTTGGAAACCCTATTTTCTTGTCATACTCTCTTTTCCAAACATGTAACTTTTCTCTCGAACAAGTTAATGCTATAATGGCGTATTCTCTATGTTTGCAACCATAAGAATTCAATCAAAACGAAGAGAGTAATGATATAAGTAGCATAACACATCAATAATTCACAAACTCATAGTTAATAGATAGTATCTTACGAGGTTTTCATAACCCTAACAGAGAAGTTTAGCTACTCATGATTACAACGGAAATCACAATAGACATAATCATCATACCACAACTAGAATAATCTTCTCGATGGGATGATTTGAACGTCAATAGGGGATTGACGTTTTTCCCTCTGTACCCTTTGCTCTCTGAGCCATTTTTCCCTGTCCAAAACTTACAGAATCTGAAAACTGAATAATGACTAAAAACTTATGATGCTGAAAAATTCAGCAATAGGGTTTTTATAATGTCCTTGTCTACTAAATTACTGCTGCATCCTTAAGTCTTTAAAAATGCTGGGTTTGCCCGGGAAAAAGTTTCCATGCATCACTTTCAGTCCAAAAGTTGCCTTCCCTCTAATGTGAAGTTTTCCTTTGCTGCTCAAAAGTCCATAAAGTGCTGAAATCTTCATCATTAATACCTGAAAAACATGCTAATCACGTAGGTCAGCTCACTTAAAGGAAAATGGACTAAAAGTGCAAGAATTATATATTTTATCCTCAAAACTTAGCTAAAACATGGGTAAATTATGGTGCTTAGGCGTGTAAATACGCCCAACATCAGTATAATAGAGGATAATCCTGGTAAATTGGATAGCTATGCCTTGTAACGAGGAGATTTTATGAAATATAATTGTAGAGTAGGAGTTAATTATAGTCTAAAAGAGTTTTAGGTGACTTACGAGCATAAATAAATGAGTAGGACCATTGAAGACACAACCTAGCGACAGTAAGTGGCATGATAGGTAATTAATAAAAGTCATTGAATAACAAGGGTGATGTTATTAAGTTAGAGTATGAGTACCCCCAAACAAGTATTTAGGAAGGAATGTGAGAGTTATGTCGAACACAGAAATAAGAGTTGGTTATCCAAGATTGGTAACAACACCTAGGTAGAACTACTGTGGTCTTGTAGGGGGTGTAGCATAACGATTATAATAACGCATGTACCTACAGATATGTATGGAACTAATACTAATGTCTTTATGATTATATATGTGAAAATAGTGATTGTGTTTACTTTTGAGCAATGTTTGTGATTATTGATTACATAGCGCATTCATACACTTGATGTCATAGAAGAGAGATGATGAGGATGTTGATGACAATGATGATGGTGGTGGTGGTGGTGATATTGTTATTGAAATCATGATTTTCACGATGTGAGTAATAGATGAGTTATTATTGATGGTGGTGATGTTGTAATTGATTGTGATAGTGATAATAATGTGCGAGGTTGAGGAGAGAAAGTGATGGTGCACACATCTTGTGTACACGCATTCATTCATATGTCTTGACACTATTATATTTTGTATATTTTTTTGATTTCTTGAGTGGATCGAGTTGTTGGTAGTGTAGATGAAATACAGTAGCAAATTATGATCCAAAGTACGTCCTAATTCAAGTTTAATGTAGTTGTTCTAAGTGTATATTTATAGAAGCATAGCATCAGTACAACCACACGTACTACTAGGCATCATCAGCTGATCAGTGTTATAAGCAATTAACAATGAGAGATCATAGAATCAAGTAAAGTTTCAATTTCTAATCGCAAGTTATGAATTCATTAAAACCACATGTATAACATCTATATGACCTACCTGCCAATTAACATTTTCATATATCTTTGTCCTTTGACAACCAATCTAACCTACACCTTTTCACCTTTTACTAATCCATCATCCTAAATTCCACAACACTTTACTCATAAATAGGGTAAAGAAAAAGGAGCATGACAAATACAAACATTGGTAGGGGTATCCAGAATTCGAGCTTTGTTACTTTGAATTTTACTTGACTTTTATTATTTTCTTGTATAATGTATTTACATTAGCCTAATGTGTTTCTTGTTGTTCATTTATCACTTTGATATTGTAAAACGGTTATAAATTGTCTTCTCTCGCGCACCCCTTCCGAGTCTTCTATAATACCATTACAAGAATTACGCCTGCGCACCCCATTCGGCCAAGATAAAACCACGTGGACCATGATCCCTGATGATGTATTTACTGTTGCACCCATTTAGGATGGGTTGAAACCATGCACTAAGAGGCCAGATAGCGTTGCTACCAGCTAGTTTCTACTCCCTGACTTGAGATAGTCTGCTCATTGTACAGCCAGTCTAAATATATCTCTTCCCATTAGGTTGAACCTAAGTAGAACCGAAACACAGACATGATATCCCTATTAGGATCCGTTTTATTAATTTGCATTATTATATTTGACTTAATGATACTGGGTATTGGGGTCGAGTCCATCTAGGACAGATGCCTTTTTGAGACCAACATGTGAATATTCTGTGTTACTTATAATATTATATGGAAGATTCGATGATTATTGGTCGCCTTTAGGGATAATTAATGAATTAAAAGAATATTTTAGTTTTAAATTCGAAAAGCTACAAATTGTGCCTTTATACCAAATATCAATTCTTTCAAAAACTCTATTTATATGGCAATTTTCACGAATTATGCACACCTGATTTTACTTCAACGAGATACGTAGGAATCCCTCCTCGAGTTTGGTAATCATTATTCAAAAATTTAAAAAAAATCTTGATCCGTATTCAAAAAGATCAAAAAAGTTAAATCTTTTTGTGAGTTTCATAAATTACGCACATCCGATTCTTACCTTGATGAGATACATAGGCAAACTTTCTCGAGTCTGGTGATTTTTATTTGAAAAAATTAAAAAAAGTTCTTATCCTTATCAAAAATTTAAAAAAAAAAATTTGACTTAGTTATTACCAATATATTTTGAACTATGCAAAAAACGGATACTAAGTGAGTTGACATGATAGAGAGGACCAGGCTTTATAGTGAACCATAGATTCTTTTGATACGACTTTATTATACCTAAGTGACGCTTGAGAAATTCTTTAGCTAAAAGTCAGGGTTAATATTAATCTGACCTCATCATTTTATATGCATTGTGCAGTAAGCTTTAGATTAAAAATTCAATGGCATTACTTTGTTGATCTAAAACTTGGCTTGAATATTTATTGAGGTGAAATTTTGAGTAATACACTGACTAGAAAAAGGATTATAGGCTTCGTTTGATTTGATTGGGCCTTTAAAACTTACCAGTAACATATAAATAAATAGAATTCCCTATTGAACCTTAAACCATTTTATTGAATAACTACATCTTAACTTATATATTTTGAGAGCAGAAATGAACTAATTCGTCTTTTGGCCCACCTTCTAAAGTGTACAAATAAAGAGCTTTATTGGATAATGAAGTAAAAGTTGAAGATACAAAGGTCCCAAAAACTACAATAGTTATAAAAGAAGGAGAAATTCCGCAAAAAAAAAGAAGAAAAACTCCAACAAAGAGTGAAAACTCCAAAAAGAAGGAGAAAATTTGAGAAAAACATAGCTCTAGAGAAAAGAGAAAAAAGAGAAGAAGAAGAAGAAAAAGAAGAAGAAGAAGAAGAAGAAGAAGAAGAAGAAGAAGAAGACAAGCAAACAAACATTAAGTATGAAAATGCAAATATATTGAGAGCATAGTGCAACAATAGGGAGGGAATAGTCACTCTACCCCAAATGAATACCCTAGTCATCCCTAAATCTATGATACAAGCCAATGATAAACCCTACTTGATCCCATTCTGAGTGTTATCCCATTAGTGGATACTTATATGGGGCAAAAGCATACGGTATTTCAATTGAATACATTAAATATCTTTCTGAGTGTAAGTGCTTCGTGGAACGTCATGGCATCTAAATATTTCTATGATGTGTGAATCGAGACTTTATTTTTTGTGAGGACACTTGAAACATGAGAATAAAAAGAATATCAAACCTTGATTGAGGCAGGCGGAATGAACAGACCTTGTCAACACTAAAGTAAGTTTGAGGTACCATTTGAAGCTATAAGAATTACTTCTAAGTTAACCTCTAATTCTAGTCGGGAGTAATTGAAAGTGATTTCTATGCATAATACTAATCGTTGATACCAACTGTAGTTAAGTCATGCTGAATCAATGAATTAATTTATCTTTCTTCCTTCTCTAGTGATTTTCATAAAAGATACTCTTCAAAAAGAAAAAACTCCTTCAGCTTTTTTGTGAACTACGTTTGGCCTAATTTTTTTTTTATGATAAGACACGTAGGCAATCTTCTAATGAGGCTTGATCTCTTTGAATAAAAATTCATATCTCAAAAAATTGCAAAAAAAAAATTGCAACATCATTTTTAGAAAACTTCATTAAAGAGAAAAGATTTAAAAATTCTTCAATTTCAAAACTGGGGCATTTTTTATGAACTAAAAAAAGGATAAATATTATTCTCTTAAATTTATAGGGTATGACATCTCTTAGTTGCATTTTAGGTAATCAAAATTCCCTCTATAAAGAAAATGAGTTCGTAAAGTTCCTCAATTTAAAAATTGGGGCACTTTTTAATAATGAATAAAAATAAAAGAAAAGAAAAACAGAAGGATAAATATTATTCTCTTGCATTCATAAGGTATGGCACCCGCTAATTGCATTTTAGGAAACCAAAGTTTCCTCTATAAAGAAAAGAATTTCAACGTCCCTCAATTTCAAAACTCGAGTACCTTTTTTCTTATAAAAAAAAGAAAGAAAATATGTCACTCTCTTGTTTTTACAGGGTACGACATTTCATGATTGTCATTTTAGGAAATAAGAAATTTATTTTTTTCATGTCTTCACAAGGTATGACATCCCCTGATTACATTTCAGGACACAGACACTCCCATCGGTTATCTTGCTTTCACAGGGTACAACATCCCCTAGTTGCATTTAAGTAAACTCCTGTATCTTTGTTACGTCTTCTTAGGATACAACATCCCTTAGTTTTCATTTTAGGAAATAAATTTTTTATTTTTTTCATGCCTTCATAGGGTACGACATCCCCTAGTTGTTATTTTAGGAAACAAAACCCCCTATTTTTATTCTTTATGCCTTTATAGGATACAATATCCCCTGTTTGTACTTTAGGGAACACAAAATTCTATTTTCTTTTCATGCCTTCACAAGATACGACATCCATTGGTTGCTATTTAGGGAACAAAATTCTCTTATTTTTCTTTTTTCTTCTTCAACTCTTCATAGGGTACGACTGTTTTATCCTTTTTCGGTTTGAAAGGTTGGAAAATATTCTATTTTTACTTTTTCAACTATTTTAAAATTAAAGAAAATTTCAAAATAGTTTAAGAAAATATAGAGTCGCCACTTGATTTTTTAAGAAAATATCAAGAAAAAATAAAAAAATATTTTAAAGACTTAAAAACGAAAACAAATCTTAAAAAAATAGAAAAAATAGGTAAGGGTTTAGTTAACGCCTTGAGAAGGTTTTTAAGCCAATCAAGAGCGTCCGTTGAAAAATAGTTGATCAGAGACAAACTGACTAATTTTGACTTATTTTAAAAAACATGGCTAATCTTTTAAAGTCTTGAAATTCATTTGCAAAGTATGATATTTATTTTACTCAAGTGAATATTATTGATTTAAATTAAGAAAAAATTCTCTCAAAAGGAGAGGTTAACTAAGTACATTTTTTTATCAATTTAAGGAAGAAACAAATTATTTTCAATCAAAAAGAGAAAGAAGGTGATTATGAATATCATTATTAATAATAGAAAATCTTATCTTTAATCAAAAATACCAATTTAAACAAATTATGATATTTGACTAATTAGTAAAAGTGTTTTGATTTTTGCAAGAAAAAATAATTTTTAGGTTGATGAGAATTCTTTTTAACTTGAAATAAATCAATTTTAACACATTAATAAAATAAAATGTCATTCTTTTAATTTCGTAAGGGTTTATTCTAAGAGGAAACCAAAATTCATTTTTATGCATTCCTAAATATACTACGTGACAAATAATAAAGAAGAATACAAAGAAAATACAAAAATAACAAATTAAAGGGGAATTTATTTAGATTTAACCAAATTTAAGAGTTAATTTTAAACAAATAATCAAATATGAATTTACAAATGAACTAAGACCAAACAACAAAAATTTCCCTTTAATGAAAGTAATTAAATAGGATTCCCCATTTAGTTTCTCTCTCCTAGATTTGAAAAAACACATATACATGTCTCTGTACCTTATACGTTAGTGCAATGTATGAGGTAAACCGTTTTGCCTAAAATTAAGGAAATAAAAATCAGACACCATTATTCTCTCACATAACTAACAGCAGTAATTAGTATGCTAATTTTGTGAAGGTTTAAAAATAGTAACCATAATTTAAATTGAAAAAAATCCAAAAACATCATAATAATTTTGTTTCTTGGAATTGAGATTTGACAGAAATTGCGATATCTCCATAATTGATTTGGCATTTTTTTTCAACATCAGTTCTTCCGTCTGCTAACATCAATATGAACATCGCTATATTATTGAGGCATTCATGTTCTTGGCCGTCTGAAATTGTATATGAACAATACAAAAGTGGTGGTATTGTTGTTTCAGAAAGTATAACATTCTTGAAATTGATCTCGACGATTGCTACGGAATTAAATATTGATGAAGTTCAAAAAAAATTAAAGTGAACTACATCGTTGAAGGTAATTCCTCTCCAATTATTATAAGGAACAATAATGGAGTAAGGGTGTACGTTGAGTTGAAGAAAAATTTTGCAGGATTTGTCAATTATCCTTTGTGTATTTCAACGTCTAACAAGTCAAATAAAGAAATGGAGTTTGATCATGAAACTGGAGTTGTTCTTTGTATTGAAGGAACTGAATCTGATACTCTTGCGTTAATAGTAGTTGAAATGCAAAATCAGTATTCGCTATACATTCCAAAATTTAAAGTGAAAAGCTTCATTACTGACTGCATGAACATAAAAATAAAGGTTGATCAGCTTTACAAGGATAAAGCAGCTATGATTGTGGAAATGGCAAAATATGCATTAGCGAATGACTTCAATACCAAAGCTAAATGATCTGACAAACAAAGGTATGAACCGACAGTAAAATTAAAATTTTTGATAGGCTAAAATTTTGTTATAAGTTAATAGCTCTAAAATTAACAAAACGTGAATACAAGTTGTCGTATTCTTTTTTTAGTTTATTTAAGTTGTTACTGATACGTATTGTATTAGATTATAAATTGAGTATATATGTATAGGAAGAATTGGTTGTTTTTGTTTGAACAATTTCCTATAGAGTTGACTGATAATGGTTACTCTAATTGCTTATGTATTTTAACTCCTTATACATTAACAAAACGTGAATACTAAATCTAGTTTAAACATATGATATGTATTGGATTGTTCATTCATAAGTATGTTATGTATAGGGAGGTTGGCCTATTTAAATTGACCAAAATTTTCTTATAATATTTAGTATCTTTACAAAACAAATAGATTATGATATTGTAAATTATTATACATAGAGACATATGTATGAGGAATCTGGTTACCTGATAATTTAGCATGTAAATCAAACATGAATTTTATATATATGTTTTCATACATTTTTTTTTGTTTATATTTGAAGCAGCTATGTCCTTCACTGTCGTAACAAAGATTGCAAGTGGTTCCTCAAGGCATCTTGTATGAATGAATCAGATATTTTTGTGATTCGGCAATTTGATTTCAAACATACTTGCCAACTTAGTGATAGAATACTGAAAAAAAATTGATTGCTACAACAGTTTTGTGAGTGAATTTAAATCGATAAAATTAGTTAATCACAAGATAATACACACACCAGTGGACATAATTGAAGAAATGAAGGTTGTTTATGGAGTTGATATTAACTACATGAAGACATGGCGCGCAAAAGAGAGAGAAATAGCGATGCTTAGAGGTGGTCCAGCTGATGGATATCGAAAAATACCGCGATATATTTATATGCTAAACAAAGTGTATCCTGACTCCCACATTAGGATACATAAGACAACAGATAATGAGTTTAAATACTTGTTTATTGCTTTAAATCATATAATAAGGGGTTTCCAGTTTTTTCGATATGTTGTAGTTGTTGATTGTGCACATTTAAGCGGTCCATACAAAGAAACTTTTCTATCGACAAGCACACTTGATGGTGCAGGTATTAGTCTTCCTTTTTAACCCTTTTAACATATGTATCTATCTATGTATTGGAACTACTTATACATATAAATGTTATGTATAGGGACTTCTGTAAATATTTAATTAAAATATAAATGTTATACATTCAAAATATTTGTTAGGTTATGATGTATTTTTTTAATTAGGCAGTATTCTGCCATTATCTTACGGGGTTGTATATTTTGAGAATAACAGTTCGTGAACTTGATTTTTTCATCAGTTTAGGGAAGCATTTGACAAACGGGACAACATGTGTGTTGTATTGGATTGAAACGAGATGCCATTAAAAGTTTGAGTAATGTGTATCCTAATGTCCCGCATTTAGCATGTATTTGGCACTTATGGAAAAACGTTTCTACTCATATTAGGAAAAGCAAAGACAGACTTAGTGACTTATATTATTCTATGGCTAAAGCTTATAGAAAAGAAGATTTTGATTAGATTATGTCAAAGGTTGCTAAAATTGATCATAAGGTTAAGGAATATCTTAAAGAAGCTGGATATAAAAAATGGTCTCGAAGTCACTCACCTGAAAATAGAGGTAGGATCATGACCTATAATATATTCGAATGTATTAATGGTTGCTCGGTAGAGGCGCGAGAACTTTCTATTTTAGGATTTCTTGAAGAAGCAAGAATTTTAATTACGACTTGAAATTGTAAAAAAGGTGAAATTGCATCTTATACCAAGACAATATTAGGGAGAAGATTTGAAGATATTCTGACTCTTAATAGCGCGAAGATTTCACGAATGACGGTATGTGTTTGAATATTTATGAAAATAAAAGATTTTTTGCTCATTAATAATTTATATTTTATCATATGTATTGAAGCATGTGTGTCTAATGGGTTAAGGCAGCCACAAGTTATCTTTACTGTGTATATGACTTCGGAAGGAGGTATATTATCGATATTGAATATGGCATGTGCAACTGTGGCCGGTATCAAATTGATGAAATTCTTTGTCCACGCGCAATTGTTGTATTGAAGAGTAAAAATGTAAAAGATTATGGTCCTTCCTGCTCTGATTTCTACAGGCCAAATACTAGTGTTAAGATGTATGAATTTTTGATAATTCCATTGCCAGACATGAAGGATTGGAATGTGCCTCAATTTATTGAAGATGAAGAAGTAGTACCGTCAAAGTAAAGAAGACCTCCAGGGAGGCCAAAAAAAGGCAGGCATTTGAAATCAAGTGAATCGCTTTCTTCAAGCTCAAACTGTTGCAGTAAATGCGGGTGTGTAGGTCACAACCGACGCACCTGGAATTTTTTTCAAAGGAAACGTGAAAAGATAATTTTTTTTATCCATGTGATGACCCAATAGTGTTGGCTCATTCTTTCCGATTTCATCTGGTAGAATCTTGATTAAGTTTGAATAACTAGTTTTCTTTATTCATGTAAAAAATCTAAAAAATGTTTGAACAATATTTAATATTGTTAATTCAAGCTCAGTTCTTAATAATAGTTTGTGATTGGTAGTTCGTGTTTTCATTATTCCAAATGTAGTTTTTATGGTACATACATTTGGTGGTGTGTGTCTGTTTAACATATGTTACAAAGTCCACGTTCAGTTGGATTGATAGGTGATTGTAAACACAGTGATGTATAAGGTCGATGTTAAATCACTGTCTAATGACATAAGAAATGTATAATGTTATTATATTATATAGTCAGTAAATGTTAAAATTTGGTGTAGGTACCTATGTATAATCATATATGTAATGTATTATCATATCATATTTAATGGTTAATAAATATTTAATTTAGCCAAAATATGAAATCTGATAATATATTGTTTAAGTACATAGGTTAAATTATGTTATACATATTGTATGAGGGTTCATTATACATTTATTGATACTGATAACTATGTTTTCTTTATGTACAATTTAATGTATAACATTTTATTATATATTAAATATAAATATGGACTTTTAAACTTTGTCATTTTTTATATTGAAAAAAATTGGCCGTGTAAGATATTAGCTTTAAACAAATGTTAGTACGTATCATATTCATGTATAAGGTATAAATTAAATAGGTTATGTTGTGATGTTTAGCTTTTGTTTATGTAACTAATGTATGAGTATTCATTATACATGTAAATATATGAGTTTTTAATGTTTCATTTTAAATGTTGAAAGGTAATGCTTTATTACAAGCAATTTAGTGTATATGGTTTGTCATACATTACATGTAATGGTAAGGTTGTATTAAAATAATCATAATGTATACTTGTTTGTTATACATTAGATATAAATGGCAGTTCAATGTATTATCTATAAACAAAGTTAGTAATTAACATATTTATGTACAAAGTATAATATAGCAGTTTAATTATAGAATGTGATTGACAATAGTAATATGAATGGATTTTAAATTTATTGTATAAGGTAGTATATATAAGTTATTGCAATTCATACATAACATTTTAATGTTTGAGGAATACCAATAAAATAGATTTTACGTCATTCCAATTCACTAAATTAAACTGAAACATGACCCAACTAAAAGTTGTTGCTAACTATACATAATATATGTATGTATAAGCAATTCCAATACAACATTAAAAAAAAATCCAAATCAACATAAAAAAACTAACAAGTGTTGTAAGTCTTTAACATTCATTACTAAAGCAAGAATTTAAATGTTTCATGCTGAAGGTTAAAAAAACTGTGTTAATCTAAATTAACTATTGTAGTTTCATCAATTGTTTGGACAAAACTATGCCTTGGTCACGAAGGATCGTCATTGTCACTTGTGTATCCTTCAATGGCCTTGATGACTCCGTAATTTCAAAATAAAGATGCATAGCGTAAGCATTGAGTTTGTGTGTCAAACCCACTTGAAGGCACTGTCAGCCCTTCACTTAAGATTTTTGCATATGTAGCTACAAAAACGCCACCGTTCCTAAAATAAAAATAAATTATTATTTAACAAGATGTAAAAAAATTATTAAATAATTATACATGTAAACACTATAAAATAGATTCACTTACAGACTAACACACGCTTGTTGGGCTATGTTTTGAACATAGTGAACATCAAATGGGTGTTGGTTAAGAAGCTGAGTGTATTGACCTAGATTGTCTTTGTACGCATCCAGTGTTGCCCAGTCAGTACGTTCTGTCCTTTCAAAGAATCCACTTTCCGACAAGTAAGCAGACAACATCACTATCAGCTTGCGTATTTCATTAGTTGGATCCCTTTTTTTGGTTCCTAATAACGATTTGTAGACACGTATGACTCTTTCCTTGAACACAATAATAGCCAACACCCAATGAAACTCTTCGCCGCAGTTAATAAGAACATAGACCTCATCAACCATATGTCATGGCAATTTCGTAGGAATACAGAGTCTGTTAATTGTATTGGTGATTGATTCCTCGTTTCTAGCCACAACACATGATTCTGCGTAGTCTTCTTGCGTAGAGGTCTGAATATATGAAGCATCCGAATAATACCTAAGATATGTCTTCTCAATATATGTTTTGAAGAAGCAACTTTTTATTGTATAGCTATAATTTTCACCTAGCTGCAGCTTTAATTTCTTTCTCAAATGGTAGAAGATCACATCTAAATGCTACATATACAAACAGGAAAAGAGATCAAATATGATGAATCATCAAGAAAATAATTAATCTTAAAAACAAGACAGTATAATACATAACAATCCACATACATGACGTACAAAAACACCACATTAAGTAACAGTTTAATATATAATTTACTATTATACATTTGAATATAAAAAAATATCAAAATCCAGTGGGATAAAAACAGGCATTCTAAGCAAACCAGAACACGCAATACATTAGTAATATATGTATAGGTAAATATTATACATTTGGCTAAAGATTACTGTGTGCATAATTAACAGTGTATGAACAACTAATGTATGAGAATGTATAATACATTACCATCTATGTATGATGCCAGTGTATTCATTTTCAGCAGTAAGTAAAAACCTTGAATGTTATTGTATGAGAGAGTACAATACAATACCCATTATGTATGAAATTTTGGTAGCTTAAAAATGTTAGTTTAATTTACCTCGCCGTTCCAGCATTTGTTAGTTTGCGACATCATGTAGAACTAATTCTTTAATTGTGGATGAGCAACGATAAAATTCAACTCTGGATAACCTAGACCGGAGTAAATTTTTTAAGTAGTGAATGTCATTCTATTTCTTGTACCATTAACAATGTATAAGTGTTACATAAGATTATGTTGACGTACTAAATTTTATAAAAAAGAAAATTGAAATTTCGTACTTACCAGCATGATATTTCAATAAACCTTCTACAATCCATTCAAAGTAATCCAACATAAATTTACTAGGAAACACTTGAGAAATGGTATACCCCTCAAAGATATACTTCTGCTTCTCTTCATTATCAGAACTATTATCTCTCTTTGAACTTAAACCAAATTTTGTTAGGAACGGTGACCTGAAAATTCTGAACTTCTTTCGGTCTTTTTTATTTGGTGCTTTCATGGCATCATGATCCCAAACTTAAGCATCTGAAAAATCAGGTGGAAACTGATTGTTGGGAAGCATTCATGGCTCTCGGTCATTATATTTGGAGTACCAACATTCATAGGCTTTTAAGTTGATGGTGTTGCCATTCCAACAATACGTGCATCAACAGCGTCTTGAACTGAATCTGTTATTGTGCCAATGAAATCATCCTACATATATGGTTCTTATTGTGTTATGTATAGATAAATGAATTGCTTAGAAGATCCAATGAAAAAATAAATATGTTAATGTATGTTTTACACATAATAAAACAATCAGTTTTCCTATGCTTAATATATATATCAATCATCTTTTTTAATACATTATTTTTCGTCGTACTATCAATATACTAAATGTATAATAAAACATTGGTACCTAAAAACAACAAATACATATACTTAACATATGTATGTATAAGCAGTTGCAAAACATATTATATATGATCACAAATCAAAAAAATAAAGTAATATAATTCACAACTATACACAAATCTCTCATACATAACAGTTCCATACATAACATATATATGTATAAGTTGTTCTCATACATAACAGTTATATGTTTACGCAGGTCTCATACATAACTGATATATGTATAAGCAGTTCCAAAACACATTATAACTACATAACATATCTACCATACATAGTAAATTCCTATACATAACAGATATATGTATAAGCAGTTCTAAAAGATATTATCTATGATCACAAAACAAAAAAAAATAAAGTAATATGATTATCAACTAGACACATATCTTCCATACATATCAGTTCTCCCAAACAAATGTAGAAGAATCTCTTCAAAATACCCTGTGTTCGTTTTGACCATCACTTGTTGTTGTATATTCTATATTTTGATTGACACATCCTTGAAAATTCGTGTCAATTGGTTGAATTTCAACCGGTTCATCAGTTGGGATATCACTCAATGGACCCTTGCCCCCATCATCATTCTATTTAAGAACGAAAAGAATATTTACCAATGGTAAAACGATATACTTATACTAACAAACACATCTATCAAAAAATACCAAAAACTCTTCTATGATTGGACAATTCTTTTTTTTATTCTTCTGTGCCACCTTCTTACTTAGCAACCTCTTTCTCATCCTAAATAAAATCATATTATGATTGTATCAATATTTTTCCTCACTGTTAAAAAAATTGACTGTATAAAAATTTATACCGGTGATTCTTTATTTTCTCTTGCTTTAAAACTTTCACAACCTCGACGGGTATATTTGATATTGATGTTACCAGGTCAACAATTTTTTTATCAACCTTAGTACGTACAAAAAATCAAATATTAGTAACAGCGCTATCTATTTAAAACAATAACAGCAATAATAAAGTTAACTTACATAATACTTGATGTACGACTTTATCCCATCCATATCTAATTTCAACATAGAAGTCCCATAAGGCACTGTGGAAGATGAAGAAAAAGTCTTGACTTGCTCAACTCTGGAGACGCAACTGTTCTCCTTGCTGACTATGTTTAAATTAAAATGATGCCTTATCTTTTGAAGTATCTGATTTTTTTGAAAAAGACCCCGATATATCACGTAATGAATGAGCACGTGTAGAAATCTCATCATCTTTCACACCTGAACTGTCTTCCTCAAACTCACCGTCCTTCCTCTCTTAGAAGTTTGTTTAGCTGATAAATCTAGTCTTAATAAGAATTTCTCGTGGTGGTATAGTTCTAAAAGCATCAAAATCTTCAGCTGCAGAAATAATACGTGGTTGATTTTTATCAGCTACCCTTTTCAACTTGTGATTAGCAGATGTGATAGCAGCAGATGTTGGAAGTCATCATATATCTCAAAATCCTCTGTAAAAGATAAATCCAACCTCTGAACTTCTTCATGTGTGGGTTGTAAATTCTTGTAAGCAAACTGTTAAAGTGAAAGCCACATACAAGAATTAGAACAAGAAAATGAATTGAAAAAAAATAAAGAAAAGGTGATACATCAATCTTACTGAACATTCCAGGCATAAAACTCATATTTAGACCTCACACACTCTACAGACTAGTTGAATATCCTTGGAATGATGTTTCTTAGATAAACCGCAATTTTTTTATCAACTTCATAGCAGCACTCAAACATCCAAATATTGGCATTCCACACAAAGAGTATAACTATTTTGCAATGAAGAAATCTTGTCGCCATGAGTTCATCAACTTCTCAAATGAAATTTTTTCCCATAGAGAATGTCTGTAATGACCATCCTCGACCATCTGGAAGTAAGATAAAATAATTGGTGAATCACGATGTTGAAAAAATAAAAATGTATGAACAAAGTATATGACACGACCTGAACAAGGGCCTAGTTGTAATGGGTAATCCCAAGCCCAATCAAGACCGGGAACCGCCCTCGTTACCCAACCCAACCACCAAATGCACACCTTGAGTCAGCTGAAGTCCGAATATGTAACAAGATAGTGTATCCAACCATGTGATGACTCTGGGATAAGTCTATAACCGAGACCAACTCAATCAAGTCTAATCACCCAATAATCAACTAAACCAATGCAGAAACCAATAACCAAAACCAATTGTAATAATCCAATGGATGTATATATATATCACATAAACCATTCATACCATACCCAAGTCCACATTTGTCCATACAAAGCCTCTAGACCAATCAAAGAGTACCTAGTCGAGACACGCCCCCGACCATAGCCAAAAACCAAAGTCTATAAAAGACAAGAGATATGTAAAGTAACCCATGACATGAAATAGATATCTTTCGAACTCTGAAAGTTCACCACTTCAATCCAACATCGACTGTTCCCGAATCCAATCACTAAGCAGGAGAAGTGGAATGGCCAGTTCCTGTATAGCATGGGTATACAGCCGCCAGTAGACGGGTTAGTGGGTGAACACTAGCATCCACTCAGGATAAGGATAAGGATAAGATAATGTCAATTATAAAACCAAGTAAAGCCATCCATATGCATTACAACCATAGATATATATATATATATATATATATAACCATGCTAGGAAAGGGGGCCGGGTTTAGTATGACTTTAAAACCTTTACTTGGGTTGTGTAGATTTACCGTCCTAAGTCACCCACGAGCTATATGGGTTCAGTTTTCCCTACTGAAAGGGCCCTAGTGCGTGTAGCCAGATGACAAGGGAAAAAAACTAGGTATGACTAGTACATCACCCAAAATATAGTGTGACATCATGCACACGATCACCAAGACTAACCTCACATCAGCAAATATGAGTTTCCAGTTTTGGTCCCCCCGGGACCTCCACCTTCTATGGCTTTTCTACACATTCCGCCATTATTGATTAATTAAAACCATTTTCTAAATAACCAAACCATTATCCATTTATTATCCAAAGCCATTAATATTGGTATCGTCATACCAACCCTTAGTTGCAAGTATCATCCATATCCAACCATTTATAGATTTAAGAGTATTTTCAAGTGCCCTTTCCAATTATCATATTAAACCACTTGGGGACTTCCATGTTACCCATAAGCATAACCATTTAGACTTTTACCTTTCTAAACCATTTAAAATAATTCCATTAATGCATTCACTTGAGGAATTTTCATGTATCCCAAAAGATTTTCAAAATAGACCAGCCATGGCCACCAAAACCTTTACCCTTTAAATCATTTCAAACCATTTTAGACCATGCCAAGCATTTAAAGCATTTATATCATTTAAACCATTTAAACTATACAAAACCATTTAGATTTCCATTACCAACCCAAACCATGCAAGTGTTCTAATGAAAGTTCAACAATAGAGTGAAAATATTTTTTGAGGCATTTTATCAAACATGTTGATAGCATATCTTTACAAAGGCCAAAACCAATGCATAAACCACCATAATTTGGGTTACTCAAGACCCATTTGTTAAATCGTAATCAACTAATAACCACATATGCAAACTATTACCAAAAACATGTAAAACATAGTTTAAACCAATACCAAATCATATGCATCAAGACCCTCAACATATATTTTGAAAACCACCATTCATGATTCATAAATCAATGTTTAAAACACAATACACATGCCTTAAGTTGAAAATAACAATGAAGGGAGGAGTATATGTCTTATACAAGAAGATTCACGAAAAAATCTCGACCTTTGAGCCCTTTGAAGAACACATGAAGAAACCCTAGCCTCCAATCTTCAAGAGTGAATTTGAGAGAGTAATTGAAGTGTTTTAGCCCTTTAAAAAGTGTAATAGAAGGCCACCAAGGGTTATATAACGTGAGGACATAAGGGTTTATGAGTAGGAAATATCCAAACTACCCTTGACTTAAAAATTAAATCAAGCCACATCCAGGGGTACGATTCCTCCTTACCATCCGTATCCTAGGGTACGAGTAGTACCCCAACTCGTACCCAAGACCAGACAAGACCCTACCTACTGGTTTCTATACGAATCACACCTCCCTAGTCGTACCTTAAGGGTATGAGTGACACCCCCAATTGTACCCACCAATCGTATCTAGGGCAGACTCCACAAGATCAAGACGATCATGTACGACTTACACTACACCACTCGTATGCTCCAATACGATTTGTACCCTAGTGAGTCGTATCTTGGTCGGTATCCAAGCAAACCATACTACTTAGGGTATAAGTGAGCCCTCAAGACAGCCTACAAGTCGTATTTAAAGGGTACGATTGGTACCCTTGAGTCGTACCAAGTCAAAAAGGTTCAAAACTTGAGAAATTTGCAAGGGTCCAAATCCTAGGGTGTCACAGTATAGTATGGAAATGTTCAGCGCATCTTGAGAGTTATCAATGTTTTCCATCTTCACACGTTGAATCAATGTTTTCTTAGTATTCCAGCTTTAGCATTGGTGAAATACTTCGACATCAAAGTTGATTTGGGCGATAAAGTATACATATATTCATCAATATTACTGGTACATTTAAGATCGGTAATTATGGAAAACTCAAGCATAGAAAATTTCAAGATATTATCCTGTACAAAAACATGAATCTCGTCATATTTGTCCTGTTGGATTTCAGGCATAAGAAGACATTTGGTATTTGGCATATCCAGTTACACTTAGGCATGTCGAGGAATACACTAAAAATTATATTTTTAAATGCCCTAATAATTTCTTTCCCAAAATAATTCTCTATATCTTTTCCAAATTTTCGGTTACATGAGCTACCAATATGCAATGGGTAAGACGAAACTTTGTCAATACAATATTTCATGCCCTGAGACAATAGTATATATTCGCAAAGTTATCACGATTATCACCAAAAAAATCAAGTTACAACAAAAAATTAAAAAAAATACAAACACAAAAAGGGTAAACATAGCAGTAGACTGTCAAATCAATAAAGATAACCTGATACAACAGGTCCACATGTATGTGTACACCTTATACATAGTATAATATATACTTTTCATATGTATAATGTAACCTTATACATAGTATATTTGTGCATATATATCATGAAAACTAATGTATGGTGTAAACGTTCTAAATGTAGTGCAACCTTATACATAAAATAAAAATGTCATGAAAACTAATATGTAATATAAACTTCCTAATGTATAATATAAACTATCTAATGTATAATGTGACCATAAATGTATGAGGTCAACCCAGTAGACTTAAGACGTATTATAAATCCAGTGTATAAGGTTACAATTGTAAAGTATAATGTACCCAACTAATGTATAGTATAACTAATCTAATGTATGAGTTCAAAACTGTTAATGTAAGTTATACTACAATTCTATTGTATAATGTTACCATTATGATGTATGTTTTAACACTATGTATATCAACGAATAAGAAATAATTTACTGAAGTAAATTACGTATTATAAAAACTATACCTTTGGTAGTCGTGATTGTCCTGAATCATCAACTTTTTTCTTACTTGACGATTTTGCAACTGACTTGTTTGAACTTGTACGGGCAACTTCCCTCAATTTCTTCATTGTTACTAGGTTGTTTCGATGGTTCGATCGGTTCTCTGCGAAATTGGGATCCTCATAATCAAAAGTACAAAGAAAAAACAACAACGGAAATTATTTGTTCTTGACCATCTAACTGACTAAGTCTTAAACTAAAGCTCGGACCAGACTCCATTACAAAGCTTATACTTTACAAATTAACCACTTGCAAATAAAGAGTAAAAAATTCAAAGATCTAACTTGGAATAGATGAAACATTAAAATTCAACTCTCACAATGGTATGACACTACAAAGGAAGATAATTTGATAACTACATACATGAAATAAAGAAAAAATTGGAATAATTTTTTATTTGATAAAGTTGAAAAAAAAAAAACCTCAAACTTAAATGAAGAAGGTGATGAAGATAATTACTTTGTTCAGTTAATGCATGATAACTGAAAAATTTGAAATCCCCAAAATTACATAAGCTTGATTTTAGGCGTATAATAAGGAGCACAAAGTTGGAGCAAAAGATGGGTATTTGGAATGTATAAGAAGGAAGAGAGAAAAACAATAAAAGGAAGGGATTTTGTGTTATTAATATGAGATTTTTGTAATTATTTTTTAAAATAGGGATATTATGTAATAATTAATAGTTAACTTGTGTATTTATATAAATTTTAGATAAACTAAAGAGGAGAAGTTTAAGATTTGGGCCCCTGATTTGGCCTATTAGAATCTGGCCAATTTTTGGGCCCCATTTGTATGGACTTTTCAGCCCTTTCGATTGTGTATACCAGTAGTATATTGTCTGTATAACAATACCCTTTTCTATTGCGTTTTCTGTATACTTTGTTGTATATCAGTGACTTACTTCTTTGTTTATCCTATATATTTACTTCAATACCTTTAAAATTGCTCTCTAGATCAGTGTATCATCTGTATACTACTATATCTTTGATGTATATCATCATATACCAACCATGTTCTTCTAATAATCAGTCCACTTTGTACTTATTAAGGCTCGACTTGAGAGGGTGAGGGGTTAAGCATTGAAAATGCAAGGGGAAGAGTCCATGATGACTCACATCGGGATATTCATGTACACAAAAAGATATGAATTAGTATACTACAAAGTACCTCAACAGATGAAGCATATCTCAAGAATTTTCAACAACTAAATTTGATAAGAAAACTAGAAACATGAACATTTAACAAAAGGAACCTCTCAAGAATTGACTAAATCCAATTAGTTTTAATAAGCAGATATCATTCTTCTTGAAAAGAGATTTTTAACAAATCAAGGAACCAACTCACAAACTCAACTAATTACAACAATTAACAAGCCATCAAAACCTACAGATCACATTATTTTGGGTGAAAGAAAAAAAAAAACTTAAAGTAATCGATTTTAGACCGAGTGAGGGAAAAAATGTAAGAACAGCGAATCGTTCTACATACAGGCAAACTATAAGAAAGGGAGTTGAATTTCAGATTGAGTAAGCTAGATGATATCGTTATTAAGGATGCAACCACGACAAAAGAAAGCTCTTTTAAGCTAACTCATGCTAACTGCCAATCTAAGAGACATCAAACAATCCCAATTGTCAAGTCATTATCCATCTAAAATCTGCAATGAACTTTCAGAAAAGGGAAAAAGAATGACGAGAAAATTAAGTGGGAGATGACAAAAAAAAAAATTAAAATTAAAAATGGTGATAACTTTGACCAGCTAAGGTCAAAGCATCATTTAAATTATAATTAAATTAATTGAGGTGTACAAAGTAATTTTTAAAAAAAATTAAATTTTTAAAAAAATCCTCCAACTACTAATTTCAAATTTTAAAATTTCCCTCTTATTCTTATCTTTCAATTTTTCTTCTTCTTTTTCTTTCTCCCATTCTTCTTCTTCTTTTTCTTTTTCTTTTCATTTCGTTCTTCCTTTTTTAATTTTTATAGATTATTTTTTTAACAAAAGTTTGAAAAGAATTTTTTTTATTTCTTTTAAAAATGAATGAAAAAATAATTCAGCAAATTCAGTAACTACGAGAGTTGTTTCAGCAACAAAGGTAATTACTGCAACAACTAATATTAGTTGTTGTGTTACAATTAGCGACTATCGAAGTTGCTGCAGCAACTATCGAAATTGCTGCAACAACTATCGAAATTGTTGCAGCAACTTTGAGACTTACTTAATTTTTGAAAAAAGATCTGGTTGGAAGAGGAGCCTACGAAAAAAATGATATTTATGGTAAAAATAGAGATGATGGTGCTGGTGGTGACGCCAAATGAGAAGATGACATTTGTTGTGATGTTGATAGCGACGGTGATGGAGAAGAAAGAAGAAAAATAGGCGATGGTTATGTAGAGGAAGGTAATAATGGTGAATTTGGAAGAAGTGGTCATGGTAGTGATATTGATAGTGGAGGAAGAGTAGGTGACGACGGCGGTAATAAAAAGGGTGTGGAGGAGGAGTGGTGGTGATGGTGATGGTGTAGGGATCTTTGTGTAAATATGGTGTAGGGATCTTTGTGTAAATAATAAAACTTGAGAGTTTTAAAATTAGTGTCATTAACACTGACACTAATCTTAAAATTGTCACCTCTACTTAATATTTAAGACTTGTGTCACTCCTTTTTAGTTTTGAAATTTTTTTGTCACCCTTAATTAATTTGCCCAAGAATGACAAACAACTTGTAATATGCTTTCACGAGAACATATATCCAAAGAAGAATTACACACGACAATAAAAATACCTTCACTTTATAGTCCTAGTTTCAAATCTTACCAGTGAGATGAACAATAACGATGTCATTCTTAATAAGGCTAAATGAAACTAGATTTCAAACCAACAAACAACTAATATATCCATAACATCTTTCGAACAATCATCAAGGACAAAATCCTCTCATCTTTAAGGCGTCCACAACAAATATTTCCATCCTTACTACGCTTACTAATATAGCTACTAATATGAAGAACAAGAGTATGAAGGAAAAAAGAACAAACTAAAAAAAGAAAGGTCTGTTTACCATTTTGGGGGCAGGAACTAAGGAACTAAGACAACGTGTTTTAAAATAACGGAATTCCACCAAAATTTATGATTGCTCTTACTGAAATTTTAATTTTGACTCATCAGAGTTTTAATTTTTCATTGAAATTGATTTTTCGAGTGTGTTCCTTCTTGAGTTTTGGTTACGTGGGATTAGAGGAATGCTCCTTCAAAATTTGTAAGTTTTTCCCGAAATCCAATTCTTTAAACAGTGAGTAGAAAGGGGTATTTATAAACGGATATTGGGAGGGAAATTGAATAGAAATTGGAGGAAAAAGATTCAAAATTCAAATGAGATTAATCATCAACCATCCGTATATGTACTATTTCAAACTCAATCAAACATATTAGAGCGGAATCCACCATGATTTATGAGATTGAGTCATTCAAAGAGACACTTGGATAGTTTCTAGATTCTTCTAGAAGCGGACAACTCATAATCACGTACAAATTGGATGAAAATTTGGGTCTGCGTTGGGTTGTTGATGGTGTTCGACGTTGGTATTATTGGTCGTTGTTTTTAGCTAAATTTGTTGTTGAAGTTGTTGATATTTGGTGTTGGTGTTGTACGCAATTGTTCGTATCTTGTCGTTGTTGCACGTTGTTGGCTGAAGTAGTTGTCCCTGGGTTGTGTTGTACAGGTAAAGGGAAAGAATAAGGTTATTTAGGGATTGGGCCGAGTTAGGGTCAGTGGGTATTGGACTGGGGCGGTTGGTTTAGTTTAGAATAGAGGGGGTTTTGGTGGAATGGATTGGGTCAGGTATTGGTGGAGTGGATTGATGTTGAGGATTTTGGAGTTATTTAAAAGATAATCTCAATTAGATTAGAGTTAACAATCTCATTTAATTTTTTATCAAATTAAAAATCAATTGGTCAATTGCATTGCAATTGTGATCAATCTGATTTCAATTACGGTCAAATTTAATAAGTTTGGCTAAATTAAATCACAATCCGACGAATTAACAATCAATTTAATCTCGAGTTTCTTGATTTAATAAAATCAAATAAATATTTTTTAAATAAATTATTTTTAAGAATAAATTATATTCAAATCAAGACTTTACCCATTTGAATCTATCCAAGATAACCCTTGATTAAAATTAGATTTTTCGTAAAAATAATTATTTAAGTAACAAAATTATACTATTTCATATATACGAATACAAAAATATATAATCTCTACTTAAACTGATAAAATTATCAAGATAAATATTTTTAAAAAAAATTATTTGGATAAAATAAATATTGTAATTTATTTAAAATAGAAGAAACTCAAAATTAAATTTAGTCGTGGAGGGCAAAAATTAGGTGTGAACAACAACATTTCTTGGTTGCCTTTTTAGAAAACAAAACCCCCTATTTTTCTTCTTTAAATATTCACAAAGTACAAATTTCCTGATTACTTTATTAGGAAACAAAGATCCTAATTCTTTTTCATGCTTTCACAAGGTATGAGATCCCATGGTTGTATTATTGAAAAGAAGAATTTTATTTATTTTTATACTTAAGGTTAAATATCTATCATTGTCATTCTTTTCTGTTAGAGTAGTCATTTATAGTTTTACTAATAACTCACAAAATTTTTCTAGTAACACCCGGGACAAAAAGTTTTGTTCGTCTTATTTTGTTTGCCTTTGGTGACTTGGAGGTTCTCCTGCAAAACACAGATTTGATGATCAAGGATGAAATCTCATCCTCAGTTAGAGCATTGAAGAATGTTCAATCTCGAATGTAGTTAGAGTCAACTTTGACATATGCAGCAACTCGACATCTCAAGATTCATCTTCTTAGCTTTTGATCAAGAAAATAAGCATCCGAGAATAATCTACAAACTGTCATTTGGAAGAGCGCCAACTACTCATTCCAAATTTTAAGTTCAAATCTCAAATTCTATTTCAAGATCAAATTTTAGGATCAAGGTACCTACTAAAAAAGGTGAGGCAATAACTGAAAATCCCATAGGAAGATCTAAAGGTAGAGAATCAAGACAAGTAGAGTAGATAGAATCTTGTATTTTTCTTTTCAGTTTCATTTTTTCTGATGTAATAACTAGAGATATGGATAGGAACCTCATCGAAAATCCACTCGACTCTCCAATTATTACTTTCATCCCTACGCCTACCCGAACTACACGTGACCTAATTCTCTTACAACCTAAGATATGTAGGTTGTCAAAAATTAGGACTAGGTAACAACTCTTTCCTATTATTTATTTTTCTACTTTCAAATAAATTATTAGGTCAAAAATCAGTAGTGTTTACCTATTAGTTAAAAAATTCTCCATGATCCTAAGCAAAGAGGGACATTTTGCAAATTCCTAATTTGTAAATCAAATTTGAGGTTTTACATTATTTTAGTATTTAAAATACTTTTGTATGTCTCCATTAGATATTTTAATTTTTATGTCATTTTTTAACTATTTGAAAATTATAAAAATAGAATCACATTTTAGGTTGAATTTTATTTTTTATGTTTCAAAAGAAAATAAAATTTTAAAAAATAATTTTCTTGAGTTTACATTCTAATAAATAAGCTAGTGATTTTAGTATTTTTATTTTAATTCTTGGTCTAGCTATTTGACTTTTCTATATTTTGATTTATATTGAACAATTAGTTAATGTCTTATTTGATATCTTTTTATACACAACAATCAACAAAAATAACATATTACTATTTTAACTTATATATCTATAATATATTAAAAGTGTGAAGACACTTAAAAAACTGAATTGAACTTTTTACCCTTCATTAAAAATCTTTCCTTTTGACAAAATCGTCTTTTTACCAATTTTCTTTAATTATTATTTAATTAGCTTTATAAAATTAATTATGATCTTAAAAGATTAAGGAGTCCTATATTATATGGTAAGGGGAAAAATATATGAAAAATAAATTTTGATTTATTTTATTTTGTAAGTGAAAAGAGAGTAATAAAATATATGATAATTAATAAAGAGTATTAAAAAATCTATAAATATGGTAAGAGACGTTCCTAAATTTATGGAAATATTTATTTGGTGTTTTGTTGTTCGTGACCTTTTCCAAAATAAAAAAAAGGACCTGTTGACATAAAAAAAAGGTTTTATTTTGTCTTAAATTTCTGGTAAAGGAAAAATCTAATTAAGGTTTTTCCTTTAAAAAAAAAGGAAAGAAAGAAGGCATTAACTTGAAAAAAAGGCACCACTAAAATTCTATAAAATAGGTTAAAAACTCTTTGGATTTTTGGACTTTCGTTAAAAGTTTTCCTAAAAATTATCTTTCATCTTTTTCTTTAATTATTATATTATTATTTTTATAATATTAAATATAATATTGACTTCTAAAATATATAATAAGAGATATTAGCAGAATTAAAATATTTTAAGTACTAAAATAGATGGTAAAAAACAACATTTTTCTACGTGAAAAGTGTCAAAAAAAGAGTCAATTACAACAATATATAAAGAAAAGAAGGGTTTCTTTTTACTTAAAAAGTGAAAGCAACACAAGAAAAAAAATAATTCTCATGTTTTTCTTGTGGGATTTTTGAGCGAAATTTTAACTTCTTCCACTATAAATTTATTTTACCTGATATCTATTTTATATTGATTAAATTATTAGTATGATTTCTCTTCAATTCTGATTATGTTTGCTTTACTTTATAGCCACAGAACATGAAGACAAAGGTAAGTAGAATTAACAATTTATGTTTTGTTTCGATGAATGTCTTGATACTGATGCAGGTTGTCTTCTGTTTACATACTTTCTTAAATCCAATCTTGCATTATTTGTCTCTGTGTGAGCTTTATTTTGGATACTCTTACATCCATCCCATGTATAAGTAATCTTCTCTGTGCTCGTGCAATTAGATTGATGCCTAAAAATTAATCATGTAAGATTGTTTCATAGAATAAATTTTCTGCCACCTGTATTTTAGGTCATGGTTAAAACTGTTCAAGAAAAATTCATTTGCTTATAATTTTCTTAAATAGTTTCTTTTTTGTTGTTTTTTTAAATTTTTTTGAGTATCCATTTTTAACCTTGAGACCTCAATAATTTTTCCTTTGTCAGATTTAATGGGGTGATAACTTCTCATCGTTACAATTAATAGAAAAATTACTAGAGAAAACAGTTAAATCAGAGTTAAAATTTTAATAGACACCGATTAAATAACTTGGTTGTGACAATGGATTAGAACAAAGCAGACTTCACTACAAAATCAAAACTTAAACCCTAAAACGGAAAACCTTCGTTGTAATCAACATATAAGATACTTAATAGTTGTGCTATTTAGTTCAAATATGGAAAGAATTTTCATAAAATAAAATCTCAATTGATTTGAAATTCCTAAATTTTAGAATTACCTAACAGTTTACGAAAAGATTTAATTACAAAAATCTAGGCAACTTACTATTTGCCGGTCATGGCCACACACTCTTTCTATAATTTAGCACACTTCAATTATGATTTGCTAAAGTAAACTAAAGTTTTTTTGAAAGAAAAAAAAAAGAGATAGAGAACGAAAGAACTGAGAGTCATCAAAAGGAAGAGATGGATGAAGGGAGGCAGTGAGAGAGACGGATATGGGGAAGGAAGGGGAGCAAGATCTTGAGAGAGAAGGAGAAGAGATGCTATAAATTGTATTTAACTAGCAAGAGAGCTTGGATTGTAACTAACTAAAATTAGGCTAAATAAGATAATTAGCAGCTTAAATTTGCTAAGACATGTAGTTTTTTCATCTTTGTTCTACATAATTGCAAATAGAATTGAATCTTGAGATTACAAAATATTTTTGAATTGAATAAGTACTTCAAATTGAATAAGCATCAATAAGGATTCATGAATGAAGATAAAATGTTGATTTCTAATGGTAACTAAATATTTAATTTCTTTTCATTGTACATGATTTTGTAGTAACTTCCATGTCGAGTTATCCACTTAGTCATGCAAATCGGTGTAAATTTAATAGTCGAAGATTAATTAAATATATTTATGATAAAATCTTTTCTTATTAGAAGTCATCAAAATTAATAACAACTAATATTTCTTTCATTAGTATAAGAATTTAAATCAACTAAATTTAATTTTAACAAGATTTAAAAAGTCTATAAATCTAGATCTATAATATATTAAATTTATTAACCACCTGAAACTTCTGATGGTAAAATATATATGTGTTTACAATAAAATTTATATTTTGAACTTTTTTGCACTTCATTAAAAACCTTCGTAATAGATAAAATTATCTAATTTTAAATAATCATAAGTTACACGTGCAAGACACGTACGGCTAAACTAGTATATATATCATATTATTATACTATATTACTACTATATAAGTGAGAGTTTTGGTTGACTACGAAGGACATTTTGATAATTAATAGCAACATCAAGGGTATTTTCGTAATTAAAACTGCAATCAATAATGAGGCTTCTGTGGTAATGACACTGCGGCGTGTCTATTTCCTTCACTTTTTAACTTTCCCAATATCATCTCTCCCATGACCATTTTTTCTTTCCTTTTTCCTTTCCCGAATTTCATTCGTGTGACCATTCTTCTTTAATAGGTTAGTACCTTGAGGGTCGTTTGATTTGAAAATAAGTTATATCGAAATTAGTTATATTGGTATAAGTTATGTTGAGATTAGTTATGCTGGAATAAGTTATGCTGGTATTTTTTTTAATGATTATTTCGTTTGTGGTACTAAAAATAATATATAGTGCATTGTGTGTTTACAAAAATAACCGTTAATTATTTTTATGTTTGTATTGATATGGTTTTTGCTTGTATTTATATGTTTTTTTTCCCCATCAAATTAGAAATTCATATATTTCTTTTACATAACTATAATATATCTCTTTTACATAGTTAGAAATTTATATGTTTCTTTTCCCATCAATATATTGTTTGTATTTATATATATTTTTTCTCTTTTTTCCATCCGTAACTATGGCCATTGGTTCTCATCGCCTATCTCAGCTGGTATGTTGAGTCCATAATTCAGTATATTAATTTAGTAGATATCAAGAGTCTAGAAGCAGCAAGCAGAAGCGGCATAAATTTTATTGCACTATATATATATATATATAATTTTTAATCTATAATCTATATCTATAACCTATATTTATAATATATTAAAAGTATGAAGACCCTTAAAAAAGTGATTTGAACTTTTTGCCCTTCATTAAAAGATTATCCTTTAGATAAAAACGCCTTTTTACTATTTACCTAATAATATTTAATTAATTTTAGGACTTCAAACCCAACTAAAATCGAATTCCCCACCCCACTTTCACCCCTTTTTTTAGGACTACGTATATTTTTTTTTAAAAAAATGAACTCTATTTTGTATTAAATAAAAGGAAAGTAAAAGTCTATTAAAAACTAAAAAGGGTTTAAAAAAATCACTCTTATTTGTGTTAGCTTAGTTTATTTGGAATTTAAAATATTCTATTATTGATAAATAATTAATGAAAAAAGTAAAAATCAATCATATTTATATAATTTTTTTATTGAAGAAAAAAGTTTTGAACTTCTATAAATTGAGAATTCTTTTAGAAAAATACAATAATATCTAATATGAACATATGGAACAAGATATATTTATTTTTGTTCTTAAATGATTCTTTATTATTTGATTTGAATTTTCTTCTTTTTTTTGGTCGTCAAGATACGTCAAAGAAATATATTTTTGTAATATTTAATTTACTTAGATGCATTGATTTCGTGGTTTTATTTTTTCTAATTTTGTAGGTATCTTAAAGATAAATGATGATATAGACAATTAATGATCAAAATTTTGAGTCATATAAAATATTATGATTATTTTTTCTTTCTAAAACACCAACCGTAATTTAAGGGGTTGTCAATATATTTTATACCTAGCCCATTTGTATCTTTAATATTTACAACTACTATATATCTAATTAAATAAATTCTCTTACTATTTGAATAAATATCATATTTAGTGTAGCGTTTAAATTCATTAAAGTGAGGTACACGCGCGAGCCGCGTACACCTAAACTAGGTTTATATATATATATATATATATATATATGAGAAAGTGGAAAGAAAAGGGTTTGGGGGTATTTTTGTCATTTATAATTTTATCCAAGGATAAATTAACTTGGGATAACTTATACCACCAAATATGTGGTATAACTTATCCCATGATTATATTAGTCTCGAGATAAGTTATCCCGAGTATTGCTAACCAAATAATGTATAAAAAAGTTTATCTCAAGACTATTTACCTTAGTACCTCACACCAAACGATCCCTGAGTTCTTTATTTACATTATCAATACTATCTTGCCGCATATATATTATTTTCGATAAAGAAATAGATTTTGGGCCTAACTCAACCTCAAAAGCTAGCTCATGAGGAAAGATTACCCAAGATTATATAAAAAAAACAAGGACTCGAATACCCCTGCACGTCCAAGGTTGAACATCTAAAGCGTGAATAATATAAGCCAGGGCCAACATAAAAAATAATAAATTGAATGAGTTTGACTCTAATACATAATAAAAAAAATAAAGCTTGGCCTAAGTCAATCTTAAAAACCTTAATAGATAGCTCGTGAGTGAAGGACCCAAGACCATATAAGGGCCAGGAATCCTTTAACCACCGAAGTGGGGGTCCATCAATTTCTGGGATTGATCATCAAGTGTAGTCTAACTTACTCAACAAGAAGTGAAAGTGTTTTTAAAGTGGCAGTAACAACAGCAACTAAAGAAGAAATGGAGCAGTAGGAAACTTCCTTCGCCAAACGTGTCCGCTGCATCGTCAAACTTGGTGAACTATTCTTTTTCTCTTGCTGTTGTAAATTTATTAGAGTTCCAGTTTGCTTTTCCAACCAATATTAAAGATGTTGAGCATTCACCACTAGAAATAGAGGTTTTTCCCACAGC
This sequence comes from Capsicum baccatum var. pendulum, assembly GCA_030864225.1. NCBI lineage: Eukaryota > Viridiplantae > Streptophyta > Magnoliopsida > Solanales > Solanaceae > Capsicum > Capsicum baccatum. Next base: position 63,242,689 of record CM061559.1, read on the forward strand.
ATTCAATGGGTAATTTGTGCTATGAAACATGGGTTTTCCACTCATTTCCCACCGAACTAGCTTATTGGAAAACGCAGTGTGGGAAGCATATTTTCATTGGAACACCGGAAAGCTTCCTAATTTTTACACTACTATTTTTTGGTTCCCCACTGATTCAATCCAAATATATGTGAGGAATAGGCACTGAACAATTTTTAGTGGGAAATTTTATTGGGAAAATAGTCATTTTTGGGTCTAAGTAGTGTTAGAAATTGTCTGATGAATCAAAATGGGCTAAAAAGTTGTGCTACTTTTCAATTGCCACTAATTTTGTGATAAAAATCTACCTATAAAAGAGGGTTGACAGCCACTGTAAAATATTCAAGCGATGAATCCTTTGACTTAACGGAGGATACGTGTAGGCGACCAGTGTCGTAGCCACATATAGTGAAGGGTGTTGAATACAGTTCGTTGAAAAATTATACATATATATAGAAAAATCATACGAAGCATATAGGTCAAAAATTAATTCTCATACATAAATATTAAATCTTGAACACTTTTTACAAAATTCTGATTTTTTCACTAAGACGGGCTCAACCAGTTTAGGATTGATATGTAGTTGATTGATTGATTGATTTTAACTAGCTGTGGAAAAAAATATTCTGGTCAGCGTAATACAACTTAATAATTAGAATGGAGCCGTTGATGCTTTCTTCTGAGGTTGTATTTAACTATTTTAGGTTACTCGTAACAGGCCATGGTTAGTGACATCAAGTTGGTGTGAACATAGGGATAGAAAATTTTCCCTACTTAGTAGCATGTCATGTGTATTATTTGTTTACTTTTTAGTTCAGGAGGTGCAGCCATCACAAGTAAATATAAATTGGAGACTATAGATGAGGAGAATCTTAAGGAAGTGTCATCCCATCTTCGTCAAGCATTTGTTCCGAATTCTACTTCTGCAAATGTTCTTGGAATGGATTGGAGTAAAAGGTCGGGAAAGTCTGAAGCTCCAAGTTTCATTGATGATATTGGTGATCAACCAGCAGGGGATTCAGAAAGTTTTATTGTTGTTCATGGAGCAGGTTAATACTACTTGAGTGTGTTTAGTCATTAGCAGGATTTGTAAAGTTCATTAGCCATTGCAAAAATCTTTGAGTTATGAAATGAGTAAACATAAATCGAACCAATTTTGGTGCTCTAGAAGGACGATCTAGATTTCGGTTTCAAGTAATCTCGTGACCCTCTGATGTTGCCCTCATTACCTCTTGTAAAGGCCGGTTTTGTTGCTACAAGAATTTCAGTAAGATCCAGCCTTCACCTTTCCGTTTTCAAGTAATATTTTTGTTCCGCCTGACACATATTTCAACTCTATTATGTAGTTGATATTTTGTGTTTATTCCTTTTCACCGTCTGCTTGTAACTTAGGACTAGCAGTGCCGTTGCCGAAGCCATTGAAATATTTGCCTCTACCCTGTTTTCTTTTTTGCATTCCTATGTTCCATGGCCTTTCATTTAGGTCACGAACATTACATGCAATAGTTCATGCATGTGTCTTTATCCTCCTCTTGTTTTCCACTTATTTCCAGGATTTTATGGATGCTAAACTTCCATGCTTAATTTCTTATCTGCTTAACCTTATCTACTACGCTCCTGAGAAATGTCTATTTAGAGTGTTCAGGGAATGACAAGTTTGGTGTTTACTGCACCAAATGAAGTGATTATGACCTAATTACTTGTTAGACTTCTTCGTCTCCGTGCGATGATCTCTTTTGATGTTTTGCTTTGACTCTCAGGTGATATGTGACATAATACTTATTTTTCTTTATTGCAGGTCACATCCCTCAATCTTGAAATCGTGAGAGCCCTAGCAAGAAGTACTTGTAGCAATTTCTTTTCCATGCCATTAGCCTCTAAGATTGTCTAGAAATAGATCTTATTTTAATTAAATGTTAACTAGTAACATAATATGTAATTTGCACTCCATTTACCTCATTGGGTCTCACTTTTGGTAGGGTTGGGCCTTGAAATGAATTTGGATGTTTAAGTGGGATTACAATGGGTATGTTGTTGTTCAAGTGCTGAGAATCTCTCTTGTAGCCCCACAGCTTTATTGAATGATAAGAAATAGGATTGGAACAGACATTGTGAAGGCCATAGGCAATCATCGTATCAGATTGGAGGGGTTGTTTTGTTCTGCAGAAGATGTTATGAGGGCCTAAATTGGTTTAGTATCTGCTTTTTAGTTGCCACATCACTCTTTGAAGCTAACATCCTAATTAATCAAGTCCTGTTGTTAATCTCCATAGTACTTGATAGCTGTCCATCCAGTCATCCCACAAAAGATTTACAGGTCTTCAGGTACAAGGTTTGTTAGTGATTCATCCTAGATGCATATTTTCACCTTGAAGAGCTTACTTGATTACCCCCCTCAGAGATTACTTAATCATGCTAAGATCACAATTTCATGCCTGTCTCTCATCAGTGGATCCCTAACAAATGTTTTTTGTTGTTGCAGAGGGTATTCCTTCCATCGGAATGTCTCCATTCTCATGTGGTTGGTCAACATGCCAAAGAATTGTTAGAAGGCGAGATGAAGATCATTTTTAAATGGATGTATTGCTATATCTTTAAGCTCTTTGAGAAAACGAAATTGTTCCTTGCTGTGAAATTGTTTGAAATTGGCAACTTGTGCTTTTGCAGATGACGAAGGCTGACATTTCCATGGTCATTCAAGTTATTGATTCTGGTTTTATACCTGTAAGTTTAAACTTTTGTGTTTAGCCTGAAACTGTCGTAACTATTTGCACATATAAATATCTTCTTGGCAACACAATTTTTCCAATTTTAGTGTTTTCATGTGAAGCAGAGACTTCCTGACCATATTCTCACCTTTACCCTGATATCTTCCCTGTCCATTTTCTTAGACAAACATATCATTAGGAATGTGCATTGAGTAGGTAGGTTCCTCATGATGTTTGGGCCTTTTATTTCAAGGAGGAATGTTAGCTCTATTTGATGTGTATTTATAAGCTCGGTGTTCAAATATCTAGAAGAATATTATTGGAACTTAGTAAGTTCCAAATCTCGTGATTATATGGTTTTTAACATAGATACTAAAGGCTCAAAAAATCCTGCAGAAGAACTTGGTGTAAAGGAAGAAGTTCTACTTCTCAAAGCTCTCTCTGGTTTGTGATTTTAAGATGATTTGGGGGAGTATTGTTAGTAATGATGAATCACACTGTCTTGATCTCTTCGACATGTTGATCAAGAATTTTGTAATCATTTTTCATGGAGGTGGGCGCTGCTGTTGAACAACTTCAGTAAGGGGTTTCGAAAGCATTGCCGTAGGCACCATTATGAGGTAAAGACACAGGAGCTCTTAAAACAACAGAATATATGCATAAGGAAAGGAACCCTGGTGATACATGAGATCCTTAGAATCTATTACTTCGGGATCAGTTATTTCCTAGTTGAACAAGAAAAAAGTACATAGAACCTGGCGATAGGCGACTTGAGAAACATGTACGAACGACCAAATAATAAGCGACAAACAAGTACTTGGCGGACGGATTAAACATGAGGATTCAAAAATGGGATTGACAAAATTCTGGCGGTCGTTCTTATTTAAAAAGGAATTTGACACTCATTTTCATTGGATTGTGCTGGTCTTAAAATTTTGTGGCTCGTAATCCCTCCTATCTAAACTGAAGGCTTACCATGTAAAAAATGTGATAGAATCTGCGTATCCTATCCAAATCTTCAATATAATGCATGGAGTAGGTTAGGACAACAATAAAGCTTTTATGAAACTCCTATCAAGGTGCAGGATGTTGTAGATCTGTAAGCCTATCCCTAGGTTGAAGATAAGTATAGAACAAAGAGATTGGGCTGAACAATTTGATTAAGGGATCTGGATGATCGAAGAATAGAAACTGGGTTCATGAGTTGAGAAAAGATCCTGAGGTAGAGTTAGTAGCTCATTAAGCTGAGTGGACTGAGCGAAGTTCAAAGCAACAGATTAGGTAGAGACAATATACTATTGGACTAAAAGTAGAAAGAAAACAGTTGTGAGAACAGATATACACAGATAACACTTTTACCTAAGATTAGCTATGTTACCATATGAAAAAACTGGAAAATTGAACCCAAAACCTTTAGGATAACGCGTGAGGCAGCCTAGGGTCATAATAGATCTGTTTAGAAACCTTATACCGATGCACGAGTTGTATTTCTAATAAACTGTAACAAAATCTGCAGAAAAAGGAAATTACCAAAATTTGGGGGTTGGGGCTAAAATCTTTTGGATGAGGGCACTCACACAAGCAAAACGTTATTTCTCATTTTGAGAGGGGGAGTTAATAGTATTGATGTAACCGAATGTACCCACTGTTACTTGCGCTTCAAGATTGTTTTCACATGCTGGAGTAAAGTGTTTTTCATCAGGGCTGGAGCTACATCATTGTAGGGGGATGGGGGTGAACCCAATAGCTTTCGTGTAGACTCTATATTTTTACTGAAAAATCAAGAAGATAAATATATAACTACTGCATGCGAACCACATTAAAAGATAATTAGGCAGCTCAGTGGTGCCCGGGTGGACTGCAGATCCCTCAGCCCTTGCGGTTGTGAGTTCAAAACCTACTAGCTACATTATATTTTCTTCACCTTTTATGTCCCACACCGCCTCTGTTTCCATCTATGAACACGCCGCCTCTGTTTCCATCTATGAATATAACTTGAACAAAGTGTTAACTATCTGCTATTCACTACTATAAGGAGAAGGGATACATTTAATTAGGGGTGTTCATGGTTTGGTTTTTAACCAAATCGAACCGCGATCCAAACCAAACCGATTAAAAAATCGATATTTGGTTAGGTTTGGTTTGGTTTTGAATTTAAAAAAACCGATACTAATTTGGTTTGATTTGGTTTTACTCTAAAATAGCTGACAAAATAACCAAACCGAACCGATATATATATATATAGTATAATTATTTATGTATTATTCATAAATACAATTTAAATATTTGTTACACTTTATATTTTAATCATGATTTAACTTTAGTCGTAACACATTAAGTCATTTCTTCATCTAGTTAATAGTACCTTATGAGATTCTAAGTGAATTTTGCACTTTGAATGACAAATGATACTAATTGTGAAAATAATATCTTGTTGTATATTGAAATTTATAACTGAGATTCATTTGACTATAGACAATCATTAATTTTAACTTTTTTTTTTAACCTTGTTGAGTAAGAAGTTTATGTGTTCACCTTTTGGGGAGTTTATCATATCATTTTGCTAAATGTAGTTTTAAAATATTTTTTTAGAAGTGTTCATATAGTGTTGTTCATAGCTTTGCCGAAGTATAACACTCAGTTGATATCTTAGTTTCACGGTTGAGATACAACACTCGGTTAACATCTCATATGTTAGATTGGATTTATTTTTAATTTTCAACTTTTATCATTCGTTAAAGTTATAAATCGAAAAAACTGAACCCAACCGAACTAAACCGACAAGAACCAAACCGACGGTTATTTTTTTGTTTGATTTGGTTTGGTTTTAGAAATTTAAAAACCGACTAAGTTGGTTTGGTTATGGTTTTGACCAATAACCAACCCAAACCGATCCATGAACACCCCTACATTTAATTCTCACGTAGGAGCAGGTGTCGGTTGAGAGTTAAAGCTCTAAAGGCACAGAAGTTTTTTTTATCTATCTTTTGGCACAAAAAGATTTGGTTCATGATATTTAAACATTACCAAGAATTTTAAGAGGTGGACAATTTGATCCTTAATAGTAATTCATGCTGCTTATGAGGAAAAATACCAGTGAAGATTGTCTCTCTTGCTATTGTATATACGCACGAAACCTGCTGATAATTAGCCATATGGCATATATCAAGATTTTAAGCCAATATATTTAATAACACGTGAAATTAACTATAAGTGTGTAATTATAGCTTAAATCTTATTTTAATCCGACAACCTTCATTTTTGTTTCAAATGGTATTAAATGGTCCCCAAATAGCTTGACTTCAACACATAATGCTATAAGTACTTGGCAGGAAATCAAATCTACACTCGACTGACAGCGACAATTGATGTCGTATGGAAGAGTTACACGATTAAATAAATATATAGGCAACTTTGATCAGTGTATAGCTCAAGATAAACATGAACAACTATCAACTTCCGTGAACGTTGTGGAAAAGGTTGCAATTGTTCCCATTTCGGGAAATATCTTTGGAAATTCTTAAATAGTGTTCATGGCTTGGCGTACGGTACCTCAGGGTGATAAATGGTATGATTTGGTTTGGTATCTTTAGTATTCAATGCAGTGAAACAATTAATGTAGTGTTGGTGTGTTCATATCGTTGATATTTATGTAGTGAAAATCACCAATGCTATTGATGTGTTCATATCTAACAGTTGCATTCAGTTCCCAGTATATGAAGTTGATTTTGGTGGACAAAAACCCATTTACTTTCTTAGAAGACAATGTCATGATGAAACTAATGGGCGAATGTATTTACCTGAGAAAGGCTATATATTATTGTTTTGTGTATTTATGTATTTAAATCATTGAAATCTTGATGATTCAACTAGGCGAAGGCAGACCTTTCTGAGTGTTCTTTGTTCAGTGTAAGTGTAGAGTCTACTGTTGGTTTGGTAGGGTAAAGCAGTAGTTATGATATCTTGCTCCTAAAAGCATAAGAGCTTTCTTTAGCACGACACATGGTCTGCGTATGTGATTCTATATCTGTTAATGTTCAAAGATTGTAATTATTGTGTATTTTTTTAACTCTAATTCTTTATCAGCTTATAATAAGTTGGACCATTATTTTCTTAATTCTATTCTACTTTTGCTTTGAAGGATCCCATGAAATTAGTCCCAGTTACCCCCCCGCCCCCCAAACCCCATAAGAGATTTCAACCTGAAGCAATGGAGAAATGAAAAGAAAAATAAGTCAAAAGAAGTAAAAAATACTGCAAAGTTACCAAGACTTGTTCTTGACTTGACTCTTCTTATTTTTCTTCTTGTTATTCACATTCTTCTACTGGTTTTTATGCTTCTTGTTCTGATACTGATACTTTTGCTCTTCCATAGTTGTAACTGAACCTACCAACAATAAGTTGTCAGCATTTACTCTTTCTGCAGATTCAACACTCACTGCCACCAAATTTTCCAGTGAGTAAATATACTATTTACTCCCTCTTTCTTTCTGTTTCTCTCGTGTTAGATTCAAGATTTGAAGTTTATTCGTAGTAGTTGGTAGTATAGATAAATTTATGATCTGAACCTTATGAGTTTGTATAGGTTGATGCTTTTTTATTTGTAGGCACGTATTCAAGACATGACCTTTACCGCTTCAGAATGCCATTTTTTTTATATATGTAATAGATTTCTTAACACGTACACAAGATTTGAACTATAAGTATTGTTCCAGCCTGAAGACAAACATTACTTTTTTTTATATATATATACAAAATTTTCAACACCCTTAATGAAATTACTGACTCCAATTCTGTTTGTATCTGTAAAGTTTAAAGCTTTTTAGTTGTTATATACATAGCATATCCTTGACTTTTTTTTTTTCTTGTTTTGGACTATAGGAATGGAAAGTAGTTGCTTCAGTTTGGCTCAGTGGCAAGAACTTCAACTACAAGCTTTAATCTACAAACATATGTTATCTGGTTTGTTCCTCCTGAACTACTTCATCATATCAAGAAAAGTCTCATTAATTCATCTCCTTATTATAATTTGCCTCTAACAATTTCAACAATATCATTATTATCAACAAGCTTGTAAGTTTTCTAATTATTTATAAATATATCTTTAATTACAATAGCCTTTCTATCGGAAATAACCTCTCTACCTGATCACATTGAGGTACTGGTATGAACTACGTACACTCAATGGGTCCCAGACCCCACTTTGGTGGGAATACACTAGGTATGTTGTTGTTGTTGTACAATAGTTATTGACAAGTCGATCTGTTTATAATAAAACTATACGCCCTCGAGCTCTAGTTTTCAATTTCTTCACAGTAGTTTGTAAAGAAAGATCTGTATGTCAATGAATTTACTAAGCTTGACAAACCATGTTGTTCTAATTTGCCAAAAATATTATCGCACCTATGTTGGATATACATTTAGTGGTAGTAATCGTAAACAGTGGAGGGTAGCCAGGTGAACACCATTTTTCCTGAAATTAATACTGTGCATCTAGAAAAATATACCAAGTATATACAAAAAATACGAAATTTGTGCCCTAAGAAGGTCGAGAATTACGAGCAGAAGTTGAATAGCCTCTACAGAGAGCACATACATGCAGATGAGGACATATGTTAACAGTTTGGAAGGGACAATGATGATCACTAAATTCACATCTGGATATATGAAGGCTGGTGATCTGATTGTTCTAAGGGACCTAAATCTTTGTACACTTCTTACTGTCTTAAAGCAAGTCATAGTTTCGATGTATTTTGACTTTCCATTTTGTGGTACTTATCTTTTTGTCATGGAGTAGAAGACTCATAAAGATCAACAAAGTGGAACTTGGATGAGATGAATCAATTCTGTCAAGTTGCGAATTTTAGGATGTTCGCCCAATATATCATAAAACTGCACGGAAACAACTATAAAAGATAAAGGTCTATGTACATTCTATCCTCTCCAGATCACACTTAAATAATTTAATTGCCTTCTTGCTTCACTTTGACAATCCCCACAAATTGTTAACTTATTTCGATGTTACATGGAAACGTTATTCCATTTGCTTACATGTGTATCTCCATTACAGCGTGACTCTTGTTTGTCTAACTTTAGGTTGACAAGAAAATTAGATACAGTTTATTGTTTCAGCATAAGTAAATATTTTCTGGTGATTTAATTTATCCGAGAAAATTTGCAACTTTCAGGTGATTTATCAAGGAACATTTTATGAATGATGTTGAATTCTTTGATGTTACTGTGATTTTATAGTAAAGATACAAGGTTGAAGCTCGAGGACTTGGAAGCTGTAGCGCGAAAGGCTGAAATTCAAGGATGTGAAGTCTGTAGTGCCGAAAACAAATTGCAGTTTTTCTTTCCGGATATTCTGGCCTTGCACTTTTTCAGTTACTATGCAGATCTAAATGGGGCCACTTTTGTACAATGAAATTGCAAATATGCCCGTGCTTGGCACGGGCACCGGCCATCTAGTCTAGTATATAAGAGACAATAAATTTTTTGGTCGTCCTCACAACCAAAGATTTTTGCATCTTTGACGAATCATCTTGCTACACATGAATAACCCATTTGACTTTTGTCATTTTTCAATTTTATATTCATTCCTTTTCATTAAATTCATTTAACGTGACATCAATAATTGGTGTAGTCGACATTGTATTATTTTTCTCCATTTTATTTTATGTGACATTTTTTAATCGTTTAAAAAAAAAACACCTTACTATTTTATTAATAATAATCTAATGCTAATTTTTTTTTATTACACCTAATAAGATGATTTACAACCACATAGAGGGTAGTAATTTTTGTGGCCTTTTCTTTTTCTTACTTTATAATTTTAGTATCAAATATGTTTTATATTATTTAAATACTGTACTTTTTTTAGAAAAATATGTTAGCCATAATTAATGAGTTTAATTGAGAAAAAATAATCAAATTAATTCAGCATAAGACAAAAATTAATTTAGACTGTTAAAGATTTTAATTTTAAATTTTAGTAAAATAAAAAGGAGAAGATTTTTAGTGCATGCATTTGTTTAAAAAATAAAAGAAAGTCGAAATATAGAAAAAAATATTATTTTTTAACTTGCAAAAATTTTTTTACTCCCTCTATTTTAATTTATTTGTTTAATTTTGATTTAGCATAAATTTTAAAACTTAACAAAGATTTTTGAATTTATGGTTTTAAACTTAAGATATGTGAAAAAAATCAAAATGTTCTTTAATATTGTATTCCTACATGATTCCCAAATGAGGAAAGAGATTTTTTAAAATGAACTTAAAAAAACTTGGACGAAAAAATTAAAACAGATGTGATTTAGTATTTTCAAAAATATTAAAGATTATCTAACTACTTTTAACTAATATTAGTCAAGTGTGCGTGTTTTGCACGTGTATATAATGTTAATAAATAATAAGTTATAAAATAAAATTAAAGTAGCACAAAGAGTTTAACTTCAAATTACTTTAGTGAAGTATTAAACGATGTCTTTTGACTACATGAACATCTTCTTAACGTGTATAAAGGACAGAAGAGGTTATGAGCTTAAGCTGTCTTATCGAACAAAATCAAGTAGCGGAGGTTAGGGCAACAGAGATATATGAACATAATAATATAATACTATTTGTAACAAATTAAAAATAACAGAACAGTTTATGGTAAAACACAATTACAATGGAAGAAAACTGAAAGACATCCACCAAGAGATTAGTAACATCACAGTCTTTGCCACAACATCTATCACAAATAGAGAAGATAAATATTGAAACACATAAAATTAATTTCACAAAACAATAGAACAAAAACTATACATAAATACCATAGGAGGATGTAAAAATAACAAATACATGCTAAATTTATTTTGTAAACATAAAAAACATCCTAAAATTTTTATAAACTTACCTCAAATCACAAGAAAATTTATCTTTTCAATCATATATAATATTAATATTTCATACACACAAAAAAACCTTCTCAATTAGCAATTGTTTATTAAGAATAATACATGATAATTTATTATTGTAAATTTCAAGAACATACTAAAATTTTGATAAATTGACCTCAAATCACCAGCAAATTTAACATAAAAAAATTATAGAAATTACAAAGAAATTTGTCTCTTTGATCTTAAGATATATTAAGATTTAGGGGGAAAAAAACTCTCAATTTACAATTGTCTGTCAAGAATATATATTAATTTATTTACTGTATACGTCAAGAACATTCTATCATGATTATCTTGGGAAATTCATAATCGAACTATGATGGAATTATTGAAACTCCTCCACCCTTAATCAGATATCTTCTTTTCTTCAACTTCAATGCATCAAAAATGTTTTTTTGCTTGATACGTAATATTATTAAAAGAAAAAAATCTTTAAAATTAAATTACCTTTAAAGTTACACTATCTCCGTCCATCTTTATTTGTCTACTTTAACAGGTGGATTTAAAAACAATAAATAACAAGGATGATTTTACTATACTGTCCATTGAATATAAATAAACTCAATGCTTTGGACAGTACATTAGATAATAAATTGTATTTAATGCTAAGGGTAAAATGGATAGAAATAGATAAATTATCCATTGGTCTTATAAACTGAACAAATATTATTGGATATTCCAAAATAAAAAGTAGACAAGTAAAGATGAACAAAAAGAGGGTATTATTCAATACCTCTATATTATAGATATTATCTATCTTCAAAATACTTACAAAATCAATGTAATGCAAATTAAATATTATTAAAAAAATTGCCGTAAGAAAAAATTCAAAAAAAACAACTAAAAAAACCCAAAAAATAATTTTATCCTTGTGTTCTCTTTTGTTTTTTACTAGTTTAGGTGTACGCGTCTCGCGCGTGTACCTCACTTTATTGAGTTCAAATGTTACACTAAATAGGATATTTGTTTAAATAATAAAGATAAATACAATAATTAAATTCAACATCTTTTGGAGAATTTATTTAATTAAATCTAACTTTTACCCAAAAAAAATCTCAAAGCCGATCGACATTTATCTATCACCTGTAAACTGCAACAAAATAATACGAAGAACGTATAATTTCATAGTAGAGGTAAATTTGTTAGATGAGAAGAATTACACCTGAATATGTGAATCGTGTTGGTAGGTGGGTAGATAAAGAAGGTTAGTTATGAGCAACAGTAATTACTATAATATATTCTACTAAAAGGACACATAGAATGATAAGAACGTAGAATAGAGGTAGATTTGTGAGATGGGAAGAATATACCTGAATATGTCGTAGGTTGATAGATAAAGAAAGTTAGTTATGAGCAGTAGAAAACAAAATATATTGAATTAACATGACACATTAAGCTAAATTAAACTAAGCAATTTATGTTGGCATAACAAGTAATATTGTGTTTAAATTAACAAAAGGGAGAGATGATATAACGTCAAAAACCTAAAAATAAAATTGTTGAAACTGTGTTGAGACGAAAAATAATGAAAGATCACAACTAATTATAATGATGAACAATTAAAAAGCTCAAGGGTTTATATAGAAGAACAAAATGTACAAACTAAAAATACACAAATTTGGATGTGTAGGAAAAAAATAATTTTTTGGTTGAAAGAAACTAAGCAGGAAACAAATAGAAGAAAAAAAATAGTACAGTAATTTCATCCAATTAGGTAGAAAAAAAAGCTTAAAAGGCGTTGGGGGGGGGGGGGAGGGGGAAATTAAATTTGGAAAGAATTTAATTATAGGGAAATTAAAGGTGTGTTTTGGTTGAAGAAATCAAGTAGGAATCAAATGGGATATAAAAAAGGATGTTTAACAAAGTAGGAAAAAAAAAGCGTGAGTTTTAATTAATTAAGTAGAGTAAAAAGTTAAATGTGGTAAAAGCTAAATTTGGTTGTTTTAATGAAGTAGGGAAAAAAACGTGGGTTTTAATTAAGTAGAGAAAAAAGTTAAATTTGGTTAGAATTTAACTGTAGGAAAAATTTAGTATATTTATTTTGAATAATTTAACTGTAGGGAAAAGGGTAAAAGACGATTTTCTCTAAAACAGATTATTTTAATGATGGGCAAAAAGTTCAATTCACTTTTCTAAAGGCCTTCACACTTTTAATATATTATGAATATGAATATGGATATCGATTATAGATATGCGAACTCGTTCACACTTTTAATATATTATGAATATGTATATGGATATCGATTATAGATATGCGAACTCGTCATTATATATATGACACGTTAACCAAAACACATTAGGAAAAAAAAGTTATTACCTCCTGCCACCAAAATAAGGATTTTATTCAAATCTGTAATAGTCATTAAATTTTTCTTTCCGAGAGTTCAAATCCATTAATTTATCAAACAAATTTTTTTTCGCTAAATCCAAAAAGAGTTCAAATTGAAGTGTTTCATAATTGTTTTAATGTAAAAGAATTTTAAAGGTTTTTAATAACATAAGATTACTAAATCTGAAAGGAATCCAAAGGGAAAATGTCTCCTACGTGAATAGATAAATCTAATTCATAAAATTTAATTAAATCTTAAATTTTAAATATTAGAAAAATAGTAAAAAGACAGACTTTTTTCTATTACAGAGTTTTTGAATGAGGATAAAAAATTTAAATCACTAGATTCACACTTTTAATATATCGTAGATGTAAAGATATATGTTGATTGTTGATGTAGATTGTAGATATATAACCGCTCATAGATGTAAAGATATATGTTGATTGTTGATGTAGATTGTAGATATATTGCGGGAACGACTAAATACCGTTTGAGTTTTAAAGCCAAGCTTCAATGAGGGACCTTAATTTTATTTTATTTTGGTTATAAAAATAAAAGGAAAGGAAAAAATTCATTATATTATATTTTTTATTCGTAGTCTACTTTTTGCAATTAAGTGTCGGATTTTACTAACATTATAGATTCAATTCTTTTTTGCTTTTTGAGTTTTGAACAATCGGAGGCATATTTTCTAGTTGACGTGTTTTATTTTCTAATAAATTGTTAGAAAGACAATATACATTACATAGTAAAATATCTAAACAAACAACTTATAGATGAAAATAATACTTAAAAATTGAAATAATAGTACTTAATTAATATTTTAAAAATATTCCGTATATTCATATATTCTAATAATTGTTTTTCCATATATTCATATATTTTAATAATTGTTTTTCCATAAAACAATTTTCCTGCCTTAAAAAAATAATCTTTCCCATAGACTTAAGAAAATTTAGTAGTTTGCATACATTAGAAAACCAACATTTTCCATAAATGTACAAAAATTTAGCTAACATTACATACACAGACACGCCATTACAAAAACAAATCTTTTTCCATAATAATAGAAAAATTGAGTCGATTTTACGTCTAAATAAAACTTCTTCTCTATTTATTTTTCAAATATTTATTATAGTCAATTTATTTTATAAAGATATAATAATATAATAATTAAAGAAAAAAGGTGAAAAAATAATTTATCTATTGCAAAGTACAAAATAATTAAATTTCACACTTTTAATATAGATATAAATATAATAACCCTAGTGTGTAGACATGTAGGACATATTAACTAACTCGATTTTTACTTTTATCAATTTGAAATCCCTTGTAAATTACACTACCTTTTGACATCAGATTTACCTTATAAATATCCAATTATCATCTTCTAATATAATACAATATACCCATAATCAATAACAAATACAATATATCTAGTATATTCTCACAAAAAATACACCTTTATAACTAATTTGCATATAATTAAAGAAAATCAAATATCATAATTTGATACAAATAACTCAAAAATATAACATGCTTAAATAAATACTATAATTAAGATTTGATAGTCTCTCAAAGTATTACTTTTACCTTGGTGTGATACGGTAATAAAATGTTCTTCTTTCGTACAAGAGTAACACGCTATGAACTCTTATCCTAACCATATACTATTTCCTTACAATATATTTTCAAACTCTTTAATTATGAATTCTCTTAATACCTAAAACAATAGCACTTTAATAACGAGCTAACATATATTAGAACATATGTTGTGTTTGTTTAGCATTGTTGAAAATAAAAATCAAATCCTAAAGTTTGTTGGCTTCTAAAAGTATTTTTGATTATCTTAGGATTGAAGGTGAGGTTTTTTTTAATCAATATTCAAGCAACTACAATCAAATCCTAAAGTTTGTTGGCTTCTAAAAGTAACTTTTTGATCATCAATTGGAGGTGGAGGGTCCTTACCGCTAAACTACATACATATATATGTCGATCGTATCTCCATCAATTGACCTTGTTCAAGCACCTTCAACCTTGCCAAGCTCATGCTCCAAGCACCTTCAGCCTTGCCAATTATATTGAACAACGTAAATCATTCAATTGACCAACAATGTTATTGTAGTAGAGAGAAATTACTATGACATTAGATCTATTAAGTATCATCTTATATCAAAATATCCTAAAATATATAAAGCAGTCATGACTATTTTACTAAACTATTGATACCATATTCATCAACGTACAAGGAGTCACTGGATTTAGCATCAATGTTGGAAATCATGTAGAATTCCTCTGCTGAACAAAATTGGCGTTGACTTCTTGATGAATGGGAATGTTTGATGGCACGATTAGGTGTGATAAAGCATAATGATAATAAACATACGAACATAGATGACAATATTTATAGGAGTATTTTTCTAATAGAGTAGTATTTTTATATTAATTGTTTCTCCTTTCATATATTGCAGGAGTTCAGATATTTTAGAAATCTAATTAATATATTAAAAATAATTAAATAATAAATTAAAAAAATATAGTAAAAAGACAATATTATCTAAAGGAAATCACTTTTCTAAGGGCTTCACACTTTTAATATATTATAGATTATAGATATAAATTATAGATAATGTTATCAAAACAGACGAAAAGCAGAGGAACAAAAAAATAGAAAAATCTTTACAAACATAAATGTTAATGTAGTTTGGGTTCGATCTTAGCACGAGCCAAATGAGACTAGTATATATATAAATATATATAAATTTCCAATTCTACCCAAACTCCTCACCGCCCAAGAACCAAAAATAATCCTAAATCAACCAAACACCCTAAAAAAAATTTAAACTACCTCAAACTCTAAATTGCCCTTCTCTTAAATAACTGTTGGGTTCATAGTATATGAAAGAAGTGTGAATGGAAAAATAATGAATAAAATGGGGGAGGGGAAGGAGACACTAAAATGGAAAGTGTACTCCCAAATTAGAAAGTTTACTCTTTCTCCCACATTGGTGGTAGAAGAGAACTTGAAAGTGTTTATAATTAAGAACACTTGCTCCACATGGCTAGTGAGGCAAGAAATAATAGATGTCTCGTATCAGCGTCGGCGTCGCTCGCTCGGCTCGGCTCCGGATTTGGATTTGGATTTAGATTTGGATTTGACAAGTGATCTATCGATGAGATCTATCTTTTTGGACAAACTTTATTTGAATTCCGAAGAATGCCAAGGAAAAATGCAGTAAAAAATTTTCTGCAGTTTCGGACATCCATTTATATATACATGCAGTAACAGTTGCACTATTTCAAGTGAACTAATGCATTATTTTCGAACTTAGTGCTTCAGAAATGATACATTGTTCTGAACTGAGGCTACAGAAGGTTGCAATGGTTCGAAATGATGCTTCAGAAGGATGTAATCCTTCAATGAAGTGACATACTGATTCATGAAATGAGATGACTGCTCAGGAAAAGATGCAATCTTTGATGAATGGATATGAACTTACAGCAAAGGTGTAACCTTTGGAGTGAACCATTGCCTCTTTTCAGAAGAGGCATGTTGTGGCTATATAAACCTGGTTTCTTCCACAGGTTTAGTACAAAATTTTCAGATTAAAAAACTCTCTTCTTGTCTAAAAAATATTCTGTGTGATCACTCAAAACGTTTTGTGAGTTCGAAGATATTCCAACTGTTTGAGGTACCGCTACTTCTGGTCTGTTAGTCATTTTATCCTGGGAGGAAAAATTCCACAACCTCGGGTACAGTGAGGGGGATTATTTCCTTAAGCAAAATCCGTGAATTTGGACGACTTAGATATTTTCTATTTTATCTTAATTTCTGCAAAATAAAATACACCTCTTGAAAAGGTCATTTTGATCTTGTGTTGAGGGTATTTGATATACTTCATTGTGTTTTTGTTTATACTTGAACTCAAGTTGAAGTTGGTATTATAATATACAGATTATGTGTACCCGAAGTACAAATGAAATAACAATTTTAAGGAAATAATTTAATTTTACAAAATCTGTAGAACTTGTTTTGGAGATTAAAGCTTTAAGCTTTCTACTCCGCTTGAATTTAACTAGTGATTAGAAGACATAAAATCTTTATCACAAGTTAAAGTTCACTCGGTTGACGATTTGAAGTTATAAAAACTTCATCGTTAATTAGAAACAAGAAGAAAAATTGTAAAGTTATTTAACTTTATAAGTAGTATTCTGAAAATACTAAATTTTTCTGTCTTGTGTTGACAGGAAAGATGACTAACGAAAGTCAAATGATGGATGAGACAACGTCTGTGGGGAAAACAAATATTGCCATATCAAGTCGCACAAATGCTCCGCCAACAATGGCACCGGCGGAGAAGCCCGAAAAATTTTCAGGCATTGACTTCAAGCGATGGCAGTGAAAGATGATCTTTTACCTCACCACTTTATGTCTGCAATGGTTCACTAGCGAAGACGCTCCTGAGGTGCCCGAGGAAACCTTGGACAAAGACTGCTTCGTTATTGTAGAAGCTTGGAAATATTCGGACTTCCTTTGCAGGAATTATATTCTGAGTGGTCTCCAAGACGACCTCTACAATGTTTATTGTGGAACCAAGACATCAAAGAAACTGTGGGTGCACTCGAACAAAAATATAAGACGGAGGATACGGGAATTAAGAAATTCCTTGTTGCACGGTTCTTGGACTTCAAAATGATAGATAGCAAATATGTTGTCTCTCAAGTATAAGAGTTGCAAGTCATCATAGATGATCTCCTAGCAGAAGGTATATCTTTGAAAAATACCTTGGTTGAACAAATTAAAAATGTTCTTAATACTCACATAAACTATTTTGTATGTTTAATTGTGAATGATGCTTTCCAAGTAGCAGCGATAGTTGAGAAGCTACCACCTTTGTGGAAAGACTTCAAAACTACTTAAAGCATAAACGCAAGGAGATGACTGTTGAAGAACTTATTGTCCGACTTCGTCTTGAAGAGGATAATAAAGCTGCCGAAAGAAGGTCAAAGGGGAATTCTACAATTAATGAAGCACATATTGTAGAAGATGACCAAAACAATTCCAAGAAAAGGAAGAAAACTGAACAAGGAAGCAATCAACCCAAGAAAAAGTTCAAGGGAAAATGCTTCAAATGTGGCAAGATTGGCCACAAGTCCACAGATTGTCGTGCCCCAAAGAAAGGCAAGAAGAAGGATCAAGCAAATATGATTGAATCCAACAAAGAATGCGATGATCTGTGTGCTATGTTCTCAGAATGCAACTTGACGAGGAATCCTCGCGAATGGTAGATGGATTCTTTATCCACCCGCCATATATGTGCCAACAAAGAGTTGTTTTCATCATTCACTCCAGCTCAAGTAGAAGAAATGATCTACATAGCTAACTCCGATACGACTATAGTAGAAGGAACAAAAAAAATTTGCTTAAAGATAACTTCTGAAAAGGTCTTGACACTTAACAATGTCTTGTATGTTCCGGATTTACGTAGGAATTTAATTTCTGTTTCACTTCTAGACATGAACGGATTCAAATGTGTAACCGTTTCTGGAAAAATTATAATTAGCAAAGGAGAAATGTATGTAGGAAAAGGCTATCTGACCGAAGGCCTTTATAAGATGAATGTAATGACTGTTGAAATAAATAAAAGTTCGAATTCTTCTTATTTTCTTGAGTCTTATGATTTATGGCATGAACGTTTAGGCCATGTTAATTACAAAACGTTATGAAAACTGATTAACTTAGAAGTTTTGCCAAACTTTGAGTGCAATAAATCAAAGTGTCAAACGTGTGTGGAATAGAAGTATCCAAAGCATGCTTATAAGTCCGCTGAAAGGAATTCCAATCCCTTAGATTTAATACACACTGACATTTGTGATATGAAGTCAACACCATCACGCGGTGGTAAAAAGTATTTCATAACTTTTATTGACAATTGCACTAGATATTGTTATGTCTACTTTCTAAATAGTAAGGATGAAGCAATAGATGCGTTTAGGCAATATAAAACTGAAGTTGAAAATCAGTTAGATAAAAAGATCAAAATGACAAGAAGTGATAGGGGTGGAGAATATGAATCTCCCTTTGCGCAAATATGTGTAAAGAATAGAATAATCCATCAAACTACAACCCCATATTCACCTCAATCTAATGGAATTGTGGAAAGAAAAAACCGAACTTTGAAGGAAATAATGAATGCCTTACTTATAAGTTCTGGTGCAAAAATTATGGGGGAGGCTATTCTTACGGCCAATCATATACTCAACAGAGTTCCCCATAGTAAGACACCATCAATTCCTTACGAAAAATGGAAAGGAAGGAAACCCAACTTGAAATATTTCAAAGTGTGGGGGTGTCTAGCGAAGGTTCAAGTTCCTATACCTAAAAGGGTTAAGATAGGACTTAAAATGGTGGACCGCGTGTTCATAGGATATGCTAAAAGTAGTAAAGCATGTCAATTTTTGGTTCATAAATCCGAACATTCGGATATTAATAAAAAAAAATGGTACTTGAATCAGACAATGTTGAATTCTTTAAAAATATTTATCCGTATAAAATTAGACATGAATAGTTTAGTGGAGGATCTAAACGACCTTGAGATGAACCAAGTGAAAATGTACATAATGAAGAAAATACAAGACGTAGTACATATAAAAGAACATCAACTTCGCTTGGATCGGATTTTGTAACATTTCTCTTAGAAAATGAGCCTCAAATATTTAAAGAAGCGATGTCATCGTCAGACTCATTCTTTTGGAAAGAGGCAGTCAATATTGAGATAGATTCAATCTTAAACAATCATACATGGGAATTAGTTGACCTTCCTCCCGAAAATAAACCTTTAGGTTCTAAATGGATCTTCAAAAGGAAAATGAAGGCGGATGGTACTATTGACAAATACAAGGCAAGATTTGTATTAAAAGGCTTCAAATAGAAGGAAGGCCTTGATTACTTTGATATATACTCGCCAGTAACAAGGATAACCTCGATTTGAATATTAATTGCCTTGGCGGCGGTATATGATCTTCAAATCCACCAAATGGATGTGAAGACCGCATTCCTAAATGGAGATTTAGAAGAAGAAATATACATGGAACAACCTGAGGGTTTTGTAGTTTCATGAAAAGAAAATAAGGTGTGTAAACTTGTTAAGTCACTTTATGGACTAAAATAAGCACCTAAGCAATGACATGCAAAGTTTGACCAAACCATGTTGGCAAATGGATTCAAGATAAATGAATGTGACAAATGTGTATATATTAAAGACACACCAAATTACCAAGTCATTGTTTGTTTATATGTGGATGATATTTTGATCATCAGCAGAGACATTTGTGACATAAATGCAACCAAACAAATGCTCGAGAGCAAGTTTGATATGAAAGACCTTGGAGTTGCAGATGTGATCTTAGGTATAAGAATACATCGAACTCCATAAGGGCTAGCATTGTCACAGTATCATTATATCGAAAAAGTACTTGACAAGTTCAAGTATATGGAATTCGGTATTGCCAAGACTCCATTGGATGTGAAATTTGCACTTTGAAAGAATGAAGGTAAAAGTGACTCACAATTGGAGTATGTAAGAGTATTAAGATGTTTAATGTATATAATGAACTGTACACGATCAGACATAGCATGCGCTATCAGTAAATTGAGTCGGTACACGAGTAATCCCAATAAAACTCATTGGATGGCAATGAAAAGAGTCTTAGGGTATCTTAAATACACTCAAAATTATGCTTTGCATTATAATAAATATCCTGCGGTACTTGAAGGATATAGTGATGCAAATTGGATCACCAAATTGAATGAAGTAAAATCCATAAGTGGATATGTATTTAATATCGGTGGAGGAGCAGTCTCTTGGAAATCATTCAAACAGACTTGTATTGCTCGCTCTATAATGAAATCTGAATTTATCGCATTGGATAAAGCCGGTGAAGAAGCAGAATGGCTCTGAAATTTCTTGGAACGGTAAATCTCATCACATACGACGGAGACATAATACCATTAGGGAACTTCTCTCTAGTGGAATTATCATTATTGTCTATGTAAAGTCAAAAGATAATGTGTCAGATCCACTTACAAAAGGTCTATCTAGATAAGGAGTGGAAAGAATATCCAAGGGAATGAGTTTAAGGCCTAGGACGAGTCAGCATGACGGTAACTCTACCTAGCAGACTAGAGATATCAAGAGCTAGGTTCAAGGAGATCAAACAAAGTTGTGTCTGACAGGTTCAACATTGTCAATTACGCAATCCATTCTCATGATGTAGACAATGTATAGTAAACTAGGATAAGACTTAAGGTGAAAAGTCTTTTAATGATTATCTAAATTTGGAAAATTTGACCAAATAGTTTAATCTATAGGAATGAACGTTTAAAAATCACCTATGCGAGGGTGAAGTGGAAGCTACTTCAAAGAGAATGTTAGTAAAGGCCTATTCTCTAATCTCTCATGAAATCGGACGTGTTCATGGCTGAAAAGAACAAAACCATGAGAACCATAAACGTTAAAAGGCTGGTTGTGTGACATGTATTGTCTAGGTGTACATTAAAGCTCGACGGTTTAAAGATAACAAATCTACCGATTGACCGAGTGTATCCGATGCATGTTCACTACAGAAAGTTCAAAGGGAAACCCACTTATTTAGATGCAATCAGTCTTTGCTTGATGATCACATACTTATCCGTAAAAATTTTACAAAAAATAGCCATTCATCATTCATGTGGGGCATTGTTGGGTTCATAGTATATGAAAGAAGTGTTAATGGAAAAATGGAGAATAAAATGGTAGAGGGGAAGGAGACACTAAAATGAAAAGTGTACTCCCAAATTAGAAAGTTTACTCTTTCTCTCACATTGGTGGAAGAAGAGAACTTGAAAGTGTTTATAATCAAGAACACTTACTCCACATGGCAAGTGAGGCAAGAAATAATAGATGCCTTGCGCCATCGTCGTCGTCGTCGTCGCTCGTTCGCTCGGCTCGGCTTTGGCTTTGGCTTCAGCTTCGGATTTGGATTTGGATTTGGATTGGCAAATGAACTAATGCATTATTTTCGAACTAGTGCTTCAGAAATGATACATTGTTCTGAACTGAGGCTACAGAAGGTTGTAATGGTTCAAAATGATGCTTCAGAAGGATGTAATCCTTCAATAAAGTGACACACAAATTCATGAAATGAGATGACTGCTCAGGAGAAGATGCAATCTTTGATGAACGGACATGAACTTACAACAAAGTTGTAACCTTTGGAGTGAACCATTGCCTCTTTTCAGAAGAGGCATGTTGTGGCTATATAAACCTGGTTTCTTCCACACGTTTAGTACAAAATTTTCAAATTAAAAACACTCTTCTTGTCTCAAAAATATTCTGTGTGATCACTCAAAATGTTCTGTGATTTCGAAAATATTCCAACTGTTTGAGGTACTGCTACTGTTGGTCTGTTGGCCATTTTATCCTGGGAGGAAAAATTCCACAACCTCGGGTACAGTGAGGGGGATTATTTACTTAAGAAAAATCCGTGAATTCGGATGACTTGGCTATTTTCTGTTTCATCTTAATTTCTGCAAAATAAAATACACCTCTTGGAAAGGTAATTTTGTTCTTGTGTTAAGGGTATTTGATATACTTCATTGTATTCTTGTTTATACTTGAACTCAAGTTGAAGTTAGTGTTGTAATGTACAGATTCTATGTACCCGAAGTACAAGCGAAATAACAATAACAACTAACTCAATCCTTCACCACCATTGATTATAGCTCTCTCAACCTACACATCTCTACTACTATATATATTGCCCACCAATTATACTCTCTCATGTTTGGAGAATTTTCTATAACAATATAATACAACCAATAACCTATTACTCCTCACGTTGCCTTCTAGTAAAACTCAATAAATCAAATTATCCTAACACAAATAAGATAGAACACAACATGCAACATAAAGTAAACAAAACAAAAACAAAAGAAAATAGAAAGAGAGAATATGAGAATGAGAAAAAATAAAGTTGAGTTTGAAGGTTTTATCTGTGGTTCTGAGTTCGTGGTTTTTGAATGTTGATTATTGTGCCTTTGTTGTGAATTAATTTGTGCAAAAGATAATCCTCAATCTTCTCTTATATAATTTAATTTCACGATTATATGAGACATGATTCAACTAACAAAAAGTTTGTCCAGATTTCATTTCTGTTTAACATTGATGTTCTAATATTGAAATATATTTGAAGTTTTATATTGTTAAATCTAAAGTAAAATCATTAATATTAGATTATATAAGTTGTATTAACAGTTCATGCTTTAGTGATCAGTCATGCATTAAGATGACTTAGGACTTATTTGTTTGCACTTAATGGAGGTTTGAATCTGAATAGTTCAGACTTCAGACCATTAAGTGCATTTATTTTTTATTAAGATTTTAATGCTTAATAGGTCTTAATCATTCAAATCTAGAATCAAGTCTTAATAGGTCTGAAGAGGTATTCTGGTGTTGGATAATATTCACCGTCACTCTATTGATAATCATCAGTCACCACCTCTGCCACCGGCATTATTGTCAACCACCACCCACCACCACCAACCACCCCTACCATCACAACCACCATCGATAACAAATATCGCTACCAACCACTATTGTCAACCGCTACCAAACCTACTATCTCTATTATTCTAATTATATTTAACGCTACCACCACCGTCAATAGTGCCACCATCATCAACCACTGTCGGTCAATCCCTACTATCGATCAACTCATCTATCACAACTAGCACCACCGCTAACTACCACTAATATATCACAACCTCCACACATTCTTCGGTGGTCACCACCATTATCACTAGTAACACCACCTTTACCATCACTTCATTCACTATCATCGCTACAATTTATCTCTACCAACAACCATCTCCACCATCACAACTAACAATATATCTAACTAGCACCAACATATCGTCAACCATCATTCATTCATTTTTCAGTCATCACAATCAACACCTCCAACTACTAACATCAAGCAACGTCACATCACTACCATCACCACCACTATTAATCGTCACCATCATAACAGTCACTACAATACCAACCGTCACAACTATCACCACTAACATTGCTAATAACTAACATAAATTATTGTCACCGCAACAACCATTATAAACCATCTCCACTATCACTAACAAACATAAATATTTTATTTTCAATCAAATAATAATTTTGTTGTATTAAATTATATACTTTTTTGATATATAATTAGTTTTTTATTTGAATTGTATTTTTTATTTTATTATATGTACAAATAATTTTTTTTGTACATTCAGATGTTGAAAAATAAACAGTCTTAATTATTCAGTTTTCATATCTAGAGACAACATCTTAATCATTCAGATGTGCATTCAAATTCAGACGTCTGAATCATAAGAAAAATAAATGCAACCTTAATTATTATGGTATGCTTGAAACATTAACAAGGACGCACATTATATATCGTTCTAAATGAGATCGCGACTTTGCATCTTGGATATGGACGTGTAAACAAGATGGTAAGATCGCAATCATGCGTATCAACCTAAAATACTTCTCTAAAAGATAATCTTCTAATTTATAAGGACAATAAAGATCAAACATTTTAAGCGAATCACAAGCATTAACATATACAATTTATGTAAATATAAGTTGATAAATCAATCATGCCAATAATAAAGAGTTAAATTTCCGTTTAATTAGGGATCCAAGTAAGATAACTTGGACAACAAAACTCAATTTCATATGGCAATTCTGTAAATAAATAATTCATTTTCAAAATATCACTTTAATTAAAAAAATCATTAAAAATCACTCCCAACGGGGTGAAAAAATGGGGTGTGGCAATGAAAAATTTCAGTTTCAAAACTTAGGAACCCAACTAAAAAATAGGGTCAAGACTCTCATTTTAAGCTAGGAACCCACCTGAAAAATAAGATCAATTTTCAGTTTCAAAGGTAGAAGTAGAGAAACTCATTTGAAAAATAGGGCCATTTTTCAAGTTTATCTGTGGTAAAAAAAGTCTACATGGATAAAGAGTTCACTTTTAAGTTTAACTCAGGAGAAAAGTGGATATGTCATCACTTGAGAAAGCATGAGGATTCAAGTTAAGATTCAGGAGAAGCTGCATATATAGAATCTTGTAATTTTATTTCCTTTTTAACTTTTTTTATTTTTATTATGATGTAATGAAATGCGTCGCAGACTGGAACCTTGATAGGACCTCACTCAATCTCTCCATCTCAATATAGTCCCTCTTATATTTTTTTCCTTTTGAACAGCAGATGACTAGATTTTCTTATAACCCGGGATAAGTAGGATACTCAAAATTAGGGCTCAATCACACTCTACATTTCTTTTCTCCTTCTGAATAATGATCGGGTCAAAGCTTGTCTCGTTGACTACTTTTTTTCATAAGCACTTCGTGTTTTCAGTAAAAAGGGGGCAAGATGTAGACGCTTGATTTGACCCTCCATGAGCTTTACATCATTTTATCGTTTTAAATTTATTTAATCTTTTTAAAAAAATTAAAAAATAGCAACAAATAAATCATGTTAAATTTACTTAATCTTTTTTTTTAAATTAAAAAATAGCAATAAATAAATTGGTGTCATATGAAAGATTTTATTTTATCCCCTCTCTAGCAAATTGTATTTTTATTTTTTTATTTTTATTTATTTTCTTGGACATCACTCAAAAATTCCACCTACACTACCATATACCTTCCCTCATTTGAAAACTAACCCTTCCCTACTTTTCTTGAAGCTTTCTTACGCCTCACTTGAGCTATTCTACACTCTCACACCCCAATAAATGGCTCCTTAATATTTCTTAAATCAAATGGACCCCAACTCTCACACCATACACATACATATACGATATAGGCAGAGAAACCCAAAGAGAACCACCATGAATGACCCAATTTTCCCTTCACTGATATACCCCCTCCACTTACATTCAGAAAAACCACTCTCTCATAATTCAACTCACGCCTCACCTCTGCAATTAAATCCATTAACACATAACACCCAAGGACAACACTTGCAACAACCAAGCTTCCTCCATCTTTATTAATTTTCATTGACCACAACACAACACCAAGGCCGACCTCAACCTTCACTTCCAAGCTTCAGTGAAATCCAGACAATTAATATATCATGAACAACCACCAATTTTCCTTTTATCCACTCACGACTAGGGCCAAACATTTAGTTTATTCGATTTGATAGTTTAATATTGGTTCGATATTTTGATTTTCAGATTGACAAAAATGACAATCGTAACCAAACCGAAATAAATTCGGTTCGATTTCTATAAATTTGGTTTGGTTATTTTGGATTTTATTTTGGTTTTGAAGATTAAAGTAGTGAACTTCTCTTTGTTATGACTGGACATTTAAAATTAATGATTTTTTTTTAATAATTCAAATCTATTTTTCATTTTCAGATATAAATAACTCAACATGGATGAAACTAAATGATATAACCATAAGTTTAACATAATATATAACTTCATTATGCATAACTTTGCATAAACAGTCAAAACTCGGAAGAGTGGTCGCTCCCGAAAAGACCACAGTTGGTACTGCGGGCTGCAACCCACAATAGTCGTATAGTCGCCAGCTCTAGTGTTATTGTACAGACGAAGATCTCGCCGGCAGTCTATGGTTCGATCAATTGTTCGACTGCTGGACTGATGTATGTTGTTAGTTGTATGTGGCATGCTATTACTTATTAGTTATTAGGGTTGCTATTATATATTTATATTATCTTATTATATATTAAATATTATATATATATATATAATAAAATATATATTATTAATTATTTATAGAATTTCGGTTAATTGGTTTATCTGAATTATTTTTTTGAAAAAATGAAAACCAAACCGTTTAACCAAATTCCAAAAATTAAAAATCAAAACCAATCCGAAAAACTGAAAAATCAAATCAAAATTAAAATTTTAGTTTGGTCTTTTGGTTTAAACCAAAATATGTCCAGCCATACTCACGACCTCACTTTTTCGAACTACTTCTGACCAATGATAATTCCAAGTCGACACACCATTATTTTATTTATTTTTTAAATCAATCACTAACCCAATTCACATAAAAGAAAAAGTGGGGACACTAACATACAATTGAGCGGGAGCTTTTTGGGTTCTCTATTTGATTTTAGGTCAAATTGATTCGAAATTGAGCCCATTCGAGGTTTGCAGTAATGCTTTGTCAATTTATTGATGTTAACATACAAATTCAGAGATATTGAGGTACAAGTCTCATCTTGTCTCTATGAAATACTAAAATTCTCTTTCGACTAAATATATTGTGTGTTTGATTTTTATTTATTTAAAAATTTGGTGTGAATGGATAATTTTGATTAGTTGTTGCACTTGAAATAAATGAATGAGTGATTTTGATTGTCTGCTAAATCAGTTCATGATTAAAAAAAGAAAAATTCATTGATTTTGGAAAGGATGAAAAAATTAATAAATATAAATTAGTTTGGTTTGATTTGAATTTGTTTTCAATTAATAGCAACATGTTAGTTTGTTGAATTGGGTAGGCAAACATTAGGATTCAATAATTGTCGTTTGCTTGGATTACGGGGTCGTATGTCCTTTAGTTATCGTTTTTATTCAAATATATCCATTTGTAGGAGAATGTTCGAAGTACTTTGTGTTGGATGTCGTTCGAGACAAGGGCCGAGACGTCGGGTAAAACATAATATTAGGCTAGTGCATAGGTTTATTTTTTGTACCTTTTGTTTTGAACTATATAATTGGATTGGACATTGTTCTTTTTACTTTTGTATGTGTGCTTGTGTGTTTGTGAAATCTATTCAGTTATAGCATTATAGATATGTACTTTTGAATCCTAAAAAGAAGTTTTCATATGAATTTGTCAAGTGACAATACAACATTTTAAATGTGACATCTTCAAGTGTCTGAACTGTAAATCAAATAAGTTTTATGCTTACCAAGATGCATCTTTTCATGTCACTTGATAGATGTTTGTATGTCAGCATACTTAAATAAACATAAAATTCGAATTTTCGTAATCTTTTATGACATTGCGCAATATATTATCGATGATATATCATTTTGTATCGATTCAGAATATGACATAACATTTTGAGATCTCATAACTTTATTATTTTCAGGTACCTGAACCTTTCATAAGGTTTCATGAAGTATTATGTCGTAAGTTCTTTAAGAGCACATTGCCTCTTTATTATGATCATTTACTTTTTTTTTTTTTAAGGATTATTGTGTTCAGAATCAATTGATCTACCATGCTTCATGTATGTAGTATATTTTGTCCTTCAGGAACATTCAATTTTGAAGCATTTACAGCTAAATATGATATTAATATCGGAACAACAAATGCTCCCCGCATTTGAACT
Organism: Capsicum baccatum var. pendulum; assembly: GCA_030864225.1. Classification (NCBI taxonomy): domain Eukaryota; kingdom Viridiplantae; phylum Streptophyta; class Magnoliopsida; order Solanales; family Solanaceae; genus Capsicum; species Capsicum baccatum. The sequence continues at coordinate 63,271,112 of CM061559.1, forward strand.
TGAATTATTTTATGAATGGGGATCATATTGATGATAATTCACAACATATTTTTTAGTTGTTTATTATCTCCCCCTCATGTTAGGAAAACTAACATACATCTCAAATTACTTTAGAGAATCTATCTTTATGTATCATTGTATATTCATTAATCATATGCTACACATAAAAATTATTAGATGGACCTTGAACCAGTTGAGAGGGAGAAATTAATCATAATTTTTGATCTGATATAAATAAATGCTATTGCATACAATATATCATACTTTAGACCAACACATGAAGTTTTGTTCTCACAAGCAATGGTTTAACTTATTTTCTAAAGGCATTTAATATAAACCAACTTGGATATTTATCAATCTGAAAATTATGCTCTTAACTCAACTTATATTGAGCAAACATTTTTATGGATGTCAAGTTGTAGTTTGACAAGGAGCGCACATGCGATCATTTTATATTGATGCATCTTAATATATATCACATGATAAGTGAACGAGTCCATATTCACCTTTTATTCTTTCGAGATTTAAGGGATTTAATCTCAACATTAGTTAGTCCAACCAACTTATCATGAGAACACTCTTCATTACGTGTTCAATACTCAATATGTACATATTCGGGTGTCATAATCGTTCATATCAGCTTATGAACTTGTTTGTACAAGTAAACTCTAAGTTTACTATGATATGTGATTTTTGCTTTAGTAAACTTCTGATTTACTATAACATGAATAAATTTCAGATTTACTACATCGAAAGTAAATTTCAAAATAACTCTTCTTAATTATTCTGCCTCTTTCAAAGGTGAATTGTGATACCATCACAATCAAGTGTACGTTTGTATTGATAAACTTCACTAAGTATGATCACTTTCACCCTAGCAAATGAATCTATGCTTACAATAATCAAAATTTTCATTCTCCGAAAATGAAATATAATCGTGTCTTAAGCCTATCAAATTATGATAGCTTAAATTATTTTTCAATATATTGCTACTTCATGAGCAAATCGAGGCATAAATAGTCAAGTAAACCACTTTAGTTATTCCGATCAAATAGACACAATCAAATTGTACCATTAATAACAAAATTTCAAAAACATAAAATATGAAGGACATACTAACCTTTTGTTATATTCACTAACCTTTTGTTAGTGCTCTTTAACAAGTAGTACCTAAGCAATCCCCAATCAAAATAAGAGCAATTGGCTTTGTCAATCTCATAATATACCATGGCCTCAATGACTAAGTTGGTTACAATTTTGTATTGATAACATGTTATGAAATATAAAATAATAATAAGAAGAATGGAGAAAAGAGAAAGTGATTCTTATTTCTCTCGAAAGATTTCTTGAAGAGTTAATTACAATGAAGGAAAATCTCTTTATTTATAGGAGAAAATTAACTTTATCCCAAAAGTTGAATTTCTAACTTCATAAATAAACATTTACTATATATGGTAATACATTTATAACAGATATAGTGAAATTATTTCTATTATTTATTATTTATTAATAAATGTGCGAAGGACCCACTTGGCCATAAAATTTTTCATTTTTCTCCGAAAAATTATTTCACTGTCGTGAAAATTAGGGTGTTTGGCCACGTGAATTTCAAATTTAATTTCAACTTTATTTGTTGTTACAAATGACCCTTTTTTTTAAATTTTTTTTTTTTATAAAAACACCTTATTAATTTCAACCAACCAAATGCCTAACTACCACATTGCTCACTTTTTTCTACTTCCATCGATAAAAGATCTCAAAATTGAAGACACCTTCAATTGTTTTCTTTGCAACACCAACAACAAAGACAACATTATTGTCTCTTCTCACGTTTGGTATCTTGTAGGAAAATTAGTTAAGTGAAGGATTTTGATAGTTTTTAAAAATTAGGAATATAAAATTATATTTAAAAAAGACTTTTCAAAAGTATAAAAAAAATTTCAAAAAGATATGATCAAATACAACTTTAACTTCAATTCTAATTCCAACTCCAACTCTAAATTATTTAAATTTTCATGACTAAATATCAATTAAATCAATAAGTATTGTTGAAGGGAGGGGAGTAGTACCAAAATTGCTGTGACCTGTGAGAAACAATAATATGAGGAAAATTGAATTGAGATGGAGATAAAAAGAAGTTTAATGTTAAGTTTTGTTGACTATAGCATTTGGATTTCCTTTTTCCTTTTTAAATTAAATAAACATTATTTCTAATTTTATAAAAAAAAATAAACACTTAGGAAGATTCGTGAACTTACTATTTTTTCAAAAAAGCAATAATCGCCAAGTGGCATTTTCATCAACCACATTTCCCTATTAACCAATTTTGACCTCACGAACTCCTTGGCAACAATAACACGCGCGCTTCCCAAAAGCCACGTCATCCATCGGGCCCCATATTGCTTACGTGGCAGCACTTTTCTTAACCTTTTTTCTTAACTCATGGAGTTAACTCATTAACTCAGTACCCAACTGGTCACACAGAATTTGTGGCTAAGATTACGATTTGCAACCCTTCCACTTTCTATCGTTTCGAAAAAGTGCAAGGCGGGACCCACTGTAATGGCCTTTGGACAAATCGTAGACATCCACGTGGATTTTTGCCCTTTAGTATTTTGCTAGCCTCTAATTTATTTGTTATTTGTTCTGTATTTCTATTTATCGAAAAATAAATTTATTAGGCGAAAACTAGTTAGTGGCTGAGGTTTTTTTCCACATTTATTGAAAAATCAAAAACCTCCTAATTGTTGGTGCTTCTTCATCTTCAACTTTTCTTCTTTCTTCTTCTGCTGCTCTGGTGCTCTCTCATACTCTGTGTGCTTATTTTGCTATTTTGACTTGTTGATTGGTCGATCCGCGTCATTCTATTACAACAACAACATACCCAGTATATTAACGAAAAAAACTATGTGCGGTGGATGAGTTTTCAGTTCATGCATGACCGAAGCTACTAGTGTCTTCTTACAATATGGCTTTCTTCGAAGGTACTTTTTCCGAATTTCTAGGGTTTTTGTGTTTGCTTTTTGAGATTTGATTTTTTTTTTCTTTTGACTGACTTTGAAGTTGATGCTGAATTGCTTAATTTTGTTAAAGGTTTAGGAATCATGCGGTTCGTTTTGGTGAGCAATTCTGGATAAGGAATTTTCTGTCTACTACGTCTATGCTGGTGGATTGTGATTTAATTTGAAGAATATTATTATTTGAGAAAAATGAAAATTAATTTAGCAGATAGTAGTATTTGCTATGAGTTTTAGAATCTGGAGAAAGGTCTGAGATATTTATGATTTTTAAAAAATTATTTTTATTTAAATTAAGGTATTGCGATATGGAGAAACGCAGGTGGATCATTATACAATGTCTGTTTATTACATGTTGCTCTCTTTTGCAGTAGTGTTACATTATCAGGTTCGTTTGTACTACAACACCACGGATAAGCTATATTTGATAGTAACTGATGTTGTGGGGAGAATCGGAAGAAGAAGATTTGTTCTGTATCCCCTTTTTGTCCCTGAGGATTTGAAGCAACGCTAGCTACTACTTTTGGTCTTTTGATGGACCCTTATTCCTCTGGGGAGGAACTTGTCGTTAAGGTCACTTGTTTTTTGTGTATGACTTTTAACTTTGGTTGATAAGCTAGTTATTTATTCAAGTCTAATGATTGATGTTTTATTGCAGACGAGGAAACCTTATACCATCACTAAGCAACGTGAGCGATGGACGGAGGAGGAGCACAATAGGTTCCTAGAAGCTTTGAAACTCTATGGGCGTGCTTGGCAGCGCATAGAAGGTCAGTTTATGTTCCTCTTTCGGTTTATTTGTTTAAACTTGCACTATTAGCTTAAGTAATTTTCTGATAAATATCATTCCTGACAACTGCATATGCAGATAATCGGTTAGAGCACATGTTTGTGCCCCCATCAACTTAATCTGATAACTCTTGTGATGTTTCTTTTATCACTTGCAGCTCAATCTACTGAATATCTCGTCTTTCAGGAATTGGGTTCAACATTCTATCTGTTATACGTCGATGTATTCTCTTACCTTGAGGCTTTTATGTGGTTGTTTAGTTATTTTATTCTTTTGCTATTGTGCAGAACACATAGGAACAAAAACTGCTGTGCAGATCAGAAGTCATGCGCAAAAGTTTTTTACAAAGGTCATTAGCTACCTTTGATCTTATGCTTGATTATATCATTTACTTGATGGTTGCAGGATTTAATTTTATTGTGCATTACACTTTATAGACATAGTTATCATTGTTTGCTGTCAGTGCGTACATATTGTAAATAAATTGATAACTTCGTTGTGAGTCATATAAATAATAGTGGCAATGATATTCAAGTCTGTTTGCCACCTATGATAGAAAAACTTCCACATGCCTGACTCACAATTATTTGGATCAGGCACAACTGCAGAAGTGAATGTGTTGAGAACATAATATAAATAGGAAATGTGAATGTGTCTCTCTCCTAAAAGCCTGAATCTTTTAAGTAGAGGTGAATTCTACTATTTCAGATGTTTTAGCCAATCCTCTTTGTTTGGATGTTTCTGTTCTACATTTTTTGAACCAGTAACAAAATTTTATACTGAAAAAAACCATATTTATAAGAAAGACGGAGAAAAATGAAAACAAAAATTGAATTACAGTCCTAACAGGAATCCAAAATTTCTAGGCTTCTTTTTGCATCCTCAAATAAATCTTTATACACCAAAAACAAAATAACAAAATAAAGTTTAGCTTAATCTTCTGTATTGTGTTGCTTCTTACTTTTATCATCATAACATCTGGCATTTCCTTCTCTCCAAATGTTCCACCATATACATGATGGGATAATCCTCCATCTATTTTTGTCTCATGCATCAACTTCAGCTTCCTTCCAGCTAAAAAGAGTATCAACAATCCTACTAGGCATTGTCCGTCAAATGTTTCTAAGATAGATTCTTCTAGAGCTGGTTTGTGACTGACTGTCTTAGCATTATTCCCACATAGGTAACGACTTGAACATAGGGATATTCCTTTCTTATCAAGTTTTCATTTGTCAAAACAGCCTCCGTTGCTAATCGCCATATGAAGAAAGCTACTTTGTGAGGGATATTAAGTTAACAGATGTGCTTCCATGGCCAGTTAGTGATTTGTGGCTTAGTGTGATTCAAAATCTAATAGCTTGCCGTCACCTTGTATACACCTCAACTATGTCCATTCCACCACAAACAAACCACTTCACCCTGCATCCCTTGAATGTTTCTAGATGTTTGTAAAATTCTATCAGCCTTGTTACCTACCAATAATTCATTAGTCTTCTAAAATCAGGTCTCAATCTTAAGGAGTCCACATTTCCGCCATTGACCTTTGTTGGTGTTGAGTTAAGACATATAAATCAGGAAAACAAATCCAGTTAACTTATGTGGCCCAACCAATAGTCTTTCCAAAATAATGTCTTGTTGCCATTTTGTACCTTACAACTAAATGACTCTAGAAAAGGCTAGCAGGATCTAATATATCTCCACAGACTTACTCCATAAGGAATATTAACCTCCTTGGATACCCAATTATCCAGCTCCCCATATTTGATTTCCAGTATATTGTCCCAAAGAGTTTAGGGTTTCTGATAATATCTCCATTTCACGTTTTGTGCTTTGCTATGATCTTTTAGGTTTTCATGGCAAGTCAACCTTGGCTTTTACTTTTGATTAAAGTTTTCCGTTTGACTAAATGAAAAACTCTTTATCCTTGTTACCTTGCCAAAGAAAGGATCTTTTCATTTTATCCATCCTTTGTACAACACTTATAAGGATAGGAAAAAGTGACATCATGGAGGTAGATAGGTAGGGCATCTAGAAAAAAATTGATCAGGGTGAGCCTGCCTCTCTTTGAAAAATACTATTTCCTCCATTTCAATTTGTTTGACCTACTTTCCTTTTTAAACCATTTTACGAAAATAACCCTTTCCTTTTTTAGCAACTCGTTTATTTCAACTTTTCACATGACATGTTTAGGACCACAAGATTAAAGGACATTTTGGTACATTTGATGTATCTCTAATTTAAGACCACAAAATTCAAAATCTTCTTTACTTTCTTAAACTCTGTGTCAAGTCAAAATAGGCCAAACAAATTGAAATCGAAGGAGTGCGATTTCCATCGGGACAACTTCTCATATTTCTCCAAAATTGAGTTCCAAATTTCCTTGGATCTTGATTTTGCTCCCAAAGGCATACCAAGATAAACAATAGGTAGAGTACCCACTTCTCCTCCCAAAATTTGGGCTAATTGTTCCATATCGGGTACCAAATCCCATCAGTCGAATCACTTTTTTGAGAAATACGAGACATATAAGTCGTACAAGTAAAGAGGTCTATTCATACCCTAGTTAATGTATAAACCTCAGATGCCTTCAAAAAGTATCAAAACTACTCCAAAACTTTTGATTGTTTTCTTTTGCATGACAAAAGATTGAAGTGTCACTAGCATGTTGGAGGTGACTGACCTCCAAACTGCACTCTCTGCTTCTAGCAATCTCAAATCCTTGGATCTATCCATTAGACTTGCTAATCTTGACCATATTGTTTAGCCATTCCATAGTTATGATAAGCAAGAAAAGGGGACAAGGAACTCCTTATCTTATCCCTTTATGAGCACTACAAATACCTTCAAGTGCCTAACTAATGAGGATGGAGATTTTAATAGTGGAGGTCCAAACTTCGTTGAGAAAATCATCAAAATGGTCCTTAATGTATGTGTTGCTATATTTTGGTTCTTAATATATATCACTTGATTGAATGGTCCTTAACGTATAACAAATAGTGTTCATTTTGGTTCTTTAACCAAAAACCTAACAGATTTGTCCAAAAAAATGTTAAATTTAACTGTGGGTCGCACGTTTGGATAGCACATCCACCATTTTTGTCTTCTTTGTTAGCTTCAAAGAAAGAACTCTATGAAATCTAACATTATTTTTTCTATTTTTTTTTGACAAAATTTACTATTTTTCTCTTTCTAAATTATTTTAGGTGATCTCCCTAAATAATTGGAACTCTCAAACTACCCGATTTAATTTTAGTTGGCTTGTGTACTTTTCACCCCATTTTAAATAAGGAGCCAATTAAGGGCAATGTAAATACATATATTTTAGGGGAACTGGAGCATTCAGAGGAGTGTCGGGAGTTTAGTTATTGTAGACGTTTTAGGGTAGAAGAGGTTAGAGAGGCTGTTCGCAGGATGCGGAGGGGTAGGGCGACGGGGCCGGATGAGATACCGGTGGAGTTTTGGAAGTACGTTGGAGAGGCTGGGGTAAGGTGGTTGACTGGTCTGTTTAACGAAATCTTCAAGACGGCAAAGATGCCCGAGGCTTGGAGGTGGAGTACCATGATCCCTCTTTATAAGAATAAGGGTGACATCCAGTGTTGCAATAACTATAGGGGGATTAAGTTATTGAGTCACTCTATGAAGATTTGGGAGAGAGTGGTCGAGGGGAGGCTGAGACGGATAGTGTCTATTTCGGAAAATCAGTTTGGATTTATGCCTGGGCGCTCGACGACGGAGGCAATTCACCTGGTACGGAGGTTGGTGGAACAGTATAGGGAAAGGAAGAAGGATCTGCACATGGTGTTTATCGACCTAGAGAAGGCTTACGACAAAGTTCTCAGGGAGGTGCTTTGGAGATGCTTGGAGGTGAGTCGAGTCCCGATGGCTTATATCAGAGCAGTTAAAGATATGTATGATGGAGCGAAAACTCAGGTAAGGACGGCGGGAGGAGACTCAGAGCATTTCACTGTCTTGACAGGATTGCATCAGGGATCTACTCTTAGTCCTTTTTTGTTTGCTTTGGTGATGGATGTATTGACGCGGCGTATTCAAGGGGAGGTGCCTTGGTGTATGCTTTTTGCAGACGATGTAGTTCTGATTGACGAGACCCGAAAGGGTGTGAATGACAAATTAGAGGTGTGGAGACAAACTCTTGAGTCTAAAGGGTTCAGGTTGAGCAGAAGCAAGACAGAGTATTTGGAATGCAAGTTTAATGACGTGAGGTTGGAGGACGAGGTGGTCGTGAAGCTGGATTCGCAGGAGGTATGTAAGAGGGATAGTTTCAAGTATCTCGGGTCCGTGATACAGGGTAACGGTGAGATTGACGAGGATGTCTCGCACCGTATCGGGGCGGGATGGTTGAAGTGGAAGCTCGCGTCGGGGGTGTTGTGTGATAAGAAGGTGCCGCCCAAGCTTAAAGGCAAATTCTACAGGATGGTAGTCCGTCCGGCCATGTTGTATGGAGCGGAGTGTTGGCCAGTTAAGAACTCCCACATCCAAAAAATGAAGGTGGCGGAAATGCGGATGTTGCGCTGGATGTGTGGGATGACTCGAGGGGATAGAGTTAGGAATGAGACTATCAGGGAGAAGGTTGGTGTGGCTCCAGTGGAGTGCAAGATGCGGGAAGTCCGATTGAGTTGGTTTGGACACGTGAAGAGGAGGGACACGGATGCCCCGGTCCGTAGGTGTGAGAGGCTAGCGATGGATGGTTTTAGGCGGGGGAGGGGGAGGCCGAAGAAGTACTGGGGTGAGGTGATTAGGCGGGATATGGAGCAGCTACAACTCACCGAGGACATGACCCTAGATAGGAAGGTCTGGAGGGCGCGAATTAGGGCAGAAAACTAGGGTCAGTTTGGGGCGTTAGGGTAGGGAAGTATTTGGTGGGTGTTTTATTCCTGTTATTCTTCCTATTCTTATTTTTATTCCTATTTTCTATTCTTCTTCTTGTTATGCTTTCGGTGTTCCATGTTTTATTACGAATCTGGGTGCTTTCCGATGTTTCCTACTACTTATGGGTGCCGTATTTACGTTATGAAATCCTGTTCTGTGCGTTACTTTATATTTGTGTGGTGTCTCGTGTCTTGAGCCGGGGGTCTATCGGAAACAACCTTTCTACTTCTTTAGAGGTAGAGGTATGGACTGCGTACATCTTACCCCCCCCAGACCCCACTAGGTGGGAATACACTGGATTTGTTGTTGTTGTTGTTGTTGTTGTAGTTGAAAAAATAACTGTCTATGGTTTTCTCTTCATTTTTCCAAACTCTTTTGGGTGTGGGGTTTAGGAGGAAGAGAATGAATATACCCGCATCTCTTGGCTGAGTTTATTTCCTTTGTTCTTGTTCGGTCTATAGCATTCATGTATTATTCAGGGAGATATTAGACATCATAATTGAAGTTACATTTTGATTGTTGAACTACTAAAGAATTTCAGTTATCACTACTAATTTCGGAGTTCGCATTAGTTCCATTTTAGAATTAAGATTAAGTTTGAAGTGAATTTTGTTAAAGAAATTAGAAAAAATGGTATTAGATTTCATGGAGTTCTTTCTTTGGAGCTAACAAAGAAGATAACAATGGTGGATGTGTTATTCACACGTGGGGCCCACTGTTAAAGTTAACACATTTTTTGATAAATCTGTTAGGTTTAGGGTAAAGGATCAAAGCGAACACCCTTTTTCATACATTAAGGACTATTGCAATCAAGTGTGGTATATTAAGGACCAAAATAAAACGACACCTATGCATTAATGACCATTTTAATTATTTTCTCAAACGTCGCCCGTTTGATCTATTTCTCCCTAAATTCCATTTGTCTCAACATTTCGACTCCGGGTAAGAAAACCATTGCTGACATGGTCATATGCTTTCTCAACATCAAGTTTACATAAGATGCCATGCCTTTTCTTGTGAGACTCTTGAATCTCCTTTTTCATTAGCTAAAACGCAATGTCCATTGTTTTTTGTCCTATAATGAATGCCATTTTTTGAGAATCCAACAACTTTTTTTTGATAATCGTGGTGTTTGGCCCGACTTGTACTCCTAGAGTAATTAAACAAGATACCTGCCACCTCTCACCAGCAATAAGTAACTCTGTCCAACAAGGCTTATAAATCACCTAATATTTTATTTCTGCTGGAATTTGAACTTGAGATCTCATGATGCTCAATCCACTTTATTGACCATTAGGCCACACCCGTGGGTGGTAAATCCAACAATTCATCCAACACCCTTTTCAATCTTTCTATTAGCATTGTTGAAGTCATTTAGTAGAAGTTTCTTATCAAGCTTATTGATCTGACATCTTTTAGTTCCTTTGCACTTGTCTTCTTGATAGTGAATGCTATAAATCTCTTATTAAACATCCCTAAGCATAGTAATTGTTAAAAGCCTCCATAATACCGTGTTTCAACACATCCCAACACTTTATGAAGAACCTTATTGCGTAGCAATCAGAACCAAGGGCTTTGTCTATTGCAAACTTCCTTCACGTAGCTATATACTTCATGTTTATCAAAATTATCTTGCAGACCCATCTTTTCTATTTCTGAGATTGTAGGGAATGGTGGAGGTTTCCACAAGGCCTCCGTTCTTTTATCCTATATAAAGTTTCTTTTAGAAGGAAAATGATCTTCCCCTTGATTCTTTCAGGCTCCACTATAGTCTCCTCTACAGAAGGGGTTGTTGCCACGTGACCAGTAGGTCATAGGTTCAAGTCATGGAAATAGCCTCTAGTAGAAATGCAAGGTAAAGCTATGTACAATAGACCCTTATGGTCAAGCACCCCCTCCCTCTCCCCTGCCTCGGAATATTGAGGTCTTTAGTACACCGAGCTGCCCCTTTTTATAATCTCTCCCTGCACTACTAATTGATCAATGTGGTTGTTTGTGAGCATTAATGGATCAGTGAAGAAACTTGCTATTCTTGTCTCTCTCTTTAAGCAATAAAGGCCTATCTGTGTCTCCATGCAATCTCTTCATTGTTGAGATAGCTGCCTTCGTAATTGATTCCTCCTCTGTCAGAGCTCTATAGTCTAAATCAACCATTTGACTTAACAATTTAGAGCTTTGAACCCTCAATTTCCCCTGTTTATTTTTGCTCCACTCTTTAAGGTTGCCTTCGAGGGCTTTTAAGTTTATAAGGAAGAATGTAGTCTGTTCTCCTAGAGGAAACAAAAGAAGCTCACTAGTTTTTGATTGTGTCAACAAAACCTTTTACATTTAACCACTAGCTTTCAAATTTGAAGTGTGGCTTAGAATGTATCTAACCATAGTGGAGAGCTATTGGAACATGGTCTGAGGTCAGCCTTTGTTGGAGAGATTGCTTCATGGTACTAAAGTGTTGATTCCATTGTACAGAGATCAAGATTCCATCTATTCTAGAGAAAGTTATGTGGTTGTCTCATCTAAATCAGGTGTATGATCTTCCTTTTAGCTGCAAGTCAATGAGCTCTATGTCCTCGATAAAGTTTGAAAATTTGACCATTATTGAGGACATCCTATGACAATTCCTCTTTTCAAAATAGCTGTAAATATTGAAATTGCGACAAACGGCCCAAGGGCATCATGAGTCCTCTACAACTTCTAATTCCTCCTACACAGATCTCCTTTCTAGCTTGTAGTTGGGATCATAGACTCTGGTTATGGAACAGGAGAAATTATGCCTCAATTTTATAGGTTAGAGTGTATGATCCAGACTATATGATCTCTTTCCTTTCCAATCTCTGCAGTCCCATTGTGTTATAATCCCTCCTCCGATTCACTAGTTTCTAGGCAAGTACATCTCACCCATCTTCCTTACCAAATTTGATTGATAATCTCCTGAACATTTCCTTCTAGCTTTGTTTCTAAAAACAAATGATATTAGCCTTCCAGTTTTGCACTAAGCTCTTTATTTTCCTTCTTTTCCCCGAATCATTTAATCCATATCCGAGGAGGAAGTTGAGTTGTGCAGGATCAGGCCCACAAAAGGCTATCGGGTTTGTCTGGGTGGCCCAAAGTGTGATTGGAAACCTCCAAATTGCATGTCTGCCCAACACATGCCTCCTCAGTGTTTTTTTTTAAAGTTATCACTCAACCCACATGGGTAGAGCCCCTCCAGTCTATGTAAAAGACATTGCTTAAATACGTTTGGGATTGACTTGGTCTCAATGATAATAGCAGTACAACTAGGTATGATATTTTGATCCTCTTTTCTTGGGTTTGTTATGTGTCTTGTCAGGTAATAGTTACATTATTGTTTGTATGTGCATGTAAATGTTTTAATGATTAGAAGAGTGGTCAAATTTCTTTTCAGGAGTGACTTGGTTAGTGTGTCACTTAACAATTTGTGAGTTGTGGATTGCTTGAGATAAATTTAACCATTTTTAGAAACTTCTATGATGTAATAATAGTATATGAACCTTAACACTGTGGAAACAGTAGGAATAAATTCAATTCATGGAAAACCGAGGAAGACTCAGTCTATTCAAAGAAGTTCATGAAGTCCAATGATCCACCTTAATTTGCTTGCTTTCATGATTTTTAGGTAGTCAAACTTCTCTTTAGGGAGTGCCTTGGTTAGTATTTCAGTTAACAATTTATGAGTTGCTTGAGTTAAATTAAACTATTTTCAGATACTTCTGTGATGGAATAATATTTTATGATTATGTGCTTTCTTTTGTCATGATTCCACTCATCACTATGCTAGATTTGTTCTTACCATGTGATAAAAGAAATGGACGTTGGGCCTAATTCAACCTCAAAAGCTAGCTCATGAGGAAAGGATTTTTTAAGACCATATAAGGAGACCAAGGACCCTTTAGTCCATCGGTGTGACCCCCCAACCCCTACCCCTAGGACTAAACATCTGGAGCGTGGACAATATTAGATGGGGGCCCAACATCGGAATCGAATACAATGAATTAGGTGGGTCTGACTCTGATACTATGATAAATTAAGTCTTGGGCCTAGCTCACACCCCCAAAAGCTAGCTCATGAGGGGAGAATTAAGAGATCAATTACCCATCCCTTTTCCAATGTGAGACTCTTAATGCTCCCCCAGACGCCCAGACCTTGTTAATTGGATTGCGGAGAATATAATATGGGGATTCAACATCGGTGAATAAAAGAATTGAGATGGGCCTTGATCTGATACCATGATAAAGCAATGGACCTTGGGCCTAACTCAACCTCAAAAGCTAGCTCATGAGGGGAGAATTACCCAAGATTATATAAGGAGACCAAGGACTCTTTAACCCACCGATGTGGGCTCCAACACCATGGATACCACTTCCTTCATTGTTTATACCCAACATCTTTATGTAATCCTTGAGCCAAATAACTCATGGAGTTTTTGATACAATAATATATTTTGCTTTAGAGAATGATTGAATTTTTTGTAGCCAAGAAAATATTCCTCATCCAAGTGCAAATAAAATTTTAGAACTTTTCATGTCATCCTGACTTCCAAACCAATCTTTGTTCAGCTGCAATAGCTGAAAAAAGTCAATAACAATGCGCCACATTTTCCGTGATTTTTCCTCCTTGCTTCATTATGTGCAAGGAGTCATTTTAATCTAACTATATTTTGTAGATCCATCATAGCACACTCATATCTCTTCCTTGAGGTAGATAAACCAGCTCGATGTTTTGTTTTGGTCAATTAAGTGTATACCTTTGCATTGCCTTTAGTTAGGCTTCTTTGTTCACTGCTTCTGCCACGTTTCTGGTTTAATTATTATAAAGTTCTCCTGTTTTTCTTGGAGGAGAGGTTGAATCTGTTGTTGGTTCTTCTACTGGATTGATATTTGAAGTTGAAGGACATAATATGCTGTTACTTCAACTTTTGCTTCCTTGGTTGTACATATGGCATGGTCTGCACTTTACTTCAAATTCCAATTATCACCTCATGAAAAATGACAGCTTTGTTTACAACAGGTTTCTAGTATCAACATTAAGCAAGGAATACCTTTAGTATCACAGAACTGTAGTTAACAACTTAACATGAAAGCAGCTTCACTTTTTTCAGCTTCTTTTTTGGGTATGATTATGAGCATAACATTAACTTTATAAAAAATATGCTATCAAAAATTCTAAGATGACCTACATGTGGTTTCATTCGATTCAGTGCATCAAGGAGTCAATTTCATCACAACTTTTGTGGACAGCGACTCAGGATGTAGACTGTTGTGCTTGCGAACTACTACTGAAACTGTTAACCCTTTTTCATTCAACATAGCTGCCGCTAGGCTGGGTGCGGAGTCGTGCTGACTCTAGATTCTCTCAGCTCAGATTCAATCAAAGCTCAACTTGATTTAGCTCGGTCTTGGACAAAGTTCAGCTCAGCTAGATTTTGATCGATTCAGTTTGTCTCGATTGAGCTGAATAATTATGTAAGCATAATATACCCAGTGTAGTCCCACATAGTGGGATTTGGGAAGGGTAGAGTGTACGATACCTTACCCCTTCCTTAGAGGTAGAGAGGTTGTATCTAGTAGACCCTCAACTCAAGGAAGAACAGTCCAAAGCAGTCCAGAAAAAAGTGACATTAGTATAAGAAACACCATATAATAACAAAAAACAATAAAAGGTGTTTTTGTTCCTTTTCTTTATCATAAATTGCCATTGTCTGCTGGATCTTTACCATCTTCAACCCAGCAATTTCTCTGATGTTTCTCCCTAGAGTTGTCATCTTGTCTGTCCTGAGCTTGCATTGAGTTTGCCTTTCAACACATATCGGGATAAAGTAGTTGATTCCTTCTCTTTCTATGACTGTCTGAGTTTGCCTCTCAACTCATATCAGGATGAAGTATTGACTCCTTATTTTTCCATAACTGTCTCATTGGGAGCCACACTACCATCACCCATTGCTTCAATGCTCCTACTTGAGGTGGTTTGAAGATTTGTTTCTTCTTTTGTGGCTTTCCAGCCACCACAAAAGTATATTTCCTTGCAACCCTTTTGTGACCATAAATGAAGAGGAATACCCATTGCACTGATCCAAGTGGATTCTACTGAGGTTAAGTTGGAGACATCCCATTATAGGGCTCCACCACTCGAGAAAGAAACTGTATTTCTTCCTTTTCTACTCACCTTACAAAATTTGCTCATCCATATTTTGATTGGGAAATTTGAAAAGAAATAAAATGCTAGCCATCTCATATATATTCATCCCAAATACTTCAAAGAAGTGGAGGTCCATCTTTGCATGTCTGCACGAGTAAGTTGCTCTTTTAATTCTTCCTCGAAATGCTCACTGATGTATCTTAGCAGTAGACCATCTTTCTCCAATCCATTTGGTATTTTGACTACAATATTTCCTTTCTTGGTGCTGATTTCTAATTCACATATGTTTTTGGACTTCCATTTCCTCTCTTGTACCACTGTGGCATACTGGTGGTTTCCTTCAGAGACTCCGGGGGTTTGCGATACTCTAATGTAACTTCCAAATCTTAAATATGATATCTCTCCATCCAACATTTAAGATTGTTTTCGGGATAATAATGACTGAACGAGTGTTCTTCTGCAAGGATAGTAGGCTGGTGTTTTTTTATGTGTATTATACTTTCTAGAGCAAAAGTATTTGGTAAGTTGTAATTTTGGCACTTATTCAACGTCATTTATGTATTTGTAGCTCTTTTAGTGTGTTTTGTGCTTAATATTATCAAATTCGTCATATTTCAAGTTTGTGGGTCAATAGATGTTGTCGAGGCTAAAGATGATGAAAATAGATAAAATGGTGAAATTAAGCTCAAAGACAATTTTTGTCAAGTGTGTAGCATGTCAAAGATCTATGTCCAGCAGACACTTATGCGATGCCCCAGAGTACGTTGAGAAAAAGTCCCAAAAATTGTCGAAGTATAAGTGAGGCTCTGCGACCTTGTACAACCCCACAGAAGCCCTGTGTGATCCATATAGGTCTCTCTGCCACCTCACATAGGGGCTGTGTGACCTTGTCGGCGATCCCACAAAAGACTTGTGTTCGCCACACTACTAGGCGGCCAAGAGTGTTCTTGTCTGGAAAGCTTGAGTTTTAATCAACTGAATAAATATTTATACGTAGCTCCATGTTGTTACCTTTTGTTCGGGAAAACTCTAGAGCAACACTTATAGAATATTGTGGAGAAAAGCAACACATGTCCTGAAGAACTCAGACTTGTATGTGATTTCTAAACTTTTTTCCTCTTATTACATGATTAACATGATGGGTTCTTATTTATTCGTTTGTGTTGATCTAAGGATGAGCGGCTAAACACCTATTTAGGTTTAAGTCAAATCTATGTTATTCGTTTAAATTCTTGATTCGTTTGTGATATAAAGTGTTGCATTTTAATTATTCTAATTGAATCCTTATTTAACCGTAATAGTTGGGGGACTACATGCTCTTGGTTGTTTCCTTCCAATCTATCTTGGAAAAAAACTCTATCCAAGGTTTAATTCAATTAGTAGGTTGGCAAGATTGCCCAAGGACTTGGAGTGTTATTGCTGGAATACTATAGCAGTATAGCTTCCCGAGGATTTGTAGAATAGTTACTCTTTCATGTTAAATAATAGGAATACGAGTTAATTAAAAGTATGTCTATGTGGTATGAACAACATAGCTTAGTTGCTAATAACTAATCCATACGAGTCAGTGAAGTTGAATGAATACATAGAGGCGGTGGAACCGTAGGTTTCTTTCATATTGATTAGTGATTACATCTTGGTAGTTTATAATCCTTAGCTTTCATAATTCGTAACTAAAACTGCCTTAAAAAATAATTGGCGCTATTTTATGCATAAATCAACAAACCAAGTCTTACCAACCTCATATAGATTACATCTTGTTAGTTTATAATCCTTAGCTTTTATCATTCGTAACTAAAACTGCCTTAAAAAATAATTGGCACTATGGTACGCATAAATCTACAAACCAAGTCTTACCAACCTCATATAATTTTCCCATTGGAATTCAACTCGGAGATACTTTCGATAATTATTGTGAAAGTCCGCTTTACTCTTTTATGAGGGTACAATTGAGCGTTATCAGTATTCCACTAGTCTATCCTTAGTTTCCATCTCATTGTTGTGTTCTTTTGATCAGTTGAAATATCTCTAAGAGCAACACAGACTCATTCCATAGTCTTTTTACTTCGCATCAAGTGTAGGGGTGTACATCGGTAGGTTTGATTTTATGTGTTATTGGTTCGGTTTATCGGTTTTTGGTTTTCAAATTTACAAAATCAATAACCAACCAATAAGATATTTTATTATCGGTTTTCGATTTATTGATTTTTGGTGCTTAATGGTTCGGTTTAACCAATAAGAAAATACTCATAAAATAAAAATAGTAACAACTAAAATAAAAAAATGAAATCTTAGTGTCGCTAAAATCATACGCAATGCGTTTTAGTTTACTAGAATCTTCAAACTTGAACTGAATGTCAGTTCGGAAAAAAATTGAATCCTAATTGTTGGAAGCTACTAAATGCTTTATGCTTTCCAATACGACAATACCCCAACTTTGTATTGTGCCTTTGTTGCGTTGAATAGGTTAATACTTTGTGAATCTATGAATTGTGAATAAGTAGTGTGTGTATGTGTATGTGTGTGTATATATATATATTTGTAATATAAATATTTATATATATATATATATATATATATATATATATATAACACAAATAGGAGTAAAACAATAACTTAGTGTATCGATAACCCAATAAGCTAAAACCAAAATCGAACTGTTTACCCAATAATTTTTTTTATAAAACGAATAGAAAACCATTAACCCAATAACCCAATACCAATAACCCAATAACATTTTTATCAGTTCGGTTTATCGGTCGGTTCGGTTTTTGCACACCCCTAATCAAGTGTCTCATCATATTCCTACTCCTTTGTCGAGCCATTTACCATTATTGGAAGACCACCTTGTAATATCAAAGGACTTAAAGCCAATATTTGTTAGAATAAGAGTAGGAACAAGAATAATATATAGAATTCTACTTGAAAAAAGATTGAATTGTAGTGTCCTAGTTGGAAAAAGAGTTTAGTGTAGTATCTATAAATAGAGCCTCAATGTAATAATGTAGATACAACAATTCAATAATATGTTTCCCCAATATTTCTCACATGGTATCAAAACCAATGATTCAATAGTCCTATAATTGAGAAGTTACCTTGTAATACAATAAAAAAAAGGCAAAATGCTCTTCTGGACCCTTCTACTATGTTTGTTTTGTAATGTGGAAACTCCTACTTATATATTTGTCATCTGGACCCTTCAACTCACTAAAAAGCAATATTTCAAACCCTTTGACCGTTGACCAAGCCTATGTGGCATTAAAAAAGCTGACTAGGATGAGACGCGTGCAGACACGACCGTTGACCAAGCCTATGTGGCATTAAAAAGGCTGACTAGGATGAGACGCGTGCAGACACGCGCCTAAGGTGCGAGTGGGGATCAATTTTATACTAAAATAATTCAAAAAAAATCCTCCCAAAGCTTTTCTAATTTAAATATTCTTAAAAATTAAAGCCCCCTCCCCTTCCCCTTCCACCTCCGCCCCCAGAAACAACCATTGCAGCCCTCAAAGCTCCCACAATCGTCTCCCCATATATTTCCACGAATCAATTTGCAAACCCTAGAACAAACATTCTCGCTCAAATTATCAACCAACTCATTAGAACCATACAACTCTTTCAGCTTCTTCATATCGCCACTCATCTCCTCCTTCTCAAATCTCTTAATAACCCGATTAAATGTACCCCTCGACACTGCATACCCTTTACCTCTAATAACATCAGATGTGGAGAAATTACGAAAGGTAGATGGTTGATAAGAGGGCATGTGAGATGCACATGAGTGGATAGTTGAAGAAGTGGCAGATCTGTGGTTGATTGATGAGGTGCCGGGAAATCTGAGGAGGAGATAGAGAATGGTGACGGAGAAGAAGAAACCATCGTTGCTGATTTCACATTCTCCTTTGTTAATAGATTATTTGAAAGAGTTTCGGCTTTTTTTTTTTTGGGATTTTGGCAGGGTTAATGGATGAGTGAAGAGAGAAGGGGAAGATCCATTATTTCTCAATGTCTCTTATAACACTTACAATGAGCAATAACTGCCTCAATTGACCCTTCAAATCTCTGTAGTTGCACTACTACTCTTAAGAAAATTCAACTCATAAAATCCATTAGAATTCAATGAAAATGATGATGAAGATGAACCATTAGATGATGAAGAAGAGCCATTAATGTTGGTGAATTATCTGTATATTTTGCAATATGGCAAAAGGGGCGCTGGAGATGGAAATTATCCTATTGATGTGAAGTTTTATGTTCATGGTGTGTCAAAGTTTTTTTTTTTTTTTTTTGATAATTGATCTGTAAAAGCTTTTTTTGACTGATGAAGAAAATATTGTGACTGCTTTTGACAATTCTTGGCATTTTGAGTCCAAATTCACCATTCTTGAATAGAAATGCAATCTTTATGTGTTTTGTGTTTATGAGGTGTCAAAAGTTTTCTTTTTTTTTGATAATTGATCAGTAAAGATTAATTCTTTAAAAATGTTTTTGGATTGATGAAGAAAATGGTATGACTGATTTTTGATAATTCTTGGCATATATTTTATAAATTTTTCTACAATTTATAAAAGAATTTTATTTAATTAAGTTTATTTTTAATATTAAATTAAAATGACATGGAATTTAATGTAATATCTAAAAATGACGTGGAAGCTGACGTGACAGATGATGTGGGGAGAGTGTGTTACACTCACCAAAAAGGGGTTTAAAATGTTGCTTTTTAGTGGGTTCAGGGGTCCAGATGACAAACATGTAAGTAGAAGTGTCCAACTTACAAAACGGACATAGTAGAAGGGTCCATAAGAGCATTTTTCCTAAAAAAGATGGTTATTGCTTCTTCATATTCTCCACCTAGAAGGCAGATAGAGCATAGGTGTATTCCCCTATTTTGCAGCCTGTCCTGTGTCAAACAAGTCTTTTTTAGACTTCAACGCCTTCGGTTTCATTGCTAGTATGAAGTGAGTCCACCTGTCACATATTAAGAGTCCATGAGAAAAGAATTGGGTACTTGGTCTCCTTATATGGACTTGTGTAGGGGTGTGCATCGGTCGGTTCGGTTCAATTTTACGTGTTATTGGTTCGGTTTATCAGTTTTCGGTTTTTAAATATGTAAAACCAATAACCAACCAATAAGATATTTTCTTATTGGTTTTGGTTTATCGGTTTTTGGTCTTTTAACGGTTCGATTTTTGGTTTAACCAATAAGAAAATACTTATAAAATTGAAATAGCAATAACTAACATAAAAAAATAAAATCTTAATTACCGCCAAAACCTACGCAATGTATTTTGGTTTACAAGAATCTTCAAACTTGAACTGAATGTTAGTTAGGAAAAAATTGAATCCTAATTGTTGGAAGCTTTAAATGTTTTAAGGTTTTCATTACGATAATAACAGAACTTTATATTGTGCCTTTGTTGCCCTAAATAGGTTAATACATTGTGAATCACTGAATTGTGAATTAGTAGTGCATATAATTTATATATATACACATATCTATAAATATATATATATATATATATATATATATATATATAGGGAGATAGATAGATAAAGAGAGAGAGATTTATATATATAACATAAATAGGGATAAAACAATAGCTTAGTGTATCCTTATTGAGTTAGCGGTTTAACCGATAACCCAATAAGCTAAAACCGAACCGTTTACCCAATAAATTTTTTTATAAAACCAATAAAAAACCGTTAACCCGATAACCTAATACCAATAACCCAATAATATTTTTATCGGTTCGGTTTATCGATCGCTTTGATTTTTGCACAGCCCTAGACTTATGCAGTTCTCCCCTAATGAGCTAGCTTTTGTGGTTGACTTAGGCCTAAGTGCCATATCTATGATATATAGAATCCTACTTGGAAAAGAATTAAAGTGTAGTGTCCTAGTTGGAAAAAGAGTCTAATGTAGTGTCTATAAATAGGATCTCAATGTAATAATGTAGATACAATAATTCAATAATATTTTTTTTCAATATTTCTCACATGATATCATGGTCTTTGCGCTCTTGATAGAGAATCAAAGAGCTTCAGCTGCCGACGGACGGCTACTACCCATATATGCCGCCCGTTTGGCCAATGTTATGTTGGTGAAAGTTGGGCCAAAAATATATGCATGAGAAACAATCATGCTGAGACGGACTGATTTTGAGAAGCATCTGTGATAAAAAGGTAGTCATCATGCTTCTTTTGGGTGACTTCTTATATTTGATTTGCATTGCACCGTGCATCTTTTCAGTGACTACTTCCTCGTATCTGATTTGCATAGCACCGTGTATCTTTCCGTTGACTACTTTCTCATATCTAATTTGCATATCACCGTGCGTCTTTTCAGATTACTTTCTCATATCCGAGTTGTATAATACCGTGCATTTTTTGGTGACTCCTTAGATTTGATTTGTGTAGTTTCGTACGTTTTTCTGGTGACTCCTCAGATCTGATTTACGTAGTTTTGGTTTTCTTCAGTGTTGCCACCAATAGGTCGAGATGATCCATATATTTCAGATCAATTTTCGGTAATTGATTGACTTACTGGCGACATTTAATACTTTTTCGATCACTTTTTTCAGTTTATTCCTTTTCAATTGTGGTCATCCATATGTCCTGAACAATCCTTACCAGTATTCTTATAGATATCATCACCAAGTCCCTCACCGATCTTGTAATAATTGCATCCAGAATAAGCTTGGTACGTACGACCTGTATGTACCAACTTGAGGGTGTGTGTTAAAATAGGAGTAGGAACAGGAATATTATATAGAATCCTAATTGGAAAAGGATTGAAATGTAGCGTCCTAGTTGGAAAAGGAGTCTAATATAATGTCTATAACTAGAGTCTCAACGTAATAATATAGATACAATAATTCAATAATATATTTCTCCCAGTATTGAAGTAAATTTTGCTTTCACTTGTGTGTGATCAAGAAATTGAGGCCAAGGTTCTATAGGACAAAGCTGCGAGGTTACAACAACATACCCAGTGTAATTCTGCAAGTGGTGTTTGGGGAAGGTAGGATGTGTGTAGACCTCACCTCTATTTTTGCGAGGTAGAGAAGCAGTTTTTGTAAAGAAAAAAAGGATTAAAGCTACTAAAGAAAGTGATGGTTTGGGTTGAAAAGAGTATGAAAGGCTCGATAAAGGTGTTGTACAATCCTAAGAAGTAGTAGAGAGAAAAGACACTTTTGTCCCTAATCTATTTCATTAAGTAATTTTTCTAGTCTTTGGGGGGCTTACCATATATACTTTTTATACTCAACTCTCCATGGTAAGGATTTAAACCAGTTGAAGTGTATAAAAGATGATTTTTGACAAGAGATAACAAGATCAAGGAGAGATGAAGAGTCTATTGTAGGGGGCTTACCATATATACTTTTTATACTCAACTCTTCATGGTGAGGATTTAAACCAGTTGATGTAGTTGATGTATATAAAAGATGATTTTTGACAAGAGATAACAAGATCAAAGAGAGATGAAAAAGTCTATTTTGATCAATTGTTCAAGTCGAACCAAGAAAATGACATTTTGCACCTCCACAAGTCTATTCATGATATAAACAACAGCCATAGAATTAGGCCTTTAGAGGTAGAGGATAGCATGAAAAATGTGAGAATTAGAAAAGTTTGTGGTCCAAATAGTATTCCCATTGAAGCTTGGCATTGTCTCGCAAATGTTGGAGTAAAATGGCCCACCAGGCTATTCAGTGACATATAAGGAACCCCCATTTCTTCGGAGATAAAAAGTCCTCCCAACTGATGAAGTGAAACTTCTAACCTCCATTAATTGAATCCCACGAGAAACTCTTTTGGATCCTTTTTGCTTTATCTGTGAGTGCGTGAAGCAATGGTCCGATGTAAATTCTAACAGTCTACACTTAATTATTATTTCCTTTGCCCTTTCAATAGATACCCCTTTTGGTATCCGAGGCTCTATGCTGCTTAGTTCTTATTAGAAGACCTACACTAAATTCTCAATATTGTCCACTTCATCCACCAGAATAATCTCACACTTCCTAAAGTTTATCTTGGGGCCTAACACCTCCTGGAATCAATCATAAAGTGGCTAATGTTTGGTCACACAAAATAAAAGTGTCACCGCTAACAAAAGGTGTGAAACCTTTGCCGTACATTACCCCTGATCACTGCAGAGAAGCCCCTCGAGTAGCCACCTATCATTATGTTCAATGCCTCTATTACTAAGAATTAAAGATGAATAGCTTCAATATAACCGATCCCCTTGTCACAACCCCATCGAGCTTCAAAAGTTTTACATTTCACCTCAGTCATCTTTTTTGTAAGTAGGATTTCACCTCAATTATAAAGTAGTATTAAGTTACAACGTGACTAAAATTTAGTTACATCGAAAAAAGTGTTTTAAGTAATCTGAGGCCCTTTGAAGTTGTACATAAGATTCATTTAGACAAATAAATACCCTTTCTCTATTAGACACTCCAATATTAACAAATAAATACCTATTAAACATTTTTCTAACAACTAGTCAAAAGAGAAAGTGTGTAGCACACACACGGATAATGTGGTAAAATAACAAATCAAATGCAGACATAACAATGAATTTTCAATAGCATGGAAGAGTAATTTTCTTGGACATGTATAGAGGAACATCATTTTTATGGAATATAATAAATCATATCTTGAGAGCAAAAAAGAACTCATGTGATAATGCATAAATGATTGGAAATGGTGGATGAGCAGCAACAACGTAAGGAGAAAGAAAGAAAAAAGAAATGGTTAATGGAGGTAAAGGCTAAAAGGTTAAGTTCTTTTTTTGTATGTTCAGGAGGATAAGGTGAAGGTGGATTGTAAATTTTTGGTCGTGAATTGGTGAACTTGTGGTTGTAGAATGGCGGCAAGGAGCAGTAGTTTTGAAAGAAGAAGAAAGAGAAAACGATTCTTTTAAAAAGAAAAATAATGAGAAAGGCGAAAAGAAAAACTTGAGGTGTTCGATAGGTATACGGATGGATTGAGGTGTCTAAATTAATTTTGTGGACAATTATAAGGGGCAATAGATGATTAAGTCAATAAAAGATCACAAAATTACAAACTTAACAGTATTTTTTTTTACAATTAAATTAACAAATAAATAATTGCTAATTTACTTATTAATTGAATTTATTCCTAAATTTATAATTATTCACCCTTGGGTAAGGATCGTGGAAGAAACTCGGTGCACTTTTCAATTTTGATGGGGTTGTATCATGAGTCAGCCCTTAGCCCATTTTTATTTATCTTTGTGATGATACATGAACGCGACAATTTAAGGTGAGGTGTCATGTTGTAAGTTATTTGGAGACATACGTGGGAGTCTAAAGGTTTCAGGTTGAGCAGGACCAAAATAGAATATTTTGCGTGTAAGTTTAGTGATGTAACACATGAAGCTAATGGGGAGATTGATGAGGAAGTCACTCACCGTATTAGTGCACGGTGGATAAAATGAAGGCTCACATCCGGAGTCTTGTGTGAAAGGAAGGTTCTACCAAAACTAATAGGCAAGTTCTACCGGTGGTGGTTAGACCAATTATGTTGTATGGGATGGAGTGTAGGCCAGTCAAAGACTTTCACGTTCAGAAGATAAAAGTCATGGAAATGAGGATGTTGCGATGAATGTGTAGCATACTAGGGGTTAGAAATAAGGATATCCGGGACAAGGTGGGAATAACTTCGTGGAGAACAAGATGCGGGAAGCAAGACTGACATGGTTCGGACATGTGAAAAGGAGATGTACAGATGCCCCAGTGTAGAGCTGTGAGAAGTTGGCAATGGATGGTTCCAAGAGAAGTAGAGGTAGACCAAAGAAGTATTAGGGCGAGGTGATTAAATAAGACATGGTGCAGTTCTGTCTTAGCGGGGACATGAACTGAGATAGAAAGGTGTGGAGGATACAGATTTGAACACTGACAAGTCGACTGGCACCCACATGGGTCGTAAAACTGATGTTGGAGAGTTAGGTGGAACATGTTTGGCAGGGAAAAAAATGGAAAATCTAGTTTAGGCCAAATCAACACATTGTCAGATGGGTTTAATTTTAATAAGACATATGGGCTGGACCCATACCATCTTTAATGATTCATCATGCAAGCCCATAACTTCAGAAATTAAGACCAAACTACTTAATGTTGGAAACAGAAACCGCAACAGAAGAAATGTAATTCGACCCAAGAGAAACTACAAGAGACATGCACTAACTCGATAAACAGGTCATATGCAGAGAATTTTATGACTTGTGATGGAGCAAACTTGATTGAAGAGGAAGACAGGTGAATGGTGAATACCTAGTGAAGATAGGTCTCGCACAGTTGTGGAGGAACCAAAGCTAAACAATGATATTTAGTGACAAAATTAGGTTTTACACATAGAATTTGGGATTGTAGCGACGTCCGAGAAGTTGAACATGCCAAACCAATTTGGTCCACGCTTGTCTAGACAGAAATGGATGTGACTATCTGGTCCACCAGAATTTTCTTAAATTGAGCAACATGTTTAGAGTAGAATTTCAGGGATGTGAGGAAAAATCATGGAACTTCTTATGCAAATAGATAGTTGTAGACAGGCAATGAGGATAGAATCAAATATTGATATCAAGAAGAACAGGTTGGGGACAAAAGAGTTGAAGGGATTGATCTCTTTTGATGTCAAATTCAAAAGCAATAAAAACAAGGATATGGGAAAGGCCTCGACTCTAATTGATCATTGAAGATCAAACTAGTCTCATGGAATGTTAGAGGAATAAATGACAGGGATAAAAGGAGGATGGTGAAGAGCTCTTTACTTAAATGGGATGCAAACATTTTATGTTTGCAGGAAACAAAACTCGAGGGGGATAGAGTAGATATTATCAAAGAAATTTGTGGAGGAAGATGGACAAGATTTGCCTGTCTAGAGGCAAGTGGAATCATGATGATATGGGATGGTAGGATATGGAAAGGGGAGGTTCTCCAGATTGAGTTTCTAACACTTTGACATGTAGATTTGAGGCTCTGTATGCCATATTACAGGGGTATATTCCTTGAAGTGTTACAAAGGAAAAAGAGATGTACGAGAGGAAATAGGTGTTGTGAGGAATTTGATTAAGGGATTTGTGGGGATTTTAATGTTGCTAGATTTCCTTCTGAAAAAAGACATGTCAACCAAGGTCCATAGCTATGATGGAATTTTCAGACTTCATAGAGGATATGGGTCTTATTGATCTTCACTTAGAAGGAGGTGTTTATACTTTGTTCAAAAGGGACACACACCATTGCCTCAATAATTGATAAAATTTTGATCTACGAGAATGGGATGGTAGCTTCAGTAATATCAAACAATCCCATCAGAGATTGACATCTGATCATGCTCCTATTTCTCTATAATGTGGAGACTCGGACCAACTAATATCATACTTCATGTTTGACAATTAGTGGCTAAGTACTGATGGTTTTGAAGATAGAACTAAGACTTGGTGGATATCATTTGAATTCTCAAGAAATCTGATTATATTTTAGCTTGCAAATTGTAAGATGGTAGTTTCAGCAATATCAAACAATCCCATCAGAAATTGACATCTTATCATGCTCCTATTTCAGTACAATGTGGAGATTCGGACCAACAAATATCGTACTTCATGTTTGACAATTAGTGGCTAAGTACTGATGGTTTTGTAGATAGAACTAAGAGTTGGTGGATATCATTTGAATTCTCAAGAAATCTGATTATATTTTAGCTTGCAAATTGTAAGTCTTGAATGGAAAGCTAAATGAGTGGAGCAAGAGCAGCTGAGACAATCTGAAGGTACAAAAGTCAAACTTGCTTAATCAACTGGCAGTGCTGGAAAAATAATTGGAATCTAGAGCCTTATCTCAGGAGGAAATGGTGGAAAAGACAGCTTTGTTGATAGAGTATGAAGAACATCTAAAAAATGAAGTGACTTGGAGGCAAAGATCCAAGGCCATTTGGCCCAAGGAAGGAAACATTACTACAAGTTCTTTCATAAAATTGTCAATGCTCACAATATTGATCATGTAATGATCCAGGATGAATTAATTTTAGAGCCACAGAGAATCAAGAAGAGGATTGTATATTGCTACAAAAAACAGTAAGAATAGAGACCTACAAACAAATTTAGGAATTGACCAACAATCTCTGAAGATAAAAACGAGCTACTACAAAGCAGTTTGAAGACAGAGGTTTTGGGGTGTTTGAAAATGTATGCAATGGATAAGACACGCGGACGGGTTTTTCACAATTTCCATGCTCATGGATTCTTTCAAAGAAGCTTCAATGCAACATACGTTGCCTTGATCCCTAAGAAGAATGGTGCAAGGAGGTAAGGGATTTCATACTTACAAATCTTGATAGGCAACATTTATAAGATTATGGCAAAAGTCTTGGCTGAGAGGCTTAAAAGGGTAATAGAGAAATTGGTAGACTCTCAACAGATGACATTCATAAAAGGAAGGCAAATAATAGATGCAATACGTATATCAAATGAAGCAGTGGATTCAAGTCTAAAATAGGAGAAGCCTGACATTCTTTGCAAACCAGATATTGAGAAAACATATGGCCATCTGAATTGGAGTTTCTTACTGCACATGTTACAACAAATGAGATTTGGGGTTACATGGATAAAATGGATGCAATTTTGTATGTCTACCATCACAATCTCGGCAATCATTAATGAATCTGCTGTAGGTTTTTTTCGTTCTTAGTGAGATCTTAGGCAAAGGGTCCTTTAACCCCTTTTTTTTTTATAATTTTTATAGAAGGTTAGAACTACATGGCTAAAACTGCTAAACACATTGGATAGGTTAAAGGCTTTGAGATAGCCATTATGGAAAAAATACTAAGGACACGTTCAGTATGTTAATGATATCTTGATATTCTATGAAGCAGAGGTGGAATAAGTGAGAGTTTTGAGAATTATTTTGGTTCTCTTTGATGGCATCTCTGAACTTTATATTAATTGGATAAAGAATCATTTTTTTCCAATCAATAAAATAACAAATATGGAGTCTTTGACAGTAATTCTTGGGGAGAAGTGAGGATTTTCCATATGGCCAAATCAAAGTTTACACTAATCTGGAACGATGTCCCAGAGAAATGTGAGAAAAACTCTCAAGGTGGAATTGTCAATGGGAGGAAGGCTCATTTTGATAAACTCAGTACTAGATTCATTGCGAAGTTATATGATGTCTTTTTTCTCCATTCATGGAGGACTCATTCAAAGGCTGGACAACATAAGGAGGAGTTTTATGGTAAGGTAACAAAGAAAAGAAGGTTTTCCACCTGGTCATGGTGAAATCTTAATTCTGAGCAAGGCCCAAGGTGGATTAGGAATTAAAAACCTGAAGAACCGTAACAAAACCCTCAAATTGAAATGGTTGTGGAGGTAAAATCTCAAGACCCTCAAAATCTATGGAACAAGGCGATTAGAGCTAAATATGGAGAAGAAGCCAACTAGATGACAAAACTAGTTAACACATCATATGGCGTTAGCCTTTAGGGGTCTATCAGAACTATGACCTGCTCGAAAGAATCAAGTTTCTATTAGTCTGCAGGGACATCCTTCTGGAATGACAACTGGTTGGGGAGTAGAGCTCTAAAGGTACTATTCTCTGATATCTATGTTCTATCCCAACACCAACAGAAATCTATGGTTTAAATGTGGTATGCTCAAGGCTGTGAGCTGATACTTAGAAGAGGCTTGACTGATTGGGAGATAAATAGAATGACCGAGTTCTATAAATAGTTGGAAAACTTCACAAGACTATAAAATGCAGATGACACATTGAGTTGGGAGGAGCATAGCAGTGAAATTTCAAAGTTAATGCAACTTACAAAATGATAAACCAACCTGAACCCCAAATCACAAATTGGCCTTGTAAACATATTTGGAAGACGAAAATCCCCAACAGGTTGCAAGTTTCTCATGGTTACTTGCAAAGGAAGTTATGTTCACACATGATTATCTAATCAAGAGAAGATGCATTTTTTCTCAAGGTGCTATTTATGTGAAAAGGAGGTGGAGATAGTTGGCCATCTATTTTTACGCTGCAAGATAACTCTAGTTATGGAAGATTTTTATTAATTTCATTGGCATATCTTGGACAACACCTAGAAAGACTACTGAAGCTCTCTTTAGTTGGGAAGTGGCGGGAGCTGGAGCAGGTGACAGAGATAGATGGAGAATGGGCTCTGCTTGCATTTGGTGGACAATCTCGAGAGGCAAGAACTCTAGATGTTGTGAAGTGGACAATTTGAGAAAATAGAACTCTAAATGTTTTGAGGATAATAGCAATACAATGCAAAATATCAAACTTAACTGTATTCTGCTTTCTGTTTTTTGTTGCAATTAACTTATCGAGGACATGACTCTAGATAGAAAGGTGGTGGAGGATACAAATTAAGATAGAAGATTAGTAGGTAGGAATGTGTCCTTGCTAGTAGATAGGAGTGTTTTGTTTTGTTATCCATGCTAGTAGTCGTAGGGCTATACTTGTAGGGTTTTGGTGGTGTTTGTTGTTTCGAACTATGTTGCTCCGACTCAACAGTTTTCCTGCCGAATCCGTCTTGACATGAGACTGATGCGGGTGCGAGTGCTTCCGCCGTCTTAGATTAGGTCAAAAGATTTTGTATTCGTCGACCAAAATCAGGGGGAAACATTGGATAATAGACCGACAATTTACGTGGAAAAATTCCGACCAACAACTTCACAACCGAACTAGAGGAGTAATTACAACTTGTCGATGTGCTTCGGGGAAGAAACAGAGATCTCACAGATCTCATCTTGGGAGACTGTGCCGGTGTTTGTATTTATTCCTCAGAATATAGAAAGATCGATGTCGGTTGTTTTATGTCTTTATATTTTTTTAACTCTTTAGAATATAAAAAGAATCCATATATAATTATATAATAGTAAATAATATGTGTTCATATATACTCCTAATTGAAAAAGTACTCCTAATTTTGCTAAGATAAAGAAACTCCTAATACTACTTCTAATTGAAAAAGTAAAATCAATAGTAAATTTTTAAAATATCTTTATAACTTTATATTTATAATATTTGATTTTTTTAGCCGAATTCTCACACCCGTATCCATATTCGGATTCGCACCTCCTGAATCTTAAAATATAAATTTTGACGAATCTGACTCTCGGATCTGCACCCGAGTCCAAGCAACTTAGGTTTCGGATAGATCGAGTGTAGTATTATTTCGTGATAGTCCTGTTTTTGTTATTATCTTTTGTTTTATAACTAACTATTGTTTCTTGTTTTTATATTTTATCTTTTTCTAGCCTTTTTTTTCTGTCTTGAGCTGGGGGCTACCGGAAACAACCTCTCTACTCTGTGGTAGTGATACGGGTTGTGTACACTTTACCCTCCCCAAACCCCTAATTTGTGGGAATATACTGGGGCATGTTGTTATTATTTTGTATACTATATTTATATATTTATCCTATACATACTACGTTCTTGTTAGGATTGTAGATTGGTTTTGCTTTTCTTACTCACTTGTAAATATGTTTCCAGTACATGGTTTACTGTTTTTTCATACAACCTGTTACCGTCTCAGAAGAAAAAATAGAGTAAGGGTATCTAAAACTGGTTCTCAAGTCCAGCCCAAACGAGAAGATAGAGAAAACACACTGTGCAATAAAAGGAAATACAATGTATAATAAATGGTGTTCAATCAACATTGACTTCAATAGGAATATATGGTAATCGTTTAACACATAAGGTATTAAATTTTTTTCTTCCAGAACAATATTTAGTCTTATAATTTTAAGTCTGGACTGAAGTACCATTTTCACATGTAAAATCCTATCCCACTACATAAGAAACTTAAGAGATTGTATGATGCCACTATGTCTTTGGCGATCGGTGCTGCTACTTTTTTCCTTCTCTGATATTAAAATTTCTGTCAGGTCCTAAGGTTCGAGTCCGTGTACTAACATTTCTTTTATAAGAGCCAAAGTTTAACTCTCTACTATGAACAATTCTTTCTACCAACCTTGAAAATTCTTTCTACCCCTATCATAGTTCTTCTTCCTCTATTTCTTTATGTGCTAAACAAATGCTCTGTCTTGTTGAAGAGTTCTACTTTCTATGGTTCAATATTTGTTGAAAAAGGGTCATTTCCTTTCCAAAAGAAGAATCTTCTTGTTCTTCTTCAAGCAAAAACAATTTCCTCCTCTTCTTATTGCAAAAAAAAGATATGGTGGTTCGTACCAATGGAATTGAAATCCTACCTTCATCAATGCAAGGCATTGAGCACCTGATTTGAAAAGGTTTTGTCAACACTTCTGATCTGTTAGCAAATGTTCTTAACAATCACATTGTGTCTCCAGAATTAAGTAAATATGAGGCACATTAGGAGCATACAACCCTCCAACTTGAGCGGAGTGTTAAAGGAAGTTATTATGGAAAGAAACCATCCCTCTTGAGGTTTTGAATCCTTATAACTGTGTAAAGAGGAGTAAGAATTATTAGGAATACTTTCTTTTAGGTTTAGAATTCCTATCACTGTGTAAAGAGGAGTAAGAATTATTAGGAATTACTTTCCTTTCTTTTTAGGATTACTTGCATACCTTCCTTTTCTTTTTGAAACTCCCTACGTCCCATTTCATGTGGCATACTTTGACTGGGAACGGAGTTTAAGAAATAAGGAAAAGACTTGGTGATGTTTACCAAATTGTCCTTTATTAAAAAAAGGTAAAATAGCTCGGTGGACCCTTATGCTATGTCCGATTTGTAAGGTGGATACTTACTTACATGTTTGTTATATGAACCCTTGAACCAATTAAAAAGCAACATTTTAAACCCTGTTTTGGTGTGTAACACACTCGCCTCCATGTCAGGTGCCACGTCATTTTTAAATATTGTATTAAATTTCACGTCAGCTTCCACGTCATCTCCACATCATATAAATCAATGACATTTCATAATATCTTCATTGATTAATTTTAAAATTATTAATTAATATTATTATGTAAAAAATAAATAAAATTTTAAAAAATATTTTTTAAAATAAAATTCATCTCTCTTTTATAATATTATAAAATTTATAATTTTTTAATTTTTAAAAATAATTTTAAATCAAAAATACTGAAGAAAAGTTTATAATATTAAAAAATTTATTATTTTTAATAAATTGATGATAAATTTTTTAATATTAAAAAAATAATTTTTCATCACCACCAACCTGAGCAACAGTTTGTAAGCATGGGTTTTCCGACGATATCGCCGCCGAAGCTCTGACGCAACTAGCAGCGATATTACACTTTCATCAACATTCAATCTAAAATCAACAGAAGAAAAAAATCCTTTCTATTACACTAAACTTCTCTAACAAATCTATATTAAAAGGACCAAAAAACCAAAATTAAATTGAAATTCCACCCACTTGTATAAACATAGATACAAACATAAATACAAAAATTTAAACCAAAACGAAGGGGGCAATCACCATGATGAGCATAAAGATAAGCATTTCTCCAAGAATAAATGTGATCTCCAGGCTTGATTTCATCTTTTGGGATCTTATTTGACAGGATTCTGGCCATCTCTGGCATCGTCTATCATCGTCCACGTGCGTGGGGGGTGGGGGAAGGTGGTGGACGGGGTGGGGGTTTGGGGGAAGGTGGTGGACAGCGTGGCGGGACACGAGGTTGTGGTGGAAGGCGGGGGGCGGGGAGGGTGCTGACGGAGGTTGGGATATTTTAGTTTTTTCTTTAATTTACTATTTTTTTGATTTTTTAAATGTTATAAATATTTTTTAATGCCACATAAGCAAATAAGGGTTTAAAATGTTGTTTTTTAATGAGTTCAAGGGTTCAGATGACAAACATGTAAGTAAGAGTATCCACTTTACAAATCAGACATAGTATAAGGTTCCACCGAGCTATTTTGCCTTAAAAAAATGTAGTACTACTATCTTTAATTAAGTGGGATCTTATAAGTGGGACCAATAGGAGTAAAAGAGGAATTGTGTCTTTAAATAGTCACCAATAAAAAAAGGTGACGTTCTTTTTAGGATGTACCAATAGGAAATGACAACACATAAACTGGGACAGAGGGAGTATTACTTATAAACATTATATATGCCCCATCATGCTAAGGGAAACAATCAAGCTATTCATTCCTAATATCTTTTGTTTTCTAGTTCTTTTATGGTGCTTGGGTTCTTTGAACAATAGGGCACAACTCTTTCAAATGATGTGAACATAAGGAATCTGCTGAAGCTATGATATTAACGTAGTAATGTAGACTAACTGAACCCCTCAAAAAGTTATTCACAGGGAAAAAAAGTCGGAAACGAGCTTAAAATGTTCTACTATTTATTCTTCACGAACTTTCTGGTAGTTTGTAAAACTAGCTAAATATTGTGAATGCTCATACTTAAAATTATGAGGTTTGCTTGATATATTTTCTTCTTGCTAAAATTGCAGTTTGATAGCAAAGGAGGAAGAAAGAACACCTAGAATTTAACTTATAAGTTAAACATGATATCGTGAGTCATTGCTAGCGTAAATGGCAGTTACACCTAAATTTATTAGTAGTCCTTTTCTTCCTTATTTATTAGTAATCCCTTCCCCGAACCCTGCGTATAGCAGAAGCATTAGTGCACTGGGATACCCCTTTCCCTTTTCTTATATCTGAAAAAAATTGTCTTTTAAGGTATAAAAGCAGACAAAATTTTGGGGCAGTAAAACTAAACTAATCTAGTGTAAGATTTTGTACTTTGTTAAGGGAATACATAAAGTCGAAGAAAACAACAACAACAACAACAACAACAAACCCAGTGTATTCCCACCTGGTGGGGTCTGGGGGGGGTAAGATGTACGCAGTCCATACCTCTACCTCTAAAGAAGTAGAAAGACTGTTTCCAATAGACCCCCGGCTCAAGACACGAGACACCACACAAATACATAGTACATAAATACATCGTAAAGCACCGAACAAGGTTACAAGGTTACAAGATTACATAACATAAATACAACAACAACAACAACAACAACAAATCCAGTGTATTCCCACCTAGTGGGGTCTTGGGGGGTTAAGATGTACGCAGTCCATACCTCTACCTCTGAAGAAGTAGAAAGGCTGTTTCCGATAGACTCTCGGCTCAAGACACGAGACACCACACAAATATAAAGTAACGCACAGAACAGGATTTCATAACGTAAATACGGCACCCATAAGTAGTAAGAAACATCGGAAAGCACACAGATTCGTAATAAAACATGGAACACCGAAATCATAACAAGAAGAAGAATAGGAATAGGAATAAAAATAAGAATAGGCAGAATAACAGGAATAATACCCCCACCAAATAATTCCCTACCCTAGCGCCCCAAACTGGCCCTAGTCTTCTGCCCTAATTCGCACCCTCCAGACCTTCCTATCTAGGGTCATGTCCTCGGTGAGCTGTAACTGCTCCATGTCCCGCCTAATCACCTCACCCCAGTACTTCTTCGGCCTACCCCTACCCCGCCTAAAACCATCCAACGCTAGCCTCTCACACCTACGAGCCGGGGCATCCATGTCCCTCCTCTAAAGGAAGATTAAGTGATGAGAATTGTCTAAGACCATATAATAAGACTGCGACCTTTACATTTTACAGTGATTGAAATTTAACACAACTTTGTATAGGCAGTGCTGGACGTCTGAAATAGAGTAGCATAATTTGGCTGGCCTAGCATTAATAGAACAACTTCAGGGATGAGTTTGGTTGATACCTATCACAGCCCAAAACTGGAGAGCAATGACTAATACTTAACAACATAATCCTTGTCAGGTGAATCCATAACCCATATATTCCATCATACATCATCATCATTATAAGGGCTTCTAAGTTGTCCAATATCAATGGTTATAATCAAGACTACATTAGTCCAAACATATAAATTCTACTGCCACAGGTAGGGGTAGGCGTTCGGTACTTCGGTTCGGGTTCAATTTTTTTATTTCGGTTTTTTCGATTATGAAATTAGGTGAACCGAAAATCGAACCAAATTAGTTCGGTTCGGTTCGGTTTATGTAAGTTTAGGTTCGGTTCTATTCGGTTTAATAATTTTGGTTTTTCGGTTTTGGGCTTGTTTAATGGGCTAAATTATATTTGTAAATCGGTCTAGTTTAACTTTTTTACGTTAAAGAAAAATCAATATAAACTTGTAAAGTTTTTTAGGTGACAAATGAGAGTAATCACCTCTAATGCAAAAAATCAGATGGAGGACTATATATTAACTTTCGGTAGCAAAAATCAATGCAAAAAGTAACTTTCGATATCGGTTGCTGAATGTATTTGAATTTTGTGGCTTTGGGCTTAGGCAACAGTAGATTGTAGCTAAAACCTAAATAGCTAATGGGCTTAGATATTATAAACATTAAATAATATATATATATATATATATATATATATATATATATATATAATATTTTAAAAAGTATATCAAGAATTTCGGTTTAAACCGAAAACCGAATTTCGTCAACCTAAAAACCGAATCGAAATACCATATTTGTAAAAAATAAACCAAAATCAAACCGAGAAACTAATAAACTGAAATTATTCGGTTCGGTATTTATGCCCACCCCTACCCACAGGGTCATCATGGAGCTTCTAAGAGATTACAAACACGATCAACATAGGAGTCACAACTTTGCTAGCCAAAGGAATCACATATAAATCAAGGTCTCTATATAAGCTAGATGGAGCTCACCGATTATGATGAGGTAAAGAGAGACAACTCGTAGCTTGTAGCATCATCACAAGTCAAATGTATATCTATAGAAAAATATACGACGACTAGCAAGTTCGTACATAAAGTACTCAGTAAGTCTCATCGATACCTTTGCATAAATCATTTTCTTAAATCCATCACCTAGAGCATAGCCAACTATTTTTTTGTAAAATACATTTTGCACCTATATTCAACCATGAGCTTTCATATCATGTGCATGTAATGGAACATTCGTAAGACTCATTTGAAACACGTGTCAGAATTTATAGCAAGTCCTACTTTGATCATGAGAGCCATCCTTTCTTATAATCAATGGGTCATCATGCCATCTTGAATTTGCCTATGAGGTGCTAGGTTTTTGATACTTCATCTTTGAGGACCTTACTAGCTCATGTTTCACTATGAGGGCCATACTTACTCGATTCAATATGACAGTGTAGCTCATAAAGCCATAACATGTGTCATTTTGTATGGTATTTTCTGCCTTATTTTGCGTAGTACAATCAATATTGATTCATTCACCAATGTTACATTTATCTTGTTCTCATTATAAGCATTCATATACATTTTATTCATAAAATCGAGTGCAAAAGCTTAAAAGTGCTCAAACAAAGTAACATTCCTTTTCAAAGCATAACATGAATACAAATACTATTTCATATAGTGAGACTTACAAATGTTTGTCCCCACACGCACAAGTCTACATTAAAATTTAAATCACATTCATCATCTAAAACATTTAAATCATGTTTTTTCGTTTAAAAAATGACTTGTGAAAGATTAAACTTGCACTTACCTTTGTCCTTAGCTAGAGAAATGGTTCTACAAACTCAGTAATGTGCCCAACACGATCAAGTACATCTTAAATTAACTAAGTCATTCATAGCTTATAAAGTCATTTTCAACTTTTGGGGAAAGGCTTTAGGCCGTCCAACCACTAATATATGCCATGGGGTGAGTTTCAATTCATACCCCCAAAACATGACAAATATCCACTGTATTCAATCTACTACTACTTTATTAGTGTTAATAGATCAAGTGTAATTAAAGTGTATCTCTTTGTAGTGAAATTCCTAAAGTTGGTGTTTATGGTGGTTGTATTGGAGTAGAAAAATTTGTAAAGATATGACATCTGAGCCTAACTCAACTCCATAAGTTAGGTCATGGGTGGAGGATCCATATAAGCTGATCACCAACCTATTTCCCAACCAATATGTGACTCTCAGATCCCCTTCACACCCAGGCCCAACTAGTGTGTGGCCTGCGTATCCAAACTTAGGATGAACCTAGCTCTGGTACCATGTAAAGATATGAAACCTAGACCTAACTTAACCTCAAAAGCTAGCTCATAAGAGGAGGGTTTTATAAGTTCATATAAGCAGACTAATAGTTCATTTTCAACCGATGTGAGACTTTAACCCACTCCAACAAAACATAACTAGAAATTATGAATTTTGATTGGAGAAGCTTTAAAATGTCGTGAAGTAACATAAATTAGCTAAGATGCCTTAACCTAACGTGAGAAATTATCCTTGGGTGAAAAACCCTAGTTAGAGTAGTGTGGAAGCTTGGGGAATAAAGAAAGTGTGTTAAGGGGGCTATTCGCAGGATGCGTAGGGTCAGGGCGACTGGGCCAGATGAGATTCCGGTGGAATTTTGGAAAAGCACTGGCGGGGGAGGTTTGGAGTGGCTGACGAGATTGTTTAACACCATTTTTAGGGCGGCGAAGATGCCCGAAGCGTGGAGATGGATTACGATGGTTCCTTTATATAAGAATAAGGGGGACATTTAGAGTTGCAACAACTATAGGGGTATCAAGTTGTCGATTCATACTATGAAGGTTTGGGAAAGGGTGGTCGAGTTGAGAGTGAGGAGGATAGTGCCTATCTCCGAGAATTAGTTTGGTTTCATGTCAGGTCGCTAGACTACTGAGGCCATTCAACTCGTGAGGAGATTAGTAGAGCAGTTTGGAGGTGCTTGGAGGCTAAAGGGGTGCCTGTGGCATACACTAGGTCGATACAGGACATGTATGACGATGCGAAGACTCGAGTGAGGATGGAAGGAGGGGATTCAGAGCACTTTTCGGTTTTGACAGGGTTGCACCAGGGATTAACTCTTAGCCCATTCTTATTTGCCTTAGTGATGGATGTTTTAACGTGACATATCCAAGAGGAGGTGCCCTGGTGTATGTTATTTGCTGACGATGTTGTTTTGATTGATGAAACTCCGGGAGGAGTTAATGATAAGTTGGATCTTTAGAGACAGACCCTTGAGTCTAAAGGCTTTAGGTTGAGCAGGACTAAGAGTATTTGGAATGTAAGTTTAGTGATTTATCGCACGAGGAGGACGTGGTAGTGAAGCTTGATTCCCAATTCGTCCAGAAGACGTAGTGTTTCAATTACCTTGGGTCTATGATTCAAGGGAATAGGGAGATTGATGAGGATGTCATGCACCGTATTGGTGCAGGGTGGTTGAAATGGAGGTTCGCTTCGGGAGTCTTGTGTGATAAGAAGGTGCTACCTAAACTCAAAGGTAAGTTCTACTAAGTGGTAGTTCGATCGGTTATGTTGTATGGAGCGGAGTGTTGGCCAGTTAAGAACTCCTACTTACAGAAGTTGAAGGTGGTAGAGATGAGAATGTTGCGATGGATGTGTGGACTTGCCAGGAGGGATAGGGTTAGAAATGAGATTATCCGGGAGAAGATAGGGGTAGCTTTGGTGGAGGATAAGATGCGGAAAGTGAGGTTGCGATGGTTCGGGCATATGATGAGGAGGGACACAGATGCTCCAGTACAGCAGTGTGAGAGGTTGACTATGGATGGTTTTAGGCGGGGTAGGGGTAGGCCTAACAAGTATTGGAGGGAGGTGATCAGACATGACATGGAGCAGTTACAGCTTACGAAGTACATGACCCTTGATAGGAAGATGTGGAGAAGCGGATTAGGGTAGAGAGTTAGTGTGTAGGAGCACGTCTGTGGTGTATTGGTGATACCTATGTTTTTCGAATAGATATTTTTTAGTTATTATCCTTTTCTATCTTTTATTATAGTATTACCATGTGGATGCATGTTTTTATGTGTTTTGTTTGTTATGTTGTTATTTGTCCTGAGCCGGGGGTCTATCGGAAACATCTTCTCTACTTCATCTGAGGTAGTGGGATGTACTGCGTGCACTTTACCCTCCCCAAACCCCACTTGATAGGAATACACTGGGTATTGTGTTGTTGTTGAGGATTACCGACTTAGAGGGAATTTAAATAGGTGGGGAAGGTTTTGGGCTTTTGTGATCACAAAGCCTAGGGCTAGGCTTTGTGTTCTCAAAGCTTACTAGAAAGCTCTGACTAGAGTCCTCTGCTTGAAGCAAAATGCATGTTGTGATGTGCGACATGCTATTTTAAAGCTCCCCCTTCTTTGGATAGCGTATACTTTCTTGTGATATCTGGTTAAACAACCATAACTTTTTATAGGGAAGTCCAAATAACGAATGGCTTAACCTTAGAAACAAAAATTCAAGGGCTATAATTTTCATTCAGAAACCATGTCCAAATACTTCCTGCATTAAGACCTGTTTGGCCATAGATATCCCAAGTAGTTTTCGGGGAAAAATTGGCAAAAAGTGTTTGGCCATACAATTTGTCATTATTTAGTAAATATTTTTGGCTAATGTTCCAAATTCCCCAAAACTAGAAAAAAACTAGTTTTTTGGCCAAATTCTATTATTTGGAAACTTTTAATAATTTAGACTTGATCTCAAACTTTTATATTTTATAAAAATACTCCACCGTTTATTACTCTCAACTAATATCCCCATTAATAAATCTTGTTATTTTACTTAAGTATGAACTAGTATTGTTGCATACGACTTGTTAAAAGTAATGTAAGAGCCCGTTTGGAATTACTGTTATAAAACTGTTTATTTGCGAAACACTTTTATAAAAGAGTTTTTCCGAAAAGTGCTTTTGGAAAAAAGAAATTTGTGTTTGGTAAATATATTTGAAAAGTGTTTTTGATAAACAAATTGTCTTTAGATAATCTTTTTCAAAAAGTACTTTTTTGAGGCAAATGACCAAAAAGAACATGTATCAATAGACTTTTGATACTAAAATTAATTTATAATTTTTTTTTATTTTAAATATCTATTATAATATTTTTTAAATTAAAATTCTGTTTTTATTTTATTAAAAGGTACGTACTCTAAAATTTTCAATGAATATTTATATACATAAATACATTAAAAAATATTAAATAATGATATATAGCTTAAATAATTTAAATATTACTTAAAACATCAAACAAAAATGAATATAAAAATTATTTCATAAATTAAATCACTACATATGAAAAAATTAACGCCAAAAATAATTAGTCCTTCATATATCACAAAAAATCTCAACGATTTCATCCCTAATTTGATCACGCAATGTCTTCATTCTTGTAGAAGATCTGTCTTGTATTTCTGAAGGTATACCAGAAGGCTCATCTCCTTCTTCAATATTTGTGATGATGTCTTCGTTAACATAATAGTTAAAGTATTTACTAGTAGTAAAGCGTTGTCGTATGAAATTAAATATAGCCATAGTAGTTGTAACAAAATGAACTTGATTGTCGAATTTAAAAGATGACATTGAGTGTAGGAAAGCAAATCTATTTTTTCAAACTCCAAATATTCTTTTAATTGTACATCTCAAACTGGAGTGAAAGAAATTGTAAGTCTTATTTGAATTTTTGATGTTAGAATTACGTCTAAAATCAGGGAGATGATAACGCTTCCCTTTATATGGTCCTAAATAACCAATCGTTGTTGGATAATTCGAGTCCACTAAATAATATTTATCGACACTAAAGAATTGTGATGCAAATATGAAGTATAAAATTTTAAAATCAAATTTTAATCAAACTTATAAGATATGTTAATTAATTAATAAGGGGTATATATGTGTGTGTGTGTGTGATATGAATATTTTTGTCATGAAAAGTAATTTTCTGCTTCTGCTTTTTTTGAGAACTAGAAATTTTCTGCTTTTGCTGCTTTTGCTTCTCTCTAAAAGCACGTTTGCAAGTTGAGCAAACACCCTACTTTTCAAAAGAAATGTTTTTTTCTCCAAATAAGTGCTTTTTTGAGGAAATAAGCAATTCCAAACAGGCACTAAATAGGAATATTGGATGCTCCTTTCTGAATTGAGAAAACCTCGATAGAAAAAGTTTTATAAGGTAACTGTTCGCTTTAAAATTGAAAATGGATTCGATACAATTCAACAGAATCTAAGAAATGATCAAATTCTAAAATCATTTCTATTTTGATTCTATAAAAATTCAAGTTATTGATGTGTCAAATTGTTTATAAGTATATTGGCGCTCATAATTTTTGAGTTTAATTTTTATCTTGAAATATGTTCATTATAAAATGATAATACAAGTTATAGATAATTTTAATAGTTTTTAGAATTTATGGGTATACATTATATTTCTTAAAAAATCAAACCTTTTTTCCCAAAAACTATGGCCTAACACATGGTGAAACTTCACCCAAAACTGACTTGCCAAAAATATTTGGAATCTATGACCAAACGCTAGCTAATATTTGTACTTGTGAGAAATAAAAAAGAAAATATTATTGAATTTTTTTTATCTAAATTATCACATTGAGACCCTATTTATATATACTACATTAGACTCCTCTTCCAACTAAGATGCTGACATTATAATCCTTTTTCAAGTGGGATTCTATATACTATTTCTAATTCTACTCATATTTTGATACTCCCCCTCAAGCTGGTGCATACAAGTCATATGTACCGAGTTTGTCACGAATGTAATTAATACGAGAACCAGTGAGGGACTTGGTGAAAATATGTGCAAGCTAATCACTTGATTTCACAAATTTTATAACAGTCTCTGGAAAGCATCTTCTCGTACAAAGTGACAAGAAACCTCAATGTGCTTAGTCCTCTTATGAGATACTAGATTTGATGCAATATGAAGAGCTGTTTGGTTGTCATAAACAATTTTTATTTCATTGATTTCTCTATTTTTTTTTAACTCTCTCAGCAGCTGTTTAATCCAAACTGGCTCACAAGTGGCTATCACCATTGCTCAATATTCTGCTTCTACATTATATTGAGCAACCTCACTTTTTTTCTTACTCTTTCAAGACACCAAATTATCTCCCATCGAAACACATTATTCGGATGTAGAACGTCTATCACAAGGCGATTTTGCCCTATCAGCGTCTATATATCCAATGATTTTGCTCATGACCTTGGTCCTCGAAGAGTAGTCTTTTATCTGGAGCTGAGTTAATATATCGCACAATGTGAACAACTGCGTCCCAATCACTATCATTGGGAGAATCCATAAATTGACTTACAACACTCATAGGGTAAGAAATGTCAGGTTTGGTAACTGTGAGTTCAACTTATCAATTAGACGGCTATATCTTCCAGGATCATTGAGTGACTCCCTATTCTGGCAGGAGTTTCGGATCCATAGAAGTGTCAATAGGTTTACATCCCATCATTTCTATCTCTTCGAGGATGTCTAAGGCACACTTGCATTGCGAAATAACAATACTTGATCTGGACTGAGCAACTTCAATACCTAAAAAGTACTTTAGTCTGTCGAGGTCTTTAGTCTGAAAATACTGAAAGAGGCATTGCTTCAAATTAATGAACCATCTTGATCATTGCCGGTAATAACACTATCATCAACGTAAACCACCAAATAAATACATAGATTTGGAGCAGAATATCAATAAAACACAGTGTGATCTGCTTCACTACGAATTATGCCAAACTTCTGAATTACTATGCTGACTTTCCAAACCAGGCTCGAGGAGATTGTTTTAGACCATAAAGTGACTGATGCAATCAACAAACCAGACTAGACTTCCCCGGAGCAACAAAACCAAGTGGTTGCTCCATATAAACTTCCTCCACAAGGTCACCATTGAGAAAAACATTCTTAATATCCATCTGAAAAAGAGGCCAGTGTTGAACAATTGCCATGGATGAAAACAGACAAATAGTTGCAATTTTAGCCGCAGAAGAGAAAGTATCACTATAATCAAGTCCAAATAGCTGAGTGTATCATTTGGCAGCAAGACGAGCCTTAAGTCGATCAGTTTGCAAATATCTGAGTGTACCCCTTGGCCACAAGGCAAGCCTTAAGTCGATCAATTTGATCTTCTGGACCAACTTTCACTACATAAACCCAATGACGGCCAACAATTGATTTACCTGAAGAGAGAGGAGCAAGCTCCCAAGTGCCACTTATATGTAAAGCAAACATCTCGCAGTCATAACTTGTCGCCATCCTGGATGAGAAAAGTGCTTTTGTGGACTTAGGGATGGAGATAGAGGACAAAGTTGATACAAAGGCATAATGGGCTGATGATAGACAATGGTAACTTAAAGGGGTACAATGAGGGTTAGTATTACGAGTGGACCGTATACCTTTTCAAAGTACAATCGGAGGAGAAAAGTCGGTAGTAGGTGTAGGGTCTGGTGCAGGACCAGAATCATCTAAGCCTAATGTTGTACGTGAACGGCGATAATAAGTCAGGATTGGTGGCACTGTACATGAAGATGTAGAAGGTATTGCAGATTCCTCAAAGGTCGATAAAGGTAAGATCTCAGACATGTTAGGATGACCAGGATCAAAAGATGTAAAGTAAGGTTGAGATACTAAGAATTTGACATTAGCTGACATAAGGTACTGACGAAGATCAGGTGAGTAGCATCTATATCCCTTTTCTACTCGAAAAAATCCAAGAAAGACACATTTGGGAGCACGAGAGTTTAATTTATCTTTCTCGGGGTGAAATTATCAACAAAAAATGTACTCCCAAAGACATGAGGGGGAAGAGAGTATAGAGGTGACTGAGGAAACAATACTGAAATTTGATTTTGAATGAAAGATGAGGGCATCCGATTAATTAAATAGCAAGATGCGATAATTGCGTCGCCCTAAAAATGCAGCGAAACGAGGGGTTGAATGAGAAAAGTATGGGCATTCTTGATAAGGTGCGTATTCTTCCTCTCTGCTACTCTATTTTATTGAGGGGTATTTGGACAAGAAGTCTAATGAATAATTCCTTGATGAGTCAGAAATTGTTGAAATTTGGAGGACATATATTCTAGGCGTTATCACTACGAAATGTTCTTTATAGGAAGCTGTGGAGGATGCGGATTAGGATAGAGGGTTAGGGGTAGTGTGTCGGTAGTAGTAGAGGAGTTTTCTTTATTTGTGTTGGAAGTTTCTTATTCGTGGTGCTAAGTGATGTTTATGATTTCGGATAAATAGTTTTAGTATTATCTTGTGGCTATAGTATTATCTTGTGGCTAGCGGTG
The DNA here is from genome assembly GCA_030864225.1 of Capsicum baccatum var. pendulum. NCBI lineage: Eukaryota > Viridiplantae > Streptophyta > Magnoliopsida > Solanales > Solanaceae > Capsicum > Capsicum baccatum. Next base: position 63,315,048 of record CM061559.1, read on the forward strand.
ATATTTATTTTGCATATTGTACTAGTTTATATACATCTATATGTGGTGTTTGTTATATTGCTATTGGTCCTAAGCGGGTCCATCGAAAACAACCTCTCTACTTCACCTGAGGTAGTGGTATGGTCTGTGTACACTGTACCCTCCCTAGAACACACTATGTGGAAATACACTGGGTATGTTGTTGTCACTACAAAATGTATGAATAGAGACACCGCATTGATTTTGTATTTCGGCACAATAACTCTTGAATATATGAAATAATTCAAAGCGACCTTTCATCAAGTAAATCCAAGTACATCTTGAATAATCATCAATAAAACAAACAAAATAATGAAGCCTTGAGGTTGAACAAATTCTACTATGACCCCAAATATAAGAGTGAACTAAGAAAATGATTAGACTCTGCATGATTCTCAGTACTATGTTGAAAGGTAGTTCGAGTGTTCCCAAGTTGGCACAACTCACAATCTAATGTGGATAGATTAGAGAACCAAGGCACTATTTTTTGCAATTTGAACAAACTAGGATGTCCCAAACGTTTGTGAATTATGTTAGGAGAATCTGTAACTTGACATGCTATGGAGAAGTTAGGAGGGGTAAGGTAGTAGAGGCCTTGTGATTCATATCCTACACCAATTATTTGTCCCGTACTACCGTCATGCATGATAAAAGAGTCCTCAAGAAATAGTAATACCACAATTTAGGGCACGAGTCAAAAAGACTGACTGATGTAAGATTAAAAAGACAACCAGGAACATACAAAACAAAATTTAAAGTGACAGGGGATTAGCTTCTAATTCCTTTTGCTTTAGTTTGGTTACCATTGGCTAAAGTGATAGTTGAGAGAGACTGTGAATAAACAATATTTGATAGAAGTGATTTATCATTAGAAATATGATCAGAAGCATCAGAGTCCACAACCCATGAGCCAAAGGTAGGAGATTGTGCAATTGAGGCCACTGGTAGAGATATTTGCTTAATTGCTCGATATTGAAGATACTCATTAGAGCTAGGCTCATCCTAAATCTTTGTTCACCGATGTTGGGCCCCCATATTATATTGTCCACGCTATAGTTAACAACCTGAGCGTGTGGGGGAGTGTTAAAGTATCCCACATCGGAAAAAGGGTGGATAATTTGTCTCCTTATATGGACTTGGGCAATCCTCCTCTCATGAGCTAACTTTTGAGGTGGAGTTAGGCCAAGATCCATTTTTTACAGATACTACCTTATTAGTATGTTGAATATCACTCATGAATATGGTTTAGCCTTGTCTCAAATTTTGCTACAAGTCTGACAATAAGGAAAATATTAAGAGGCCGTTTGGCCATGGAAATTATTCACTTTTTTCCGGAATATTTTTCACTTTATAGAATTTGTGGTGTTTGGCCGTAGAAATTCCAAAAACAATTCCAAATTTGTTTTCTGAATGTTGTTTTCACTTTTCTCCAATTCCAATTCCAATTATTATTATTTCTACCTATAGCCCCAATCTTTTTTAATATTACACAAATCCTATTTTTTAATATAACTCCAATTGTTAACTGCCTATTTTTCTTTGCCCATTGCATAATACTAACTCATCACGAAATATGTACAGTGGTTTACTATCTTGCCTATTAACTTTGTACAAATGCTTACTTGTTTGGATCAATTTGAAAATCTTGTCTTGCTGGTATGGTATACAAGATGTACCAAATAACACACAATGCTTAATACATATTGGATATGATAACTGACTTCGGTGTAAACTTCATCGTGGAAAAAAATCTCAAATTAATTATTTTTATTCGTATAAGTACAACAACAACAACAAACCCAGTGTATTCCCACCTGGTGGGGTCTGGGGGGGTAAGATGTACGCAGTCCATACCTCTACCTCTAAAGAAGTAGAAAGACTGTTTCCGATAGACCCCCGGCTCAAGACACGAGACACCACACAAATACATAGTACATAAATACATCGTAAAGCACCGAACAAGGTTACAAGATTACATAACATAACATAAATACAACAACAACAACAACAACAACAACAACAACAAATCCAGTGTATTCCCACCTAGTGGGGTCTTGGGGGGTTAAGATGTACGCAGTCCATACCTCTACCTCTGAAGAAGTAGAAAGACTGTTTCCGATAGACTCTCGGCTCGAGACACGAGACACCACACAAATATAAAGTAACGCACATAACAGGATTTCATAACGTAAATACGGCACCCATAAGTAGTAAGAAACATCGGAAAGCACACAGATTCGTAATAAAACATGGAACACCGAAATCATAACAAGAAGAAGAATAGGAATAGGAATAAAAATAAGAATAGGCAGAATAACAGGAATAATACCCCCACCAAATAATTCCCTACCCTAGCGCCCCAAACTGGCCCTAGTCTTCTGCCCTAATTCGCGCCCTCCAGACCTTCCTATCTAGGGTCATGTCCTCGGTGAGCTGTAACTGCTCCATGTCCCGCCTAATCACCTCAGCCCAGTACTTCTTCGGCCTACCCCTACCCCGCCTAAAACCATCCAACGCTAGCCTCTCACACCTACGAGCCGGGGCATTCATGTCCCTCCTCTTCACGTGTCCAAACCAACTCAATCGGACTTCTCACATCTTGCACTCCACTGGAGCCACACCAACCTTCTCCCTGATAGTCTCATTCCGAACTCTATCCCCTCTAGTCATCCCACACATCCAACGCAACATCCGCATTTTCGCCACCTTCATTTTTTGGATGTGGGAGTTCTTAACTGGCCAACACTCCGCTCCATACAACATGGCCGGACGGACTACCATCCTGTAGAACTTGCCTTTAAGCTTGGGCGGCACCTTCTTATCACACAACACCCCCGACGCGAGCTTCCACTTCAACCATCCCGCCCCAATACGGTGCGAGACATCCTCGTCAATCTCACCGTTACCCTGTATCACGGACCCGAGATACTTGAAACTATCCCTCTTACATACCTCCTGCGATTCCAGCTTCACGACCACCTCATCCTCCAACCTCACGTCATTAAACTTGCATTCCAAATGCTCTGTCTTGCTTCTGCTCAACATAAACCCTTTAGAATCAAGAGTTTGTCTCCACACCTCTAATTTGTCATTCACACCCCTTCGGGTCTCGTCAATCAGAACTACAACAACAACAACAAAAAAAAAAAATCCAGTGTATTCCCACCTAGTGGGGTCTGGGGGGGGTAAGATGTACGCAGTCCATACCTCTACCTCTGAAGAAGTAGAAAGGCTGTTTTCGATAGACCCCCGGCTCAAGACACGAGACACCACACAAATATAAAGTAACGCACAGAACAGGATTTCATAACGTAAATACGGCACCCATAAGTAGTAGGAAACATCGGAAAGCACCCAGATTCGTAATAAAACATGGAACACCGAAAGCATAACAAGAAGAAGAATAGAAAATAGGAATAAAAATAAGAATAGGAAGAATAACAGGAATAAAACCCCCACCAAATACTTCCCTACCCTAACGCCCCAAACTGACCCTAGTTTTCTGCCCTAATTCGCGCCCTCCAGACCTTCCTATCTAGGGTCATGTCCTCGGTGAGTTGTAGCTGCTCCATATCCCGCCTAATCACCTCACCCCAGTACTTCTTCGGCCTCCCCCTACCCCGCCTAAAACCATCCAACGCTAGCCTCTCACACCTACGAACCGGGGCATCCGTGTCCCTCCTCTTCACGTGTCCAAACCAACTCAATCGGACTTCCCGCATCTTGCACTCCACTGGAGCCACACCAACCTTCTCCCTGATAGTCTCATTCCTAACTCAAAATGTTACCAGTACTAGTGCATTAGAAGAAAGGCAAGAAAGCAGTTCACTAGTTAAAGTGATGCTACAAAATATGAAGTCACCAACTTGTTATTTGATTATTTGGCTAGCTGTTGTATATAGGGGTGGACATATTTTGGTCCAAATCGAAATTTAATTTTGATTTTGTTTTTTCGAATCAGTTTCGATTTCAAATTTTAGAAATTCGGTTAAACGGTTCGTTTTTTTTTTTTTAAAGGTTAAATCGAAAAACCGAAATTAGTATAGATAATAGCTTTTGGGTTATTTCATTTCATCCATGTTGAGTTATTTATATTTGGAAATGAAAAATAGGTTTGAAAAAAAATTATATTTTCTAAACAAAATCACCAATTTTAAATGTTCAGTCATGAAAAAGAAAGACTCACTACTTTAATCTTAAAAATCGAAATAAAAATTCGAAATAACCGAACCGAATTTATAGAAACTGAATCAAATTTATTTCGGTTTGGTTACGGTTGTCATTTTTGTCAATCCAAAAATTGAAAAACTGAATCGATATTAAACAATCAAGTCGAACAAATCGAATGTCCACCCTAGTTGTATTGTTATTTGGTTAGCTGGTGTTACAAAAAGGTTAATACCATAACAAAAATTATCTGAATCTTTCTCATTATTTAAGAATCACATTTGGTTGTAGGTAAAGTAGTTATTTGGGCAATTTTAATAGTTTTTAAAAGTTGGGGACATAAAATTATATTTAAAAAAGATTTTTCAAAAGTCAAAAAATCTTTCAAAAATAAATGGCCAAACACAACTCCAACTTCAATTCCAACTTCAACTTCAACTCCAACTTCAAAAGTTTTAGTTTTTATGGCCAAATGCCTACTACTAAGTATCCTGGGAGCAAGAGAAACTTAGAAAACAAAGTTGTGCAGATATTGTAATTCGCATTGTCCAATCCGAAACTGCAACATCAGTATGGTTCTTTTGCAGGGTCATCACTGCCCTTGACCTATGATCCATAATTAGGTTGAAGTCGTTGAGGGAGTATAATTAATATTATCTTCAACTTTACAACAACAATTATAGGAGAGAAGAAGATGAAAGATTTTCCAAAGGATTAAATTTTCTATTGTCGTTTTCCTTAAAATAAGAACTGCTTGAAAAAGGAAACTCAGATAAATGCTGAAGCAAATAACAGACATTAGCCTGCTAGAACAGGGACCAGAGTACCGACGAGAACCTCAACAGCAAGATGATGCGAAGATTAAGGAAAGAGAAAGAACAAGAAGTGGAAAAGAAAGGTAAATAACGGAGGCATTAAGAAAAAAAGAGAAAGTGGTAAAGAGAGGAACCTGCTCCAAGAAGGTTTTCGTTAGGTTCAACTGATGTTTGATGTTCTGAGAGTATAAGGATGGCGGTTGTCTGGAATGACAGGGAAGCCTGTTCAAGTCTGGTTATGTGATAGCTAGAAATAGAGGTCACTGAAGTTGGTGTTACGCTCCACAGTTTCCATCACCAATGAAGTGGTTGAGTTGGTGCCTGTGATGCGCACGTGCTTCTAAAGGCAATTGGTGCTGCTGTTGGGAGTCACCAGGTTTGGGTTTCTCTTAGGGTGGGAGGTGAGACTCGAATTTTAGTTGGAAGTTTCAAATTAAAGCATCATATATCTGCTTGGAAGTTCAATGATGGGCCTACACCATATATTTGATACTGTTTTAAAAAGAAAAGAAGATGAAAAAGAGATTTTAAGGGAGTGAATTGTTTGATTGTTCCTTTTGGGGAATTAGATATTGTCTACAAATGATGGAAAGTCAATATTATATCCCTAAATATTTCCTAATGTATTTACAGGATTTAGAAATTTGGCCTCCGCTTATTGCAGTATAGAGATCTTTTCCATATTTACTTTCTTGACGGGATCATGAAAGTACCTGGCTTAAGAAGCTAAGTATATACACCCTATAGTTGAGAGATAAGTCATCAAGTCACAATGCGCTGTTGTGACAAATTTTGTTTAAGAAATAAAGAGAAAACCTCATAGACACGCAGAATAAGGAAACATTTTTGTGGAACTTATTTCGGCGAATCAATCCCAATCATCTACTTACTGTAAAAATCACATGAGCACTTCAGTTTCCCCCCTGCCATCTTCAACACGGCATGTCTCTCCTCTCCTTTTTTTGTTAGATCTCAGGATTACTTAGAAGTTATTTCTCTCTCCTTCAAATGTTCAATGATACCTATCATATCATACTGTCCATATGATCTCCTCTCCCCTGCGTCGCCCCTAAGTTTCCAATGTCCCAGCAGTGTCTTAACAATATTAAGAATCATCTAGTTCACCCCAATAAACTTCAAATTTAATCTCACTGTTTAGTAGGTAATAGGTGGTGATCTACATATTCCCTCATCTCTTAAAGGACCACTTATGCGGATTCCGTCTTGCTTCATCAAGAGTGGAACTTGGATTCTCGCTCAAGGAAAAAGAGCAGGTCGATCATTTCTAGTTCTCACTTCCTATCTAGTCTAGAGTAAGAGAGATAATATAAGCAGAAAGAGTAAAACTTACCACAACATGTGAATTTATGGCAACAAACTTGCACTAGTAGGCCCGGCCTTTCTGAGTGGCAAAACAACTAAATAAAGCCTCTCTTTCCAACAATGGTCTGCCTTGTCATCAAGTATCAGAAGTGCCAAATGAGGAAGTAAAGAAATCAGTTATGCATATATATTCTTCAATCCCACCATTAAAAATTTTATATTGTGAGAAGCGGAAAATTTTAAGGGGTCGTTTGGTAGGGTATATAGGACTAGTGCAAATATTGTTTATTACTAATACTTGCATTAATTATTCTTGCATAAGTTATACTTGTTTTTTTCTTATGCAGTGTTTGGTTTGGTGTAAAAATAACATGCATTGCATAATTTCTAAAAAAAATAATATTTTCTTACAGAAATATCCTCAAATATGGTGTAGAAGATGTGGAAAAGATTTTGAGGGACAATTGTGACTTTAATCATACTAATGCATGCATTAGAATCCATTGCATTACTAATACCATGGAGATCTATGCATTAGTAACACTCCTTAATACCAAATATTGTAGAACTAATGCAAGCTTTAGTAACACATAGGATGAAAAGTGTATCAAACAAGGTATTAATAATACACAAAGCTAATGCAACAACAACAACAACATACTAGTATATTCCCACCAAGTAGGGTCTGGGGAGGGTAAGCGTACACAGTTTATACCACCTAAGTTGTGCAGCCTCCACTTCCGATGCCACACCCGTGTCGAATTCTCCAAAAATACACTACTTATGGAGAATTCGATACGCACCCGCTGCCATTTTTGAAGAGTCAGACCAACATAGCATACCACTACCTCATATGAGAGATAAAAGAGGTTGTTTCTGATAGACCCCTGGCTCAAAATAAAAAACAATCTAGACAAGGAATAATAAAAGGACAAGATACAATAGAAATCAATATATCCAATAATACCATATACAAGATATACCAAGTAATACAACAAAAGATACCACATCCTAAACTCATACTAACCTTCTATCCTAATTCGCCTCCTTCACAACTTCCTTTCTAGGGTTATATCCTCGGTAAGCTGGAGCTGCTCCATGTCATATCTAATCACCTCCCTCCAATATTTCTTCGGTCCAACCTCTCACACCTCCGCATTGGGGCATTCGTGCCCCTTCTCATCACATGACCGAATCATCTCAACCTCACTTTCCTTGGCTTCCACCGAAGCCACTCCTACCTTATCTCGAATAACCTCATTTCTAATCCTATCTTTCCTAGTACATCTACCGAAGCGTTCTCATCTCCACCACCCTCATCTTTTGGATGTGGCCTTCTTAACAGGCCAACACTCCGCCTCATACGACAAAGCTAATACAACAACAACATACCCAGTGTATTCCCACAAAGGGGGGTTTGGGGAGGGTAAGATGTACGTAGTCCATACCGTTACCTTTGAACAAGTAGAGAGGCAGTTTTCGATAGACTCCCGGCTCAAGATAAAGAATAATAAACAAGGAGGTTGGATGACACAACGGAAAAAACAGGAATAAGAAATAATAAAAATGAAACCAGAGAAAAAATGAAATACGAGAAATAAAGGCAACACTAAATAAGAAAATAGGAACTAAGAAATAGGACATAGGCCCCCCCCCCCCCCCCCCCCCCCCACCTAGTAGTAACATACCCTCACATACCAACGACACCTACATACATAGTCCTAGGGTTACGAACCCGGCTACACAAGATCTCTTCTGCCTGCCTGCTACAATCCACACACTCACACTAGCCTTCTACCCTTATCCGCGACCTCCACACCTTCCTATCTAGGGTCATGTCCTCAGTAAGATGCTGCTGCTCCATGTGACAAAGCTAATGCAAGCATTAATTTTTTTAACACACTTTCCGAGGGAAAAGCGAAATTGGGATTGTGGAGGCCCTGTGGCTAAGATTAATGGAATCAACGAACTATTTAAACCGTAATAGAAGTAGAAGCATTAGCCAGCTGGACAAGTTATTTCGATATTCTTTTAGGAAAGTTAATGGGGCTGGTTTGGCTGTGCAATTTGCTCAGCCAAACCAGCCCCATTTTTTTTTTTTTTTTTTTTTTGGAGGGATGGGGGATGAATAACTTAGACCTTTTTATTGTAGGTACACTTAAGGATATACTCCCTCCTTTCCAATTTATGTGAAGGTGTTTTGACTGGGCGTGGAGTTTAAGAATGAAAAGAAGACTTTTGAATCTTGTGGTCTATGATAAGCTTTATGTGTGTGTGGCTATAAATTATCTCATTACGAGTAAAATGAAGTTCAAAAAATTATTACTAAATATAGAAAGGTGTCAATTCTTTTTTAGACTGATTTAAAGGGAAGAGGATCGTACATATTGTGATGGAGGGAGTATATGATTGTTTTATTATTTGACTAAAAAGCTACTTCCATTTCTTATTGCTGCCTGCATCCTTGTGGCTCAGTAGACGGTAGGTACCTGTTCACTGTAATTTCTAAGTTAGAGCTCAACTTTCAAGCTTCAATTTATCCTTATTGTCATGTCGCAATGTCTTTAACTTCAGACATAAAGGCTATCTCCAAACTTGAAACTTCATCTTTAAGCTTTCAAATTTATTGCTTCACGCCTTCACCAGGAACTGGAGCTTCTCGAGGGAAAAGAAAACTCTTTGATGGCCTTTGAGTTCCCAGTTTAACTTTTACTGGAACAAATATACTCTTGTCCAGGTGGGGGACTCTAGAAGCTGTGGTGCAAGGTTGGGAATGACAAGAGTCTGGGGAAGGGTAAAGGGGATTGACTGGAGGTGGGAACTGGAGATACAGGATTGAAGAGTCATAGGGGAGGTGGAGTAGGGCGTGACAAGTGGTTGGGGAGGAGTGAAGTGCATGGGAATGGAGCAGCTGAAGGCTGAAAGAGAAGCACCCCTGAAGGTGGCATGCTTCTCATGGTTGTTAGCAGAGAAGGCTGTGTTAACACATGAAAATTTGAAGAGGAGGAATATAATTCTAGTCATACATTTCTGTCTGTGGAGAGGAAGCTGCGACAGAGGGACATTTATTTTTGCAGTGCTGATTCACTGGCCAACTATTGAAGATTTTCATCAACCTCAGAGGCATACAGTGGGTAATGCCTAGCATGATTGTTGACACACTATCTAGTTGGGAGGAAGCAGGGAGGGGGGCAAAGATTTATCCCAGCTTTTATTTGTTGGACTTTTTGAAGGAGAAAATGCTAGGAGTTTTGAAGATAGAAGTAGAACACTTCAGAAAATTAAGACAGATTGTATTTTGCTTTTGTGTTTTTGGTGTACAAAGAGCTCCCCTGTAGAGGCTGAAGATATCCTAGAAGTTTTAGAATCTTGCTAGGATGGGGAACCTTTTCTTTTCTCTTATTCTATTTTCTTTTATCTAGATACTCGCTTTGTAAAGAGGTTTTGTGCACTACCTTTTATAATACAAATATTACCTTCTCAATAAAAAAATTACAAGAAAGTGTTGATACAGATTAAGAACTGCAGACCCATGTTTCTGAAATATATAAATAATGTTGTGCTGCTTCAGTTTAGGTTTCACTGGAATATTTTCTCATATATGTTCTGAGGGTAGTATTTGTGCCTCTTTCTTGAAAAAAACTATCACTTCTTTTGTGCAATTTAAAATATTATTTAGCGAATTTGCATGAGTAGTTTCAGCACCTTATGTACCACACTAGTGACTTTCCGTAGAAACATCCACCTCCTAGGACTAGCCTCTGTTTTCCCTAGGTAGCTGTACCTGGCTATGAGAATTTTAACTAATGGCATGTAGTTTTAGATGGAATTATTTGATAGAATCTTCGTAGATTCAGCTATGCAATTCCAATGACTATAAACCCTGATTGCTCCTCTTTTCATGTTGACATTCTCCAATAACCGTTGTGGTAACTAGTTTGTGGTCTGACATTTTAGTTTCCTAATCTGGTCCAGTTAGAGAAGGAGGCTCTTACAAAGGGAGTCCCAATAAGTGAAGCACTCGACATTGAAATTCCTCCTCCACGACCTAAAAGGAAACCAAGTAATCCTTATCCTCGTAAGACGAGCATAGCAGTTCCCTCATCACAGGTAGGAACAAGAGAGGGGAAACTATCGACATCTTTTTCTTCCATCTGTGAGGATAGGAACTTATTTGACCTGGAGAAGGAACCGATCACTGAGGTATGGGTTTCTCTTCATCTCGCTCATCTTACTTTGTTTTCTTTGAATGCCTTGTTGTATTCTTCTTCTTTATCAGAAACCTGGCGGAAACGAGAAGCTGGGCAATGTGCAAGAAAACCAGAACAAGAAAACTTGCTCTCAAGGGTTCACTCTTTTCAAGGAAGGTGCTTCTGCAGCCTCTATGTTGTCAGGAAAGTCCTTGCAAACACCTGTGGCACCTACAGATTCATGCGCTTTTAGCGAGTCTGTGCCTGTCACGAAAGGAGTGGTAAACCATGATATAGCAAATAAATCCTTTCTCACTGTTGAATCCAAAGAGCATCAACAGTCGGATATACTCGATGTCAAAGAGTCATTTCAAGGTAACAGCTCATGTAAAACCTTCGATGGGGGGAAATCTTGCCAGTTGAGTGAGAAGTTGGCACAATGTGAGGAAAACCATCCACCGAGTCAGCCAGATCATTTTGGGGAATTCTCAAGAAATGATATGCAAGTGCCACAGAACTATCCAAGACATGTGCCAGTGCATATTCTTGATGGAAGAAATGGTTCTCAAACAGTCCCAGATATTTTTAATCACGAATCTACGAGTCAGCAGATAGGTGGGGTCCCGGGGCTCCCAAATTTGTATTGTAACCCTGCTTCCTCTGCCACATCTGAGCACCATAGCAATGCTCCACAGTCATCCATTCATCAGTCATTTTCTTGTTTCCATCCCATCTTCACCCCTATTCGTGATCCAGATGATTATCGATCGTTTCTGCAATTATCCTCCACTTTCTCCAGCCTTATTGTTTCTGCTTTATTGCAAAATCCAGCAGCACATGCTGCAGCGAGTTTTGCTGCTAGCTTTTGGCCGTATGCAAATATGGAAACTCCAACGGATTCTCTAACAGGTAACACCGCAAGCCAGATTAACTCAGCTCCTAGTATGGCAGCAATTGCTGCTGCTACAGTAGCAGCTGCAACTGCATGGTGGGCAGCCCATGGACTCCTACCAGTGTGCTCTCAATTTCAAAGCAGCTTTACCTGTGTTCCTACATCAGCAACATCAATGCAAGTGGATGCCTGTCAACCTAGAGTAGGCAAGAATGAGGGACTAGAAGGAATTCATAATTCTCCCCATGCTCAGCAGCCCATCCCAGACTGCTCTGAAGCTTTGCAAGAACAACAATCAGCTTCTAAGTTGCCAGCGTCACCATCATCAGAGTCGGAGGAGAGTGAAGATAGAAAGCTAAAAACTGGGTTAACAGCTACTGATACTGGGCAAGGAGCGGCAGCCGCTGAAATTAATGAGCCAAACACAGAGAAGGGCAGGAAACAGGTAGATCGTTCTTCCTGTGGATCCAACACCCCTTCAAGTAGTGAAATTGAGACAGATGCTTTGGAGAAGGATGAGAAAGATAAAGAAGAGCCTCAAGAATCTAATACTAACCTTATAACCGGTGAAGCTGTGAATCGGCGTGGTAGAAATTTCATTAGTCCAACTGAATCTTGGAAAGAAGTCTCTGAAGAGGTAATGAAAGCATTAGTTCTTGTAAGTCCTTCAGTAACCTTTTCCTTTTCCTGCTTTAATGATTTCTGCTTCTCACCTTTTCCACAGGGGCGGATAGCTTTCCAGGCTCTTTTCACCAGAGAAGTGTTGCCTCAAAGTTTTTCTCCTTCACTTGAACTGAAAAATAAGGGAAAGATCATTCTTGAAAAGTTAAAGCAAAAGCCAGATGAGAAAGTGCAATGTGGATCGCAGTTAGACCTTAATGATCAGGCATCCAATAACTTTTTCAGTCACCAAACAGTGTCAGACGTCGTGTTATTAACTGGCAACAAAGAAGATGTTGAAAAATGCCTACCGGTGATGGAACTTGGACAAGTAAGGTTGAAAGCTCGCCGTAATGGATTTAAACCTTACAAGAGGTGCTCATTGGAGGCAAATGATAGCAGGGTGACAAGTGCAAGCTGTCAGGATGAAGAGAAAGGCTCGAAAAGACTTCGGTTGGAAGGAGAAGCTTCTACGTAGTGTGTCAATGTGCAATTCCACGAGGGAACCTCTCGTTGCATGGAGAGCACTATCTCGCCTGTTCATTATCTTTTTCCCAGTTACATTGTCTAGTTCTAATGTACACGAAACTTGTCGTGAAGGTGTGTACCATATTATTTTTATGTTCTGTTTTAATTGGAGTTATATGCAAAGGGACTTTGAAGAATGAAAAACTTAAATATGGATGTTCAACAATCATAGCAAATTGAATGGACCTTGATTGGACCAGTTTCTCTGCAGAATTAACGTGTGAGACACTCATAACAAATTTCATTTGTTGTTCTGTGCTCTTTTAGGGGTTTTGGGGGATAATTGAACCTCTCTTTATAAACCATGTAGTTCCTAGTTAATTTTCTTTTAAAAAATATTCATATTTTTACTGCAAATCAGATTTAAATACGAATATATTTATCACAATCCACAAGGAAAAGCTTTTCAAATTTTGTAAAAGATGTTGCATACTTCTCTGGTGCTTCATACTTAACTATATATTTTTGGGTCATTTGCACTTTGCCTCTATTTTGTGCTAGTCTTTAATGTTTGCCGCTCCAGGTAAATTATTTTTGCAAGACATAAGTTTATATCTCATAAGTTAAGGGTTCACTGTTGGACAAGTTTGCGATGCTGTTAAGACTTGGTTTATACGTTCATTATAAATTTGCAATAGAATTCATGTAAAAGGACAGTCCGGTGCACCACTATGCAATGGAATTCATGTCTTTTAAAATTCATCCATATTCATGAATGTTGTCATAAAGTCTTCACAAATTGGTCACACTCTTGATTAACGATTGTAATTATTTTCGGCAAACAGCCAAATGTGCAACTTTTCCTTTTTTCTTTCTTCACCTCTTGCATCTCTTCTGCTTGATTCTTGGGTCTTTCCTCCTTATTTCATTCATTGCATGTCTAGCATAAAAAGGAGAACAAATATATGAGGGATACCACCATATTATAATTAAAAATCAATAATTCAAGTATGAAAAAGGGGGAGAAATAAGCATATCATTACGAATACTAGATATCGCTCAACTACCTACTAACCTTCTACCTAAACCTCAACTTCCATATCTTCCTCTCTAGGGTCATCAAAGAAATTAATGTCTTAAGAGTCAATAAAGCAAATGAAATGGAGGTCAAGGATATAAAACAATCAGGCAGGGTTCCAAAGAAAAACATAAGAATATTTGCCATCAAACTGAAAAGCTCCTAAGAGTTTCTTGCTTCTGCAGATAACATGTTGGTCCAGAAGAGGCTCGGGAACTACATGACGTGAAACTGTTGCTTCAGTACCAATATAGATATCAAAATTCTCTATATATGGCATGTATAAAATACAACGGAAATAAACTAATACCAGAATACATTTGCTCCGTGCCTTAATCTAACGATCAAATTGCAGATATAGCTCATTTACTAGAAGTCTAGAACATTTATAGTTGCTGCACCCTCATAATTCATACACAATTTAAATCACTTAAGACCTTTTATTACATCCAGATGTTTATTTCGTCTTTTTGGCGTGGATCTTGGGAACTCTTAGCTAAACAAGGAGATGGATAAACCCAAATTTGCATAAAGAGATGCATATCAAGGTGGTCGGAAAGACACTAGAACAGAATTTATTTCAATCTAAGTTGTAGGAAGTACTGGAAGCCTACCCATGTACATCTTCAAACTCAGTGAATATTACTTCAATGAGACTTGAAACCAGGAGGCAGCTTTCAGAAAACAGATTAATTTAGATGTTCCTTCGTGTCATCAATGCACCTATCAACGCAGGTGATGAATATTAAATACCTTACTTGCATATTCATTGCACTATTACAGTAATATAGAAAGATAATCATCTTCACCTGCCAGCCAATTTCTGTTCTTGTTTAGATAGACAATTCCAAAACTCGGTAGCTTTTGTATGTGAAATGCATAGTCTTCAATCTGCAGTCAAATTTTCATTATGAAATAAGTGAAAATGGGATAACCTTTACCAAATAATTACATTCAAGAGTTTATACTATGTGTTTGATTCGTTAAAAAAATTAACTTTGCATGTTTAAGTATGCCGTCAGGTGGGACCAACATCTCCAACAGAAATCTTATCATTGGTATCTAGCACATCCAAACAATTGATAACTTTGTAGATAAAGATAAGGCACGTCACTTTAATAACATCACCTGCATTGTATTTCGTTCTAGGAATCCTGTTTATGTAAGTAGGCTCTTTGTCTCGGCAAACATATGTCAATGGGTATGATACAGGTGTTGGTACTTCTAATATCCCCCAGAATACCTTAATGCTTGTTAGGAATTAGACATCCCCATTGTCAGATGCATGTCCCATATATATCACCCAAAATGAATCCAGCTTGTTAGGAATTAGACATCCCCATGTTAGATGCATCTCCCATATATATCACCCAAAATGAATCCAGTTACATACGCTACTGTTTCATGATGAGGCAATCACAAGTTCCCTGCTTGACAATATGATCATATCTACAACACTAGAACCATCATCATAAATTTATCTTGAGTCGTTTCAATTTTCAATTTTTATAGTCTCTCAGTACCAGCTTCAACTATAGATCGCTCTCCTTTTAATTAAGAATTCCTCCCCAGCTAAACAAGAAGGTTTATTCTTGAAAGTTTCAAACCTCTATACTTAATAAACTTGATTCGAGTAAAGACAAGCGCAAAATATATTTTAAACAAATTTCAGAACTGTCCCAATTGGGTAAATACGTGCTGAAGTAGTCCTACAAAGAGCCAAGATAAAGTTAATAAATGAGTCCTCACATATAGGTCATCTTCTCATTACACTGCTCATGACCAATATTCAACATGTATACTAGTGACCAAGAGAAAAAGCACCAAACTCATATGAGTAAAATATTTTCCCCATATCAGCTTATCTACATAATGCATTCTACATTCTTCCACTTGCATTCTCCATTATGTAATTGTTTAAGTGATGACCATCTCATTAAAAAGATTTAGTTGTTAGAGAAAGCACAGTTTATTTACTTTATTATGTGTTCAACACACACCCTCATGTGAGGGCTTGATTTTCCTGTATGAGCCAGACACTTAGAAATTCTTCTTATGATAATGGTGATGATGAAACTTGAATCCATGGCCTATGTTTGCTCTTCTACGATGCTAAAGTGTGTGACAATCTCATCTAAAAGTTTAAACTGTTAGATAGAGTATACTATTACTAACTTAATTATGTGTAGAACAATAATTTTTTCAAGAAGAAAAATAGTACGAACAAGATTAAAGTTCTTGATAATGAACAGATGAACCTGAATTCACAACATTCTCAAAAAAAACAACCTCGAGCTCAGTCTTTCCAACACAAAGGAAATGCAAAATCATATAACTGTAGACAAAATGATCAAATAGTTATTTAATTTTCTCATCAGTCAACTGAAAACTTGAATTGCCCCATCCATCCTTCCATCATAGCATAAAGAGTAAAATAGCACTAAACCCTACCTCAAACAGCTGCAAACAAATTGTCTTCTCTGTTGGACACTGGAGCTGGAACTATGTTCTGGAGTTGAATAAAACAACGCCAGGAAAAGAAGACCAAGAATTCAGTATGTAAGATAAGTGGCAGCTAATTAGAGTCTTGGTTAGATAACTTACGGTGAGATCGTATTTTCCTTTAAAAGAATGAAAAGAGTATAAATGCTCAACCAGTGAGAAGACACTTGCATGCCGATGTCACATTTTGACCTCCCTGGGAAGAAGAAGTGTACTGAACTGATCTGCAGTTTGCATTAGTATAAAATGTTAACGTAGCTGGCCAAAACGTGGAGATGTGGAGTGTTTCTTCTTGAACCGAGGTCTATGGGAAACAACCTCTCTACTTCTGGGGTAAGATCAGCATACATTATATCCTTCCCCTACCCAGACCACTTTGTGGGACTACACTGGGTATGTTGTTGTTGCTGTTGTTGATAGCTGGCCAAAACTTTGAGAAAGCTCTATGCATATCAGACTTTCTCAATTAAGGGATGCATATTGGACAATGACAAGAAATTCCCCCATACAAATATCAAAAGCTGCAAGATAAATATGGACCGCATTCTTGCATAATGTAGTGATACAGTAGCTCAGTGTTACTTCACATGAGCAAAATATTATGAGGCTATATGTCATACTCATAGAGATTTTTGATTTGTTCATCTAAGACTCTTAATGTTTCATATATCAGCCTTCGCTGTGGGTGAGAATAATCACCAGCAGCAAAAACACTTTTATTTCTTTCCACTTCAATCCAACTGCAACCGACTGGCTTCTTAAGATCTCTCCTTTTTATAGACCTCCTTATCTCTAAGACACCATCCCATCTAGCATTTGCAGCATACAGATTTGACATGACTATATAGTTCCCGATATCATTAGCATTAACTTGAAACAGGCGATCTGCCGTGGCAGAGGCCATGCCAACCTCCTGATGTATTTTACAGCCACCCAAAAGCGTTCCCCATATATCCGCATCAGCTTGAAAGGGCATCTGGGTCACAAAGGAAAACGCATCTTTAATTCTGCCTCCACGTGCAAGTAGATCCACCACACAGGCATAATGCTCCATGCTAGGTTTGATTTGATGCATCTTTTCCATTGAATCAAAGATCTTTAACCCTTCATCCACAAGGCCGGCATGACTACAAGCAGATAGCACTGCAGTTATTATAACATGATCTGGTTTAAAGTTCATCTCAAGCATGTGGTAGAATATGCCAAGTGCTTCTTCTCCCATTCCATGGATAGCATACCCTCCAACCATTGCTGTAAACATTACAAGATCTTTTACAGGAGATGATTGGAAAAGCTTGTATGCATATCCTAGAGTAGCACATTTTGAATAAACATCTATGAGAGCTCCATTCAGATAAACATCATCCAGGAAAGCCCTGATCACATATGCATGACACTGCTTCAGCAAGTTGCTTGAGGCCATTTGAGCACAAACCGGAAGGAAGCTCAAAATGGACATGGCATCAGGCCTCATTTTGTGATGCTGTAATTCGGTAAACAGACTTACTGCTTGATCAGGACAATCATTTTCAGCATAAGCTCTCACCATCAGATTCCACGTGGTAAGATCTCTCTCCGTCATCCCCTTGAATATGCCATGTGCATCTTCATGCAGACCATAATTCACAAACCCTGAGATCATTGAATTGCATGTAACTATATTCTTGCTTCCTGATAAATTCTCAAATATTCTGTTAGCATAGTTCAAATTGCAACACTTCGCATAGGCATCAAGTAAGGCATTGTCGAGAGTAGGTTCACTATAATTTAGCAAGATACTAGATCGTACTGAAAAACCATGCGCTTCTTTGACCTTATCCATTCTTGAAATGTTACCAAAATAGCGCACCGCAGCCAATAATGTGATAGAGTCAGGTTTCATCCCCTCTCTAAACATCCTCTTTAACAAGTTAATGAATTCATCGTGAAGTTGGTTTTCTGCTAACGCATCAAGCATAGTGTTCCATGATATCAAGTCTTTATTAGAAGTCCATAAAAATATATCATATGCCTCTATGATGTTTCCACATTTTGCATAAAAGTTTATAAGGGCGTTAATCACAGAGATATCCTGATGGAGGAAATGGTGACGAATTACATACCCATGGATTTGCTTCCCAATCAACACATTATTAAGTTGTGAACATGCTGGAAGAATGCTCATAAGAGTAATAGAGTCTGGTCCATTCATCTCTTCTTTAGTGAATTCACTGAAAAAATCCAGCGTCTTCGACCATTCACCATTTGCTGCATATCCAGCAATTATAGAGTTCCATGATACCATATCTTTGCCTTTCATATTCCGGAACAAAGTCTCTGCTCCTTCAAAATTCCCAACCCTTAAGTAGCAGCTCAAAAGAGCATTAACAACGGTAACTTCTGATAACAACTCAGTCCGTCTCAAAACGTAACAATGCATCTGCCTTCCCAAGTGGTAACCATCTATCCCTCCTAAACTAGAACAGATAGGAAGAATATTAGCAATAGTTGCATAATTAGGTAGAACGGAACCTCTCAACATCAACCTAAACAATATAAACGCGCTATCTGTAAGCTTATTCTCTATGAAACCTGCAATCATTGCATTCCACGAAACAACATCTTTGACAGAAATTCCATGAAAAGTAGCTTCTGCATCTGAAAAATTCCCAGATTTTGCATACATAGATATGAAAGCATTTCCTACCAGTGTTTCACAATCCAATCCATGCTTTACCGCGTAACAATGAACACTTTTTCCAGATTCCAACGCTCCAGAGCGAGCAAGCACAGGAATAACAATAGCAAGAGTGACAGAACTTGGCTTAGGATAATGCATTCTTTGCATTGAATTAAACATCCTTCCCATCTCTACTTCATGTAACTGCGAACCAGCAAATCCAGACAACACAATATTCCACATCACTATGTCACTACATTTAATCCGACCGAAAAGTTTTTGACATTGATCAAGATCTTTACATTTAGCATACATATTAAGCAAACCTTTTATAACAAATTGACAAGAATGGTGGCCTAACTTAATAACAGAACTGTGTAGAGCTTTCCCCAACATTTTATCTGATATAGCAGCACAAAATTTGAGAGCATTTGCCAAGATTTGGTAATCAGCAACCGGGGGATTTTGTAATTTTTGAATAACACTAGAAAGTACTTCATTCTTCATGCTAAAGAAAAAAACTCCTACTAACAATTCTTTAGTCAATGCATCAAGAACTCACGGGGCCTATGACAGTTCAACCATTCTTTTGTCTTGATAACCGTGGCGTCCAGGTCAGCTAGCGCACACCTCAACTAGTTCCATGAGATACCAGCCACCTCCCACCTCCACCATGGCTACAATTAGACAGGAAGAAATCACAAAGTGTTTTTTGTCTCCGCTAGGATTTGAACCTGAGACCTCAAATGCATCAAGAACTCATAGGGCCTATGACAATTTATTCAATTTTCCTTACCATAATCATGGTGTCCGGGCCAGCTCACCTCAATTAGTTCCACGGGATACCAGACTCCTCAACAGGTACCACCACTAACTCTGTCCACTAAGACTAAGAACAAATGCAACGAAATCACGAAAGTGTAATTGTCTCTGTTAGGATTTGAACATGAAACCTCTATGCATCAAGAACTCAAAGGGGTCTGTGACAATTCAATTATTTCACCAAGAAATTGGAAGTCTGCAGGAAGAACAAAGTATATAGACACTTGTAAGCTGAAATTTATGTTCACTGACCGTAACTGAAAATGGGTTTTCGTCAGAATCAAATGAAACTAATTGAAAAGTTTGTTTCTTTAATTATGCTAAGAAGTAAGAAGTCAATATCAGTAAAATAATGTATTTTTTTTTTAAGAAAGAAAAAAATGTGAATAAAGGAATAGAGAAGTGAGAAAAGGAACTTACAGAGAACAGAGAAGAGTAATACAAAAGAAGTAAGGAGTTCGCCGGAGAGAAGGGAAGAAGCGGGAGCCTCGCAGAGTGCGTGAAGCCGGAATTGAAAAGGAGGGGAGTGAAGTGACTTGGCAAAGCTTTTTTAAAAATGTCTTTTAGCACACCTATATAATTAGAATTGATGTAATTAATAAATTAATATGTATCAGTCTTGTAATTACATAATTTAATAATTTATTTATTTATCACAATATAATTACAGGTGTATTGTTTAGTTATACAAGTGTAATTACTTGTATTAAAAATTTATATTAAAAAAATAAAGAGCTTTATAAATGATATTAAATTTAATATTATATATATATTTGAAAATATATTAATTCATAAACATATGCTCCTGATATTATACAAAAGTAATTGATTTATTATATTACTATATTTTAATTGGACTCATAACTGCAACAATGGAGGTCTATAATTCTTATTAATAACAAGATGCCATTTCATATATGTAACATATTTTGCTATAGTTCAACATTAGGAATTTAGCACATCACGGGCTAGAAATAATCAAGTTTAAATTAAAATAAAAATGCAGAAGTTTAAAAATAATCCTAATCCGGATTAATTGTGCTCAGAACCAAAAATTTTTATTTCAAACCAAGATATATGTTACAAGGGAGAGAGAATAGTAGTAGAGAGAGAGTGGTGGTTCTAAAAAACCTACCTCTAAAAAATGAAAAATGAACACCTTATATAATGAATGCTCTTTACAAAAGACAACATAGGAAATGACCCTTGACCTTTACTATTTTTAAACGATCCTTGCTTTTTCATAAAACTAAGTGTCCTTTACTATTCATAAATGACCCTTGCTTTTTCAGAAAGCTAAGTGTCCTTTACTATTCATAAATAACTCTTGCTTTTTTAGAAAGATGCTTTCATTTTATCTGCTATCATAGCTTTAAATAATTTCAACATTGGCGGGACCCTCCATATTCTTATGTCTTTTCCCCCCTTCGTTTTTTGCAGTGCTGGAAGATTCTTCCATGGTTGTTTGATAAATCTAGATGGAAATTGTTCCGAACATGATTTTTTCATAACTTTAGCAAAGAAGAAAAAAACTGCTTTCCAGAAAGAATTTTATTCAGATCTTTCTGTGCATAATAAAATAATTACTTTTATGCCCTGGTTTATGGCTAGATAGGTGGATAATTACATTTCCATGTTAGCTAGGGAGTTTAAATTACCTACTGGAGAAACTACTACTTCAATATTCCCTTCCTAGCAATCCTTTCAAATCAAAAGAGACAACAAGGTAGTTAATTTTATAGCTTTTGCTAAGCTGATGGATAATGATACTTCCCTAATAATTGCTCAAAATGTCAATACAATGCTAAAACAGCATAACTATGCAAATTATTATATGAGCATCTTGGGAGAGCAAATAATTTCTCTACATGAGAAAGTTGATAAGGTCCTATCTGATTTAAAAATGATAGAGCTTAGTAATACTAAGTAACTAAACCTTAAACTTAAGGATCCTGAGGTCCTAGCTATTCCTACCATCCAACCTCCCCTGAAATTCAAGATTTCAAGTTATCTAGTGACTTAGATAATATCAAAAAGTTGCTAGAAGAAAAATTTCGTGGATAGAAAATAAATTCTATCCACGAAGAAAATTTTGCAGAAGACAATGGTGGGCATCTTGGCATTTATGCCGGATGTCTCTGTAAAGTCCGATTAGCCAGGTGGACGTGAAGGGCCGTAATTGGGACTTGATTTAAGATTTGACTCATGACCAAGGTGAACTAACATATAGTAAAGGTACCTAGTGCTACAGTGAAGCGATCCGATTAGTATTTGGTATCAAAGCCATGGAGTACTTGTTTACGTAACTGTTATATGTTCAACACATCATTCCTAATGAATATCATCAAGAAGAAAAAGACTGTGAAAAACAGTAAAAAAGAGGAGTATGATATTCCTCAGCACTTGAATTTGCTTAATAAGTGGACGATCCCTAAAGTGCCACCTAGAAAGTTGTACCAAATGAGAACTTTCGATATTTTAGGTCTCAAACAAGTTGTTAAACAACTGAAGAGACACTAATAGTAGATAGTGATTATGCTACTTTCAAGTTATTATCTAAAAGTAATTTTGCTCCGATGATATCTACAATGGTACATAGAATGTTGATGTACAGTACCATATGTAAAGCCCTTCTGAAAACTTGGTTTAGGATAATAAAACTTCTTTTGGGTAGGCTTTCTAGCAAATTTACCTGAGATCTTATTTATCTCAATTGGAGTAGCATGCCCACCATTGTTTTCTGCAAAAATTTTATCGTGGATGGATTTATTTTTAGTCCACAAAATTTTTCTTGTAGCAACTTTTTGATATTATCTAAGTCACTAGATAACTTAAATCTTAGATTTCAGGGGGAAGTTGGATGGTAGGAGTAGCTAGGACCTCAGGGTCCTTAAGTTTAAGGTCTAATTGCTTAGTATTACTAAGCTTTATCCTTTTTAAATCTGATAGGACTGATCAATTTTCTCATGTAGAGAAATTATTTGCTCTTCCAAGATGCTCATAATAATTAGCATAGTTATGCTATTTTAGCATTGTATTGGTATTTTGAGCAGTTAATTCAGACTTCCTAGAAATCTCTGCAACTGGGTTTTGTCTGTTATTTCATCAGGAAATTTAGAAGCAAATTCAATAATTCTGTTTATGGGAATAATTTTTCCTTTGTCAATGTTGTGACCTAGAAATCTGACATCGGTCTGGAATAAAACATCTTTGGCCTCGAAATTACTAAGCCATTTTGTATAATGATCTTTTTGAAAAGATCTAGATGTTTAAAATGTGTTTCTACGTTTTTTGAGAATACCAGAATATGAGGCTAACATCCTCGAGCATTGTAAGCTTAAGTTCTTCTGATATGAATACAGATGAACAAATATATCACATAAAATTCAAGTCTAAAAAACAAGGGGATAATGAGGTCCCTTCGTATTCGAGTATTATTAAAAACGACAATAGGAATACTGAGTTGTATGAACGCAACAAGATAGAGGATGTCATAATTTTCCTTGAAAACCATGATCTTCGATGGAAAGATAATCCTTGGCAACTAATGCAAAGGTATTTGGATAATACATTTTATGCTGCGATATCTTAGAAATATCGCAAACATTATCAATCCATATTATCGGTAATGGGTTCTGTAGAAATCCAACATGCCAAGCTGCAAAATTCATCTTTAACAAGGATTTTAAACATGATGCTTCTAAGCAAATGTTTGCAAGATGCCATCATTAGGAATGACAACAGGCTCTGATACTAAATACTAATCGGATCGCTTTACTGTAGCACAAGGTACCTTTACTATATATTATTTACCTTGGTTATGAGTTAAATCTTAAACCAAGTCCCAATTACGGCTCTTCACGCCCACCTGGCTAATCGGCCTTTACAGGGACATTCGGCATAAATGCCAAGATTGGACTCATAACTGCAATATCTTAACATACAGACCTTTGCAACAATGGAGGTTTACAATTCTTATTAATAACAAGATGATATTTTATACATGTAACATATTCTGCTATAGTTCAACACTAGGAATTTAGCCCATCATAGGCTAGAAATAATAAAGTTTAAATTAAAATAAAAATACAAAAATTTAAAAATAACCTTAATTTGGATGGATTTGCTCAGAACCAAAAGCTTTTATTTCAAACCAAGATATATGTTACAAGGGAGAGAGAGTAGTAGTAGAGAGAGCGAGTGGTGGTTCTAAAAAACCTACCTCTAAAAAATGAAAAATAAGCTTATTATATAATGGATGCTCTCTACAAAAGACAAAACAAGAAATGGCCCTTCGCCTTTACTATTTATAAACGACCCTTGCTTTTTCAGAAAGCTAAGTGTCCTTTACTATTCATAAATAACTCTTGATTTTTCAGAAAGCTGCTTTCATTTTGTCTACTATCATAGCTTTCAATAATTTCAACATTGGCGGGACCCTCCATATTCTTATGTTATTTTTCCCCTTTGTTTTTTGCAATGCTGGAAGATTCTTCCATGGTTGTTTGGAATTTTCGCATATAGTCATCCAAATCTATTTCTTCATCACTCTGGATATCCTGCGACTCACCAGCCAAGCAATCCCCTGCAGAAGAGATGGACATATCTGAAGTGTACTCCTGATCAAGATTTTTCAATAAATCTTTTTTGACTTCTTCCATGTAAGATGCCAAAATCTCATCTTTGGTCATTGTGCCCTTCTTCATTTGAAGCTTTCTAGTGATGTTCTTGAAAGGGATAAGCTCTTCCTGTTCATGAGGATACTCCATTTCTTTTTGCTATCTATATTTTGCAACAACCATCTTTATTGATTCAATTAGTTGGTGACCATGTACATTACCGTCACCGGTTTGCTGGTTTAATTTACTCCAAAATTTTGTATAATAAATCCACATTAAACATGGTAAATTATCAGTATTTGATTTTACCTCTATGGACCACTTTAAGATCCACAGAATTGTGATAATGCTCAACTTATATGTCAATTTAGTGCAAGGCAGTCGTCATCAATATATTTACCCAATTTTAGAGTCGGGGTCGAATCCACAGGGAACAATGTGAGTGGCGATTAAACTAGTTTGAAACTAAAACTATAAGTTAAATTCAAATAAATGGCACGAGAAGACAAAATAGGGGTTTTTAATGATTAGCAAATAATTATTGGTCGCTTTAATCAGTGTTCGTAATCAAGAGTTTATAGAGAAACCATAATTATGTTCACTAGGGTGTTCGGTACTTGACAGATGCTAATAGTGGTTCAAGATTCTCACGGTAGGCAGGACAACAAGCTATCTTTATTGATGTTATTCTTAAATGTCTCTCGACCTACTTAAGCGTTTAATTTTCTAATCCTCTCAGACTTAGGAAATTTCTATTCACTGCCCAGATTTTACCTCAAGTTAACCAACCTTGTTACAGCGCTGGTTATTAAACGAAGTATTTTTGAGTCTCTGTTGATAACTCACTTCCTACTACATTTGATTTCTTTCTCAAGCAAATCTAAGCAGGTGTGTCTACTGTTTGCAACCAACAGACGTTAATTAAAACTTCAGAATTATTAAGAAATCCTACCACATTTTGGATCTTAAACACTTAACACCTTATCAAGACCTAACCCTAGATCCCATAACTCAGGTTAATAAAATTTAGCCACTAATGATGCAACAAACGAAACACATTATTGAATTCATAATTTGAAAGATAAACTTACAAAGATGAATAATAACTAGTGAATCGCAGATTAAATCACAAAGAAAATTCCAAAATACTGATAATAATCTCTTCAAAGTATTTTGCTTTTTCAAGACAAAAGTAGAGAGAGAAAAATATCAAAATATGCTATCTCAAAACTCAATGTGTTGACCCCCTGGAAAAACCCTAAACAATGCTTTTTATAGTTAATCCTAAATAAGGAAATAAAATCACAATGTTCAGAAAATCCTTCGAAATAGGTGACGACATTTGTGACGGCATGTCAGGGTCCTGACGACTTCTCAGGAATGTCGTCAGGCCCTTCAGCATTCTTGTAATCTTCTGCTTTAACTGATGACAAATCTGGATGACTTATTAGATACGTGATGACATATCAGAAATGTCGTCACTTCTTTATTCAAAATTTCATTCTCTGCCTACACTTGACGACAACTCTGACGCCTTATCACGGTTGTGACGATATGTCAGAAATGTCGTCATAGTTTTACTTTAATCCTTCTAACATTGCAACACCTGACGTGATTTCTAATAACTTATCACAGGGCTGACGACTTATCAGGAATGTCGTCAGCCACACTTCCAGTTCTTTTGCATCAGTTTTCAGCTCTTTTACTTCCATTTCCTTAAATTTCCCCTGCATCATGACTTTTACTGCAATATCAAAGTAAAATAATTAAAAACAATAAAAGTTGCTTAAGACTTTGTAATTATTCTCAGTTAAAAGCCTTAAATATGTTAGCGTCTGCTCACGCATCAAATTGAAAATTCAATAAAGAAATACATCATAGATATTCCTTCAAAATATGTATTATCTTTCTGCATTTTTAGAAGTATTGGTGATACTTCTATCCAGTCCTTGTATAAACTTGTAAGTGTCTTAGGCAATATCTTTGGTGAGGGACCAAGCAAGATCCACCATTTAGCAAACCAATTTGGTATGATTTGTTTGTGCACATTTGCACATATTTTTACAAACCATGAATGAGATCTCTCAGGATTCTCACATAAGAAAACCTTATCAAAGCTTTCCATATAATCCCAGTAATTATATTTTACAACAACTTTCTGCTGTTCGGGATATATATATTCTCTTTTTTTTAGGGTACTCAAGCCCCACTCTTCATGAGTCAAAATCTGTTTGATTATAATTTTAGAATAACTATAATCTTTTTTGACTACTTCATTATCATATAAATGTTGGATTTCTTCAGAACCCATTACTGATAATATGGATTGATAATGTTTGCGATATTTGTAAGATACCACAACATAAAATGTATTATCCAAATACCTTTGCATCAGTTGCCAAGGATTATCTTTCCATTGAAGATTATGGTTTTCAAGAAAAATTATGACATCCTCTGTCTTGTTGCGTTCATACAACTCAGTATTCCCATTGTCGTCTTTAATAATACTCGAATCCGAAGGGACCTCATTATCCCCTTATTTTTAGACTTAAATTTCATGAATTCTAAAAATTCTTGATATGTTTGTTCATCTGTATTTATATCAGAAGAACTTGAGCTTGCAATGCTCGAGGATATTAGCCTCTGATTTCCAATTTGGGCAAGAACATTACCTCTGCCTCTTGGTGAATTTCTTCCACCTCTTCCTCTGAACGAAGAAGATCCTCGTGAGGACATCCTGAAATCCATAAGAGAAAACATTAGCTTAAAAATTCATGAGTTAAAAAATTTGGTAGACTATTATCCGACCCTTTTAAATACTGGATTTCAAAATCAAATAGGGCTAACAAAGCCTGCCATATTGCAAATATTTGCTTAGAAACATCATGTTTAAAATACTTGTTAAAGATGAATTTTGTAACTTGGCAATCAATCCTAATTAAGAACTTTTGATTATAAAGATCGCTTTGAAATTTAAGAACACATTTGACTATAGCAAGAATTTCTTTAGCTACAGTTGCATAATTTTTCTTGCTGGCACTCCATTTTCCAAAATAGTTTTGAACAATATGAACATGTTTTTCTTATGGGGAATATTGCTTAAGGATTCCACCATATCCAATGTCAGAAGCATCAGTATCAATTATTTTTGCCCAATAAGGATTTGCAAGTGTAAGGCATGGTAGATTTTCAACTTTAGCTTTAATATTTCTTACCGCAGTAGTATGGATCTTAGACCATGCTTTAGGATTTTTCTTCAGTCTATCATACAAGATAGCTGTATCTTTTTTCAAATCCTCCACAAAAGGAGATATATAATTCAGACTTCCCAGAAATCTCTGCAACTGGGTTTTGTTTGTTATTTCATTAGGAAATTTAGAAGCAAATTCAATACTTCTGTTTCTGGGAATAATTTTCCCTTTGTCAATGTTGTGACCTTGAAATCTGACATTGGTCTGGAATAAAAACATCTTTAGCCTCAAAATTACTAAGCCATTTTGTATAATGATCTTTCTGAAAAGATCTAGATGTTTGAATTGTGTTTCTACATTTTTTTAGAACACCAGAATGTCATTAATGTAGACAATGATAAAATTACTGTGTGGCATAAAATTATCATTCATGGTATTCTGAAACTCTGAAGGAGCATTCTTCAGTCCAAAAGGCATGAGATTTCATTCAAATTGTCCTATTGGAACATTGAAAACAGTTTTATATTTGTCAGTTTCTAATATCTGGATTTGCCAATATCCTGATTTCAAATCAAATTTTGAAAATATTAGAGCATCATATAAATGATCTAACAAATCCTTCTTATTGGGACTTGTATATCTAATCCATTTGAGGATTTTATTCAAAGGTTTGTAATTGATAACTAACATTGGAACTCTCCATTCTTGTTCTGCATGCTTATTCACATAAAAAACAGTACATGACCATGGAGACTTAGATGGTCGAATCAGGACCTTATGCAAAAGAGATTTAATTTCTTTTTTACATAATTCTAAATAGTCAGAATTCATTTGGCAAGGTCTGGCCTTAGTCAGTATATTACCTTCTTGGAAATCATTTTCATATGGAAGACTAACAACATGTTGTTTCCTTTGCCAAATCGCATTTGGATGATCCCCACAAATTTGCATTGACAACTGATTTTTTAGAAACTTAATTTTTTCAAGTAATTTTGGTTTTTGAAGAGTTTCATTGATAGTCAAACTACAAAATTTATTTTTTAAAAATTCCATTTGCCTATTTTTTGAAAGAATCTTTTCTTTAATCAAATTTAAATATCTGGTATAGGGTGGATCACACCATTCAAACTGAATATGTTTATTATTAAATGCTCCAATGATACCCTTTTCACCCCAACGGACTAATGGATACAAATATAGAAACCAAGGTTTCCTTAAGATAAGCTCATCAGTAATATCTTTAACTAAAACAAAAGTTTCAGGCATACAAACTATGTTTTTGCAAATGTAAGCTTTAGGGATTCTATATTTCACTCCCATTTTATGACCACTTGCATTCCTCATAGTATTAGTAGTCTTTTTGATATATCTTGAAGGCATCATACCTTCTTGAATATAGTTACAGCCTGCCCCACTGTCAGTGAGAGCTATAAATTCCTTCTTATAGTTGTAATTAATAAGAAGGGTGACCTTAGCATAGAAGTGTTGGTGAGCAGCTTCTTCTAAGGTTTTAAGGAAATCTTCATCAGGGAGAGTTTGGCTATCCCCAGTGAGTAATAATTTTGGGTTTTCTAAAGCCTAAACCCTTTGATATAATGCCAAATTATGAATCTTAAGGAAAGATATTTCCTTCTTGAGATTATCTATCTCGTTCTTCAGGTCCTGGGTTGTTGTTGGAATAGCTTCAACCTTCTGTCTTTTACTTGAAAGTTTATTAACTTCAGTCATGGTATGAGGACCTTTTTGGAAGGGAATAATATGCATTTCCTCCTGAATAGGGGAAGAACTGGTGGATAAGCCTATCATCCTACTTACCCAGGTCTTTTAGCATTTCTAGTAGAGCTACTAATTTGTCATCTTTCAAGACATTAATTTTTATATCTTAAAATTGGGATATGATGTTGTATAAAGCATTCTCCTCCTCTTTGTTTGTACAAGGTTGTCCTTCTTGGCAAGGTGTGCATTCATCATCTGAAGGTATATAGTCTTCATGATGGAGAACTCATAGGTCCTCATCGGTTAAACCATTTTCCTAATTATCACTATGGTCTGGACTGGAGTTATCCTGAGAGAAATTGAGCAAAATCTTACACAGAGAGTCTTTAATATTATCATCAATAGTGAGACTCTTGATCTTGCTTTTTTATTTTGCAATCTTTTGTAAAGTGACCAAATCTACCACATTGGTAACAAGTGTTGGTCTTCTTGGCTTTTCTATAAGCCTTTTTGGATTTGTAATCCTCTCTTCTTTTTCCCTTCTTATCAATCCTCTTAGACTTTTTCTCTTCAGGGTACTTTTTCTTACTCTTATAAGATTCTCTAGAGGTTTTAGGAATATCTATAGCAAATTGCTCACAAAATTCTCCCAACGGTTGTCTCTCAGTAAGATGATACTTCTTAATCTGTTGGTTTAACTTAATCTCACTACATAAAGCTAAACCTTCTTGAGTGACAACCTTTATAAGGTTACCATAGGTGTAAGCCTCATAGTTAGTACTCACATTAGGACCTCTAAGGGTTTTCCTAATTCTTTCAGCAAATAACATGGGAAGACCATCTATAAACTTGGACTTCCAATGAGAACTATTACTCTCAGGTAATTCCATCACTATTGAAATGAATATATCTTTATACCATCTCCAAGATGTCAAAGTCTTACATCTAAGATTTTGGAGCAGAGTCCTAATACTTTTACTATTATCGGACCATCTTCTAGAGAAGTGCTCAATAATATTAATAATTAGAGTATAAACAACGTTCATGACCTCTTGGCCATCTTCTCTCCTTACTAAAGACTGAACGATTTTGTTTTTTTGGTCTTGGGTAAGATAATTATGCCAACAACCTTTACGCTGAGCAGTAAAACCTGTCGTAATTATTTCAGCAATGCCCCTATCATTAGTTTTCAGAAGGGCATTACAGATGGTATTGTACATTAACATTCTATGTACCATTGTAGATATCTGTCTATCAGATAAGCCATCTGTATTCCACTCATAGATTTCATCACCTCTAAAACTATTGGGGACATATAATCCTTGTTCTTCAAATAGAACATCCTGAGGAGTTGGTCTAGGATAATAAAACATCTTTTGGGTAGGCTTTCTAGAAAATTTATCTGAGATCTTATTTATCTCAATAGGAGTAGCATACCCACCATTGTCTTCTACAAAATTTTCATCATGGATAAGATTTATTTTTAGTCCACAAAAGTTTTCTTCTAGCAACTTTTTGATATTATCTAAGTCACTAGATAACTTGAAATCTCAGATTTCAGGGAGAGGTTGGATGGTAGGAGTAGCTAGGACCTCACGGTCCTTAAGTTTAAGGTCTAGTTGCTTAGTATTACTAAGCTTTATCCTTTTTAAATAAGATAGGACCTTATCAACTTTCTCATGTAGAGAAATTATTTGCTCTCCCAAGATGCTCATATAATAATTAGCATAGTTATGCTGTTTTAGGATTGTATTGACATTTTGAGCAGTTATTAGGGCAGTATCATTATCCATTAGCTTAGCAAAAGCTGTAAAATGAACTACCTTATTGTTTCTTTAGATTTGAAAGGACTGCTGGGGAGGGAATACTGAAGTAGTAGTTTCTCCAGTAGGTAATTTAAACTCCCTAGCTAACGTGGAAATGTAATTATCTACATATCTAGCCATAAACCAGGGTACAAAATTAATTATTTTATTATGCACAGAAAGATCTGCATAAAAGTCTTCCTGGAAAGCCATTTTTTCTTCTTTGCTAAAGTTATGAAAAAACCATGTTTGTAACAATTCCCATCTAGGTTTATAGAATTCTTCAGAAATTCTTTTTCTTGCCAGAGATCCTGGACTAAAATAAATTTGGTTGTGATTCATTTTAAACCAGTTGAAAATTCTATTTCGAACTCAGTTGGATCCATATCAGTGATTGCAGTAGCAATATTATCATTATCAATCCTGATGCTATTCATTCTAGTGCTTTCTCTAATCTAAGATGTAGAAGCTCTAGAGGGAAATCTAACAATATAATCAACATGAGAAATGTATGAAGATGTTGATCTGGTTAATCTCGATGATATTGTAACACGCAAATCATCAGCTCTGTTTAATAGAGGTAATAAATCAGAAAATCTGATTCGAACAGTACCATCATCGGATTGTTCTACCTCTGAAATCTCTTCATTGAGATCAGTTTGAGGAGGAGCTGCATCCTCAAGGATCCATTCTTTTAGGAAATTAATTTCATCCCATTTTATAGGTTGCCTAGTAACAACTTTGGACCTACAAAAATTTATTCCATTAAAATAGTTTCATTTTTGAAATCCATCATTCTACACATTGGATTTAAAGTATGGAGAGGTTTATAATATATCCTACAACAAATACATATAACCTCAGTACCAGGCATGTAATCATGTCCATGCAATTTAATACTCAAAATTAATGCATCCAAAGAATTCTCATCAGTGAGAGATATCTGTAGATTAAGATATGCATTAAAATACACCGGGACATAAGCCAAATAGGCCATAAGGTGACTTTCAAATATAACCTTAATGTATTTTCTTCAAAATTATTTATAAAAAAAGTGCTTTTAGGAAAAACTACCTATTTTTAAGCTTACAGACAACGGCTTGGTAGGGGGGGGGGAGGGTTTGGATAAGAAGTGAATTAAAAGCTAAAAGTTAAAATCCAAAAATAGGTACTTTTGACTTTTGGCTTTTGTCTTTATTTTTGGGGTACCTTTTAAGCCTAAAATGAAGTGCTTAAAAACGCCTTTTGTCTTTCTTCAACACCTTCAAAGATTAAAAAAAATATTTAAAAGCCAAAAACACTTAAAGATAAGCCACTCCAAACACCCTTTTATTTTATCTCAAAAAACACTTATTTTCTTTCAAAAGCTTGACCAAAAAGAAAAAAACCACTTTTTTTTTTAACTTATGAAAAACTATTTGTTTTATTCCCAAAATCACTTATTTTCTTTCAAAATCTTAGCCAAACACCTCATATATATATATATATATATATTTTTTTTTTTAAAAAAATTAAACATTTCTAAAAGAAAAAACATTTTTGAAAATAAGTTTGACCGAACAGACTAACATCATCTAAGTTGGGATGGAGGAAATATTACTTATGCAGGATTATGGAGGGAATACCTCACAACTAACCTCCAAATGCCCTCTAAGTGTTTCCACATATACAAACAAAGTTAAATTTAGGATATTAAAACAAGTGAATTAAATAAAAGCTTAAGACAAGTGAATTAAAATACGTCAAATTTCTTTTCTTTTTTGGTTAAGTAGTGGGAATAAAAATAAAGAAATTAAATATTTAATCTATAAAAGAATAAGAAATTTGAGGAGTAATATTGTTGACATATACAATCTAATGGGTTAAATTTATATAAAATTTGGGTTTAATTTTATGATTATTTGGATTGATTAATTAATTTATATGCAAATTAATTATTTCATTTTATTAAATTCAAGACCATAGTGCATTATACTTTCAAGCCCAAACCCATACCACGTATCAGGTGATTTGGAGTCCTCATCAAATTCAAGACTAAAGAGATGATACAACATGTCCAAATGATATGGAAATCTCATTCAAATTCAAGAACTAGTCATAAGCCGCCAAGTGTCAAAATGACATGATTTGGTCAATCACTAGCAACCTGACCTATTCCCCACAACTATAAATAAGAGGGGGGCGGGGGAGGGGGGGTAACATAACATTCTAAGGATATTTTGTAAAGAATTCAACAAGAATTGTAGCAACATCAACATAGACTACTAAGTTCTTTCAAGAAGCAATCAATGGAGTTCTTCCCAAAGATTTTTTCAAAGCGACAAAAAATATTTCAACATTTCTGATGATTGAAATACATCTCTAGGAGTCCAAATCACCCAACTATAAACACACTATTAAAGGCCCTTATATCATTTCTAATTTTATGAGAGAGGAATCAAGAGAGTTACGGAATTATACTCACAAGATTTATTAATAAAAATTACTTTTTCTTTTATTTATCTTAGGTTGCAGTTAACTTTCAACGCTTTTAAAATTTATTACAAACAAATTTTGGCATGCACAGTGGGATATTTCTACTTTTCATATCTTCTTATTTCAAATCGAAAACTATAGATTCAGTTATTACAGTGGACTTCAGAAAATTAAATTGTAATGCCCCGTATTATCCCTAGCCTAAATTTAACTCTTAGCACATGAGTTATTTCATATAAATTTTTAAAATATGCAGTATTTTCTATTTAGATCTTACCATTGAGTAGGAAATTCAGTCAGCTTTTCAACGATATAACGTTCGCCTAAATTCGATACTCGGGTGAAAAGTTAGAGCCATTTTTGTAAGACAACGTACCACCTGGAACATCAACACGTCACGGAGGCATGCCAAATGATAATTGTCAAAATCCAGTGCTTCATCGCGATTATGGCACGTGCCAAGCAACATTTTTAGAATTGTCCCTTTCCAATGAAGCTCCGCGATTTCACCGCATCCGCTGAGTCCAAAACTTGAAATCAGTAGGGTAATGCGATTCCACCGCGTTGCGCCAAGCCTTCAGTTCCTAGTTGTCATTTTCCAGTGACATGGAGTGATAGCACCGCATCGCGCCAGCATGCCATATCAGGATTTTTTAATCAGTTCTGAGTTTTAATTCCAAGGGCTTTTAAGTTTTTTTCCCTCACCCCAGTCAGCCCAAAATATAAAATTTAATTCCTAATAACCTAATTAGTCATTATTTTATTCAATTTTTTTCCAAAATCAAGAACATTCTCTCAATTATCAAAACCCTAACCTTTAAGAATTAAGGTCAAATCTCAAAAACTCACCATCAATTCTTACGAATTCGTGAACCCACGTATGTTGAATGTTCATCCATGGATTTCTTTCACCCATGGAGTCCAAGTATCCAATTTTAATTACAAAGTTATAATATTTTCAAGTTATTATGATTTTAAATTATGATCTTAACCATGAATCTTGATTTTGTACCATGCTTTAATGAAATTATCTTTGTTATCAATTTCCACATGTTTTAATATTGTCATTCTTCGAATTAAATCACGATTAAGTGTCATTGATGTTGAAATCATGCTATTACTTATATTTTAATACTATACCCATGATTTACCTAAGTTACGAATACAAGTTTTTGATAAAATGCCTACAAGAATAAGTACTTGATAAAAGTTCTCATGCTATGTCCTCTAGGCTTGATATTATTTTGCTATTATTGCTTTTGAGTCCTGGGGGTTTTGAATACCCGAACACTCTAGCTGTTGCAATAGTCTTATCTCAGTATCTTTAGAATAACTTCTGAATGTATTATGAGTATTACTAGATCAGTCAGTTAAACTCCGAACAGTTTAGAAACTTAGTAGAGGGTAGTATGTGGGTACAAAGTAGTTCAAAATCATCTCTAGTTTTTGAGGTAAAGAAAAAGAAAGATAGATCCCAATCTAGTGAAGCTGAAAGAGTTAGTCAGAGATCAAAAGGTAGAAGTTTTCTCCCAAGGGGGAGATAGTGTGATGCATTGTCAGGTTCGGCTATGTGTGCTAGGTGTACATGACTTGAGGCAAAGAATTCTTGTAGAAGCGCATGGTGCACATTACTCTATTTATCCAAGGGCCACTAAGATGAACCGCAATTTGTGGGAATCTATTGGTGGAGCGGGATAAAAAGGAATATTGCAAAGTTTGTAGCTAAGTGCTCGACATACCAGTAGGTTAATATTGAGCACCAGAAGACTAGTGGGTCCATACAGGAGTTTAGTATTCCCACATTAAATGTGAAGAAGTGAACATGGACTTTGTGATGGGTTTTCCTCATACTCATCATCAACATGATTCAATTTGGGTTATCATTGATAGGATGAGCAAATCAGCTCATTTTTTGTTAGTTCATACCTCTTATTTGGCCAAGGACTATGCCAAACTCTACCTCTGAGAGTTGGTTAGGTTTCATGGTGTTCCCTTATGTATCATCTCAGATAGAGGTACTCAGTTTACCTCTTACTTCTAGAAGGCATTCCAAATGGGTCTCGGTACCCAAGTTCACCTCAGTACAACCTTCCATCCTCAAGCAGATGGTCAAGCAGAAAGGACCATTCAGACTCTAGAGGATATGTTAAGAGCATACGTGGTTGATTTTAAAGGTAGTTGGGATGACCACTTGCCTTTGATTGAATTCGCGTACAATAACAACTATTTTTCTAGTATCTAGATGTCTACTTTTGAGGCTATTTATGGTAGGAGATGTAGGTCTTTGATTGGTTGGTTTGAAGTAAGTGAGACTGCAATTGTAGGGACTGACTTAGTGTTTGATGCTTTAGAGAAAGTCCAATTGATTAGAGTAAGGCTTAGGGCAGCCCAAAGCCGGCAGAATCATATGCAGCTGTGAGGAGAAAGATCTCGAGTTTGAGGTCGATGATTTTGTACTTGAAAATATTTACCATGAAGGGAGTGATGAGGTTCGGCAAGAAAGGGAAACTCAGTTCCCGATATGTCGGTCCTTATAGAATTCTCAATCATTTCGGAAAGATAGCTTACGAGCTTGAGTTGACTTCAGATCTAGCTTTAGTACACCCGGTGTTCTATGTCTCATTGTTGAAGAAGTGTATTGGTGACCCAGCTGTAGTTATTCCCTTAGAAAGTGTAGATATTCAAAATAGTCTATCCTATAAGGAAGTTCCAGTCGAAATTCTTGATCATCAAGTTTGTAGGCTGAGGAACAAAGAAGTTCCACTAGTCAAGTCTTTTGGCACAATCAGTCCGTTGAGAAAGCTACTTGGGAAGCAGAAGCAGATATGTGGACCAAGTATCTCCATCTCTTCGCCATAAACTCATATTCAGCTTGAGGTATTAGCCTTCCTTAGATCTACTCAGTGATATGTTCAATTACAGTTACAAACTTCAGTTATCATTGCATATCATTCCCATGTCAGTCATGCTTTCATGAATCAACTTAACCATGTATTCATGCATTAGATATGCATGTTTAGTATGCAAACTCAGTCTATCAATATTTCTTAGCTTAATTAGTCTTATTCAAGGACTAATTTTCCCAAGGGGGAGATATTGTAATACCCCATATTTTCCTAGCCTAAATTTAACTCTTAGCACATGATTTATTCCATATAAATTTTTTAAATACTTAGTATTTTTCAGTTTAGATCTTACCATTGTATAGGAAATTCAGTCAGCTTTCCAACGATATAAGGTTTGCCCAAATCTGATACTCGGGTGAAGAGCTAGATCTATTTTTGTAAGATAGTG
Organism: Capsicum baccatum var. pendulum; assembly: GCA_030864225.1. NCBI lineage: Eukaryota > Viridiplantae > Streptophyta > Magnoliopsida > Solanales > Solanaceae > Capsicum > Capsicum baccatum. The sequence goes on from CM061559.1 coordinate 63,351,742, forward strand.
TATCACCTAGAACATCAACGCATAACGGAGGCATGCCAAATGGCAATTGTCAAAATCCAGAGCTTCATCGCGATCCTGGCACATCGCTCCAAGCAACACTTTCAGAATTGTCCTTGGGGGATTCTCTTGTTCCCCAAAAGGAAGTTTAATTAACCATAACCATGACCACCAAACCTAACCATTTAGCCAGTACAAACCATTTAAACCATTTATGCCATTTAGGGTTCCATTACCAAGTTATACTATGCATAGTTTAACGAAAGTCCAACAATTTAACCAAAAACATTCTCATAGGCATTTTATCAAACAAGTTGGGGGCATAGTATTTCCAAAGCCAAAACCATATTCCAATTGACCATTCCCATGCAACCAAATGTTCAAACCACCATAATAATATGAAAACCATAAGTATAAGACGTGGGAAAACCATAGCCGACCATTGTAACCAAAACCCCTAACATGTATTTGAAAACCCAAAACCATACAACATTTATGCTATGAAAACAATTCATAAAACATGCCTTTACTTGGAACTATCAATGAGGGAGGAGTAACATACCTTAGATTACGAAGATGGTGGAGAGAAATCACTCGTACATGCCTCAATTGATAGTCTAGGTAAAACCCTAGCCTTCCTTTACCCAAGAGCCTTAGAGAAAATTAGAGAGAGTTTCTAAGTGTTTAAGATTAGAATATTAGGGTAAATGTTGTCCAATAGGATATAAGTCGTCGGGACTTAAGTGGTGAAGTGGGAAAATTTCCAGACTACCCCCAACTTAAACTGCTTAAAATTCTCGTCAGATGGTACGACTCCCCCATACCAGTTGTACCCTTCCATATGAGTTGTACCCACCACTCATACCCCAGGCCCCTCTTGGACCCAGCATTGTCCAATATACGACTTACCCAAACCAAGTCGTGCCCAACCATACGATTAGTACCCCTAAACCGTATCCCTACAAGAATAGAATCAAAGAAAGTTTGAACACTGTCTACCATATGAGTCAATGGTACGACTCATACCCTATCTTACGGCTCATTGTAAGCCACTCGTATTCAGATCTAAGTTAAGTTACTAAGTCTCTGATTAAGTAAAGGAAACACCTAAACCATACGACCCATCACCTACCATACAACCCGTACCCACCAAGTCATACCCATTCCAAAAACTAATCCAACCCACCAACCAATACTGGTTAACATACGACCAAGATCATACCAACCGTATCCCATCATACGACTAGTACCCACAAGTCGTATGATGTCCAAAATCCAAAAATCCAGGAAATTTTCTAAGGGGTCCGAACCCAGGGTGTTTCAGTCTCCCCCGCTAGGATCATTCATCCCTGAATGACGGACAAGGTAGGTCAAACACAAGCAGATTCATTTGCATTATCAAACATTTATCCAGCCTTTAACCAAGTTAGAAAACAAAGATGCGATCAAGGACATATACCTTCCACACAGTTATTCGAAGCAGAAAAAAATGAGGATATTTGGACTTCATGCCTGCTTCTGCTTCCCATGTAGGGTTCCACCTTGAGGTTCTGCCATAGAACCTTAATCGAGGCCATATTCTTGATCCATAACCAAAGAACCTACCAATCTAATATCTCAATCGGGACCACTTCATAAGACAAAGAATTCAAGATACCTAATTCTTTCAAAGGAACCATCGAAGAAGGATCACCAAGACACTTTCTCAACATAGAGACATGAAATATCGGATGAATGGAGCTCAAACTAGAAGGCAACTCCAATTCATATGCCACGTTACCAACCCTCCGCTAAACCATATACGGACCAATATATCGGGGATTGAGCTTCCTCTTTTTACCAAACCGCATCATTCCCTTTATGGGAAATACCTTAGGAACACCTTATCCCCAACCTCAAACTCCTAGTCTCTATGCCTTACATCCGTATAGGACTTTTAGTGACTTTGGCAGCCTTAAGACTATCCTGAATCACCTTTACCTTCTCCATAGCCTGATAAACTAAGTCTTGGCCAAACGTATCTACCTCACCAAGTTTGAACCAACCAATAGGAGATCTACACTTCCTTCCATACAACGCCTTAAAAGAGGTCATCCCAATCCTAGAATGATAGTAATTATTGTAAGAAAACTCTATCAAAGGTAGATTCTCAGCCCAGTTGCCACCATAATAAATCACACACACATGAATCATGTCCTCCAATGTCTTAATATTCCTTTTTGCTTGCCCATCTATCTGCAAATGAAAAGCAGTACTCAGACTAACCTTAGTCCCCAACCCTTTTAGAAAAGACCGCCAGAAATGAGATAAAAACTGTGTACCATGATCATAGATAATTGAAATAGGTACAACATCCAGATTCACAATCTTATGAAGATACAACCGCGCATAGTCCTCAGCCAAAAAGTAAGTCTGCATAGACAAGAAGTGAGTGGACTTTGTCATCATATCCACGATGACCCAAACCAAATCAAATTGGTTCCGAGACCGAGGAAAACCAATAATAAAATCCATATTGATTATTTCTTTTTTCTATTCAGGCAAATCAATCTCTTAATACAATACCCCAGGCCTTATGTGATCAACTTTCACTAGTTGACATACTAAACACTTGGCTACAAAATTAGCCATATCCCTTTTCATATCATTCAACCAATACATATCCTTAAGATCATGATGCATTTTTATCGAACTAGGATGAACAACATAGCGTGATTCATGCGCCTCATCCAAAATCCTTTGTCGCAAACCATCGACGTTAGGAACACATAACCTCCCTTGGTACCGCAAAGTACTATGACCACTGATCTTAAATACAAACACCTTTCGCCCACCAACATCACTTTTGATTTTTATCAAGATGGGATCTAGCATTTGTTTTTACTTGATCTCTGCACCAAGAGACGACCAAACCACTTCCTCTACCATTATACCACCATCATTGGAGTTCAAGAGATGAACTCTAAGATTAGCTAAGCAGTGAATATCCTTCACTAATTCTTGCTTCTCCTTATCCATATGAGTTAAAATCCTCATGGACAACCTTCTAAGAGCATCAATAACCATATTAGCTTTACCTGGGTGATAGTAAAAACTCATATCATAGTGTTTGAAAAGTTCCAACTATCTCCTCTGCTTGAGATTTAGCTCCTTTCGAGTGAAAAAATATTGTAGACTCTTATGATAAAAAAATATCCACGTGCACTCCATATAAATAATGTCACCAGATTTTCAAAGCAAAAACCACTACTAAAAGCCCCAATTCAATAGTAGGATAATTTCTCTCATGCACCTTCAATTGCCTATAAGCATAGGCAATTACCTTCCCATGTTGCATCAAAACACAATTAAGTCCCCACCAGGGATATATCACAATAAACCACAAACCCCTCATTGTCTTCAGGCAAAGGCAAAATCATAGCCGAAGCTAGCTTATACTTCAACTTCTTGAAACTCCCCTCATAAGTATCCGACCAAGAAAACTTTAACTTTTTCTGAGTCAACTTAGTCAATGGGGCAGCTATCATCGAGAAACCTTTTACGAACCAACTATAATACCCAGCCAAACCTAAAAAGCTCCGAATGTCAGTTGGAGTCGTAAGTCTAGGCCACCTTTTAACCACTGCCACCTTTTGTAGATCCATCATGATCCCCTCACTAGAAATAATATGGCCAAGAAAAGTTACAACATTCAATTAAAACTCACACTTGGAGAATTTAGCATACAACTGCTGCTCTTTCAAGGTCTACAACACCATACTAAGGTGATTGGCATGATCCACCTCACTCCGTGAATATACCAGAATATCATCAATGAACACAATGACAAAAAATATAAAAACTGCCTGAAAACTCTATTCATAAAATCCATAAATGCCGTCAGGACATTAGTCAAACCTAATAACATAACCAGGAATTCAAAATACCCATACTAAGTATGAAAAGTTATCTTAGGGATATCTGCCTCCCTAATCTTAAGCTGATGATGCCCATACCAAAGATCGATCTTAGAAAATAATTTGGCACCTTACAATTGATCTAACAAGTAATCTATCCTCGAAAGAGGATACTTATTCTTAACCATCACCGTATTCAACTGTCAATAGTCAATGCACATTCAAAATAAAACATCCTTCTTTCGCATGAATAACACCGGTGCACCCTAAAGGGACACACTAGGATGGATGAAACCCTTATCCAGAGGATCTTTAAGTTGCTCCTTGAGTTCCCTCAACTCAGTTGGAGCCATTCTATAAGGAGGAATATATATTGTACGAGTGTCCAAAACTAAATCAATACCAAATTCAATCTCTCTTTTTGGAGGAACACCAAAAAAATCATCCAAAATGACCTTAAGAAACTCATTTACCACCTGAACCGACTATAAAAAAAGACCTTACGAGTTATAATCTTTAACCCAGACCAAATGATAGAGACGCCCTTTAGAGATTAACCTCTGAGCTCTAGGGTGAGAAATAAACCTTCCCCTAAGAGCTAGGGAACCACCCTCCCACTCAATAACTAATTCACCAGGAAACCTAAAGACAACCTTATGGGTCCAATAATCTAAGGATGTCTAACAAGAGTGTAACCAATCCATCCCTAGAATAACATCAAAATCCACCATATCAAGTTCAAAAAAATCCACCAAAGTCTGCCTACTACCAATAGATACCACACACCCTCATAGACTCTTTTTGCAATTACAAAGTCACCTACTGAGGTAGAAATAAAAAAAGATCCAAAATAACCTTGAGAACAAAACGAAAGCACAAAACCACAAATAGGATTACATAAGAGAGGGTGTACCTTGAACAAGAAAATAGTATACATTACAAGAAAAAAGTTGTAATGTACCAGTCATGACATCAGGTGGTGCCTAAGATTCCTATCGAGTTGCAAATGCATATAACCTATTCTGACCTGTACTGGTAATAGAAGCAGAAATAGATACAGAAGCAACACCCTTTGGTGTAGGAGCAGAAGATGAAGCAACTGGAGCCTTACTTTCTCCCGAAGCACCCTTACCATCTGGACAATTTCTAAGCATATGACATGGATTTCCATATTTGAAATATCTATCCCTCCTCTCATCATAGAAACCCCTATGCATTCTACCATAAAACTAACAAGAAGGGTATGATGAGGTAACATATGCCCCACTGGTCTAAGATTGGGCACCCTGTGCCTTGAAATTATTGCCACCTTGCTGACGCTTATCACCCGACTGCTTTGGGCAAGGTGCACTAGTTGTAGAAAAGGAACTAGAACTCTTCCACTTTTCTTTGGCCACTTACCGCCATCCCGACCAACTTGTCGTTGCCCACCACCTTGTTCAGAAGATCTTAACTTCTTACCCTACCTTTTTCGAAACTCAACCTGCTTCTTCTTTTCCTGCTTCACCTACTGTATATGAACTACCAACCTTGAAATATCCATATCCTTGATCAGCAATGCAGTTTTACTTTCGAGGATCAAATCTTGAGATAGTCCAGAAGTAAACTTTCTCATCCTTTGACTTATATCAGACACTAATTCTGGAGCATACCTAGAAAACTAATGAAATTTCAAGGAATATTCCTTGACCGACATTTTCCCTTATCTTAGAATAACAACTTCCCTCCCCTTTGCTTTCCTCAACTCCCAAGGAAAGAAGAGATCCAGAAAACTATTAGAGAAAGTCTCCTATAAAGTCGACTGCTTAACATCACCTCTCACCCTATCCCACTCATCTTCTTATTGGAATGCCACATCTTTAAGCTGATAAGTAGCAAAATTCACCCTTTCCATATTCGTGGCCTAGATCCCCTTGAAGATTTTTTCTATTTTATCCAAGAAACCCTGAGAATCCCCCTCTATCTTCACGTTAGTCTAAGTAGGAGGATTCATCTTCATGAACTGAGCAATAACATGAATCTATTAATGAAATTCCACATTCATTACCTTACCTTGAGGAGGACTAGTAGCTACTGGTAAAACTCTAGAAATATCAAGGACAGGACCCCTAAAGCAAGTATGGATCCCCTGAGTAGATCATGTCCTATCAACATCATCCCCAGTTGGGACAGAAGAGTTACCTTGTGTCTCATATCATCAAGGCATGATGTGAAAGGCGAACAAACTAGAAAGTAAAACTTTTCTAAATTCCTTGTAGCCTCTTTCTTGTGAGTATGGTGTGCTACATAGCCTTAACAGAGACTCTAATCGACATGGATTTGTGTACTACCAATTGACCATGAAGCTAAAGCTCTGATATCGACTTGACATGACCCAAACTAGGGCTTTGTCTTAATGGGAATTCCAATTTTGTCCAAGATCGGGGACCACACTCATTACCCAACCCAACCTCAAAATACGCATACCTTGAGTCGGATGAATCCTAACCACAAAACAAGATAAAGTTTATTACCATTCAAGACACTGGGATAGGTCTATAATCGTGACTAATCCAAATAAGTCCAACCATCCAATATCAACCAACAACCATAACCAAACCAATATAAAAACCAAGTTTTTGTTCATAACATAACATGAAAGGATGGAACAACCATAAATTCAGTCCAACGGTATCAACCCCAATACCAATGCCAATACTAAGGCTGACACCACTACCGACACTGCCTATTTCAACCTATAGTAGTCACACAAAGCCTCAAACCAAAAGAAAACAATATCTAATTGGGTCATGCCCCCAACTATAGCTTAAACCACTATTTATAAAATAACCAAAGTATGTAAAGACATTCATGCTAGGAAATGAAGCCTTTCAGAATATAGAAGCTCACCACTTTAATCTAATAGCTGATCCCAAATTTGTTCACTAAGCAGGAGGAGTAGAATAATCGATTCTTGCATCGCGTGGGGATACAACCGCCCAAGACGGGTTAGTGGGTGAATGCTCGCATGAATTCAGGATAAGGATAAAATAATACCATCTAGTAAAACTAAGTAAACCAACCATACGCACAAAACATACATACATACATACACACACAACTATTCTGGGAAAGAGAGGCGGGTTTAGCCTACCTTTATAACCATTAACTTGGGTATGTATAGCTTAACCATCCTAGAACTACCCACAGGCTATATGGATCCAGTGGAACCCCCTGAACGGGCCCTGATGCGTGTAGCTGCATAAATCGAAGATACCATAAGAGTAGGGGATTCCCGAGTACCCTTCACTCTCCATGATACATATGTATGATGTATTTAGAGGATTCCTATGTACCTCATAGTATCATATATGGTCGCTATGACCAACCCTCATATTGGAAAACATGATTTTCCAGTGTCTGTCTATTGAACTCAAACCTTTACAATTAGCTATGACACCCTACTATTATTGCACAATTAAAATTGTTACCATCCAATCAGACCATTTACCATTATTATTAAGCAAGGCAATGAGTATTGGTTTCTTCATACCGGCTATAGCTTACAAGCAATGTCCTTAGTCAACCTTTTTATGTAAAGGGATTCCCATGTACCCATAGATTATATTATCAAGTCAACTTAGGGGAATCCCTTGTACCCCACAAGTGTTCCATTATTTAATTTTGTTGGGGGAATCCCATGTACCCTACAAATTGTTCATTAATATGTTAACTTAGGGGATTTTCTTGTACCCCACATGAAAGTTTAATTAACCATAACCATGACCACATAATCTAACCATTTATCCATTCCAAACTATTTAAACCATTTATACCATTTAGGGTTCCATTACCAAGTTATCCCATGCATATTTTAATGAAATCTAATAATTTAGCCAAAAACATTCTCATAGGCATTTTATCATACAAACTGGGGGCATAGTGTTTCCAAATCCAAAACCATGTACCAATTAACCATTACCATGCAACCAAATATTCAAACCACCATAATAATATGAAAACTATAAGTAAAATACATGGGAAAATCATAACCAACCGTTATAACCAAAACCCCCAACATGTATTTAAAAACCCAAAACCATACAATATTTATGCCATGAAAACAATTCATAAAACATGACTTTTGTTGAAACTAACAATGAGGGAGGAGTAATATGCCTTAGATTATGAAGATGATGGAGAGAAATCACTCGTACATTCTCCAATTTATCCTCTAGATAAAACCCTAGCCTTCTTTTACCTAAGAGCCTTAGAGAGAATTAGAGAGAGTTTCTAAGTTTTTAAGATTAGAATATTAGGGTGAATTTTATCCCAATAGTGATATAAGCCATGGGAACTTAAGAGGTTATGTTGGAAAATGTCCAGATTACCCCCAACTTAAACTGCTTAAAATTTCATTCAAATAGTATGTAACGCCTCAAAAAATGGGTCCCGAAGCATCACACGGTGCTTGAGGCTACGAGTAGCCCCAAGCTAACCCTTTGAGCCATTTTCATTCAGTTCAACACAAATCAATGGGGTTTCCATAAATAATCCTCAAATATCAACAGAGTAATCATCATCCAAGAATAAAAGAATTTCAAAAATATAACAAAATACGACTTATTAGTCAACTCCCAACATCTATACTAGTCTAACAAGCCTCTAAGAAAATCAATAAAACCAGCGAGCCATTGAGACATGCCCCAACTGACTCATACTCAGTTATCAAATATAAATAATTCTATGAAACCAACATCAGACATCACATCCTCAGAATATGAGGACTCACCACAACAGAGGATGTAGAACAGCGTGCCCAAAGAATCACTATCAAACCTAGAACTGAGCACCTGAACCTAAATTTTAAGAAAATGCAGCCCACATCCGAAGATGTGGGTCAGTACCATGGAAAGGAACTGAGTATATGGGGGTGTATGCAGTTGTATAAATATCATCATCATAAATATTTATAAGAAATATACAGGATGTATGAAAAACTCACATAGCTCAAAGAAAATCACCATAACCATGAGAGGATGAAATAAGTACAATAATACATGTGAGTCATCATATAATTTGTCAATCACTTTCAGTTCATAAAGAATATCAATTGTCATAATGTAAATATCATTTAAATCTTTCAAAAGAATAACTTTCACAATTCCACTTTCAAATCACTTCACCATTCACCATAGACACAAGGAAACATACACACACTGGGAGATCCTATAACCGACATAAACCATTTGAGCTACGTGGAGTCCAACTTACAACCCACGTTGGGGAGAGCCGTCCTATCCTTGCCATCGGAGTAGGACTATCGATATCACATCCACACAAACTAGTGATCACTATATAAATCAGTCTTAGGCTCACTCCTGTGGGGGCACGTAGTTCTAGGGAAGTAAGGTCACTTTATACCTCCCACTGAGTGCTAAAGATTTCTCCCAAACTTAGCTTAGATCATTTCAAAGATAATTCACAAATAAAAATAATTTCAGTAATATATAGATATACATCGGGAGCCATCATGCTTCCCATCTATCAAAATCAACCACGTTGTGAATTTCTTTCACACTCAAGTTCAAAATAACTCCATTAAGACCAAAAGGTCAAATCATTCAAAATATCTCAAATTTTCAACATCAACGTGCTTATAACACACACTTTCTAAAAAAAACACAATTTCCAATAGGGATTCACGACCCAAATATCAAAATCGTGATAAATATCATTTAAGATTCATGCTTTATATCTCCACACATGTAAATTCATCTTTCAAAATCAAAACATCAAGATTTCATAATAATCATCATAAGATATGGGTTCATGCTTCAAATTCATAAAAATCAAATAAAAATCATGCCTTGGTAAAGAAAATTACTTTTGGGCACAAGAACGAAGGGAGTTCTTGTTTAAAAACCTTACATACCTTGAATGATGAACTGTGGATTGATACTCATTTTTGAGATATTAATCGTGCCTGTAAATAATGGTTCTTGGAGTTCTTGAACTAGGAACTTGGAATCTTGAATAAATTTGCAGAATTAATGGTGAACTTTGGAGGTTCTTAAAGTTGGATGTAGGAGCTTAGGGTTTTATTTTTGAGGGAATTTGATGAAATATAATATATAATGCTTCCAATAGGATTTAATATAGGGTTTAGACAGATTTTAGGTGAGGGGAAATGATCAAAACGCCCCTAAAAATAAAAAAATTCTCGAATCTGTCCTTTGGTGGACTGTTTTGATAGTCTGAAGTAGATCAACCATAAAGTTTTACTCCGATATCCAAATTGTATGAAACTAATTTTATTAGAAAGAGGACTCTTATATATTTCCGTTGATATATAGTATATCACCCAGATCATTGTGTACGAGGAGTTATGATCATTTGAAGTTGACCCAAAAATTCACTTTTGATAGGCTAAAGTAAATCGACCACAACTTTTTGATCCGATAGAAAAATTGGATGAAGCTAATTTAATTGGAAAGAGGACTCGCAGGTCTTTCCGTTGATATATAGTAGATCACCCAGATCAATATGTACAAGGAGTTATGATCGTTTAAAGTTGGAGCAAAAATACGCCAGGCCTCAGTACTTTTTCCTGCACGTTTTACTGTTCAGTACTATTCATAGTTCGATCGAAATGTTCATAACTCGTTGCTCGGGTGTCCGTTTGGATGATCCACATATCGTTGGAAATCTTATTCAATACTCTACGCAATGGTGGGTCATAATCTAAGAAATTTCTCACGAAAAATTTATAATTCATTCTAGAAGATAGAACCCAACACATTTACGCACAAAAATTTAATGAAAAATTTCCTGGGGTATTACATAGTATAACTCCCCCATACTAGTCGTACCCTTACATACGAGTGGTACCTACCACTCATACCCTAGGACTCCCTCTTAAACCTAACACTATCTAACATATAACTTACCTAAACCATGTCATACCCAACCATATGATTAGTACCCCTAAATATTATCCCTGGCAGAATAGAATAAAATAAAGTTTGAACACTGTCTACCATACAAGTCAATGGTACAACTCATACCCTATATTATGGCTCATGGTAAGCCACTTATACTCAAATCCAAGTTAAGTTACTAAGTCTTAAATTAAGTAAAGGAAAAAAACAAACCATATGACCCATCACTAACCATACAAACCATACCCACCATGTCGTACCCATTTATGAAACCAATCCAACCCACCAACCAACACTGGTTAGCATATGAATAAGAGCATACCAACCGTACCCTATCATATGACTGGTACCCTTAAGTAGTATGATTTCTAAAATACAAGAAATTTTTTAAGGGGCCAAACCTAGGGTGTTTCAAATTAGCATTGTTTGTTTTATAAGTATATGAAGATGAAACCTCTAATATTTTAAAAGGCTGAGTCAGGGGATGGATTTGAGTTTTTAATTGACTATCTTGAGCCTTTGTATGAATTAGACATTATAGATAGATATGCTGTGGAGTTTGTAACGTTTTTGTTACAGGAAGAGGCCAAGAAATGGTGTTCTTTTTTTGAGTTTTGGGTCGGTTTGCCTCACCTCATTTGGTCTCAGTTTCAAAATAAGGTTTTAAGAAGTACGTTCTTTATACCTAATAGGTTATAAAGAAAGATTAGTTTCTATGACTTGAATAGGGTGATATACTTGTGGCGGCCTATGAGGTCAAATTTCATGCCTTATCCCATTACGCATTGTATTTGATTAATTAGAGTACAAAATAATAAGATATTTGTAAAAGGTTTGAACATAGGTCTTCAGGTGGCTGAACTGCAAGTGACTGTGTCCAAAAAAACTTTTCTGAATATGGTGGAATTTATGAAGGAAATCAAAGGGGTAAAGAAGCAATGAGAAGTGAAAACAGAGAAATAAAGGACTACAAGTCGAGTCATAATAGTGGTACTTATTTGAAGGGCCATGGTTTACATGGTTACACTTATCATCTATGCCTTTATTTATTGAAGGCCTACCAGGGCTCAATTGTCTGTAGCCATTTTTATTCGGTGACCTGCCTGTATAGGACTAGGTTATATTTGGAGGCATTGTCCAAGATACTTATCCATAGGTCAGTTGACTCAATTGCCATATTCTAGTGCTTTAGGTCTCGTAGGCCGTGGTGGGGGAATATATGGTAGAGGTTGTCCATATAGTGGGCGTGGTGTCATACTATTGGACAGGGTGACTACCAAACCAATTGTGGTGGTGTAAAAGTTGGTTGGGGTGGCGCATAAACTGGCAAAGGTGTTGGTCAGGTTTTTGCGAAGGCTTATCTATATAGTGTTCCAGCTCATGTTGATACAAAATCTTCTGATGCTGTGGTCACATGTACCATTTTTGTTTGTGCTCATTTTCCTTCTGTGTTATTTTATTTGGGATCTACTTTCTTTTATGTGTTTGTTAAATTTGCTTTAGGTTGGAATTTGAAATGTGAATTTCTTGATGCATCCATATATTTGTCTACTCTGATTGGTGTTTTTGTATGTGTTTATAAAGTTTACTGGGCATTTCTTGTGATGTTTATAAGGTATAGGAATTTGGCAAATCTAGTGATTTTACATATGGAGGAGTTTGATTTGATTCTGGGAATGAGCTGGTTGTTATCCTACCATCTCATTCTTGATTTTCTGATATGACTGTTATTGTAGCTATGCCTGGGATAGAGAGTTTGGATTAGAAAGGTACTTCTAAGCCTGCCCATTTGAGAATTATTTTTGCTATACATGCCCAAAAGCTAGTTAAAAAGGGGTGTACGACATTTCCAGATCATCTCCAAGATGATAGTTTGGCAGTCCCTCCTATTATTTCAATTTTAGTAGTTTGTGAATTCATAGAGGTATTCCTCAATGATCTTCTTAGTATTCCACCTAACCGTGAATTTGACTTTTGTATAAACTTAGAGATGGGTAGTTGCCCTATATCCATACCTCTCTTTAGGATAACACCAATAGTATTAATAGAATTGAAGTCTCAGTTGTAGAGATTGTTGGGGAAGTGTTTTATTCATCCTAGAACTTCTCCTTGGGGTGTTTCTATGCTTTTTTTTGAAAGAGATGGATGGTAGTATGCGAATGTGCATAGATTATCAATGGATGAATAAGATGATCATTCATAACAAGTATATTTTACCTAGGATTGATAACTTAACTGACTAGTTACAGGGGCCCATGATATTCTCAATGATTGACTTAAGGTTGGGTTACCATCAACTTAAGATTTGGGTAGTGGATAGCCGAAAGAATGCCTTCCAGAACCATTATGGACATTACGAGTTCTAAGTATTTATTTTGGTTTGAACAACGCCCCAGCCAATTTTATGAGCTTGACAAATGGGGTAATCAAGCCTTATTTGGATTTGTTGTTATTATTTTTATAGATGATATTTTCATTTACTATAAATAAGAAGGATCGTGAAGCTCATTTGCATACAGTGTTAGGGTTACTTAATGAGAAACAACTTTACATTAAGTAACCAAAGTGTGAATTTTTGTTGTCTTCAATGTCCTCTTTGGGGGCATATAGTGTCTAAGGATGGGGTTATGTAATACCCACAAAAGGTTGAAGCTGTTATGATTTTTTCCAGACCGACCAATGTGATAAAGGTTTGTTGCTTCGTGGGGTTGGATATTTTTTATCATCTATTTGTGAAAGGTTCATATATATTGCTTTGCATATGTCTATTCTAACTCAGGAGCAGGTACCTTTCATATTGACTACTGAATTTGAGGAGAGCTATCAAAAGCTCAAGACTTTGCTAACTTCAGATCCTTTTTGCCTATTGCTGATAAGGATTTTATTATGTATTGTGATGCTTCACGATCTAGTTTAGGTACTGTGTTGATGTGAGATTATAATGTAATAGTATATTCTTTGAGACATTTGAAGTCATATAACAAGAACTACCCCACCTATGATTTGGAACTAGAAGCAGTGGTGTTTGCTTTAAAGATATGGATGCATTACCTATATGGGGTGAAGTGTGAGATGTTTAGAGACCACCACAGTTTGCAATATGTATTTACTCAATGAGATTTGGATTTGATACAACAAAGGTGGATGGGGTTGATTAAAAATTATGACATTTTAATTTTTCATCATCGAGGTAAGGCTAATGTGTTAGCAGTTGCAATGAATTGAAAGACCACGACCATGGGAAGTTTGGCATGGTCAGAATAAAGTAAAACATTATGGATTTTGTGATTACATTTTAAAACTATCAACATGTTAAGTATGAACATACATAACTTGGTGGAACTATCCAAAGAATGCCAATTCTATAATGGAAGTGGGAAAGAATAGTCATGGATTTTGTTGTTGGTCTTCCTAAGACCCTTAGGAAACTTGACTCCATTTGGATAATTGTTGATTTATTGACCAAGTCTGCACCCTTTATTTCAGAATAGGTTGACTATAATGCAACCAAGTTGGCTAAGATTTATGTGAAAGAGATTGTCAGAATTCACGGGGTGCCTGTTTGCATAGTATCAGATAAAGGTACATATTTTACCTTCAATTTTTGGGAAAATTTCCAAGTAGAGTTAGGCGATAAGTTGGACCTAAGTGCAACCTTCCATTCATAGATTGACATGCAGTCAGAATAGAAAATCCAACTACTTGAGGATATGCTTGAAGATTGTGTGATGGACTTTGGTGGTTAGTGGGACCAATTCTTGCCTTTATGTGAATTTGCATATAAGAAAATCTAGTCGTCAAGCATTGATATGGCTCATATTGAAGTGTTGTATGCAAGAAGGTGTATATTACCAATTTGGATGTTTGATAACTTTGAGATAAAACCTTAAGGACTGATGTGTAAAAGTATTTAATGGTGAAAGGTAGATTTATTCAAGAGAAGTTGGTAGCAACTAGAATAGACAAAAACAGTATGCGATTAATAAGGTAAGAGATGTTCATATTTAGAAGAGTGAGAAAATTTTCTTAATGTATAGGTGTAATGCAGCTCGGGAAGAAAGGTAAGTTGAGTTTAAGGTACACCATACTTGTTGAGTATTAAATAGAGTAGGTGAAATGACCCAAACTAGGGCTTGGTCGTGACGGGTATCTCAAATCCAACAAGGACCGAAGACCACCCCCAACACCCAAACCATTGACCACCTTACACTTCGGATGAATTCTGAACATGCAACAAGATAAGAGAACTTAGAATTAAGGATATTATGATATGTGTATAACCAAACCACCCAACAACCAAACCATCCCAAGTCCAATGTAATCAAACAATTCTTCACCATACGGAATATCAATAAAATGGTGGGACATGCTCCCGAATATAGCCAAAAATAGTATCCAATAGTCTTATAACTCAAAAGAAAAACATAATCCTGAAATAGAGCCTTCCAAAGTACGAAAGCTCACCACTTCAAGTCGACTCTTGACTAATCTACAATCACTAAGCTGAGAAGTAGAGGTATGTCTGAATCTTACATCGCGTGGGGATAACACATTCGAAGACTGTTAGCGGGGTGAATGCTAGCATGCAACTTAGGGATAGAGATAACATAATGCCATGATCAACAATTTCAAGTCATTAAAATTCAATGCACATAATCAAATATATATACGTAGACTTATAACATGTCGGGACAGGAACAAGGATTAACATGCACTTTAAAACTTTAGCTTGGATTGTGTATCTCAACCTTCATATAATAGTACCCACGGGCTATATAGGCCTCAACTCTCACCCCCAGGCCGGGCCCCAATGCGTGTAGCTGCACGAACCGGAGAAAGATGATATATATATGCAGGGGGACTTGAACCCTCCAATCATATACTAAGGTAACTTAAGCACCTAATCATGAAATGTGATATAGGAGAATCAAACCCTCCAATCATAATATAACAATAAGGTGGGCTCGAACCACCTAGTCATAGGCAAAAAAACTAAAACCCTTAAGCCATAACGACCCCTGCACCGGCTAGCGTGGTTCCCACTATCGGTCACTCGAACCAACACTTTCACGACTCATCTACATAACTCTCTTTAAAAGCCTAAGTAAAATATTTATCACATATTCACATTCATTGAACCATATTTCACATTAATGCATACATCATCGGTATCGTCATACCAACTACACTTGCAAGGTATCAAGAACATGCCCAAACAATTACATCACTTGGGAGAATTCACAACCCCCTCAATTTAATTATGCAATAATTTGTGAAAACATGAATCCATAAGATTCAATTCAACATCATAATGCAATAGTTCAAGAGTAGTTCAATTCTCATATTTCTCATATCTTAAAATCAATGTCACATTATGGGTTGGGGTCATAACCACTTCAAAAGTAACAAGTTTGGGAAAATCACAATTCCCTAGTTCATTCACCATACCCATGCACCTACAAGTTTAAAACCATATTTAAAGCATGATTAATCATAAATAAACCATGGAAAAACATTGTTCAACAACACACATTATCCTCAACCCTTGTTATAAACCAACATAAATATCTCATGAACAATACTTTAAAGCACATATTTTACAAAATTAACAATGAAGGAAGAGTAACAAGCCTTAAACACTAAGAAGTTTGGAAAGAAATTGACCCTTTAGCCCTTAGATGACCCATTTGATGAAACCCTAGCGTGACTTGCTTGAGGGAATTTAGAGAGCCTTTTAGGATTTTTTGAGAAGTTACTTGATTTTTTTCTGAGTTCTAATGGCACCCTAATAAAGTTATAAAACATGGGTTTCAATTTGGGTAAGAGGGAAAATGTCCAGGATACCCTTAAAAGCTAAAATGTGCCGCCTTTGACTACGGGTCAACCTTTGACTCATATCAACTCCTTAAGACTCGTCATCATGAGTCATAACCTAGGAAGTACCACCAAGGCACCCTACACTGTTATCCTTACAACTCAATGGCTCCACTTGTAATAGGACCCTATAACTTGTTAGGTCTAGTCGTAGTCAACAAAGAACACAAATTGGGACTTACATTGGACACCCTACGATTACACCTAACAACTTTTGACATATACTTATGGCTATTAGTGAGCCACTTGTACTCAGAGTAGAATGAAGCCACAAACTTACTGATTTAGTTATGACTCACCCAACGACTTACTAGGACACCCTACGACTCAAAGGGTCCAGTCGTAACCAGGGCTAGTAAGCTCAAAGCTTAAGAAATTTTCAAAGGCCAAAATTTAGGGTGTTTCAATTCTCCTCTACTTGGATCATTCTCCCTCGAATTATGGGCCAAGGTAGATACAAGCATGATTTTAACACAACTAACAACAATATTCCATTTAACAAAGTCAGAAAACAAAGATGTTAAGAATAACACATACCTTAAGCACAATTATCTAGGGCGGAAAACAAGAATGGATATTTGGACTTTATGTCCTCTTTGACTTCCCAAGTAGCCTCTTAAACCATGTGGTTCCTCCATAGAACCTTTACCGAAGCTACATCCTTTGTTCTCAATCGATGAACTTGCCAATCCAAAATTTTAATTGAAACTTCCACATAAAATAAGGAATCTGAAATACCCACCTCCTCCAAAAGAACAACAGTCAAAGGATCACCCACACACTTTGTCAATATCAAAACATGAAACACTAGATAAATGGAGCTCAAACTAAGAGGGAGCTCTAATTCATATGCAATATTACCAACTCTCTTTAAAACCAAGTACGGACCGACATAACAGTAACTGAGCTTCCCCTTCTTCCCAAACCGTATTACTCTCTTTATCGGAGACACCTTTAAAAACACTTGATCTCCAACCTCAAACTCTAACTCTCTACACCTCATATCCGTGTAGGACTTTTAGCGACTTTAGGTCATCTTTAGCCTATCTCGAATCACCTTTACCTTCTCTATGGCTTGGTGAACCAAATCAGGGCCAAACATCTACGCCCTCAAACCACCCAACAGGAGATCTACACTTTTACTATGCAACATCTTAAATGGAGCCATCCTAATAATAGAGTGGTAGCTGTTATTGTACACAAACTTTATAAGAGGTAAATGATCAACCCAACTACCACCATAGTCAATCAGGCAAGCCCGAAGTATATCTTCTAATGTCTTAATAGTTCTTTTTGTTTGCCCATTTGACTGTGGGTGGAATGCAGTACTAAGGCTCACCTTAGTTCCCAAACCTCTCTAAAATGAACGCCAAAAGTGTGATGAGAACTGAGTACCATGATCTGACATGATAGAAATAGGCACCCTATGCAACTTCACAATCTCTTGGAGGAATAACTCCGCATAATCGTCTGAATAATTAGTCCTCGCTAGCAAAAAGTGAGCAGGATTAGTCATCTTATCCACAATGACCTAAATTAAATCAAACTAATTCTGAGAGAGGAAGACCAATAATGAAGTCCATATTAATCACTTCCTACTTTCATACAGGTAACTCAATTTCTTGATACAACCCTCCAGGCTGTAAGTTCTCAACCTTCACTTGTTGACACACCATCCATTTATTCACAAAACTTGCCATATGTTGCTTCATATTGTTCTACCAATAAATTTCCTTATGATCATAATATACTTCTTCGAACCAGGATGAATGGCATAACACAACTTATGAGCCTCAGTAAAGATCCTCTCTCTCTCTCAATCTATCTATATAGGGAACACATAATCTGCCTTGGTACCTCAAGATACCATCACCACCAATCTCAAAAGCTATAACATTTTGCTATCTTACATCTCCCATAATCTTCATTAAGACAGGCTCCAGTACCTACTTTTCAGTAACAAGGGATGACTTTGCCACTTCTTACACTAACATACCACTATGCTTAGAGTCTAAGAGATGAAATCCAAGGTTAGCCAAACAGTGAATATCCTTCACCAAATCCCACTTCTCCTCATCTACATGAGACAAGATTCCCATAGACAACCTGCTAAGAGCATCAGTTACCTTGTAAGCGTTGCTTGGGTGGTAGAGGAGACTCATGTTATAGTCTTTTAAAAACTCAAGCCATCTCGTTTACCTAAGATTTAATTCTTTTTAAGTGAACAAGTATTGAAGGATCTTATGATCAAAAAACATATCTACATAAACTCCAGACAAATAGTGACACCGAATCTTTAATGCGAACACTACAACCAACAACTACAAGTCATGAGTCAGATAATTCTTCTCATGAACTTTCAACTTCCTAGAAGCATAGGTCTTCATACTACCATGCTGCATCACACAACTAAGTCCCACACGAGATGCATCACAATAAACCACAAATCTATCATTACCCTCGGGTAGGGTCAATACTGGATGAAGTCAACCTATCTTTCAACTTTTTGAAACTAACCTTACAAGCATCAGGCCATAAGAACTTCACCTTCTTCTGGGTCAACTTAGTCAGCGGGGCAGCTAGAGTTGAGAAACTCTCTACAAATCTCCTATAGTAACCGGCTAAACCCAAGAAGCTCTGACTATCCACTGGAGTTGTAGACCTGGGTCACTTCTTAACCACTACAACTTTCTGTGGATCCACCATGATCCCTTGACTAGAAATGACATGACGCAAAAAAGTAATAGCCTTCAACCAGAACTCGTACTTTGAAAACTTAGCATACAAATATAAATCTTTTAAGGTTTGCAACACATTACGGAGGTGATCGGCATGATCTGCATCACTCTTGAAATACACCAGAATATCATCTATAAACACAATGATGAACAAATCTAGAAACTGATGGAAGCCCCTATTCATCAAGTCCATGAATGCCGTCGGGGAATTAGTCAAACCAAAGGACATGACTAAGAACTCATAATGACCATAACGGGTTTGAAAGGTAGTCTTAGAGATATCCACCTCCTTAATCTTTAGCTGATGATAACCAGACCTAAGATCAATCTTAGAGAAATATCTAGCACCCTAAAGTTGGAATAACAAAACATCAATATGAGAAAGACGATGCTTAGGCTTCACCGTAACCCTATTCAACTGATAGTAATTGATGCACATCCGAAGAGAACCATCCTTCTTATGCATGAACAAAGTAGAAGCACCCCACGGAGACTTACTAGGATGGATAAACCCCTTGTCAAAGAGGTCTTTCAACTATTTCTTAAACTCCTTCAACTCAGCCAGAGCCATTCCATAAGAAGGTATAGAGATATGACGAGTGTCTAGAACAAGGTCAATCCCGAAATCAATCTCCCTATCGGGAGGTACACCAGGAAGATTATAAAAAAAACCTCAAGGAATTCATTAACCACGGGAACAAATTGTAAAGAAGGACCTTCTGAGTTAGAATCTTTAACCCGAACAAAATGATAAGGACATCCCTTGGAAATCAACTTTCGGGATATAAGATATGATATGAATCTTCCCTTAGGCATTAGAGAACCCCCTTCCCACTCAATTACCGGCTCATTAGGGAATTTAAATATAACCTTACGAGTTCAACAATCTAAGGAGGCATAGTACAAGTGAAACCAGTTCATCCCTAATATGACATCAAAATCAACCATGTCTAACTCTATCAGATCTGCCAGAGTTTCCCTTCCGCCAACAGATACTACACAACCCCTAAAAACTTATTAAGCAACCACAGATTCACCCTTTGAGGTAGAAATAGAAAAAAGATCAGGGATATACTTAAGATCAAAATCAAAGTGTACATCTACAAATGGGGTCACATAAGAAATAATAGACCTGGGATCAATCAAGCAATACACATCATAAGAAAAGAGTCATAATATACCAATGACGGTATTCGAAGATTCCTCAAAGTCCTAGGGGTAGGGAGGGCATACAAGATATTTAGGCCAGTGCCGGTACCAGAAGAAAAAGTAGCACCCTTTGGTGTAGTAGCTGATGAAGTGGCAACAAGAATCTTATTTGCCACAGAAGAAACCTTAGAAGGACAATCCCTCTATAAATGACCAATCTGACCATATTTAAAACACCCATTCCTCTTTTCTTCACAAAACCCACAGTGCACCTACCCGCAGAATCTATAAGAAGGATATAATAGAGTTAACTAAGACCCACTAGCTTGAGATTAGGCACCCTATGCCCTAGACCCACTATCATGATGAGAACGACGATCACCCGTCGGCTTCGGATAAAAAACACCTGCCATAGAGTAGGAACTAAAAATCACCCTTTTTTTCTTAGACCACTTTCAACCATCTATACCACTTTGTTTCTAACCTCCACCCTGATTAGAAAATCTAAATTTCTTATTCTGCCTTTCCCCTATCCTTGCCTACTTCTTCTTCTCTTCCTCAACCTATTGCATAAACACAACCAATATGGAGATGTCCATATCCTAATTCAATTAGGAAACCTTACTCTCTAGAATCAAATCACAGGACAACTTAGAAGCAAATTTCCTCATTCTAGCCCTCATGCTAGACGCTATCTTAGGAGCATATCGATACAATCGATGAAATTTTAAGGCATACTTATTGACCGTCATCCTACCTTGCTTTAGATTGACAAACTCTTCCCCTTTTGCCTCCCTCAACTCTCTAGGAAAAAAGTATTCCAAAAAAGCACTAGAGAAATCCTCCCATAATGCGGATTTGACATCAACTCCCATAGACTGTTCCCATTTCTCTTACATCGGTATGCTATATCCTTCAGTTGGTAGACAGTGAATTCGACACCCTTAACATCCAAAATATGCATAACTTAAAAGATCTTCTCTATCTCATCTATAAAACCTGGAGGATCTTCCCTAACCTTAACACTAGTAAAAGTTGGAGGACTCAACCTCATAAATTGGCTAACCGTTGTGGCCTTAAAAGATAGAGTAACAGAAGCTACACTCTTATACTGAGAAGCAACCAACTGAGCCAACATATGAATATAATAAAGAAATTACGTATTTGACACATCATCCTGAGGAGCTCGAGGAGGATTAAAGGGGACCGGTGGAACTCCAAAAGAGAAATCAAGAACTGGACCCCTAGACCAGGTATGTACCTATAAACAGGGCATGTCACATCAACTTTGTTCTAAAGTTGGACAAAGGTGTTTCCATGAGCTTTAGATCATCTGGAAGGCATAATCTGAAAAGAGAACAAACATGAATTAGAGGAGATTTTGAGACATTAGACTCTACAGCCCGAAATAAGTCAGCAACAAAGGGAAACATTCCTAAATGCCTCATAGCCACTCTTTTATAAGTATGGTGTGCTACATACCCATAAAAGAAACTTTAATCAACATGGATTTATGGATAACCAATTGACCATAGACCTAGGCTCTGATACCACCTTGACATAACCCGAACCAGGCCTTGGTCGTGATGGGTATCTCAATTCCAACAAGGATCGGAGACCACCCCTAACACCCAAACCATCGACCACTTTACACCCATGTTGGATGAATTCTAATTATTTTAAAAGATAATAGAACTTATCATTAAAGATATTATGATATTTGTATAACCAAAACAACCAACAACCAAACCATCCTAAGTCCATAGTAGTCCAACAAAGCCTCTACCAAATTAAATATCAATAAAGTGTTGGTACATGCCCTAAACTATAGCCAAAAATAGTATCTAATAGTCTATAACTCAAACGAAAAGCATAATCCTAAAATGGATCCTTTCGAAGCGTAGAAGCTCACCATTTCAAATAGACTCTCGATCAATCCATAATCACTAAAAATGAGAAGTAAAGGTATGTCCAAACTACATCGCATGGGGATACAATGTTCAAAGAAGGTTAGCAGAGTGTACACTAGCATGTAACTCAGGAATAAAGATAACATAATGCCATGATCAACAATTTCAAATCATTCAAATTCAATACACATAATCAAATACATATACGTATACTTATAAAATGCTAGGATAGGGAACTGGGCTTAATATGCACTTTAAAACTTTATCCTAGATTATGTAGCTCAACCGTTATATAATTGTACCCACAGGCTATAAGGTCCCTAGCTCTCACCCCCTAGTCGAGCCGTACTACATCTATTCGCACAAATTGAAGAAAGATTATATATTTAAGCACTCAATCATGAAATATGATATAGGGGACTCAAACTCTTCAATCATAATATTAACAATAAGGTGGACTCGAACCACCTGGTCACAAGCAAGGGGACTAAAACTCTCAAGCTGTAATGACCCCTACACTGGCTAGCACAAGTCCTAGTGTTGGTCACTCTGACCTCCACTTTTATGACTTAACTACACAACCCTCTTTTAAAGCCTAATTAAAAAATTTATCAAACATTTCCATTTATTGAACCATATTTCACATTAAGGCATACATTATCGGTGTCGTCATACCAGCTACACTTGCAAGGTATCAACAACATGCCCAAAAAATTATATCACTTGAGGGAATTCACAACCCCCTCGGTCTAATTATGCAATAATTTGTGAGAATATGAATTCATAAGGTTCAATTTGACATCACAAGGAAATAGTTCAAGAGTAGTTCAATACCCATATTTCTCATAACTAAAAACCAATTTCACATTACAGGGTTAGGGTCATAACCACTTCAAAAATCACAAGTTCGGGAAAATCACAATTCCCTAGTTCATTACTATACCCATGCACTCACAAGTTTAAAATCATATTTAAAGCATGATTAATCATAAATAAACTATGGAAAATATTATTCAGTAACAAACATTAAAAACCCTTAACCCTTATTATAAAACCAACATGAATATCTCAAGAACAATACTTTAAAACACACGCTTTTAAAAAATTAACAATGAGGGAAGAGTAATATGCCTTAAACTCCAAGAAATTTGGAGAGAAATTAACCTTTGATCCCATAGATGACCAGCTTGATGAAAACCTAGATTTTCTTTCTTGAGGGAATTTATAGAGTTTTTTGGGAGTGTTCAGAAGTTATTTGATTTTTTTATTAGTGCTATTGACACCCTAATAAATTTATAAGACATGGGTTTTAATTTGGGTAAGATGGGAAATGTCCAGGATGCCCTTAACTTAAAAGCTGAAAAGTGTCGCCTTTAACTACAGGTCAACCATTGACTCGTATCCACTCCTTATGACTCATCACCACAAGTTGTAACCAAGGTAGTACCACCAAGGCACCCTACATTGTTACACTTATGACTCAATGGTACCACTCATAATGGGACCTAACGACTCATAAGGTCCAGTCGTTGTCAACACAGAACCCAAATTAGGACTTACACTGGACACCCTACAATTTCACCAAATGACTCGTGGCATATACTTATGGATATTAATGAGTTACTCGTACTTAGAGTAGAATCAAGTCACAAACCTACTAATTTAGTTATGACTTATCCCAATGACTCATTAGGACACCCTACGACTCATAGGATCCAGTCATAACCAGGGCAATAAGTTCATAGCTTAAGAAATTTTCAAGGCCCAAAATCCAGGATGTTTTAGTAGGGTCAGTGGCTTATAGATTGGCTATACCTCCTAGTTTGTCAGGAATACATCTAGTATTTCATGTATCACTGCTTATGAAGTATTATAGAGATAAGGTAACATCTATTTAAATTCAAACTTATTTGACATATAGCTCTTTTATGAAGAGGATCTAATCACTATTCAAGATTTTTGAAATTTCCATAGGCTAATTTTTTGAAATTTAGGGCTAGCCTAATTTTGGGTAGATTTTGAGTGTGGAATGGTTTAGAAAAATTTGGTAGTTATTAGTGTGGTGATTGGTTTATTTGAGTCCATAGTGTCTTACTTGACGAGTTTAGAAAGTCATAGAAACTTTTGGTACATAAAACAGGTTAATAGAACTCAAGTTATATCGATTATTGTAAAAGAGTTATTTTTAATATTGAAATTCTAGATGGGTATTATGAAGTTGATAAAGCAACGATAGATACGTTACTTCAACTGCATTGCTATTGTGGTAAAGCGTTGCCACAATGACATGCCTTTTAAGACTGAGTGTATTTCAGTGATGATTCCATCATTCTAGCAACAATAATATAGTATTCTCAGTTTAAAATAAAAAATTGATGCTTTTTGTTCCTATTAGTCCAAAATTCCTTCAAGGGATAAGAGAGGGCGACTTTCACCAAACTTGGGATTTTTTCATATTTGAAGTAAAGTTTCTTTACCATTCAAACCTGAATTTACTCTTCTTGATTGATAGAATCGTAGGAGTCATAGCTACGGTTGAAAATTGAGATTTATCTGTGGGTTCATAAACTAGTGGGAATTGGTAAGGAATGACATGAATTCAGTTATTTTTGATCCTAGGTTATTAGAAAATACTTCCTAATGTATAATTCCTCCTTGTAATAATGAAATATGAGGACTTTAAGAGATTAAATATAGAAAACACTAGAATGATGAACTAGGTTAAGGTCATAAGCTGAAATTGATGGGTTTGGTTTTATAATGTATAAAAGAGGCGACTGTTGTCTTAAAATATTCCTATTTTCTGTTATAAAGAGAAAAATAAATTGAAAGAAAAGTCAAGGCTATAGCAAATAGTTCACTCTACCTCTGAACTACAATGCTTGCTAACTTTCTTCACTAGCCTTCTTCTTCTAGGTGGATCATTCCTTGAAATGTTAGCTCTTTGAGGAGGACGTTTATGGCCTATCTTCTGGAATTTATCACCAAATTTTAGCTTTTACCCATGCACTACAAGTTGCATAAAAATTTTTCCACAAGGTTCTAATACAATAATTTCTTCAGGGATTGACTTAGTGACATTTATCTCTATAAGCATCCTACCATATGAAATCTATGTTTGCTTAGTGGTTCACTCATCAGCAAACAAAGATGAGCCAATTGCAATAGTTATCCTACTCACCAACAGTTGGGAGAAAGTTTGGAAAGAGTCGCCCACAAGGATATTTTATCAATGATTTCAATCACAAAATCAAACTTCCGACTCCATGGTTTCAACATAATTGTTCAATTGTTAATTGAGAAAAGGGCCAATATGTAGGATCTCATTCATATCTCAAATTGTCTAAAACTTGATAATATAATAGCTTTCTTCATAAAGAAATATAGTAGGGGAGCTATACTCAATCAATTTTGATCTGCTCTGGTGTGGTATCCAGGATGCTCTCTAACTATATAGGAAATTATGGCATATTTCCATTTGTCCTTTCAGTTTGTACACAACCCTCATAGAATGAGACTACATTTGACCTATCTACAAGGTTTGAGGGAAAACAAGAGAAGTTCATATAATTTATATCTACTCCATTATTCCAAACATGTTCATCCATTGCTCTTTGTGTTCCTTCTCATTATTTTCATCCTTCTCATGTTTTCTCGCCTGCTCTTAGCGTCCACTCACCTCATCCCATGCTCTAGTTATAATTTTAGGAATTTTCACTATTCTAGTGAAAGTAGATCCATTTGATTTTTCCAATGTTTAGGATCTTAAACCAGGAGATGAAATTAAAATTATCTATGGTATGATTGGAGGAGTCTCACACAAACTCAATCACCTAGACACCCCTAAGTGCTGCTTCATTACATTATTCGTCGTCTCACTCTTGCCCACTAAGTTAGTTGTTTGTGCTGGTTCTACTTCTTCACCCACCATCCAAGCTCCCACTAAGCTACCTATAGTTAGAATTTTATGGCCACGCCCATGACCTCTTTCTCTACTTCTTTCTCTTGCCATAACTACCACTACAATGCACATTTACTATGATAAGTTGAGAGCATCTAGAGAGAGAAATAAAATGACTTAATTCCAACCATTTCATTATACTGTAAGATCAATAAAAGATCATTTTACTTTATTTTATAGATTATATATTATTTTGAGTGGTTTCGCAAAATTTCTTTAAGCTAAGCCAATACATGAGATTATCAGTAAAAATGATAATGATGGTAATCTACACATGTCAATAATAATAACAATAAGGATGAGCACATCGCCAACTTCCTAATCTTGTCACGTACTTTTATTTGGGCACCTCAATTAGCCATTATTCATTTTAAACACATATACTAGTGCCCAAGTATCTCATTTTGGTACATTTTGCTGACATGAACTTGCGTGCGTGTACTAATATTAGGTACGTGAGGAGCTTCATTTTTTTAAAAAATAAATTTTCTATTTTATTAACCTTATTCATCCCATTTTTTTCCTCCACCTACTCCGCCTTCTATCTCTTTACTAAATCCTCCTCCACCACTATTAACATACTATGTTTCCTCCATTAATTTTCACTAACATATAATTTTATTTTCACCAATTAACCCACTACTCACGTTATTAATAGAATATCACCACAACGTTCTCCCTCTATTTTTATCAACATTTTTGAACCTCCAAAAATACAAATTTAAAACTCCACCGTTCCTTCATTAAAAACCAGTTACTCTGACTGCCAAACTTTGCCAGAAATCCTACCACCAAAACCCATCTTACCTTCCACCTTTCCCTTCATCCTCCTCTGTCTCGTCACATTTGAACCAGATCAAAAGCCCTGAAACCTTTGTTTTTCAGCGTCCATCGAACTCCAGCGATTAATTCTACTGTTTACTTCCTAAATTTTTGCACCATAATTAAATTCAATATCACCATCAAATTTACCACATCCACTTTTAATAGGCATCATACATAAATATGACCCTAAACTCGACACCAAATTATAACATTGGTCTTAAACTTTGATAGTGCACAAATAGGACCGGACCTTTAACTATTTAAAACCTGAATAAATATGACCTCCGATTTTGCAACTTCCATGCGTGTAACTCACTTGAGTCTACATGGATATGTAATCCAATCATATAGTGCCACATCATTAAAAGGGATGACATGGAGGGACTTTTGTCATTCAATTAAAACGATGTCGTTTTGCTTCTATAAGTTAAAACAACGTCGTTTTGCTTATTATTATTATTATTATTGTTGTTGTTGTTGTTGTTATTATTATTATTCTACAACTACTACTTCTACATATTACGTACTACTATTGCTTCTATCAATATACTACTACTGCTGCTACGACTAATAATAATAATAATAATTATTATTATTATTAGTATTATATTATTATTATTATTATTATTATTCTACTACTACTACTACTATTTCTACATATTACGTACTACTATTACTTCTATCAATATACTACTACTACGACTAATAATAATAATAATAATAATAATAATTATTATTATTATTATTATTATTATTATTATTAATAATAATAATAATAACAATATTTTAATAAAATTTTCATCTTAATAACGTTTTATTAATAACATTAATTTAATAAACTATTACTACTGCCCTTAATAACGTTTTAATAACATTTTAATAACGTTAGTTTAATAATGTTAATTTAATAATGTTAATTTAATAATATTTTATTAATAACGTTTTAATAACGTGAATTTAATAATATTTTAATAATGTTAATTTAATAACGTTTTATTAAAACTATAATTTTTTTCATTATTAGTATAGTTTCATCTTTGAGCTGAAAATAATGAAAAAATAATAGTGAAAAGTCATTTAAAATATTGGGGGCATGAAAGTGGTGTAAAAAGATTTTAAAATATTTTTTAAAAAAATATTAAGAATGCCATATATAGTTATTTTATTTGTTGTTTGTCACATCATCAGAGAGATTAATTACTAGAATTCAATTCCAAGTTATTCAAGTTATTCGTAGAAACCTAAGCATAGTATGAATAATATGACAAGATATATATCTGATGAAACTAAGATACTAGTTTTATATATCTAAAAGAATTAGAAGACATAAAGAAAATAATATGGAAATAATATTTGATTATGAAGATGAGTTACTAAGTACTAATTGGATAGTAGATGAATTAGAAAATATAGATTTCTATGGTAGAAATAATATAGACAGTTATTATTCAGATGGATATTATACAGATTAAAAATGCTAGAATATATTCAAAGAGTTAGAGAAAAATAAAGTTGGCTATACGAAGAAATTAATTATAGAAACCAGCTTAGAAAAGGAAGAGAACAATTAAAAGAAAAATTAATTTGGATAAATAAAATCATAAAACAACTAGAATTAAAAGACAATTTAGAATATGATTTAGACATAGAATTATTCATAGACAAAAAAGACAAGATAATTAACGAAATAGATAACCTGGAATTTAATATCAGATATAGTACAAATAGAATAAATTATTACAAAGAAATTTTGTAGTATCACAACTATTTTAGGATAAAATGATAGACTATGAGTATTTAAAATATTGGAGACAAGATATGGAAGAAATAAGATTAAAAGAAATATGTATGAAAGAAAATTTAATTGAATATTTTAGAACAAAAGATATAGAATATTTAGAATACCTTCAAAATAATATACAAGAATTACAAAGACTAAGAGAAAAAACTAAAGAATATTACAGTAAAACATTTAATCAAATACCATCTAATCACCCCCAAGATATGAACATTAATAAAATTAAAATAAATACACCAAAAATAAAAATGTTTAAGGAAGTTAAGAAATATCCACGTACAAATAAAAATAGATCCATTAGAGCTATAATAGATCTATTTAAGTAACCCGATTTATCCGTACCCCCCTACAAAGGTATCAAAATGACACAATAGGACACTACTTCGAGTGTTTTTTTTTTTTTTTGGTGAAACACTTCGATTGTTTAAAATGAACAATGCTCAGTTAAGATGTCAAAATGAAACTTTGTGCCAAGTTTAGAGGATTATCGATGTATTTGACCTAATAATAATAATAACTTATAACATCAACAAAAGTAATGACTATAACAACAAGACCAATAAGAACAAACAAAATTTATACCAATAGTACAAAAATCTTAACATTGTATCGTGATTAGATGTACTATATCTTTGAATTGGTTTGCTATTATTCTGAATGTCCCTTAAAACAGTGAAAATTCACTAAATAGATTAATATTTCTATATATTGGTATGTATATAATAGAAGGAATATCATGATGACACATTTTGCTGTGAAATTGATTACTAAATGAATTCGTCGAATAGTCCTTTTCCGGCACTTTGGTATTACATCTTATTGGTGTTATTGTGATTTTAAAGTTAGAAATTATAATATTAAGTGCATAATATTAGTAGGCACAAAGTGGGAAAGTAGTGTCATAATTCTTTGTAACTCATGTAATTATAAAGACACGTTCTCCTCATTGTCTGTCTGCTACTAATTGCTCCACTAATTCGCAAATGATTATTCATCTTCTTGACATTTATTTATGGAAGAAATCCTACACTTATATAAAGTATGTCTTCTTCCTTGCGTTGTATTTTGAGATTAGTATAGTGAAAGAAAAAGTTGAGATAAAGAAAATATTCTAAGTCTCCAATTATAGTTGCTATACAAAAGAGAGTTTTATATGTTGAAGGAAGGGATTTTTTTGGTGGAGTGTTGGACTCTTCAGCTTAATTCAGAGTTGCTTGAGTTGTACATCGTGATGGATTGTTGTATTCTGGAAGGGACAAGTCAAGAGTAATACTATTGGATCGGTGTAGATTATGCCGCAGTGAACTTGAATCTCCTTAAAAAGACAAGATATCCGTGTCCTTGCAGGAAGATACTTTTATTCATTTTGTTCATTTGATTTTTGTCTATAATTATAATTATAATTATGGTGTATTACACAAATAATTTTAAGGAGATTCATGATTTTATTACAGTTTAAAAAAATATGGATATCAAGATGGGAGATCTCAACATCACCCTGTCAACATCACTAAATCTCTTCAAGAGATAAAAAGAAGAGACAGACAAGTAAAGTGTTTTCTTACTTGTTCAACTCAAGCATCGGAATGACAAAAAACTTTTCTACTTGTTGTGAAGGAAAGATAATTTTTTTTACCTAATATTTTTATGAATTAGTGATACCACATTTCATGAACTTAAAGTGGTATTCAAATTCTAGAAATAGTGAGGGTGATGACAGGAGAGTAATGTTCATCATAAAAAATGTGATTAGCATTTTAGAAAAAAATAATTTAAAAAAAGTGTGACAAGTGCATATATAAGTCTTGGAATAAATCATATATCTATTTACATATGAGTTGATGCCTTTGGCTCTAATATGGATGTTATTGTCACATCCCTTTTTTGCCCGAGGAGTGGAAGGTTTTTCCCAATTAAAGTAACAATATTGAATAAGAATTAATTTGTTTACAGAGTCGCCACTTGGAATTGAGTTGTGATATTCCAATTCACCTTTTTGAATCCCTAATCAAAAGAAAATGACTCTCTATTTTGATTTACAAAAACAAAATATCGGATAAGAAATTCTGTTGACCGAGGAGAAGGTGTGAGACACCCCTTGAGTCCTGTGGTTCTAATATGGTCGCTTTTATCAACTTATACTTGACTAAAACTATTTGATAAATTATGTTAAGGCCTAAATTCACTCATTTTTAATATCTAAAATCTGTCTAAAACTCTCGTACTAACTCAGTGAAAAATTTATTTTTAGAAATATATTTGTTGAGGTTCATTATTGCATCCTTGAATTATTTTTTTTAAATATCTCAAAAAAAATGTGTATTTCGCATTCTTAATCTGGACAAAGATTGAAAAATGCTGCTAAAACTTTCCTATCATTAAAAGCTCGCCTATTCAAAAAATGTCACCTAATCTTGACAATAAACTTGAACAAAATTTATTTAAGGCGATTAGTTGATTTAATAAAGTAATTACCACGATTTATTAAAATGATAAATAAGTAAAATAAATAAATAAATAGATAATACTAAGAAAACATATACAAAGACAGAGATATCCATTTTTAACAAAATTTTCTAAATGGGGGCTCCATAACTAGCGACGACAAAGCCAATTTAAGTTATATTGGCAGCAATTCTTTTTGGTGATTCCTCCAGAAGAAGACAGCTTTGGGCGGCTGGACATTTTACAGTGATTTTCCACCTGATTTTGAGTAAACGGGAGGGCAGGTGAAGGATGGAAAGTTTTGCTGCCGATAGCAACAACGGTATGAGGAAAGGGAGGCGGTGGCTTACCGGTGGGAAAGAGAGAGGAAGGAAGGGACGAGCAGCATGGTGGCAGTTCGCCATTTTTCGGCGGCTGGCGTGATGTGGTTTTCGTACTTGGTGGGAGTTTGTCGAATCTAATTCGACGATTGTTTTGAAAGGAATTTCTGGTGGGTTATCGCCAGAACCGACCATGGATCGAATTTGATGATTTTTCAGTGAGTTTTGGGTGGTTTCCGACGAATTTTTTACCAAAAAATTCAGGAAAAAAATACCAGTTTCTTTCTTATCCTGTTCTAAGTTTCAATCTTACTCTCTGGCTTTTCTCTCTTTTCTTGTTGTTTTTGTCCTATTTTCTACTGTGTGGGTGTGTATATGTGTGTACACAGTGCGTGAATAGAAATTAAAAACAAAAACAGTGATGTACTGTATAAATTGGCATGTCCATTTTCTTTTCTTCTCTTTCTTTTTTAATTACAGAAAAAAAATACATTTGCACAAAATGAGAAAAGTAAATTCACAAACACAAGATCTCTATGCGGAATTATATACATAGAAGTGAGGAATTTTTATCTAATACAAAAATGATGAACCTACAGTGTAATAATAATTTTGAAAACTCATTCTTTTATCATATTATCCAAATGAAAACTGTGGAGGTATATAACAACAAGAGAATAAACATCATTTCAACATTTCTGTACATTCTTTTATACAATCAAATTTATAATGTAAATGGTACAGGATTAAAGAAAAACCTGAAGGATTTGAACTAAATAAAAGGCAAGAAGATCGTCTCCGAAAACTTCAACGAAATTTGTATTTTCTTCTGTCTTTTTTTATGGTTTTTTTTCTGATAGTCTGTCAAGGTGGTCTGTAGAATAGGGAGATTTGGGGGAGTAGTTTAGGTAGTTTTAGGATTCAAATTTTGATTTTTTTAAATTACTATCAATTGTAATAATAATATTTAATAAATTAAAATATAAAATATACAAAATAAATAATAATAACAATAATATAAATAAAAAATATTAATTAATTTTTTTATTTAGGAAAATATAATAAAAGTTTAGAAATAGTCTAAAATAAATATAATTAAAAGAATAATAAAACTACTAGCCTATTTATTAAAATTAAAAGAAATATATATATATATATATATATATATATATATATATTTAAATTTTCTTGTATTATTTTAAAAATAAAAATAGAAATAAAATATCCCAAAATATAACTTTATTTATTTATTTTCAACTAAAACTTATTGAAAAATAAAATAAGAACTAAAATAGATACTAGACAAAATATAAGTATTTAATGTAAAAAAAAATAGGTTTAAAAACTCGAGGAGGGTAAAAAATTACGTGTCTACATTTTTTCCTTCTTTGTGTGAAATCTCAAAGAGTTTTCATACAAAGAAGTAGACCAAGAGATGATTTTTGATCCTCCGACTATTCGAAAAATGAGGATAAAAATAAAATAAAATAAAAGATGTAACCGAGTCCTGATTTTAGACCGCCTACATATCCCGGGTTATAAGGAAATCAGGTCACGTGTAGTTCAAAGGTAAAATGGTGAGAGAACGATTTAGAGGTCGAGTGAGGTTCCATCGAGTTTTCGGTTCACGACTTCTTCTTTTACATTCACATGAATAACAAAAATAAAATTGAAGATACAAGTGAAATATTCTATCTATTTATCTATTCTAGAATCTTTATTTGAATCTTCATGACTTCTTAAATGGTAAGATAGTCATTATTCTGAGTTAAACTTGAAACACAAAATGCTCCTCCTCGTTGGCTTTTGGCATTAGAGAGGAACTTGACAATTGATTTATTCTTTAGATTTTCTTCATGCTTGGACTTGAAAATCTTCACCCTATTCGTCAGGCGGGCTCCTGAATTGCAACTGATAATGTTTACCCTATTCTTCAGGATGGTTCCTAACTTGCAACTGATAATGTTCACCCTATTTTTTAGACGGGTTCCTGACTTGTAACTGATAATGTTCACCCTATTCTTCAGGTTGATTCCTGACTTGTTTTTTCTTCACCCTATTCTTCAGGTGGGCTCCTAACTTGCTTTTTCTTCACGTTGTTCTTCAGGCGGGCTCCTGACTTGTTTTTTCTTCACCCTGTTCTTCAGGCGGGCTCCTAGAATTGCTTTTTCTTTGCCTTGTTCTTTAGGCAGACTCCTGGACTTTCTTTTCTTTACCCAGGTCTTCAGGAGGGCTCCTGACTTGCTTTTTCTTCACCCTGTTCTTTAGGCTGGCTCCTGGACTTAGTTTTTTTCACTCTGTTCTTCAGGCGGGCTCCTGAATTTGCTTTGTCTTCACCATGTTCTTCAGGCGAGCTCCTAGACTTACTTTTTATTCACCTTGTTCTTCAAGCAGGCTCCTGGACTTACCTTTTATTCACCCTGTTCTTTAGGCGGGCTCCTAGACTTACCTTTTCTTCAACCTATTCTTCAGGAAGGTTCCTGAAATTGAAATAAAAAATAGAACGAAAATTATACCCACACAAAGATTATGATAAAGAAAGTTTTATTTTCCAGAAAAATAAAATCTCATTTTGTAGGAGGGTCCTAAAGTGAAGTTTCAAATAACAGGAATTAAATTTTCTTTTTGCCCAAGTATTATCATCAAAAGCTTTTGCGGGCATCAAACCCAATCACAACTACTTGCAATGCAGCATAATACAAAGATAAATCAAGATTTTGATCAACAGATGCAACTCTTGAGGATAAAATTGAATGGCTGAGACCAACAAGTCTGTCTCTTAAGAATAAAAGTGAAAGATTCTTACTAAAAATGCATCTTTTAGGATTATCAGTTCAAATTAGGAAGTGCACCTCCTAGCCATGAGACATGAAATACTTAAATTAGAAAATGTATCTCTTAGAGGTTCAAGATGACGAGTTTTACTATGATAGTGATTATCAAACTTGTACAGCAACATTGCCTTTTGTATTTTCAAAAATAAGGAATTACACCCTTTAAAGTCTTCGATTTGATGGTAGCAATTGTACCTATTTCATACAAAGAAAACTTGGCAGTTTAAAATAGGATGGTTGGCTTGTGTCTTTGTCTTTTGAGGTGATTGCTTTTGCAGTTGTCTCATTTAATTTTGCTTCCAACTAATGGCATATACCATTGTCTTGTTGTACCATTGATCCAAACTCAGGTTATTAAGATTGACTCTTGAAACGAACCCGGTATCTCTATTTTGAAATATTTATTAGATAAACCCCTTGAACCTTGGTATGCCACCAAATTTGCCTGTCGACAAAACTTTCAGCGCGCCTTATTTCGGCTCATAATCATGTCTTTTTCATGTGCTGGCCTTTTATCTTGCTTTGTGTAATTGAAGAAGTTGGTAGCACGTTTTGAGATCTTTTCTCACTTGTTTTGCCATGGACTTGATTCAAAGACACGAGAGAGAGAAAAAATGACAAAGATTTTCCATTTGAATAACCGACTCAAGAAAACACAAATAGAAAAATAGACAAGAAAGAAAAGACAATGAGTGTCCCTTTCTAAAAACAGGAAAAAGAAAAAATTATCTGAAAATGACAGTCAACTCTAATGATTGTGACATGCACTTTGGATTAAGCAACCTGATATACCACACTAATCATTACAACTTTTTTCCATTTATTGAGTTTGAAATGGAATCAATCTTGAATATGCTCCCTCTAGATCACAATCCTTCTTTGGCTAGTGGCACCTCAATGGATTTTTGCCAACGAGCCTATATTATTTTTATTTCTTTCTCAGCTCACTATCACCTTATGATGCCTAAAAGGGTTTTTACCAATAAGACTCTCATTTTTATTCTTTTTTTTCATCATTCATTTTTTTTTTTAAAATAATGCCCAACATACGAAACATCATGCACCCATAACATATTTAGCCTTGGTATTCTCAAAGATCAATTTGAAGGTCTTTCCTTGATTGTAACTTGGCTTTTGAAAAAGGGTTAAAAAGAAAAGGGGTCACGAGGCTCAAAACTTTACATGAGATTGGGTGAAACATTCAACTTTTGAAATCGACTCTAAAGGAAATAAATTTTGCCCCAGTTTTATCACATACTAGGTAACTTAAATTTTCCCTTGGTTAGACCGAACCCCAAAGTAAGGCTGCCTACATATCTCACACTCGAAAGAGGAGAATTAGGTCAAACATAGTTCCGGCAACTTATTATTCTGCTTGATTCTGATTTCTTTTTTTTTTTCTTTTATTGACTCTTTTTCTCTTTGAAATATTTTCTAACTCTATTTTTCTTGGAACTTATCACTTTTCTTTTATTTTTGACACTTTTTTTCTTTTTTTTTTTACTTTATTCTTTTACTTAAAGCTTTTTCTTGAACTTTGCTGACTCTATCTTTTTTTGGCACTTCTTCTGACTATATTTCTCTTTCTTGATTTTTTTATTCTTTTTCAGACTCTATTTTGATTGTAAAAGAGGTGTATGAAAAAACATAAAGTTAAATCTCAAAGGAGATAATAAAGGATGACACAATATTTGGATAGAAAAATAAAATACCTTCGTTATATTAATCCTTAAAAATGCAAGTACATAACATGCAATGAGAGAGTGCAACATAATGATCATGCATATCTTTTCAACAATGACCTTGACTGATAAGTGCACATGTGTCACTTCTTTCATGCTTGTAAAACATATAGGCCTACTTGTGTTGTACTTTCTCCACATAGACGACTCATGTCTCTTTGAGAGCTAACTTTGTTTTATTTTTCTGACAATGGAGACTATAATCCTCTGATTGATCCCATTCAAAATGCTTTAATTAGAACTTCTAACTGATGATCAAGTAATTTTTTATTCGCAAAGTGATTTCTGTAATTTCATCTATATTAGGGTTTGACTTATTCTCAAACTGTTTGAAATCTTTGCTTATTTTCTCAAATACTTCCTCTTCATTGTATTCAACTTCTTCAGTCATTATTTCATAATTAGATTGAGTTTTAAGATCTGGTTGAAAATTCTTTGTGCATGTCATATCATTAGAATCAACATAGAAAGAACTGTATAATAGAAAAGAACTATTAGACTCAAAATAAAACAAAGGAAAACTGCATTTCATAAAACAAAGATAGAAGAGCTTTATCCTAAAAACAAACAAGATAATGATCTAAATTACAACCCTAGAATTATTCAAATTGCAGAAAGACAAACAAACAAACTACTAAGACTCCTTCATAATAGGGAAAAGAGTAGCCTCCCAATTGTTTAGCAGGACATCAGGGCCGATAAACTGCATATCTGCATTACTTGAACCTTCCCCAATTTCAACCATATCAGCTTCAATAAACATATTCCGAAAGAGGTCGATCAATTCTGTATCATCATCACTCATTAACTCTATGACAGGTAATGTAAAGGACAATTGTGGTCTTTCTATGAGATTCTCCTCAAGGATATGCTCAACAACCATCGCCTAAAAAACTTGATAAGTTGGAGCTCCATCTCTGTTGTCAGCCTGAATGGATGAAACCAGATAATCTTTATACATGGACAAATCCCCTTCACCATGAACAACTATTTCTTGTCTGTCATATTCAAACTTGACTATCCGATGTAACGTAGATGTGACTAACCCAGTCCTATATACCCATGGCCTTTCCAATAACATATTATATGAAGCATTGATGTTCAACACTTAAAAATCCATGGAATCCACAACATTTGCTGAACATTCCATATCAGTTTTAATCTTAATGATAGGCTTGAAGGAAACTATAGCCTTTTCGCTACTGGGTATCAACTCGAGCATATTTATTTCAGTATAATCCGGTAGTGGATTCTGATTAATGTTTGGAGCGTCTAGACTTTGCACCATAATTTGTTGTGTGTCGAACAGCTCCTGAATTACTCTTTTTAAGTACCAGCATTTCTCTATGTCGTGCCTTGGGGAATCATAATAGTATGCATATCTTCTAGAATAATCTAATTTTTTGGAGGAGGATTTGAGATTCTTCTCACGATTGGGCTCAAAAAATTCATGTCCCTCAGTCTCTAAAACAAGCTGGTATAAGACATTCCGATATGAGTAAAATTATCTTTGCCCATGTTAGTCTTACGTCGAAAAGTAGATTTAGGAGATCCTTGTTGAAATTGCGTGATTAGAGAATGATTCTTAATGGATGGTGCATGCCATTGTGGGTAAAATAGAGCCTGAACATATGGTTGTGCATTATAAATAGGATACTGAGGAGATAGACTAGAATATACTAGATTTTAGGGAGCAACACAGTATCGTGGATGTTTATATGGGTCTTGGACATAAATTTGGAATTGAGATTGTATGTACGGGTGACGTGCACCTCTCAAATTTTGTTGTGGACCTATTACAACCGTAGTTACATCATCGTTCCTTTTCTTCCCACCAAAACTTACTGAACTATTTTGGATTTCCTATGTTGTTGCTTTCAAAGCAGCTTGACTTATGATTTTTCCAGACTTAATTCCATTTTCTACCATTTCTCTAACCTTAATGACTTCAGCAAATGTACTTCTAATAGTAGAAAGAAAATGGTGGAAATAGTCAGGTTCTTTTGCCTGTAGAAAAATATCAATCATCTCAGACTCCTTTATGGATGGTCTTACTCTTGCAGCTTGCTCCCTTCATCTTACAACATATTTTCAGAAACTTTCAGTTATCTTTTACCTCATGCTAGCAAGTGTGGTGTGATCTGGCACTATATCAATATTATATTGAAATTTTTAGATAAAATCCCGAGCCATATCATCCCAAACGTGCCAATGAGAAATATCTTGGTCAATAAACTATTCTGAAGCTATCCCTGCTAGAGTTTCTCCAAAGTAATCCATCAATAATTTTTCTTTTCCCTCTGTTCCTCTCAATTGATTACAAAACCTTTTCAAATGATCCACGAGATTGCCATGGGCTTCGTACTTGTCAAACTTAGGAGTTTTAAATCCTACCAGAAAATGAACATCAGGAAAAATACACAAATCTTTGTATGAAACACTCTTTTGCCCTCTTAGTCCTTAAATATTCCTTATATTCTGTTTTAAACTTTTTAATTTCCTGGTTATCTCTTCTTGCTCCTCATTCTTAATAGTCTTTTCAATCACGATAGGTGAACCGTGTTGATGAGCGGGGTAATATGAATTCGGGAGTTTGTAAGTCACTTCAGGAAGATTTAATTGATTATGATTTGGTTTACCCATAGTCTTTTGCACTGTTGATTGAGGACCCACGGTGAAAAAATGGGTTATTTATGACAGAAGGATTTGGTGGGCGCATGGTATAAGTACTAACAATGCCAGACACATTAGCATATGGGCTGAATCCAGGTGGATAAAATGGATCACCAATTTGGGTTTGAGCGGGATTTGGATCATTTGCATTAAAAAATTAAGGAATTTAGGAAGGTGGGGCTTGTTCATTAAACCAAGCTTGATACATCTCCGCTATTTGTTATTTCAATAACCTATTATCTTCCATGGATACAAACTCTTATGAAATCAACTAATTTGATCTTCCTCACTGTCAGGCTCTACACCCTCTTTGTAGGTCAATGTTTTCTTTTCTTTGTATCTTGTATTATACGGATGAGAAGCCAGTTTAAACTACAAACCAACCACCAACTACTTTATCTTTCTATACCAAGTAGAAAATAGATGAGCATCACATATTTAACACATTACAATGACACATTATATGTTATGCCTCTATATGTATTTTCAAACCTATCATGGAAGACCTTGTGTTTCATCTCGACTTTTGTAGGCATACTTTTTGAAAAAGTTTTGATCAAACCCTTTGAAGGGTTGCCTACATATCATGTTAGAACATGAATCAGATCTTGCATAGTTCAAAAAATTGGAGACATGAAGAAACACTCTTTTTAAGGATTGACACTTATTTAGACCAACTCTATAAAATTTTTTGCAATGACAGACCTCTATATAATTTCAATCATGAATTTGGATGAAAATACAACTAGGTATTTTATAAAAATAAAAATAAAACAATCTTAGATGAAAACACAATCATTTTATATGTGTTAAACAAACTCAGCTTCAAGACCCCTAAAGGATCAGAGCTGTTAAGATTAATATTTTTTATTTTTATTTTGTAAAAACTTAGCCTCATGAACACTAAAGATTCCGGGCTATTAAGATGTGTGTGTGTGTGTATATATATATATAAATTAAACTTTAGGATAAGAAAAATAATTATGAAAGTACTTATAGTTTTTAAAATATTTTTCAATAAATCTATGAATAATTTTTAAAGAGACAGGGTCGTATTCCGGGAAGGACTTCCTACGTATCCCACTAAAGAGTGAAAATCAGACCCTCATCGTTCATGAAGACCTTAAAAAAACTACATATATTTTTTAAATTCTTTTTAAAATGATTTGTTAAATTTGAGAATAAAATACTCTCTTGCGTTTTACCAAGTTTCCTAAAGCCAGTTAACAATCAAAAGGACTTTCAAATAAATGTGAAAGAGCACGTAGTATACACATATTGGTGATTATAAAGAGGGACACCTATCTTAGACAGAACCGACCTTTGTGCCGAGTCCCGCGAAGTCAAATACACATGATGCAAATAAAGCGGAACCTTATAGGGATAACTAGATTTTGAGTTTCAGTTCTATTAAGTTTAGTCTAATAGGGATAGGTTTCTAAAATGGCTTACCCAAGCGAACACTCCTAAATTATTCGGTAGCAGTACTACTCTGCCTTTGTGTCGATCCGAACCCCTCCTAACATGTGTGACTAATAATCCTTCACCAGGTGCCTTGACACTCTGACTATCTCAAAAAGAAGGTAGGATGTATGCGCTGCATTTATTTTTTCCTATTTTAGAGACTCAGAGGGGGTGCGCAAGAGAAGATAGTTTATAAATACAGTTCAACAATATCAAAGCAATAAATGAGCAACAATTAGCATAGTAGGCCAACAAACACAATATCAAAATAATTAAAGCAAGTAAAAGTCATTAGTAAAAGCTCGAATTCTGGTTATCCCCAGCAGAGTCGCCAGAGATGTCAGGCCCCTTTTTTGCTCGAGGAGTCGAAGGTTTTTTCCAATTGAAGTGACAATATTGAATAGAGATTAATTTGTTTACAGAGTCGCCACTTGAAATTGAGTTGTCGTATTCCAAGTCACTTTTTTGAATCCCTAATCAAAAGAAAATGACTCTCTATTTTGGTCTGCAAAAATAGAAGATCGGGTAAGGAATTTTGTTGACCGAGGGAAACGTTTGAGGCACTCCTCGATTCCTGTGGTTCTAGAACGATCACATTTATCGACTTATACTTGACCAAAACTATTTTATAAATTATGTTAAGGCTTAAATTCACTCATTTTTAATATCTAAAATCTGTCTAAAACTCTCGTACTAACTCAAGAAAAAATAATTTTTAGAAAAATATTTTTCGAGGTGCATTATTGCATCCTTGAATTATTATTTTTTAAATATCTCAAAAGATGCGTACGCCGCATTCTTAATCGAGATAAAAATTTAAAAACACTCCTAAAACTTGCCTATCATTAAAAGCTCGCCTACTCAAAAAATGTCACCTAATCTTGAACAAAATTTATTTAAGGGGATTAGTTGATTTAATAAAATAATTATCACGATTATTAAAATGATAAATAAGTAAAATAAATAAATAAATAGATAGATAATAATAAGAAAAAATATACAAAGTCAGAGATATCCATTTTTAACAAAATTTTCTTTTAAAATGGGGGCTCCATAACTGGAGATGACGGAGCCAATTTAAGCGATATTAGCAGCGATTCTTCCAGAAGAGGAGTCGGCTTTGGGTGGCTGGACATTTTTTGGTGATTTTCCCCTGGATTTTGAGTAAAGCTGGAAAGTTTTGCCGACAATAGCAACGACGGTGTGGGGAAAGAGAGGTAGGGGCTCACTGGTGGAAAAGAGAGGGGAATAAAGAGACAGGCAGCATGGTGGTAGTTTGTTGTTTTTCAGAGGCTGGTGTGATGTGGTTGCCAGATCTAATTCGGCGATAGTTTTGAAGGGTTTTATGGTGAGTTATCATTGAAACCTACCATGGGGTCGAATTTGATGATTTTTCAGTGAGTTTTGGGTGGTTTTCGGTGAATTTCTCGCGAGAAAATTTAGAAAAAATTACCAATTTCTTTCTTATCCTGTTCAAGTTTCAATCTTATTCTCTGCCTTTTCTCTCTTCTCTCATCATTTTCGTCCTATTTTCTATTGTGTAGGTGTGTATACAATGCGTGAATAGAAATTGAAAACAAAAATAGTGATGTAGTGTATGAATTGGCATGTCCATTTTCTTTTCTTCTCTTTCTTTTTTAATTACAACAAAATAAATACGTTTGTCCAAACTGAAAAAAGCAAATTCACAAACACAAGATCTCTATGAGGAATTATATACGTAGCAATGAGGAATTTTTATCAAATACAAAAATGATGAACCTATACTGTAATAATAATTTTGAAAACCCTTTCTTTTATTATATTATCCAAATGAAAACTGTGGAGGTATATAACAACAAGAGAATAACCACCATTTCAACATTTCTGTACATTCTTTTGTACAATCAAATTCATAATGTAAATGGTACAGGATTAAAGAAAAACCTGAAGGATTTGAACTGAATAAAAGGCGAGAAGATCATCTCCGGAAACTTCAACGGAATTAACTTCAATGAAATTTGTATTTTCTTCTTTTTTTTTGATAGTTTTTTTTCCTGATAGTCTGTCTAGGTAGTCTGTAGAATAGTACATCCTTTTTTTTAGTTTGGGGTGGGAAGTCCTTAAATAGGGAAATTTGGGGGGAGTAGTTTGGGTAGTTTTAGGATTCAAATTTTAAATTTTTTTAACTACTATTAATTATTTTTTATTTAAGAAAATATAATAAAATTTTATAGATAGTCTAAAATAAATATAATTAAAAAAATTATAAAATTACTAGCCTATTTATTAAAATTAAAATTAATATATATATATATATATATATATTTTAAATTTTCTTGTACTATTTTAAAAATAAAAATAAAAATAAGATATCCCAAAATATAACTTTATTCATTTATTTATTTATTTGAAACTAAAATCTTATTGAAAAATAAAATAAGAACTAAAATAGATATTGGACAAAATATAAGTATTTAATGTCAAAAAAATATGTTTAAAAATCTGGGGAGGATCAAAAATCACGTGTCTATAGTTATAAAATGGAATGAATAAATTGAGTAGTCATTTTGACATGAAAATTTGGGTGAGATAAATTTCATTCTAGGAATGAAAAATACCTAAATCATGTGATGAATTTTTCCTTGACATATAACTTTATGGTGAAAAATAAAATTTTGAAGTACATTTTATTGATTGTATAAGCCATGAAACTCCTTTTGATTCAAATATGCGAAACTACTAAAAAAGAGTTTGGTAGCCTAATTGAAAAATGAGTTATGTGGCTAATTGCACTTGAATTGATATTGTGTACGCAGAAAAATACTTAGCAAATACAAGAAAATCAGGCATATTTACTTGGTACAAAAATTGAGGCTTGTTTTACATATACTCTACTAATGTATTTTTTTGATACAAATAAAAATATTTGATGCTATTTGTTGAATTGATAAAAGAAAATTATTACTTGCAAACTCTACTATGGAGGTTGAACTAATTATTTTAGCTTCAACTAGTAAAAAGGTGAATTATTCAATGACTTTATTTTGAAAAATTAGTTTCTCTAATTTTGATTAATTATGATGCACCAATATTATTAGGAGAGTATAAACCATCATTATAATGGTAAAACTTAGACCATAAGGATAAAAACACAATATTGTTAGATCACATTGATCAACAGTATATCCATATTAATTGTGTTAATTTTCTGATAGTCTTACAGATTCATAAATTAAGCCCTTAGAAAGAAAATCCTCTGAAACACATCGAAGGGGAATGAATTAAAGCTAAAAGAAATAATGAATCATAAATGAGTAAATACAACCTAGGGACTAGAGATCATATTACTAGGTTTAATGGAAAAAGTAAATCATATGATGACTTGTTGTGAAATGCGCTATTAGTTATCTTTTCTTATGATGTGAGTGCATTTTATTCCTGTAATAATTTGTAAAGGTTGAGTCTAAGAAATCTTAATGAAATTCTATATCTTGTACAGTAGGGTGTCAAAATTATAGGACCATCCTTGACAGATTTCACCAATGTGAGTGTGGAAATAGGCCGCTTCCTATGAGAATTGAGTTTTTCTCAAAATCACTTATGAAAAATTGAGATAGCTCAAGACCGTAATGTGCTGTCTATAAAAGCTTTTGTCAACACCTTGATTATTATGTATAGGTGATAATACGTTTTTTTCCTTAAGCAGTCATATTTCAAATCTGAGACCACTACCCACTCTGGAGTAAAGGTACTATTTTACTAAGTGAAGATTCAATGCAGAGCGTACCTTCATTACACCCAATAGTCTCCCATCTACTAAATTGGTGAAATACTTTCTTACTTTAATATTAAAATGAGCGGAAAAATGTTGGTGTTATTGAGTGTTTTAATATTAGAAATTATACTATTAATAAGTGCACGATATTAGTAGGCATAAAGTGAAGAAAATTGTGTCATAATTCTTTACAACTCATGTAATCACAAAGAAATATTCTCATATCTCCTACTAATTTACCATACAAAAGATAGTTTTATATGTTAAAGGAAGGTGCTTTTTTAGTGGAGTTTTGAACTCTTCAACTAATCTAGAGTTGCTTTAGTTGTACATAGTGATGGGCCATTTTATCCTGGAGGGGACAAGTCAAGAGTGATATTGTTGAATTGATGTAGATTATATCAAAGTGGACTTAAATCTCCTTTAAGAGAGCGACAT
Source organism: Capsicum baccatum var. pendulum (assembly GCA_030864225.1). NCBI lineage: Eukaryota > Viridiplantae > Streptophyta > Magnoliopsida > Solanales > Solanaceae > Capsicum > Capsicum baccatum. Next base: position 63,396,483 of record CM061559.1, read on the forward strand.
ACCTGTTCCTCAGCCTGAAGTTATTTTTATTTATTTTGTTCATTTTATTTTTAACTATAATTTATTGTAATTGTGATTTATTACATCAACACATCTGAATTTGCTACGAGCTAAGACTGATCTAGGATTGAGAGCAGGAGAGGCAGTGTTGGTTTGTAGCTATAAAACTATTTGGGAATCAAATTCATGTTTTCACTCTAAAGAATATTTGTGCACCATGTACCAACTAGTGTAGCTATACCCAATATTTGTGTAAAAATGCCCATCAAAATATATACCTCATATTTAATATTTACAAACATACTAGGGGATCGAGGCCCGTGTTAGCATGGGCCAAACATGGTGCATGTAAAAAAAAAATTAGTTGCAAAGCATTAATATATAAAATAAACTATTTACTTTATGGTATCTACCAAGGAGGCAAGTTTTACAACGGGTTATGTACATTTTATGTACATATATAACAAAATACGATGCATTCGTAACTTTAGAGTTGAGATGCACAACTATATAATTGAAACTTATTGCATAAAATTGAGAAATGTTAGTATTTTATGAGGAATGTATATATGAAAATGAAATAGTTTGTTCTCTAATGTGCATAGATTACTGCCATAGTACAAAATTGAGAAGATGAAAAAACTGATCATGCAAAACGATGTTTAATAAATGAAAATTTTAATGATATTAATTTTGTAAACAAGAATAGCACTTTATAAAAATGTAATGTGATTTACTCTCATCTTAAAAAGTAAAGCAAGAAGAAAAAGGTTTTAGTTTAACCATAGAAATATGTAGTTGTTGACTGTCACACAAAAATAGAGAGCACTGAGGAGTAAAAAATAAAGGCTTATCGTTTATCATTTTCAGTAAGGATATGACCTAATTGTAGTTCAATTAGCGTTGGAAGCAACATGTTAAGTAGAATTGGAGAATGACATGATTTTAAAAAACTATCTAATTGGTGTTAGAACTGGAGTACAACATGAGTCAAATACGTTAACCAATTCTTGATGTCCACAACTTGTAGAATCTAGCTAAGCTTTAATATACAGGAAATAGTGAAGATTGCACAAAACAAACACGGATGTTCGCAATTCTTAGATCATGCTATTATAAAGGAAACAATACTTTGTTTTGAAAGATTCTCAATGTTTGAACAAGAGTAGCTTAAAATAAAAAATAAAAAAGTGTGAACAACATAATATGATGAAAGAAAAGATGGAAGAGAAGTACAAGCTTTGAAGATATTCAGCTTTGGATTTATATTGGCAGCCACAAACAACTTTTGAGTTTATACCAACGATATGTATGGTAAAGCCAAGGCAAAATTGGTAAAGCAAGCATGATAGAGCAAACCAAAAAATGAGATCCAACTTTCCTGACAAAGTCAAGTTGATGCTGAAATGCTATAAATGTTATTCAAATTTAAAAATACACATGATAATTTGTTGATATTCATTTGTGTCGAGAAGACTGAGGCCCAAAAAAAAGTGTGGAGCAAATTATCCAGACACCAATTCAGATAATTGAAGACCTAACTGAGAAGATAATCAATATAGAAGAAGATACAAGTTACTCTCTTTCATATCAAGAATAACTATTACAACTCGTTATTTCACTCTGTTAGACAGGATTCATAAAGGCCCTGAGCAGCCAACAACCAAAGGTAACGGAGAAAACAGCATTGTGGCGATGAAGAAATAAAAAGTCAGTATCACTTAATGGTGGTGGAAAAATTTCATTAAGGATTTTAAAACATGAATGAGTAAATATACGAATAAGCTAAAGGAGTTTTAACATTTACGATGTATTAAAAATTGTAATCATATATACGAAATGTAATTTTCAACCAAAGAAAGTTCACCTAATTTCATACCAGCCCCTAGTATCATTACAAGTTAAAATACAAGTAATAATAAACTGCACCAAGTAATAACATTAAATAGCTAGTAGTTAATATGTTTAAATAAAGACCTTAACAAAAACAATTTCTCTAACGACATATTTCTATCATTTCTATATTGTAAATTATAGACATGTCCTAATTATGGGGATATATTAAAAATTATAGATATGTCCTGGCCGCGACGGACATCCCGAACCACACAGGATCGAGATATCCCTATCACGTCTCAACCCACTAGTGATATTGTCTGCTCTGGGCCCAGGCCCGCTCGGCTTTAAAATGCATCACTAGGGAGTAAGGCTTTCTCACTTATATACCCAGCATCCCTCCTGTGTTTTGCCGACGTGGGACTCCTTCCTAAGTTGGGGTGTTACATAAACTTGGTATCAGAGACTAAAGTTCAATAGAGTCCTAGGAAGTCTTAAAGCCGCATCTAGTAGAGTGTTGTACATGGGTGTGTTGCGCGCCACATTTATGTACATGAGGCTATAAGATATTTTAGGAACAATTTCCCTTCTTTTAGTATTCATGTCGTTCCAGTGAGCAAAAGCTCAAGTTGAACTCTCAGTCTAATCCTTGTTCTTCTTCTATTTGCAGAACATACCTCCTAAGAAGAGAACAGGGAATCAGTCAACCTCTCAGCCTACAGATCCTTTGAATGAGAATATGTCACATGCAGAATTTCGGGCACCTTTTCAGGCGCTAGCCCAAACTGTGACCACTAGTGTTTAGGGAAACCGTCAGACTACAGCCCCACCTCGGCAAGATGGGGATTCATTCATAGCCAGAATCAAAAATTTTATGAGAATGAACCCTCCATAATTCTTTAGGTCTGTAGCAGGTGAGGACCCACAGTTGTATCTATAAGAGGTGAAGAAGATCACCCAGATTATGCATATGTCAGAGAAGAAGAGTATGGAATTAGCATCCTATAGGCTGAAAGATATTGCTCATGATTGGGTAGTGTTGTGGAAGAAAAGTAGAGAGGAAGATGCAAATCCCATGACTTGGAAGATACTTCAGGATGCCTTCTTAGATAAGTTTTTCCTGCTAGAGATGAGAGAAGCTAAGGTAGAAGATTTTATGAACCTGAGACAAGGATACCTGACAGTGAAGGAGTATTGTCTTAAGTTCACCCACTTAGCTAAGTATGCTCCTGACTTGATAGCTGACCCCAAAGCGATTATGTGTAAGTTTGTGACTGGTGTGTCCGGTTTGGTATTAAAGGAGTGTACAATAGCTATGCTTAATAGAGACATGGATCTTGCTAAGGTAAGGATGTATGCCCAGCAGATAGAGACAGAAAAGTATAAGGAAAGGGAGAAATCTAATAAGAGATTCAGAATGGGTAGTTACAACTTTTCTTAGGCTGGGTCACAGGGTGGTAATCGTTCTCACCATAGTCAAAAAAATTCATTCCCAGTTCCATCCTCAGCTATTTTACCCACACCAAACTTTAGAGATGTCAGTCATGATGGGGCGCCAGGCTCCAAAGTCCAGAGTAGTGTTAGAAGTGAGTGTACTTATCCACTTTGTGAAGAATGTGGCAAGAATCATATCAGTACGTGTAGAGCTAGTAGTCAGGTATGTTTTGGATGTGGTAAGCTAGGTTACAAAGTGTAGGAGTGTAGAGTGTTGGCTCAAAAAGGTATAGATTCATGTCAGCAGGCCTCCACTCTTAGTACCAATAGTGGTCAGTGTCAGAACCGACTCTATTCACTTCAGACTCGCCATAATCTAGAAAGTTTTCCTAATATAGATTCGGGTATGCATGAATATTTTATATTCATGACATGCATTAGTTTCAAACTCCCGAGGCTTAATTATAATTTAGTCGTAGATGTCCTGCGCATCACCCCAGTATATCAGTGAGGTAAGTATGCTTAGCGGGACATAGTGTCCCAAGGGGGAGATACTCCATAACTCCCTGAAGTTATCAATTCCTTAAATCCATTTAGTTTCATACTCATACTCTCATTATAAGCTTTGCATCAGTCATTATCGCATAATCAGTCGTACTTTCAAAAATCAGTCAAGTCATATACTCATGCATTAGATATGCGTGTTCAATATATCAATAGTTCCTATCACATAGTCATGTTTCAGATGTTATTGTTCCCTGAGTAAGTTCAGTCAGACCTCCATGCATTAGTTATGCATATTCAGTAGATAAAGTTTAGCCTATCAGATTATTTATTCAAGCGTACATGAGAACAACTCAGTTACAGATCCATGCATCAGATATGCATGTTCTGTATGATAATCCAGCTTATTAATGTTTCAGTCGAGTATTCTATGCATCAGCTATGCATATTCAAGTATACGATTCAGTATGTTGATAGTTCCCATTGTATAGTAATGTTTCAGATATTGTCGTCCCTTGAGTAAGCTTAGTTGATTAGTACTCTTAACTTAACAAGTGACATTCGAGGATGAATGTTCCCAAGGGGGAGATAATGTAATACCCCACAAGTTTTCCGAGTTGTTAAAGCCTTTTTGGGCTTGTCAAGAAAAGTTTAGCACTTAAAAATTTGGCCAAGTGTTGAAACTTTCTTCATTCCATAAGCTTGTCAACTTCGATGAATTATTTCGTGACCTTCTGGACCTCTAATTTTTTATTTTCAAGTTGTGTTGCGATGGGGAAAGGTCGTAGTACATCTCTAATAAGTTTTAGAATTTTTCAAATAGCTTAAGGGCATGTTTGGATTTCCAAAATAGTAGCTCAAGGTGATAAGCCCGCGTCACCCAGCTTTCAGCATCGATATTGCCAGGCGTCGCCCAGGAAACTCCACCGTTATTGCCAGGCATCGCCCTAGATACTCCACCGCTATTGCCAGGCATAGCCTTGCAAGTCCGGTGCTTGCCCAGTTTTCAGCATTTCACCTCCGTGTCTCAGAGGGTATTTTGATCATTTTTCCTTCATATATATACTCAAAAACATGAGATTAAGCCTTCATTACACCAAAATATAACCTCTTTTCTCAAAATTCTCTCAAGAACAAGCTAGGGTTTCAATTAGGGGATTCAAGTTCAACCAAATTCTACCATCAAATTTCAAGAATCTCTCCATCAATCTCCATTAAATCAAGAGCTATGGTATGCGTAGTGTTCATCCATGGATCCCTTTCATCCATGGAGCTCAAGAATCATATTTTAAATTATAAATTGTGATTTTCTTCTTGTGTTATGACTATATTCATGTTGATGATTATTGTTTGAGTTTCAAGGTTGTATCTTGATGTGTTTTCATAAAGCATGTGAGTATGATAGTTGTAACCCATAAATTTTAGATGGATTAATATTTTTATGTTGATAAATATACCTATGCCCAAAATTGTGCATGTAAGGTGTCAGCTAGGATTCGGTATAAGTAGTGAAGGATTTATGAGATGCCCCTATCCCCCTTTCACTACTTATACCAGGTATGAGCTACTTCCTGTAACTGGTAAGAAGCCAACTCTGCACTCTCACTATACAGGAAACCCATTATTTTAGTAACCTTATGAACTATATCAAGAAACTCTTGCGAATCCTCATCATACTTGGATTAAGAAAATAAAAAAGGGTTTATTTGGGTGAAATCCTGAATCCTAGCTGACACTGGATTGGCTGGGATAGTAGCCTACAGATTGTTCTGAGCTTCTATTGAGTGAGATAAAGTAGTAAAGGTAGATCTAAGATATTTAATATCACAGGATTCACTTAGGCATTTCATCAAACACATGAGAGTCACAAGTTACAGAATGGGAATGGTTAAAACATATACTACTAACATAATTACAACAAAAAAATCATGTGTTAAAGATTAATCATGCGAATATCATTCTTCAAACGTGACAAGGTCTAATTCCAATGAAAACACATGGAAACATAATTTGTAATAAAAGTTCATAATAGCTTTATGTTGATAATTCATAACACATACAATAATCATTACTTTAAAATTGAAAAAGAATTCTTGGATTCCATGTGTGAAAAGAACCCGTGAATGAACATCACACATACCTTAATTGATGAATTTGTGATGGTTCTTGATGACTTTCTTGAGAATTAAGCTTGAATCCCTTATTTCTTTTGAAGAGGCTAGGGTTTGTTCTTGAGAGAGAATGCTCTCTTTTGAGAGAATTAGAGAATAGAATGACCAATTATACTTTTTAGAACCCTTAATCACGTGTTATGGACCAATTGGGTGAAGGGAAAAGACCCAATTGCCCTTTCAAAAATGGAAATAAAAGCTGGAAAAATAAGGGGCGCGCGATGAGCCGAGCGTTGTGGGCTCTGGACCAGTGCTATAAGGCCTGCACCGCGGGCACCTCCAGCAGCTGACAAAGCCCCGCATCATGGTCCCATTCTATGGGTCTACTATTTTGTATCTCCAAACGCGCCCTTATGCTTGTCTGAAAATTCTATAACTTACCCGAGATGTCCTTTCGACAACCGCAAACATGAATCAACTTAAAAAATAACTTTTTGATATTAGAAAGGTTAAAAATAATATCATTAAATTTTAGGGGCTTTATAAATGACTAAGTCCTAGCACTTAGTGAAATTTTCTAACTCTTGGAACCCTTTACATATGATAGTATGCTGGATTGAGCTAAAATTTTATGGGGTGTTACAGATGTACTAGTCATCCCAGTTTTTTCTCTAGTCGTGCAACTAACACGCACTGGGTCCCTTTTAGTAGGGGTAGTTGTACTCATATAGCCTATGGGTGCCTTTAGGATGACAAAAGCTACACAACCCAGGTTAAGGTTCTTGAATGCTTGTGCCAAACCTCGTTCCCTATCTCGGTATGATATATGTACATATCTATGTGATTGCATGTGGTTATTAATTTTTTTTTTGAAATGATGGAATTATGTTATCTTTATTCCTGAGTTACATACTAGCGTTCACTCCGCTAATCATCTTCAGGCATTGTATCCCCACGCGATGCAGGAACGGACCATATTACCATTTCTCTTTCTCAATGACTTCACTTTGGGGACAACTTTGAGTCAGATTGAAGTGGTGAGCTTCCATACTCTGGAAGATTCATTTCATGCTATGTACTTTTTTTCATTGTTGTAATTTCTTAGGTTTTGGTTTTGGCTATGGTCGGGGTCATGTCCCGATCAGATGTTCTTTGATTCTGGTTAGAGGCTTTTTTGGACAACTATGGGCATGAGAGGTGTCGGTATTAGTATTAGCATTATTATTAGTATTGGTTGGATATTTAGTTGTGGTTGTTTGGTTATAATTATAGACTTCATCTTATATCTTTAAATTATTATTATTTATCTTGTTATATATTCGAAATTAATCCGACATGGGGTGTAGATTGGTTAGTAGTGGGGTATTGGGGGTGGCCTCCAGTCCTAGTTGGACTTGAGATACCCGACACGACTAGGCCTTGATTTGGGTTGTGTCAATTATAAGTTGTAATTGTTGCCTCTTATCCAATTTCACTCATGTAGGACTTTAATTAAACTTGCTCATGATGTTTCATGCTACGACCCATCACTTCTCTCGACGTTTCACTGACGTCAAGTGTAACTAGCTTCCTACTTTTCAATCTTCAAGACCCTTTCACTATTAATGAAACAACTTGAGCTACGACTTGTAGTGTAACCCAATGAGTTGTAGCAAAGCTTCAGATGCCAATACTTAGTGGAAGATTTCTTCTTTTTTCCTTACTCACTTTCAAATCATGTTTCCCTGCAAAGCTAACACAAACACATCATATCCTTATAAACAAGACTTTGAATTAACATATTTTTCTTTTTAAGAATTGAAAGTACCATGAAATCACAACACATCAACACCCTCAACTTAAAATATTTGCATGTCCTCAGGCAGATAAAATAACATAACAGCTATGACATTTAACTAAGAGAAACCTAAGGGAGCTACAACAGTCAATTCAATTCTTTTTAATCTAGAATTCTTAATCCCTTATATACAAGGATTTAAAACCACTATGTGTACATGTAAGAACCATTACGATGACATAAAGGAATAAATATATGACATCATATTATGAAAAATCAGCCTACCATATATACAAATGACACTACCAAACAAATAGTAATCGATAATTTAACTCGTGTGCCCTCACTACAAAGAAGTACCGTATTAGTTTTTAGACATAATTATAAACAAGAACTGAATTAAGACACTTCCTATCTTAAAGAAGTTTTGACAATGTACATGAAGTATCATAGGCTTTCCCTTATTTCCTATGCCTTAATTTTTAGATGGTCCAACTACAATCACTATAGGACTTTCTTCGGCTTGTAATGTAAACTTGGGGATGGCTATGGTAGATATGGAGTTAGTTACTCATCCTCCTTGAAACTATATTTTTATCTCTGTTTTTCAACCTTACTTATTTTCTTCTCTCTTATTCTCCTTTGCTATTCTTCAATTTTTGGGTGTGGTCTTCTTTGTATGCTTTTTGTTATTTTTTTCTTCTTTTGAAAACTTTATGCATCATTTTTTTTTATATTTTTTCTTACCACATCCAAAAAAAAAATTCTTTTCTTTCACTAACTTCTTATTCATAACCATATTAGACTACTCACTTCTATGATAGCCATTATCAACTTAGGTGATTTGCCTAGGTTAAGGTACACTATGTCCAAGAAAGGATCAAGGCTAAAATAGGTTCATTGTAATTTGAGACAGGAAGATGAAGAGAATAAAAGAAATTAGTCAATTAAGTCTTAAATTCGAGATTAAGGGATACTTATTTCATTTGGACAGACATTTAGGATAAAAGTGGACTTATTCAAGAACGGCCTGTGTTTCTTTCCTAACCAACTATCCTGCATCCTAGGCAAGGCTAACAAGGTAAGTTCTTGATCGTACATAAAAATTATGAACTTGGTAAGCAATATCACACACACATAGCACAAGGTTTCACTATCAACTACTACCTATCCATTTCATGCCCCCTATTTATACTTGTGTAAGGATGATTTTAGATACTACAAATCTAGAGTGTTCTATGCTCTTTCACAAATATCTCCTTAAAATATCTAGCACCCTCTAATAACTAGATCTTTCCTAAATACAAATATAAAATAGACTACACTATCCTTTTCTAGATTCTTCTACCTAGAATTACCTAGAATAGCTAGATATTTCTTCAAGTTGATTTTACTAAATACTATACTAGACTATTCTAGAAACTTAACTAGAAATCTATGATTCCAAAAAAATCTACTTTAATATTTTCACACTCCCCCTTAAAGTGATTTTTTGGAAGCTACCTTTAACTTGTCATGAAAGAACTCAAATGAAGTTTTGAACCATGCCTTAGTTAAAATCTTAGCAGTTTTTGCGTGACACCTCTTGCTTCTTCAAATGATAAAGATTTTCCATTAATGACTGGACGTGTGAAAAATAAGAATATGTATTGATAAAATTTTCATCTTTGTAATGGATTGACTTGGCAATAGTCCTCTTTGGCCTTTTCTAACCATATGAATCACCTCTTGACCAAATTTTATGTTGTGTTTTTTGGCTCCCCCTTTCTCTTATCTCCTCAACAACTATATTATTCAAAGAAACACATATGATAGGAAATTGAGGATCTCCAACATATAATTTTTGTGTTACCTATCCTTCCAACACAACTCCATGATATGAGGAAATTTCATCAGTATCAACTACTTATTTTGAGTTTGTGATAATCTTACCATTAATTTCCTTCAAAACCTCTTAACCATCAGATGTTCACTACTAGTTTTCCTTTCCAACTCCTCAACAAAATGTCTAGCATCTTTATACATTTTAAAAATATATGGTCTGTCTATATATCTAAGATTGAGAATTCAAGGTCAACTTCTTCATTTATTTGATCTTTTGCTTCTTCATCTACTTTAGATATTTTATCTGCACTAGTGACTGACCTTGATATGGTAGATGATTGATCAAAGACTTCAACTTCCATTATATCTATCTGAATGTTTTCTCTAAAAAGGTCACCACTGGCATGTATATTTTAGACACTGCCTGCTCAGGTCTATCTTAACATTTTTTACGTTCAAACTGTTAGTGAAAATTTCAGGATCTGCTTGTTTGATTTCCTCAATATAAGCTACTACATTTTTTGTCTGAATGTCTTCAGTATCCTCTGGCTTCTTATCAGTACCTTTCTTCTCTTTATGATAGATTGTATTATATATGATCCAATCTCTTTCCAAGTTTATGGAAGCCAAGGCATTTATTGGTCAACTTTTAGCTTCTAAGCATCTTTCCCAACCTTCTTGTTCTTTAACAACTTTTTTTAGTATGAGCCATTTTTATCTCCGTGGCTCCGTAATATATTCTTACATGTACTACTTTTTCCACATCAATAATATCTGAGAGGCTTCTTAGTATAATTGTTAACAAACTCTTCCTTCTTTCCAAACGAACTTAAATCACTTGAGAATTCAGAGTGAGGCATATATCTTGCTTTTTTTTAATGTTTTTTTTGTAAGCTACAAAAGCATTTCCTTCTCTTTTTTTGACAAATTCTCAAGCCAATTGTTTGGCTAGTAACTCCTGTGACAACAACAAATTCTTAAATTCTTTCAGGGATGGTTGCTTACCCCATCCCTAAATTAATGTCACAAAGGGAATATATTCTAGTTTCAAACAGCGAACAATAATTATTCTGATTCGTTCTTCAAAGATAGCCTCATATGTATTCAATAAAGAAATCTTAGAACATAAGTTCTTAATCTTTAAAAAGTACTCGACAATAGAAAAATTACCTTTAGTGGTGTTTGACATTTCTTTCTCCAAAAATTTTATCTAGGATTCATTCTTCTTATTGAACAACTGGTCGAGGGTCCTCTAAATTTCATGAGCTTATTTAAACCTTATAATATGGTCAAATAAAATGGAGAAGATAGACCTCTTCAGAATAAACTTTGCCATCGCATTAATCTGCTTTCACTTTTTGTATACACTATTATTCTCTAATATGTCCTCCGAAGGACTTGTGTTACTCCCTTTTCCAACATCCCTCAAATACTCGATCATAAGGTATGATTCTATATAAGTCTTTCATACCTTGTAATTGGACTGATTAACCAACTCCATTACTAATCCAATAACGCGACCGCTTAAATTTATTCGGAAAAACCAGTTGAATCAACCACAAACCCTATATTGAAATAAACACAAGTCAATCTATGACTTTGGCTTTGATACCATGTAGAGAATACGTAATACCCCATACTTTTACCTAGCTTAAATTCATCATAAAGATTTCAAAGACTTGTTTTGATATGAATCCACTTTAATACATGTGGAATTTTCAAGATTTTCACTTTTAGTTATGTGGGAAATTCAATAAGCTTTCCATCGATATAAGATTTTCCCAAATCCGATAACCGAGTAAGAAGTTATGACAATTTCAAGTTCCCATCATAAACAACACCATGTTAGTCAGTGGTGCACCGCGCCACAAGCGAAAATGACAATTATCAACTTCCAGTGAGCCTCCGCAATTTCACCATGTCGCGGAAAACTTCCAGGTCCCAGTTGTCCAATTCCAGTAGGGGTCCAGAATTTGTCCTAGGTCGGTCCATAGCCAAAATTCAAAATTTGTATGGCACCGCAATAGCTCCGCGTCGTACCATCAGCCCAGTCCGTAGTTGTTAATTTTCAATGACACAACGTGATAGCGCCGCATCGTGCTGGATTCCAAAATCAAGATTTTAAATAGTTTCAAGCTTTTAATGTCAAGGGCCTTTAAGCCTTTTTTTATGGCCCTAATCAGCTTAAGCACGTACTTAGCCCTAAAATTACATGGTCATATCATTACTCATCCAATTTTTCCCCAAATTGAGTTACTCTCTCTTAAGCTAAGAAACCCTAACTCTCAAGAATCAAGGTCAATCTCAAGAAATCCATTCAAGAACTCCAAAACCTTCAAGTTTTCCTTTCTAAGGTTTGCATAGTGTTCATTCATGGATTCCTTTCGTCCACGAATCACAAGAATCAAGTTTTAAACTATGAATTATGATATTCATGCTATGTGTTGATTATGTTCATATCGCTGTTGTTGTTTGATTCCCAAGTTGGATTCTTGATATGTTTTATGAGAATATATTCACATGTGAGTTGAAAACCATGAACTTTAGTTGGTTATGATACGTTAATTTGATGATTATGCCATGCCCTAAGTTATGCACCCTAAGTTTTTGACAAAATGCCTAAGAGACTAAAAATTATGTAATATAATTGTGACTTAAGTGATGGATTCATGTTTTACCCTTATATTCAAATTACTCCCATGCTATTGATGTGCAATGTAGATGTTTATTGAAATGCTCATGATGCTAGAATATGGAATTATTACATTGATTATATGTATTCCTTCCATGTACAAGATTACGATAACCATGTACTTTATGAAATTCCCAACTTATTAAATTATGGATTGTTGATGTTGGTTGTGTATTCAAGAATGTTATGCTTTGTCAGTTTCCTTCTATCAAGTCCAGGGGGTACTTGTACCTGATAATTTAGCTGTGTGCCTAGAGCCAGTGTCATGTTTTCACGATATCCTCAGTCAAGCATGTTCAGTAGAATTCAGTCAGTCATGTGACTCAGGAAAACTCAGTAAACTCAGTAATCCCAGTAATCTCAGAAAGCTCAGTACTTCAATAATCTTAGTAGTATTCCATTTGTCAAAGGAACTCAATGAACTCAGTCCAGTTTAGTTCAGTTAATCATGTTCAGTGTCTATTCAGATGGGAGTAGGATTTAGCACCGAGTGAACCCAAGGATGAGGACACACACTGACAGTTGAGGGTGTGATCCTTAGAAGAAATCCTTGCATTCTAGAACTATATAGCCAGCATAGGTTAAGACATCAACACTGATAGATGAGGTTTGATGAGGTGGATAAATACTGTCAAATGAGGGTCCCACCCTTCTCTTTTGGGGACATTATCAGATGAGGGTCACCCACAACTTATCTATACCAGTGGCACGGTATTGACACCATTCCAGTTGTGGTTACAGATTAGACCCCAACCTAGCTATATTGCATTATATGGGGCATGTCAGTTAAATGACTACTTCCTACATCTTAGTAATAGAACTCAGATAGTTCTTTAGAATTTTAGGACTGCCAGATACAGTCAACTCAAAATAGTATGGAACTCCATTAGTTTCATCAGAACCTAGACTGTCAGATATAGTCGCTCAGTATTAGTTATATTAGTTATCAGTGACTCATGTTATTAGTAATCATACTCGGTAGTTAGTACCATCATGAATTTAGTGACAGTCACTTATTCATGCATGTATTCTCACGTTCATGTTATTCAGTCTGTTAGCATTGTTCTTGCATTTGAACCCTTTGTATTCAACCTACCTTACTTGCATACTAGTACATTCAAATGTACTGACGCATTTTCTCTATGGTGTTTTATACCATAGGTTCAGAAGCACGAGTTCCAGAGCATCAATAACATTCTAGATTTTAGTAGCCAGATTTAGCAGCGAGGCCTTATCCTTCGAGGATGATATGATTATTTATTTCATTATTTCAGCTTAGTTTTCAGTAGATGGGGGTTAGTTGGGGACATGTCCCATCAACTTCTTATTCATACAGTTCAGTCAGTTAGAGGCTTTTAGAATGGATTCAGACTTCAATATTTTCAGACATTATTTTAGTTTTGGTGCTGTCGTTCCATATTATTCAGATATGGTTTTAGCAAATATTTATCAGTTTTGAACCTTATGGTATGTTTCATCCTACTATTTTTGCATTTATATAGTGTATTATGCAGTGTTTAGGTACAGATATCAGTCATAGGTTAGCTTATGGTCCTTCGGGGTCATGAGCACCGTGTAGTATTCCGGGTACCATATTTGGGGCATTACAAACATGGTATCAGTGCCTAAGGTTATATAGAGTCCTAGGAAGTCTGAAATCTGCATCTAGTAGAGTCTTATACATGGGTGTGTTGCGCGCCACATTTATGTACAGAAGGCTATAAGATGTTTTAGGAACTATTTCTCTTATTTCAGTATTCATGTCGTGCCAATGAGCGTGAGCTCAAATTTAACTCTTAGTCGAATACAGTTCTCCCTTTCTTCTACAGAACATGCCTCCTAAAATAAGAAACGAAAATCAGTCAGCCCCTTAAGCCATCTAAGTAGATCCCTTGGATGAACATATTTCTCATACAGAGTTCATAGCTGTATTCACCACTCTTGCTAATTCAGTTGCTGCTCAGAATGAACGACTAGCTGCTGTTCCAGCCAACCCAGTGGCCAATTCAGCTACAAATATGATTCGGAACTTCACCCGAATGAATCCTCCATCCTTTTTCGAGTCTAAGTCATAAGAGGGTCCTCAGGAGTTCCTAGACCAGGTTCAAAAAGTTACAGACATCATGGGGGTTACTTCTAGTGAGAGTGATGAGCTAGTTGTATATCAGTTGTAGGATGTTGGTCACACTTGGTTCAAATAATGAAAGTTAGAGAGGTCAGTTGATGCACGGCCTATTGAGTAGGAGGAGTTTGTCACTGCATTCTTAGATAGATTCTTTCCCCAAGAACTGAGGAAAGCTAAGGTGTTAGAATTTATCAACCTCAGGTAGGGCAACATGACAATGAAAGATTATTCTCTTAAATTAACTTAATTACCCAGATATGATCCTCATATAGTTGCGGATAACAGGGCCAAGATGAGTAAGTTTGTTTCTGAGATGAATGATAGTGTGGTCAACGTGTACAGGTCCACAATGTTGAATAGTGATATGAACATAGCCAGGATTATGACCCATGCTCAATAGATTGAAGAGAAAAAAATTAAGATGAGAGAGAGGAAGAATAAGAGAGCGAGGACAGGTAGTTTCAACTTTGATCAGCCTAAATCAGAAGGAGGAAATCGTTCTCAGTTCTATCCTAAGTCATCTATTCCAGCTCCTTCTTTATCTTGTACTCCAACTCCTAAGTTCAGGGATGGTAATAAAGATAGGGAGCTAGGCTCTAAGTCTCAGGGCAGTGTTAGCAATGCCCGAACTAATCCCGTTTATCAGATTTATGGTAAGAACCAAAAGGGTACTTGCAGAGCTAGTAGTGATGTTTGTTTGGGATGTGGCAAGATAGGCCACAAAGTTAGAGATTTTCCCCAGTCAAGTTATCAAGGTCAGCAAAACCATTCCTCAGCCCAGTCTGGTCGCCCAAATCAGTAGGGTGCCAGTTCCAATGCTACTAGTGGGCAACGCCCAAACAGACTTTATGCTCTCCAGTCCTGTTAAGATCAAGAAAATTCTCTTGATGTAGTTACTAGTACGTAATAGATATTTTACTTGCATATTTATGCTTTGCTAGATCCAGGAGCTTCTTTATCTTTTGTTACTACTTATATTATAGTTGATTTCGGTGCCAGTCCTAAAATTCTAGCAGAGCCCTTCTCAGTATCTACCCCAATAACTAAAACCATCATAGCCAGGCGGGTATCCAGGAACTGCCCGATTATGATATTTTAGAAAGTCACCTCAACAGACTTAGTCGAATTAGAGGTGACTAATTTTGATGTTATTCTCGTTATGGATTGGCTTCATTCATGCTATGCCACAGTTGACTGTAGAAACAGAATATTCTAGTTCCAGTTTTCAAATGAACCTGTCCTAGAGTGGCAGGGTAGTACTTCAGCTTTCAGAGGTTAGCTTATTTCCTTATTTTGGGCACAAAAATGATATCTAAGGGTTATGTCTATCATCTTGTTCATGTTAAGTAATCTAGTTCCTAGACTCCCAGTCTTGAATCAGTCCTAATCGTGAGTGAATATTCAGATGTCTTTTGTAATACCCCAAAAAAATCTAAACCACTATTAGAACCATGTTTCAATCTCATGCATAGTAAATCATGATTATTTTATAGTTTTATGAGTAAGTTACATGTATATTAAGGCTTCAAATAACTCCCAGGTATCAGACGAAGGAACAGATTCCTTACCGATTTAATTTTTGGGAAGGATATTGCCATTGTCAACTTCAAATGAGCATATATCTCATTGTAATATGAATTTTTGATCTCTTGACCCACCAAATGATATATAATCGAACTATCTTTCCAATGATACTAATTTCTCCCAAATTCGATATCGGAGCAAAAAGTTATGCCCATTTTACTCAAGCATGTCAGCCTGGAAACTAAGTGACGACATTTTCGATGACTTATCACATTTCTGATGACTTAACAGACATGTCATCAAGCTTAGACAACAACCCATCAATTCTACCTCCTAGGTGACGACCTGGGCTGACGGGCTATCACAAATCTGACGTCTTATCAGTCATGGTCGTCAACTAATAATTTCAGCAACTAGGAAGCGGATTCGTAGGGGTATTTGAAAATCATGTAAATAACCATCATAAATTAGTTTTAAAAAGCCTTAATCCTCTCCACTCTCAAGAACAAGAAAATTAGGGTTTCCTCTCAAGATCATCACCCAAGAACAAGATTCAAGCTCTCCTTCAAGAAAACCAAGAAAAGACATTATCTTTCAAGATTTAAGCCTTTGAGGTATGCAAGTGTTGATTCTTGGGTCCCTTTCTCCTAAGAAGATCAAGAATCCGTCTTTCTAAATTCAAGATTTTAAATTTATGTATTTTTCATGGTTTATGTGAATTGAGTTTGAAGGTTATGTTGTTGTTGAGTTTTAATTCATTATATGATTATAAAGTTGCAAACTTTGACCCTATTATTTAATAATTATGTGATGTTCATGATAAATCCCTTCAAGTTGTATGTTGATTGATTATCCATGAGAATTAGGTGCGGAAATTGTTATATGACCAAATATGCTCCCAACGGTTTGATAAAATGCTTGTGTGAATGAAATTGGGTCATTATAGCATATTGCCTAGAAACACCCAAATTTAGTATAAGCCATGCACGCCAAGTGTTTGTTGAGAGACTATAGTGAATGAATTATAGTATGTTGTGTGCATTCTTATCCTTGTGCATCCCTTGTTGAATGAATTGTTATATGTTAGTATGAAGTCCTCAATTATATATACTTGAGTTCATGCTATGATGCTGATGTTAGTTGTGAATTCAAGAAGTCATGTTTTGTCAGTTTTCTTCTATCGAGTCCTGGGGGTACTTGTACCCAAAAAATATAGCTGTGTGCCTAGAGCCGAGTTAATCTCAAGATAATTTGAGTCGTGCTATGATCAGTAGAACTCAGTTAGTTACAAAATTTAGAACTTAGTATCATTCAGTCAGATATTAGATTCAGTAGTATTCCGTCAGATAACGGAACCAAGTGAACCCAGTCAGATCAGTCAAAAAATATAAATAATAACAAATTCAGCTTAGTTTTAGTTTAGTTAAGAAACAATTCAAAGTCTTTCAGTTGGGAGTAGAAACTAGCACCAGGAGAGTATGGGTATGGACATTTCCCCGTTAGAGAGGCAGAGTCATTAGTAGCAATCCCTGTACTCCAAAACTACATAGCCAGCGGAGGACCAGGAGTCACCCATCATATTAAGGCTTGACTTGACTATTATATTGCCTTATGCTTGACTTCCTGTTTAGGGTCACCCGTCAGAGAGGCTTGACCATAGCAAAGGTTTCTACCCACGACACGATATTGACACCCTTCTAGCTGGGGGTATAGGTTGGACCCCACAAGTTTAGATTCAGGGCATGTCAATTAAGTGAGAACTCCCGCAGTTATAGTTTCAGTATCAGTATTTAGAGTAGGACTCAAAAATTAGGACTATTAGATACAGTCATCAATCTCAATGAGGAACTTAAATAGTTCCATAGATTCATAGACCACTCGCTAGATAGTCTTGGTTTCACATGAAGTTATTCAGTGTCCGTACCTACAGAGGTCACCCGTCAGATAGGCTTGATCTCAGTCTTAGATTCAGTTGAGTATTCTTAATACCAGTTCTAGAGATCACCTATTAGTTAGGCCTGATCTCAAACGTAGTCAATCTTAATCATCATTAGAAGATTTAGAGATCATCCCACTAGATAGGTTTGATCTCAGGTTCAACCAGTTAATATCAGTTATCGGTAGACTTAGTCATCTAGTTTATCAGTATTAATAAGTACAAATATCAGTTTTAGTAGCTTCAGATATGTATAATCTTAGTATGTTCAGAAACCTCAAATTGATGGTATATTTAATATAAGTTATCAGATTCAGTCCCAGTATGCTCAGTCATATTTTGCACAGTATGTTAAGTAGTTACACATTCTCTATGTATGCTAATCTAGCTCTCGCATATCATTCAGTTAGTTATTGTTTATGCATAAGCCCTTGCATTTAGCCTTACCTCATTTGTATACTCGGTATATTTTTGTACTAACGCATTTGTGCTATGGTGTTTTATTTGAATCCATAGGTATAGAAGCATGAGCCCTAGAGCACTCTTAGCAGTCCATATCCAGTTAGCAGCAGTAGACATAGCAGTGAGTCCTCTTCATTTGAGGATGATCCTTATTTTTACTGTCTTATTAGATTCAGATTATTTTCAGTAGATGGAGTTAGTTAGGGACAAGTCCTATCAACTCCACAATTTAGATAGTTAGAGGCTTTTCAGATAGATGTATTAGTATTCAGTTTTTAGTTTTGAGTATTTTTAGATGTAATGAACCTTATGGCAAGTTTTTGCTAGCTTTCTACATTTATATTTATATATTATGCAGTGTACAGGTACAGATATCAGTCATGGGTTAGCTTGTGGTCCTTCAGGGTCATGAGCAACATGTATCATCCCGATTTGGAAAATTAGGGTGTTACATCTTTCTCAAACATCTTCCAGGAATTCCTCCCAAAAGGGAAATAGACTTCGGCATTGATCTTCTTCTAGATACTTAGCCTATATCTATTCCACCATACAGAATGGCACCAGCAGAACTCAAAGAACTGAAAGAGAAGCTGAAGGATCTCTTAGATAAGGGATTCATCAGACCTAGTGTGTCCCCATGGGGTGCACCAATCTTATTCATGCACAAGAAAGATGGTTCTCTTAGAATGTACATTAATTACCACCAGCTTAATAAATTCACGTTCAAGAACAAGTATCCACTTCCCTGAATTGATGACTTATTTAACCAACTTCAGGGTACCAACTATTTCTCTAAGATAGACTCAGATCAGGCTATCATCCGCTCAGAGCCAGAGAAAGTGACATTCCAAAAATAGCTTTCCTAACTAGGTATGGTCACTTCAAATTCCTAGTCATGTCCTTGGGTCTTACCAATGCCCCTACAACTTTTATGGAATTGATGAACCGTGTGTTCAAGCAATACTTAGACATATTCGTCAGTCTTTATAGATGATATTTTTGTTTATTCTCGCAGTGAGCATGATCATATAGACAATCTTAGAATCATACTTCAGACTCTCAAAGATCATCAGCTATTTGCCAAATTCAGTAAGTGCAAATTTTGGCTAAGGTTAGTGGCATTCCTTTGTCATATCATTTCAGGTGATGGCATTAGAGTAGATCCTCAAAAGACTGAAGCAGTAAGAAACTGACCTAAACCTTTCTTTCTATCTGATATCAGGAGTTTCTTGGGTTTGGATGGCTATTATAGAAGGTTTGTTAAGAGATTTTCTTCTATTACATCTCCTATGTCTAGATTGACTCAGAAAAAAGTCAAGTTTCAGTGTTCAGATCCTTGCAAGAAGAGTTTTCAGGAGTTGAAGACTCGACTTACCTCAGCTCCAGTTTTAACTCTCCCAGATGGTCCAGATGGGTTTGTGGAGTACTATGATGCATCCAGAGTAGGTTTGGGTTGTTTCTTCATGTAGCTTGGTAAGGTCAGAGCCTATGCCGCTAGATAGCTTAAACCCCATGAGAAGAATTATTTGACTCATGATCTTGAGTTAGCAGTCGTAGTATATGCCTTACAGATTTGGAGGCATTACTTGTACGGAGTTTATGTAGATATGTTCACAGATCATAAGAGCCTTCAGTATGTCTTTTCTCATAAAGATCTCAATCTTCGTCAAAGAAAGTGGTTAGAGCTCTTAAAAGATTATGACATAAGTGTTCTTTATCATTCGGTCAAGGCCAATGTAGTGGCCGATGCTTTCAGTAGACTGTCTATGGGTAGTGTTGCTCATGTTGAAAACAGTAAGAATAAGTTAGCTCAGGAAGTCCTTCAGCTTGCTAGACTAGGTATTCTCTTAGTCGATATAGAGGTTGGTGATATATGGGTTTAGAGTAGATCAGAATCATCTTTAGTTTTTGAGGTGAAAGAAAAGAAAGATAGAGATCCTAGTATTGTCAAGTTGAAAGAGTCAGTAAAGGGTCAGAAGGTTGAGGTTCTCTCCCAAGGGGGAGATGGTGTATTATGTTGTCAGGATTGTGTGTGTGTTCCAGGTGTAGATGACTTGAGGTTGTGAATTCTTACGAAAGCACATAGTGCGCACTACTATATTCATTCAGAGGCCACAAAGATGTACTACAACTTGCGGGAGATCTATTGGTGGAGTGGGATCAAGAGAGATGTGGCAGAGTTTGTCGCTAAGTGATCTGCATATCAGCAGACTAAGATAGAGCATCAGAAGCCTAGTGGGTCCATGCAAGAGTTTAATATTCCTACTTGTTAGTGGGAAGAAGTGAACATGGAATTCGTGATGGGTTTGTCTCATACTCATTATCTGTATGATTCAGTTTGGGTTATTGTAGATAGAATGACCAAATCAGCTCTTCTTCTTCCAGTCTATACCTCCTATTTTAGGGAGTTAGTCAGATTAGATGGTGTTCTATTGTATATTGTCTCAGATAGAGGTACCCAGTTCACCTCTTATTTCTGGAAAGCATTCTAAACGGATCTTTGTACCCAAGTTCATTTCAGTACAGCCTTTCATCCTCAGACAGATGGACAAGCAGAAATGACCATTCAGACTTTAGAAGATATGTTGTGAGCATGTGTAATTGATTTCAAGGGTAGTTGGGATGACCACTTGCCTTTGATTGTGTTTGCATACAACAACAACTATCATTCAAGTATTAAGATGGCTCTATTCGAAGCTCTCTACGGTAGGAGGTAAAGATCTCTAGTCGGTTGGTTCAAAATTAGTGAGTCCTCAGTTACAGGGACTGGCTTAGTATTTGATTCATTCAAAAAAGTTTAGATGATCATAGAAAAACTCAGAGTTGCTTAGAGTCGATAGAAGTCTTATGCAAATGTGTGCAGAAAAAATCTCGAGTTCGAGATTAGTGACTATGTTTATCTAAAGATTCTTCCATAATGGAAGTGAAGAGATTTATAAAAGAAGGGAAAGCTCAGTTCTCGATATGTCGGTCCATTTAAAATTCTTAATCGCTTCAGCAAAGTAGCTTATGAGCTCGAATTGCTTTCAAATCTATCCACAGTTCGTCCAATCTTCCATGTCTCTTTGCTCAAGAAGTGCATAGGTAACCCAATAGTTGTAGCCCCTATTCAGGGCATAGATATTTAGAACAACCTCCTTTTTGAGGAAATTCCAGTAAAAATCCTCGACTATCAGACCCGTAGATTGAGGAACAAAGGAGTCCCTCTAGTTACAGTCCTTTGGCAGAATCAGTCCGTTAAGGGAGTTACTTGAGAAACAGAATAAGACATACCATCCAAGTATCCTCACCTCTTCTCCGCCAACTTAGACTCATCCCAAGGTGATAGATTTCCTTAAAGCTTGTTCAGTTTCATGATCAAGTTCCAGTTACAAACCAGTTTCATGATCAGATTCCCAGTTTTTTAAAACTTGGTATCCATTTAATATTCCATATTCAATCATATGTTCATGCATCAGATTAGTCATGTGTTCATGCATTAGACATGAATTCTCCTTATGAGAAACTCAGTTATCAAAAATCTCAGTCATGTATTCATGAGTCAGTTCAGTCATGGAATCATGCATCAGATATACATACTCAGTATGAATCTCAGAAATGCCAGTCATGTAGTCATGTTTCAGTTGTTTATGTTCAGTGTATACTTTAGCTTATCATTTCTCCCATCTCATTCAATCTCATTCAAGGACGAACATTCCCAAGGGGGAGATATTGTAACACTCCGTACTTCTACCTAACTTAATTTCATCCCAAAGATGTCAAAGACTTGTTTTAAAGATTAATCCACTTTTATACATGTGAAATTTTCAAGATTTTCACTTTTAGTTATGTGGGAAATTTAATAAGCATTCTATCGATATAAGATTCGCCCAAATCCGATAACAGGATAAGAAGTTATGACTATTTCAAGTCCACATCGTAAAATAGTTCAATGTTAGTCAATGGCGCCCCGCGCCACAAGTGAAAATGGCAATTGTCAACTTTCAGTGAGCCTCCATGATTACACCATGTCGCAAAAAACTTTCAATCCCAGTTGTCCGATTCTAGTAGGGGTCCGCGATTTGTGTCGTATCGCGCCATGGCCATATTTTAGAATTTGTATGTCACCGCAATAGCTCCGCGTTATGCCATAAGCCCAGTTCTCAATTGTCACTTTCCAGTGACATAAAACAATAGCGCCGCGTCACGTCGGGTGCCAAAATTGGGATTTTAATTAGTTTTGAGCTTTTTATGTCAAGGGCCATTGAGTTTTTTTCCATGTCCCTAACCAGCTTAAGCACGTACTGAGCCCTAAAATTACATGGTCAAATCATTACTCATCCAATTTTTCCCCAAATTGAGTTACTCTCTCTCAAGCCAAGAAACCCTAGCTCTCAAGAATCAAGGTCAATCTCAAGAAATCCATTCAAGAACTCCAAGAACCTTCAAGGTTTCCTTTCTAAGTATGCATAGTGTTCATTCATGGATTGCTTTCATCCATGAAGCCCAAGAATCAAGATTTAAACTATGAATGATGATATTCATGCTATGTGTTGATTATGTTCATGTGGCCGTTATTGTAAGATTCCCAAGTTGGAATATTTATGTTTTTTTATGTGAATATGTTAGCATATGAGTTAAAAACCATGAACTTTAGTTGGTTATGATATGTTAATTTGATGACTATGCCATGCCCTAAGTCATGCACCCGAAGTGTTTGACAAAATTCCTAAGACACTATAAATTATGTAATATAGCTTAATTGTGACTTAAGTGATGGATTCATTTTTTACCCTTATGTTCAAATTACTCCCATGCTATTGATGTGCAATGTAGATGTTTGTTGAAATGCTCATGATGCTAGAATATGGAATTATGACATTGATTATATGCATTCCTTCCATGTACAATATTATGATAACCATGTACTTCATGAAATTCCCAACTTATTGTATAATGGATTGTTGATGTTGATCGTGTATTCAAGAATGTCATGCCTTGTCAGTTTCCTTTTATCGAGTCCTGGGGGTACTTGTACCCAACAATTTAGCTGTGCGCCTAGAGACAGTGTCATGCTTTCATGATATCCTCAGTCAAGCCACGTTCAGTAGAATTCAGTCAGTCATGTGACTCAGGAAAACTCAGTAAACTCAGTAATCCTAATAATCTCAGAAAGCTCAGTACTTCAGTAATCTCAGTAGTATTTCGTCAGTCAATAGAACTCAATGAACTTAGTCCAGTTCAGTTCAGTTAATCATGTTCAGTGTCTATTCATATGGGAGTTGGATTTAGTACCGAGTGAACCCAAGGATGAGGACACACACTAACAGTTGAGGGTGTGATCCTTAAAAGCAATCCTTGCATTTCAGAACTATGTAGCCAACATAGGTTGAGATATCAACACTGACAAATGAGGGTTGATAAGGTGGATAAAAACTGTCAGATGAGGGTCCAACCATTCTCTTTTAGGGACACTGTTAGAAAAGGGTCACCCATAGCTTATCTTTACCAGTGGCGTGGTATTGGCACCCTTCTAATTGGGGTTATAGATTGGACCGCAACCTAGCTATATTTCTTTATTTGAGGTATGTCGTTTAGATGAATACTTCCCACAGTTACAGTTTCAGACTCAGTCTCAGTAATAGAACTCAGATAGTTCTTCAGAATATTAAGACTGTCAGATACAGTCAACTCAGAACACTACAAAACTCAGTTAGTTCCATCATAACCTAGACTGTTAGATACAGTCGCTCAGTATTAGTTATATCAGCTATCAGTGACTCATGTTATTAGTAATTAGACTCAGTAGTCAGTACCATCATGAATTCAGTCACAATTACTTATTCATGCATGTATTCTCACATTCATGTTATTTAGTCAGTTAGCATTGTTCATGAATTTGAATTCTTTGCATTCAGCCTACCTCACATGCATACCTGTATATTCAAACTTACTGATGCATTTGTGCTATGGCGTTTTATACCATAGGTTTAGAAGCACGAGCTCCAGAGCATCAGTAACATTCTAGATTTCAGTAGCCAGATTTAGCAGTGAGTCCTCATCATCTGAGGATGATATAATTATTTATTTAATTATTTTAGCTTAGTTTTCAGTAGATAGGGTTAGTTCGGGACATTTACCATCAACTCCTTATTCAGACAGTTTAATCAATTAGAGGCTTTCGGATTAGATTCAGACTTCATATTTTCAGACATAATTTTAGTTTTGGTACTGTCGTACCACATTATTCAGATATAGTTTTAGCAGATGTTTATCAGTTTTGAATCTTATGGCATGTTTCATCCTACTATTTCCACATTTATACAATATATTATGTAGTGTTCAAGTACAGATATCAGTCATGGGTTAGCTTGTGGTTCTTCGAGGTTATGAGCACCGTGTAGCATTCTGGGTACCAGATTCGGGGAATTATAGAATAAAAGAAGAAAGGTTTAATTGGGGAGACCTTCTGCTAGCTTAAGATCACTAACTAAGACTAGAAGATTCAACTAAGGAGAAAAATCTATGAAAGAGAAGCTTTGTTATGGAAGAAGACTTTTTGAATAGGATTGCTTTGGAGTTAGTTACAAATTCCTAATGTCATCCCCTATTTATACTTGTGTAGAGACGATTCTAGATACTACAGATGTATAGTGTTCTATGTTGTTCCACAAATATCTTCCTAAAATCTCTAGCACCCTCTAATATCTAGATATTTACTAAATACAAATTTCAAATATACTACACTATCCTTTTCTAGATTATTCTACCAAGACTTACCTAGAATATCTAGATATTTCTTTAAGTTATCCTAAATACTACACTAGACTATTCTAAAAACTTAACTAGAAATCTATGATTCCAAAAAAATCTACTTTAATATTTTTTCACCACCGTGATGATCTCCAATTAGAAATAAATGGCATGCCTAAATAATACTCATCATCCCAATCTTTGGAATACATATAGAAATCACTCTGTCAATATAAATTAGGTACAAGTATGGCTCATCCCAAAAATATTTCCATGTATCATGCATAAATTGTTTTTGGTTCTTATATAATAACTCCTTAGTCACCATATTACTTACAAAATAATTGGTAAAAATCTATTAACCATGGAATCAAGTCTTGCATGCAGCCAATACATGTTCATCTTTGAAAGCATCGTCAATCTCAAGCTCATCCTTCTATTTCAGCATTGCCTCTTCTTTATGTTGTGACTATTGGCCAACCACTTTATTTTTGGTACCCTTTCGATCCTCAAAGTCATATTCTTATAATAGAAGTACCCAATGATTCAATATTAGATTTACATCCTTTTTTGCCATAAGGTACCTAAGAGTTGCATGGTGTGTATGCATAATCATCTTTGTGCCATGAAAATAAGATCAAAATTTCTCAAATGCAAAATCAACAACAAGCAACTCTTGTTCCATCACAATGTAATTTTCTTGAGATAGGTTAAGAGCTTTGCTAGAATAATCGATAGGATGAAGAATCTTCTCATGCCTTTATCCAAGGACTTCTCCTAGAGTAACAACACCAACATTCGGATAACCTTTGAAGAAATGGATCAATAAGGTGAAACAATAATAGGGGTCGATGTCAATTTCTCCTTTAGACACTCAAATGACTTTGGACATGACTCATCAAATATGAACTTCATATCCTTCTCCGACAACTTAAACAAAGCCTAAGCAATTTTAGATAAATCTTTAATGAACCTATGATAAAATCCACCATGTGTCAAAAAGCTTTGAATGTTTTTTATGAAGATTGGTGGTGGCAATTTTTCAATCACCTTAATCTTTACCTTATCAACCTTAGTCTCTTACTTTGAAATCTTATTATAAAGCACTATCCCTTCTTTTATCATAAAGTGACACTTCTCCCAATTTAGTACCAGGTTGTAATCTTTGAACCTTCTCATAAAACTAGCTTAATGGACAAGACAAACTTCAAATCGCCAACAAATGAAATATCATCCACGAACATATCAATAGTGTCCTCCTGTCATGACCCAATCCATCGGATCATGTTGGGAACTTACCTACACTTACTCTGGATTGGAGAATCCTGAATATCCAACCACTAGGCCAACAAAAAAGTTACTTCAATATTCACTTAATCTTGTCTATCATATTAATAAAAATCTAGTAGGTAAAATATTATCATTAAATAGATTCGTTCCTTAATTTGTTTTTAATGCATCAAATATGATAAATAAATATAGAAAACAACTAACTATAACTCCCCAGAACCTATCCTAAATTTGTACAAGAGCACTAGATATGGCGTAGGTACGTCTATAACACAACATCCATGCAGAATGAAAATAGTAGGAGCTGTTACTGAGTGATTGACAATGCTGGTACAAAAACTCCAACTAAACTACAACATGCTATACCCACGAGTAGAGGAATAGTAAGTGTAGCATCAGTACAACCACATGTACTAGTAAGCATTATCGATTGACCAGGTTTAGAAGCTAAAAACATCAATAATAAATATAGAAAAATGATAACATCAAGTAAACTTTTGATTCTAAGTGCCTAGCTATAGAATTCTCAACATATCACTTCAACATCTTTGTGACCTACCTGTCATTTTACAATAACGTATACCTTTGTCTTTTGGCCTAGTATATTTATATATTTTTGTCGTTTGATTACCTATTCCAATCTATACCCTTTTCTTTTCATATCGATTTATTCTAATAGTGCCTATAATTGTTTGATCTACATCCACCCAAGTCCTCTCGATACTACCTATCATAAGACATTATTGTACTATATCCTATGAAAGCTCAAAATCTTCCAATCAAATTCTACAATAATCGACCCTCTTAGGGAGTCATAGAATCTCATCTCAGACCTGATTAGCATAAGGGACTTAACGTACATTCATAAACTCTCCTTAACCATTTACCATACTCGTAACATGTATGAGAACAGATATAAAATAGGATGAATTCAAAACATAGAAATTAATACATATATGCAAGATGTGCACATTATCTCTTACCTTTCTCAACCTCATCAGCAACATCATATTATACTAGCATGATATCTGACCTATCATCATAATATATCATGTTCGTACCAGTATGGTATCGGATCTATTATCACTTCGCATTATATTTATACTAACATGATACTCAATTTATCATCTCAGCATATCCTTAAAATAAAAATAAAATACAATGTATTCATTAGATCACAAGTCAAGGCAATCATAGATGTAAAGTTCACAAGCTAGCACAAAGCCAAGAGAGTCTAAGTGTTATAACAATTGCTCAACTCACTTATATTAGTAACCTTAGTTATTACATGTATATCTATCCCCAACCATCATATGCCATAACTCAGTATGGGTAGTCATAGCCTAAGTTCATACTATGACACACTTCCTCTCTATCTACATCCCCAACCTTATATGTTTCAGCATTAGTTAATATTCCTTTCTAACTATTTAAATGGAGATTCTATTCTTTACTTCATAGAGTTACTTTTTTTATGCTCATTCATCAATCACGGTATCCACTTATACTAAATACTAACCCCTAATTAGATATACATCACCTTTTATCCACTTCCTTTAGTGTAATCTAAATAACTAAGACAATTAAAATTTATTGAGTTTTCATACTTTCCACTTTTTACTATTCTGTGTTGTCTCATTTAATTTTTTACTATATTCAAGCCCTGAGATATATTATGCTACACAGACACACACTCCATAGTTCAATCCATCTCTTATCACAATTAAAATACCCATATAATGTAAACTTATACAATCATATTTAGGCCTAACAATATTTCAAGGTGTCAGCCCATCCAATCTCACTGCCCGAAGGCATAATGATGATATTTCTGACATTACCTTTAGTGTTAAATCCATCTAGCCGAAGTCTAGTTGCTACAAAATAAATATTATCTTATATCTTAAGTGAACATACTGCTATAGAGAGGAGTGATTTGTCTCACGCGTGCAAAATATATTCCCATGTGGGTTACCATTGAATGTGTTCGAAATCTCTCGTGAACTTTAGCCTTTTAAATCTCATGGTTTGGGAGATAGGATTTTTTAGAGTGTTTTAGAGAGAGGAAGACCTATGAAAATAAGAATAAAAAGGGGTTTTAAACATCCCTCGACTGGGCTACTTCTTTGTACTGTTACAATGGATGCCTTGCCACTATAGCGGCTTGACCGTAGTAGTAGTTACTGATAGTCTACCCCATTCCATAATTAGACCTCTTCTCCCAATTTCCTTAGGCCCCAACTTTTCTCCCTAATTTATTTTTTTTGTCCATTTTGAGCCTATTTTTTATAAAAAATTAGTGTAGGTTATGTTCACACGTAATGATGGTTTTAACCATCACAATTCAACTATGTCTTAGAAGATAGCTGTCATGTGATGCTAAAAAAGTTATTGGAGCATTGCATAGTCTAAAGGCATCCTTTTAAAATAAAATGCCCTATATGGAAAAGTGAAATTCATCTTTTCTTATTCTTTAAGTGCAATCAAAATATGGTTATATCTTGAATAACCATCAAGAAAAAAATACCATCCTCTTCTAGCAAGATGATCTAATACACCATTCTCTACTAGCAAGACAGTCTAACATTTGATCCATAAAAGGCATCAGAAAATGATCATTTTAAGTCCATGCATTCAACTTCCTATAGTCCATTCACACTCATAACTTGTGATCGATCTCATTAAATAAGTTCATCCTTCTCATGTGTAGGCTCATCCAAGAACTTGGTGGTCTTCATTTTCATGACCACTAGCATATGCGGATTTAACCTCAAATGGTGCTCAATACTAGGAATACAATTAGGCTCGATTTGGATTTTTTTACTATAAATTCAAGGAAAAATACTAATAATGTCAATAATTTTCCATATTATGGCCCTCTTGAACCTATACAAATTTGATATTAAAGCTGCAATTTATTAATGAACTAAATATGCTAATATAATAAGAGACAAAGTATTGTTGGCTCCCAAGAAAACATAGCAAAAATGGGTTGGAAGAAACTTATGCTCCAAGATAGGAGGCTCTTCAATAGAAGGTTTATCGGTAGGGTTGCCCTATTTTTCAAAAGCAAGTCTAACTTTTTGGTGCATACTTGTAGTAACCTAAACCAGAAAGTGCACTCATAATCTCATCGTACTCGTTAATATCATCACCTTTGAAATTCATGATAGTTGCTGCCAGTGATTCAATACTAAGTCTCTCCGCAATAAGAACTGTTAATGTATCCCCATCGACTGTATCAATAACAAGATCACACATGTGTATTTTGGTTATTTTATGGATTTACAAACATTGAACGCCACTTCTTCTTGATTCAACCAAAACTTATACTCTCCTATTTGCATGGAATGGTCTCCCCAAGATGATGGAAACCATAAAATCAACTTCATAGTTAAGGATAAAAAATCAATTGGAAACATGAAAGACTTCTCTTACTAAGACATCGTGTATAATGCCTACAGACTTTTTTTACAGTATTATCTAAAGTAAGAAGCCTCATTGATATTGGTTTGGGTGACCCCAACCCCAACTCTATCAATAATGCCAATAACATCAAATTAATGCTAGCACCCAAGTCTCACAAAGCTTTTGCAAATTCAAATGCCTCAATGATGCATAGAATTGTGAAAGCTCTATGATCTTGTTTTTTCCGTAATAGACTGAGAAACTATTGCATTGCAGTGGTTCAAATTATCAACAACTAAAAACTCATGATTCTTTTTATTGATCAGGTCTTTTACAAATTTTATATAACCCAAAATTTTCTTAAGTGATTCAACCAAATGGATGTTCACATACAATTGCCTCAGCATCAAAATAAACTTATGGTATTTTCCCTCTTTGGCTCTCTTCTTTAATTTTGAGAAAATGGAGGAGGAGGTAATGGGATGGGAGTCAACACTTAGAACCTCATTTTTTCCCCCTTTTTTCTATTAACCTCTTTTTTGCAACTGAAGGTGGTTGTTCAAAAAAATTCCTTAACATCTTGACTTTTTTCAGCTTCTTTCATATAATCAGTCATAGTTCTACATCATTCTAAACAATTATAGAAAGGGGGATCAATAGTTATATTACCACTCCTCATAGTTAGATATAAGTAATGACTATCATCTTTTAGATTTTGGATGGTGTAGCCTAGAAATGTGCCTTTCTAACATTGATTTATTGTGTAAGAAATTTGACAAGACTGTCGCTTGATGGAAGTTGTATATGATATGACTTTTTGAATAATTCTTGAAAGATCTATACGAATATCTTTGAGGCAATCATCAATCTTTTCTACCCCTTTCAAAACTTTAGCAAACATATCTCCCATCCAAAGTTGCTTGAATCAACATCACGACTCCTAGGAGTAATGTAAAAGTCACTTTTGTCATTATTGTAATCTTTCTATTTCTTTAAATCACCATCTCTTCTTCTACCCCTAGCTTTATATCTAGATTGATTGTAGTTGTTATCCTTATAAAAGTTCTGAACTTGATTGCCTTGACCAAAGCACCAATCATCTTGAGGACCTTGGACCTTGGCTTTAAAGCCTTCCACCTAGTCATTTACATATTTATCCTTTTCTCATAATAAATGACATCATATCTATGTGCTTTACATTGCGATCCAACTATATTCACCTTTCCCCTGGATGCTGCAACCTGTTTTGTAAATAAGCTAAATACAATCCTCAATTGTTCTACATCTTGAGCAGGAAAATCATTTATCATTTGTTGTTCTGTAGATTTTCCTATCATAAAAGTTCTTGCGGGCATATCTGAATGTTGCACCTGTCAATTCTAGATGGTTTTAGTGATCTTATTAAGAATTGTAAATCCTAGAAATAATAGAAAATTATAATCAAGAAGCAATGGCCAATAGTTAGACAAACATAATCTATCAATTCTATAACCATATTTCTCAGCAATGACGTTAAAATTTGTTGTCACCCCAATTATACCTCCAAAATAAGTATAACGTAGTCATTATACCAAATATACAATCAAACTAGGTTGAGGCCGATCCCACGAGGAATAGGCAAAAATATCAACCAAAGTGTTTAGCCAAACAATTAGTGAGTAATTTCTAGTGAACAAGGAGGAGGGGTTGGAATTGCTATTTCAACAAGTAATAATTGCTAATTTCATAGATTTTATTGTCAATAGATGAGAAGTACTAAGATTGTGTTCCCCATAATATCATAATTCCATAGGTTGCATGTACTAGTGATCTCTTCCGGTGCTTGTCATGTAGAATCAATAGGTTATGTTCACCTAAATGGATTTATGCCCCTATTAGATAACTATCCTCAAGTATGTTTTATTGTCTCTTTAGTTTTACTCCACTTACCCTTATCTTGGACCCCAGATTATGTTTCCCAAATAATTAGCTCAAGTTATTAATTGAAGGTTGATATGTCCAAGTTTCTGTTGTTTATTTCTTTTCCTATTTGTTACCTTTTCTTTCTTTTTGAATAAAGCTAAGGAAGGTTCTAACATAGTCCTCTGTTACAAACCAATAAAAAAAATAAAACAAAAATGCATGCATAAACACCCTTTGAAAATCACTTCATATTTCGAACCTACTTTGTTAATCTATTATAGTTTCCTACATTCCTAATTGTAGTATTTAGCTACTCATGATCATAAGAACAAAATAATAATTTTGGAATGAAAACAAAATTATGAGCTTAGGAAAGATAAGATAAAAAACCAAGAATTAAACTCTAAATAAAAATCATCAAATTAATGTTTACAATTCTCAAGAACAAGTACATGCGAAAAAATCTATCAAGAGTATTTATAGACAAAAATGAATCCTGTCCTAAATAAAATATGATAGGTCCACAATGGTGATAACTCTAGTAATGATTCATAGGGTTGGCCTCTGACTCATTGCATGTCTTTGGGCTGTTGTTTCCATGTCTTCATATGTATTTGGTGATGACTTGTATGGTCACTCAATGATACATTGGGTGATTCATTACCAATGAGTCTACTTTTGAAAATCTCAGTTCATTGGCCAATTCTTCTAAGGATGAGTATAGGCAATGATTCATAAGGTCTAGTGACAACTCGTAGGTCGTAGTCATTGCCTCTTGGTCCAATTTCACTCATGTGGGACTTTTGGTAAACTTGCTCAAGATGGGTCATGCTACGATTTATCGGTTCTCATGATGACCTATTGACAACAACTTTAACCACCTTTCAACCTTCAAGACCCTCGGAATGTTAATGCAACAACTTAGGCTATGACTCATAGCGTAACCCAATGAGTCATAGCCAAGCCTTTTATTTCATTACATGGTGAAGTTTTTATTTTTTGTACTCATTTTTGAATCCTGTTTTCCTGTAAAACTAACACAAACACATTATATCCACCAAAACTAGCTTTTAAATTTCCATATTTCCTTATTTTAAGCATAAAAAGTGTCGTAAATCCATGGTACATTAACATCCTCAACTTAACATATTTGCATGTCTTCAGACAAACAAAATAACTTAACTATGACTCTTAACTAAGAGAAATCTAAGGGATCTACAACAGTTGATGTAATTTTTTCTGATCCAAAATTAACCCCCTCTTATACAAGTTTTTCTTAGAAAGTCTCCAGACAGTGATTTTTATTTTAGCGCAAAAACTATATAAAAAACTGACATGGTCCCTCAATTTTCATTAGTTTTTACAAAAATCGATAGAGTCCATCGATTTTTAGAATACAATTTTGCAGTAGATTATTAAATAAAACATGGAAAATATTTCTATAACAGCCTGGGATTTCGGTCCTTGAAATTTTTTGAAATTTTATCCTCTCTATCTAAACTATGACTTACCCTACGAGTCATAGGCAGTCTTGATGAGTCGTTGGACTTAATCATAACCTAAACAGTGTGTGTATGACTAAGTTCTGCTCTGAGTATGAGTGGCTCATTAAGATTCTTAAGAACTCATCCCGAGTCATTCAGATCAAATTTTAGGATGTAAAGTGTATACCCCAAGTGGGTTCTGTGTTGACTACGACTGAACCCCACGAGCGTAGGGTCCTATTACGAGTTATACTAGTTGATTCATAGTGTCAAAAGAGAGTGCGTTCCCTAGATATTGTCTTGTCTATGACTCATGGTGATGAGTCATAACGAGTCCATACGAGTCGTATAGTGACTCATAATCACTGACGACTAAATTTTAGCTTTTAATTTGAGGGCACTTTGAACAATTTTCTTCTTGCCCAATTAAAACTCCACATTTATAAAGAGCATAAGGGCGTTATTCCTAATTCATAACATAATCAAACACTCTCATAACTCTCTCAAGCAAGATAGTTAGGGTTTCCAAGAAGTAGGTCATCCAAGGGCTCAAGGGTTGAATTCTTTTTTGCAAAACTTGGTATTTCAGGTATGTTACTCTTTTGTAATTGCTAATTTATTAAAATCTTATGTTTTAAAGTATTGTTCATATGGTGTTGATATTGTTTTTGAAATATGGGTTAAGGATTTTGAATATTTATTGTTGAATAATGTTTCCCATGGTTTACACATGACTGTTCATGCTTTAATTTTGGTTTTAAACTTGTGTAGTGCATGGGTAAGGTGAATAAACTATGGGATTGTGATTTTCCCCAACTTGTGACTATTAAAGTGGTTATGACCTTAATCTCATATTGTGAAATTAGTTTTGAGTATGAAAAATATGCACATTGAACTTCTCTTGGATTATGGCATGATAAGAAAGGTTATTGAAGCATAATGATTTTGAATTGAACCTTATGGGTTGGGTAATTCCCCAAGCTAATATATAATTGAACCAAGGGTATGTGGATGCCTAAATGTGTATCATAGTTCAATGAATGGAAGTATGTGACAAATAATTTAATTCATCTTTAATAAGGGTTGTGTAGTTGAGTCATGAAAGTGGAGGACCCGTGTATTACCCCGTACTTTTTCCTAGCTTGAAATCATCTCAAGAATGTTAGAAGCTTTCCTTGAAATATAAAGCTACTTTTTTATCTTTCCAACAATACCAATTTCGTCAAAATTCAACATCGGAGGAGAAAGTTTTGGCCAAAATATAGAATCCAGTAAAATCATCCAGATGCGACGGTGAAGCCGGTGGGACCATCGGACTAGCGACGGAACATTGCCCATGACCATCGCAGTAAGGCAGTGAGAGCTACCTTCTTCCTAAGAGCGATGTCTTAGGCCGACGGACCGTCGTACTAGCAACGGACCATCTCTCAGTACATCGCAAGGGAAAAGTGAAGCCACCTTCTGGATAAGGTGCGACGGTCAGGTTGATGGACCGTCAAAACTGTGATGGACCATTGCCTAAGCCATCACAGCCAAAATAGTGAGACCCTATTCTACATAGAAGTGACAATCAGGGCATACAGACAGTCAACCCAGCGACGAACCGTCGTACCCACCATCGCAGGTCTGGTTCAGTTTTTTTTAAAGTCATTTCAACATGGGCAGCTTAGAAATTTACCACCTACCTATATATATACCCAATGATATCCGATTTCAGCCATTTGATTCATTATTACTTCACAACCAATGTTAGGGTTTCTCTCTAACATTAATCTCCAAGAACAAAATCCAATTTTCTTCAAGAACTAAGGGATTTCCAATTCTTTAAGTTCAAGAACATCAAAAAAACTCAACCCAGGTATGTATAATGTTTATTCATGGACTCCTTTCATTCATGAAGTTCAAGAATTCCTTTTCCAACTTCAAGTTATGGATTTTCTTTATGATTCCATTATTGGTCTATTCTTTTTCACGTTGATAAATGAGAAATTGAATTCTACTCCATGTTGGGTGATAATTTCTATGTAGGTTTAATTATTATAGATATAGATTCAAATAAACCTATGACTAAACCCTTGAATGATGAAATTAGAATGTGACCATGATATTTAATTGTTGTACAATGATGTTTACATGTACCTTGCCTACAATATGTTTGATTTAATGCCTAAATGAAGGAAAAGTGCCTAACTAGCATATTGTCATGAAATCCCCATGTATGTACAACCTTATGCCTATCACATGTTTGATGAAATGCTTCAGTAAATGCATTATGGTGATTATTAGGTATTCAAGCAAGTCACACTTTTTTAGTTTCTTTCTATCGAGTCTTGGGGGTACTTGTACCCGAAACATTAGCTGTGTGCCTAGAGCCATGTCATGTTTTCAAGATACTCTCAGTCAAGCTATGATCCTTAGACTTCAGATAGTTTTATGACTCGGGAAATCTCCCTGATCTCATGAACTCAGTCAGTTGTCAGATATCAGTAGTATTCCGTTAGTCAATGGAATTCAGTAACTCAGTGCATGTTTAGTTCAATAAATCATGTTCAGTGTCCATTCAGATGAGAGTAGAAATTAGTACTGAGCGAACTCAAGAATGGTAACTCACCTATTGTATAAGGGTGTGATTCTTAGAAAAAATTCTTTCATTTCAGAACTATGTAGACAACAAAGGTTGAAACATTATAGCCAGCTATATGAGGGTAGATGAGGTGGCCTAACATGCTATATGAGGATTCCCACCATTCTCACTAGAGTTACCTATTATATGAGGGTTACTCATATGTTGTCCTTACCAGTTGCGCGGTATTGACACCTTTCCAATCAGGGCACAAATTGGATCCCAGTTCAGCTATTACAGTGTATACGGGGCATGTCAGTTAGATGACTACTTTCCATAATTTCAGTATCAGTATCAATTAATAACTCAGATAGTTCTTTAGATTTTAGGACTGTCAGATACAGTCAATTTAGATACAGTACAGAACTCTGCTAGTTTCATCAGATTCCAGACTGTCAGATACAGTCACTCATGTTATCAGTTATATTAGTATCAGTATGTCATGTTATCAATATTCAGATTTAGTAATCATATTATCACAGTATTAGTGTCAGTTGTTATGTCTTATGTATATATTCTCATGCTCATGTTAGTCAGTCTGTTATTATATTTGTTCATGCATATAAACCCTATGCATTCAGATTACCTCACATGCATACCAGTATATTAAAATTACTGATGAATTTGCGCTATGGTGTCTTATACCATAGGTTCATAGACATGAGTTCCAGAGCATCAGTAGCTTCCACTCTCAGCTATCAGAGTTAGAAGTGAGTCCTCATCTTTTGAGGACATGATCATCATTTTATTATCTCAGTAATTAGTTTATTAGTTGGAGTTAGTTGGGGACATGTCCCATCAACTCCTTACTCAGACAGTTCTGTCAGTTAGAGGCTTCCCAGACTATTATGTTCAGATAGTTATTTTAGTTGTTTTGGGTATTTCATACCCCGTTTAGATGTTATGTTATACTTTAATTATGTGAACCTTATGGCCTTATAGTTCATGTTTCCCAGTATTCTATATATTATGCAGTATACAGGTATAGATATCAGTCATGGGTTAGCTTGTGGTCCTTCGGGGTCATTAGCACCGTGTAGCATTTTGAGTACCAGATTTAGGGCATTATAAACTTGGTATTAGAGCCTAAGGTTCAACAGTGTCCTAGGAAGTCTAAAATCCGCATCTAGTGGAGTCTTGTGCATGGGTGTGTTGCGCCCCACATATATCTACAGGAGGCTGTAAGTTGTTTTAGCATCAGTTTCCCTTCTTTCAATATTCATGTTAGGCCAATGAGCATAATCTCAATCTAATCTCTCAGTGTAATCTATTCTTCTCCTTATTTCAGAACATGCCTCCTAAGAGAAGAACCCAGCCTGTCCAAGAAGATCCCTTGGATGAACATATTTCTCATGCGGAGTTCAGGGCTACATTCACTACTCTTGCTCAGTCAGTTGCTGCTCAGAATGAATGACCAACTGTTGTTTTGGCCAACCCAATGGCCAATTCAGCTTCATCCAGGATTCGGGACTTTACCCGAATGAATCCTCCATCCTTTCTTGGGTCTAAGATAGACGAGGACCCTCAGGAATTCCTAGATCAGGTGAAGAAGGTTACATACATAATGGGGTTACGTCTAGTGAGAGTGCTGAGCTAGATACATATCAATTATAGGATATGGCTCATACTTAGTTCAAGTAGTGGAAGTTAGAGAGGGCAGACGATACAGGGTCAGTTGAGTGAGAGGATTTTGCTTCAGCGTTCCTTGATAGGTTCTTTCCCCTAGAGCTTAGAGAAGGTAAGGTGCTAGAATTCATCAAGCTCAGGTAAGGCAATATGATAGTAAAAGAGTATTCTCTTAAGTTTACTCAATTAGCCAGACATGTTCCTCATGTGGTTGCAGATAGCAGGGCAAGGATGAGTAAGTTTGTTTCAAGGGTGAATGATAGTATGGTTAATGAGTCCAGATCCTCCATGCTAAATAGTGGCATGACTTTAGCCAAGCTCATGACTCATGCTCAACAGATAGAGGAGAAAAATATTAAGATGAGGCAGAAGCAGAATAAAAGAGCGAAGACAGGTAGTTTCAACTTTGCTCAGCCTAAGTCAGAAGGAGAAAACTATTCTTAGTTTCATCCTAAGTCATCAGCTCTAGCTCCTTCTTCAGCCAGTGCTCTAGTTCCTAAGTTTAGAGAGGGTAGCAAAGATAGAGCGCCAGGCTCTAAGTCCCAGGGCAGTGTTAGCAGTGCCCGCACCTATCCTCTTTGCCAGATTTATGACAAGCACCATCAGGGTATTTGCAGAGCTGGCAGTGGTATTTTTTTTGGATATGGCAAGCTAGGTAACGGGGTTAGAGAATATCCTCATCCAGGTTCTTAGGGTCAATAGAATCACTCCTCAGCTCAATCCGGTCGTCCAAATCAGTAGGGCGCCACCTCCTGTGCTACTAATAGGAAACACCCAAATCATCTCTATGCTCTTCAATCCCTGAAAAGATTAGAAAAATTCTCCTAATGTAGTTACCGGTATGTTATAGATCTTTCATGTGCATGTTTACGCTTTTCTATATCCAGGATCTTCTTTGTCCTTTGTCACTCCTTATAAAGAAGTCAATTTCAAAGTCAGTCTTAAAATTCTAGTAGAGCCCTTTTTAGTCTCTATTCCAGTGGGAAAAACCATTATAGCCCGACGGGTATACAGAAACTGCCCGATTATGATATTTCAGAAAGTCACCTCAGCAGACTTAGTCGAATTAGAGATGACTGATTTTGATGTCATTCTTCGCATAGATTGGCTTCATTCCTGCTATGCCACAGTCGACTGCAGAAACAAAATAGTCCAATTTTAGTTTCAGAATAAACCCATCCTTGAGTGGAAAGATAGTGTATCCGCTTTCAGGGGTCAGCTTGTTTCCTACCTTCAGGCATGGAAAATGATATATAGAGGATGTTTCTATCATATAGTTCATGTTAAGGATTCTAGTTCCAAAACTCCCAGTCTTGAATTAGTCCCAGTCATGAATGGATATTCATATGTCTTTCTTGAAGATCTTCCAGGAATTCCTCTAGAAAGGGAAATAGACTTCATTATTGATCTTCTACCAGATACTCAGTCTATCTCTATTCCTCCATATAGAATGGCACCAACAGAACTCAAAGAAATGAAAGAGCAGTTGAAGAATCTCTTAGAAAAGGAATTCATCAGACCTAGTGTTTCCCCGTTGGGGGTTCCAGTATTTTTCATCCACAAAAAAGACAGTTCTCTCAAAATATGTATAGACTACCATCAACTCAATAAGTTCACAGTCAAGAACAAGTATCCTCTTCCCAGAATCAATGACTTATTTGACAAACTTTAGGGTGGTAGCTATTTCTCTAATATAGACCTCAGATTCGGCTATCATCAACTCAGAGTCAGGGAATGTGACATTCCAAAAATATCTTTCTAAACTTGGTATGGTCACTTTAAATTTCTAGTCATGTCATTTGGTCTTACTAACACCCCAGCCGCTTTCATGGACTTCATGAACCGTGTGTTCAAGCAGTACTTGGACATGTTCGTCATAGTCTTCATAGATGATATTCTGGTCTATTCCCGTAGTAAGCATGATCATGCTGACCATCTTATGATAGTACTTCAGACTCTCAGAGATCATTAGCTACTTGCCAGCATAGGTTGAGACATCATAGCCTGCTATATGAGGGTAGATGAGGTGGCATAACCATCTATATGAGGGTTCCTACCGTTCTCACTAAAGTTACCTATTATATGAGGGTTACTCACATATTGTCCTTACCAGTGGCACAGTATTGACACCCTTTTAATCAGGGCACAGATTAGACCCCAGTTCAGCTATTATAGTACATATGGGGCATGTCGATTAGATGACTACTTCCCACAGTTTCAGTATCACTATTAGTCAAGAACTCAGATAGTTCTTCAGATTTTAGGACTGTTAGATACAGTCAATTTAGATACAGTACAGAACTCTGCTAGTTTCATCAGATTCAGCACTATCAGATACAGCCACTTATGTTATCAGTTATATTAGTATCAGTATGCTATGTTAA
Organism: Capsicum baccatum var. pendulum; assembly: GCA_030864225.1. NCBI lineage: Eukaryota > Viridiplantae > Streptophyta > Magnoliopsida > Solanales > Solanaceae > Capsicum > Capsicum baccatum. The sequence goes on from CM061559.1 coordinate 63,436,157, forward strand.
TAGTATTCAAATTCAGTAATCATGTTATCACAATATTAGTGTCAGTTGTTATGTCTCAAGCATGTATTCACATGCTCATGATAGTCAGTCTGTTATTATATTTATTCATACATATGAACCTCATGTATTCAGCTTACCTCACATGCATACCAATACATTCAAAGTACTGACACATTTGCGCTATGGTGTCTTATACCATAGGTTCAGAGACATGAGTTCCATAGCATCAGTAGATTCCAGTCTTAGGTGCCAGAGTTAGAAGTGAGTCCTTATCTTTTGAGGACATGATCATCATTTTATCATCTTAGTAATTAGTTTATTAGTTGGCGTTAGTTGGGGACATGTCCCATCAACTCCTTACTCAGACAGTTCCGTCAGTTAGAGGCTTTCCAGACTATTATGTTCAGACAGTTATTTTAGTTGTTTTGGGTATTTCATACACCGTTTAGATATTATGTTTTACTTCAGTTATGTGAACCTTATGGCCTTTTAGTTCATGTTTCGACATTATTCAGTATATTATGCAGTATATAAGTACAAATATTAGTCATGGGTTAGAGTGTGGTCCTTCGATATCATGAGCACTGTGTAGCATTCTGCGTACCAGATTCGGGGCGTTACAACCCGAGGGATAAATACTATAAATATCACTTGCTGATGCGGGGGTTCGAGTCCCCCTTATTCTTATCATTTGACTGGGAGGTTTGAGTCACAAATATTATATTATATTATTTGGTGCCTGCGTCACCTTGATATGTCGAGAGGTTTGAGTCCCCTATAGTGCATATATATACTCTCTGGTTCGTGCAACCACATGCACTAGGTCCCTTGCAGCTGGGGAGAGTTGGGTTCATATAGCCCGTGAGACCTTCTTATGTTATCACAGTTGATCTATATAATCCAAGCTAAGGTTTAAAACTGCATGTTAAGCCTTATTCCCTATCCTGACATGTGATATATATATATATATATATATATATATATATATATATATATGTACATATATTTGATTATGTGCATTGGATTTGAAAGATTTTGAAATGTTGATCACGCTATTATGTCATTCTTATTCCTGATTGACATGCTATTGCTCAACCTACTAACCATCTCTAGACATTGTATCCCCATGCGATGCAGTCCCCAAAAATGCCTCTACTTTTTCTATATCGATTTAGGTGGGTCGGTTCGGTTTGTCGGTTCGTTGTGGTGAATTGATAAGGTTCCATTCTCTTGAAAACTTACACATTTCATCAGTTCTTATATGAGATTGATTAAGAGTTTTCATTATCATTAACTGTATCATTGTCATTGTTAGAGTTGGGGATATGTCCCGGCCAAGACTGGTTTTTAGGTCTTTTTGCATAGAGGCTTTGTTGGTTTACTATGGACTTGAGTGATGTTGGCTGGATGTGTTTGGCCTGTTATTGAATATAGACATATTTTTAATTCTTCGAACTTATCTTGTGCTATCTTGTTATATGTTACGAATTTAGCCATTGTTGGGTGGTTTATGTTATTTGGTTAGGTTCAGGGGGTGATCTCTTATCCACAGTGTATTGGAGATGTCTTTCACGGCTAGGCTCTTGTTCGGATCGTGATAATTTCATCAAAGAGCATGCGTGGTAAAGTGGTAGATTGTTCAAAGTCATAGAAAGTGCTCGAGTTCTATTCCAAGTAGCTATATTTTCTATATTCTTGAAAAATCGACCATGTCCGTATGTTCTTGTCTAATTTAAAACACCAATTGATAGGATTGGTTTTTCGTCGGTTTTTGTCGAATTCAAAAAATTGGCTAACAGTGTCAATTTTTCAATAGTTTTAATCGACGTTGTCCATCAGATTATTTAAAAGTGATGAACTCAAATAAGACGAATGTGAATGTAGTTTTCCATCTATTTGGACAAAAATACAATGCAATCCATCGATTTTGGCCCTTATTTTTTGACATTTTTTAATAGTGATATTATATACAACAGTGATACAATTTTATACATATGTATTTTCATATAGTAGTGAGTATTTCTACACATATATGTTATACAACACTTAAACATTTTCTTCTTATTTACTTCTCGAAAAAGTTTTATCGATTGGACTCTATGTAAAAACTTAATTTTTGTAGTCAACCTTATTGTTGGTTGATGCGTTGGCATCTACGATAAATATATTATGGTAAGATTCGAGAAGAAAAAATTGATGGAAATTAAATTGAGATTACTATTTGTCCTTGAAAGAACACATTTATTTTTTTGAATGTTTTGAAAACTAAAGTGTATAGCTAAAAGTGAGAAAACTGCAGGAATGACCTCTATAATGGGTGGCTTAATCCCCCCCCCCCCCCTCCATAAGAAAAGTTCTACAAAATTAGTCTTTTTTTTTTCATACATAAAATAAATACCAATTTTCCCCTCTATGCCTCAAATATTTTTATACAACTTCTCACGCTTATTTATCTTACAATGTCTTATTTTTTTCTTTTATTTTAGTTTTTATTTTTTATTTTTTTGAATTTTTCTCCACCATTACATTTTTTTTCTTTTCTCCTCCCAACTTAAATTTTTTACTCTTTTTTATTCTTTGGTTTTTCTTTTTCTTTTTTCCTTTTTTCAGCGTTTATTTTTTTTCTTAACCTTTATTTATTTATTTATTTATATTTTCTCCTCTCAACTTCAATTTTTTTTGTTCTCTCTTTTTTATTTTCTTTGATTTCTTTTTTTTTTCAAATGTTTTTTTCTTTTTCCTCAAACCTTTATTATTTTTCTTTTCTTTGACTTCCAAACAACAAATTATGCCCCATAGGTAAGAGTTGATACTAATCTGTATAACAAGAAATACTGATCTGTTATAAGAAACTTATGCTCTTAATGATTGACAAACTACATGTAGGGACCTGGTTCCTAAAGGGAATAAGTGTGTGGTCAAATGTACAACTACAAAGTCTTGTCCTACTGCTATTTTGGTAGCATTTGCAGGTTGTTGGCACAACAACAACTTTCTAATCTTGACCAATGAGAAATATTTTAGTTTTTTCCTCCTATTTTCTCCATATATATAGATCATTATGTGGGAGAAAAATCTAGCTTTTGCATAATCAAAATTTCTCATCTTCTTGCAAAGCCATAAAAAAGTTCAATCAAGACAAAGCTCCAACAACCAAAGGACCAGTTAGCTACAACGAAATATGTATTTTGGTCTAAGTTGTTGAGTCTTTGTATTTTGCTCTAACATTGTAAACCAACTCCTCTTTTGAGAATCTTGTGTGGGTATTTTATTTTATCTCTTCTGTAGTAGATCTGAGTTATGTGCTAGAGTTAGCCATTGTAGTTTTAGGGGCTAGAGTTAGTCGTGGTAGTACCGTTGTGGGCTACAGTTAGCCTTGGGTTTCTTTACTATGGAGTTATTGTAGAGAGTACTTACAATAGAGTTATTGTAAGGGTGAGTGATAAAGATTTTAATTCCTAGGTTGCAAGAAGTTGTAATCTAAATGTTGCTCTTGTTTTAGTGGAGGTCGAGAAATCCTACTGGGTTAGGTCGTTGTTTTACTTCCTTTATGTCACGACCTTAAAACTAGGGGTCATGATGGGCCTTGTCATGACAAGCCTTGAAAAGTAAGCCTATAACCCAAACTAATATCAAAGGAGAAATCAATGCAAAAACCCAAGGAAAGGCTTGTAGAACGAAGCTGAACCACACAAATATGATAATAGCGAAAGTACATAACCAAAAATACCATAAGAATATCCCAAAACCTGGTGTAGTACATATCAAATGTCAAAAGATAAAATAATAATCAAAAAGGATCATAATCTATCTCAGAATACAAAATAAGACATTAAATAGACAGGAAGAGAAAGTAAAACAACTCTGGAACATAGACCACCCACTACCTTGAATATACCTAGATATAACTTGAATCAGCAATTGTGTGGTGCACTTGTACCCGGATCTACACCGAAAGGTCGCAGTAGGGGTAATTATGGTTCATTTTTACTCAGTATGTATCATCGGCCGACCGAGCAAAGTTGAAAATAAACCATATAAAATAAAAACTATGGGAACATCACCTCCAATCAAAAAATATTCTAAACGGTAGCCCATACCGTCTCCACTAACAGTTCTACAATATACACATCTATATACACAAATACGAGAAAGAAACACAAGTGTACATGTATACCAAATACAAGTATAAGAAGGAAGTACAACAGATAGATATCACATCAAGGATAATAACACACCGCACAGAATGAGCACAATACATAAAAAATACAATGAAGATGATGATGTGATGATGATATTATGCTCGAGGTTGTCATAAAACCTCCATATACACCTACAGAGTTATGCTTCCATGTAGTACCTATAAGGGGAGGGTTCATAATCCATATACAATTCAATATCCAAATCCACAACTCCTATCTGACACTTCCATTGATAGAGGGTATTTAAAAAAGTCACTTTATGTCAAAAAATGAGTATTACTAGTATTTCCATGGTTGTACCAATGTTTCATGAATGTATATGATATGATATTCGAATGTAATGCTCACATTTAACCAAAATATGAATTTCCAATTACAATCAATATACCAACCACGTGAGCTATAATCCACTCAATAATCTAACCATCCATGAATCCAATGTAATACATATGCCCATAAAGTAAAGTATATAATACTATGGAATTGATACCACATAAAATCTAATTTAGGCTTTTTCATCAGAAAAGATATAATCAAATATACATACACAAAACCAATATCTTATAAGATCTCAAACAGTTACAGATAGCAAATAATGTCTCAAAACGACCATTTCACAACAATATAGGCCCTCACACGGGCACAACACAATAATATAGCCATTTTCATGATGGGTCCCTACACCCTTAACATAATTTTATATCCATATTAACTACCCATCCAGTTTGAAGAAAGTCCTTAACCTACCTCAAATATTGCAAATCGATTCAAACAATCCTTCATACAGAGCTTTCACCTCACAAATGGACCCGGAATCAACTAAAACATACAAATACAAAATCTATGCATTAAAAGAAAGCCAACAATACCATATTGCCTAGTTTTGAGTCGGGGTCAAAACGGACGCTCGAAACAAGTTTTTGAAAAAGAAGGGTAGATCAAAATTTTAGTCCAAATGATATATTTCCCACGATTAAAGAAACTTATAGAAGAAAACCCAAGTGAAAGCAAGTTGAAATTGGGGTTTAAATCTGAAAATTACTAATTTAGGACTTCTAGGCAACAATTTTGATATTCCACCTTTGAATGTAAGTCTTAAATGGTAAGAATTGAAGAAAATTGATTGAAATAGGAGTTTTGGAGATTACCCAACTAAAAGTGTAAGAAATTATCCAAAAACTTAAAACCTGAAGCTCCATGTCTTAAAGGTGTCGCTTAGGTGACCACTGGGTCACTTACGCGACCAGGAGTCGCTTATGCGATGCCTACCTTATCGCATAAGTGACCAGGATGTCACTTAAGTGACATTTGTTTAAGCGAGGCTGGTGTCGCTTAGGCGATACTTTGACTGTCAAGCCAAGTCGCTTAAGCAACAAAAATTTTGCTTAAGCGGTACACCAGCTAAGTGGTGCATCAATTGGAGATTTGGAGTCTCCCCGAACCCCACAGGATTCATCCGGAATACCAAGAACGCAAATAACCTAGGCTACTAGACTAAGTTTGATGCTCCAAACACAATGGAGATGTCAATTTTTTTAAAAAAAATATTAATTTTGCAAAGTTGACTCTCGAAATCCAATTTCACATCTTTCCAAACTGATGGTCGAAATGAGATATAAAAGCCATAAAACCACAACAGCCCTGTTACCAACCTAAAATCAATGTTCCAGATCTTCTAGCGCAGTCTGTTTGCCATCCAATACACAGATCAATAAATATTGACCGAAGTCAACTAATAAGCATTTACAACCACCAAAAACCACAATCTTGCACAAATCACACCAAAATGCATTAGGAACCTTGTTAATCATCCCCATACCCTAGAAATACCCTGAAGCAACCGCGGGGAGGGGAAAATGGTCAAATAACATGGAATTAAATATTTTACAAAAATATCAAAAATCAGGTCATTACATCACCCACCACTAAGAATCCAGTTCATCCTTAAACTAAAGGCTAGAGAAATACCTGAATCAACAAAACTTAGGGATAACTACAACACATATCGAACTCAACATCCCAGGACTAATCTAAATGTTAATGTCTGTAATTAGACGTTAACTAAAGGAATATCTATAGAATTCAATCGTCAAACATCTCTAGCTAGAATAGAGATGACCTCCTTCAGAAAAGACAACCTCTCATCTAAGTGGACCAACGAATGACATAAGACTCATCTAAAATATAACGTCGAAGCATGAAAATAAGAAAAATTGGATGAACACCTGATAAATCTGGGGGGTAACACTAAACTCATAAGCCACATTCCCAATAGTCCAAAGAATCTCAAAAGATCCAATATACCTGGGTCTAAGCTTGTCCCTCTCCCTGAATCTCACTACACCCTTTATGAAAGACAAGAAGAAAGATGCGATCACCAAGTCTATATCTAAAGAGACAAAGTCTATGATCCATATAGCACTTTTGCCTACTCTGAGCAGCTTGAAGTTTATCCTAAATTCCATTAACTCTATTCAAATGCTCATGAACCAAGTATGCACCTTAAATTCTAAGATCAAAAACCTTAAACTAACCAATTAGAGAGCGATAACACCTACTATACAAAGCCTCAAAAGGAGCCATCTCAATAATGGAGTGGTAGTTATTTTTATGCGTAAACTCCACCAAAGCTAGATAATTCTCCCACTAACCACCAAAATCTATCACATAAGTGCTGAGCATATTCTCTAAAACCTGAATAGTCTACTCTGACTAACCGTTAGTCTGGGGTTGAAAAGTTATGCTAAGATCAACTTGGGTACCCAACTCCTTCTGTAAAGTCTTCCAAAAGTAAGATATGAACACTGAACCCCAATTAAAGATGACAGACACTGGCACACCATAAAGGCAAACTATCTTACTAATATTGATATGAGCCAACCTCTCGGCACTAAAAGAAATATGAATAGGTATGAAATAAGCAGATTTGTTCAATCGATCCATGATAACCCAAAAACTATAAGAACCACAAAAAGTATAAGGTAACCCAGTCATAAAGACCATCGTGATTCATTTCTATTTTCAATCGAGAATGGGTAACCTATAAAGAAAACCACCAAAACTCAAATGCTTGGCCTTCACCTACTGGTAATGTAGGCAATGAGCTAAAAATCTACTACATCCTTCCTCATACCACCCCGCTAGTAATAATATCTCAAATCATGATACATCTTATTACTCCCGGATAGATGGAATATCTAGAATAAAGAGCCTCCTCCAAAATCATTATAATCCAATCAACCATTTTAGGCACACACACTTAGCAACCAATTGTCAAAATACTATCTTAATCAAGCAAGGCTTCTTTAGCCTCTCCACTCAACACGTTATCCCTAATCACACTTAACCAACATCATCAAACTAATAAGCCTGAATTTGCTCCATTATAGAAGACTTTGCCTCAATAAATGTCAAAACACACCCAGGAATTAAAATATCAAGCCTAACCATCAGGTTAGCAATAGAATAAACCTCTAAGGCCAATGGTATTTCTTGAGTTAAAAGATGTGTCAAGCTACCCATGCTAGTCGACTTCCAGCTCAAGGCATCCACAACCATATTATCTTTACTCAAACAGTAGGGAATAGGAAGATCACAATCCTATAGCAATTCAAGCCATTGATGTTGCCTCATATTAAGATCTCTCTGGGTGAAGAAATACTGAAGGCTATGATGATCTGAGAAAATCTCACAATAGACTCCATACAATTTGTGCCTCTACAACTTCTAAGCATAAACAACTGTACATAACTCCAAATCATGGGTAGGGTAATTTCTCTCCCAAGGATTCAACAAACGAGATGCATACACAATTACCTTTCCAACATAACAACTAACCGAACACTAGAAGCATCACAGAAGACGGTAAAACCACACCCTTCTTGGGCAAAGTCAAGATAGGAGCTGAAGTCAACAAATTATTGAGATTTTGAAAACTCATCTCACAAGTATCGAACACTTTCAATTTGGTCAACAGAGCTGCAATAGTTGAAAAACCCTTAACAAAGCACCGATAGTAGCTCTCTAAAGCAATAAAGTTCTGAATATCGATAGGAGAAACAGGCCTAGACCTATCATGAACAATTGGAATCATAGTTGGATCAACCATAACTCCATCATTAGTCACCACATGACCGAAAAAAGAGATAGAATCTAACTAAAAATCACACTTGGAGAACTTGGCATACAACTTCTCATCTCTCAATTTTTGAAGCACAATCCACAAATGCTCCTCATGGTCAGACTAACTCTTGAAATAAACAAAGATATTATCTATAAAAATAATGAAAAGAGTTGAGATATGGTCAAAATATCAGTTCATCAACTACATGAATACGGTTGGGGCATTGGTCAACCCGAAGGACATAACTATGAACTCATAATTATCGTACCAAGTCTGAAAAGTGATCTTTAGAATATCTAAAGCAATCCTAAACTAGTGATTATCACACCTCAAATCAATCTTCAAAACTACTAAACCACCTTGAAGTTGATCGAATAAATCATCAATACAAGGAAGAGGATGCTTATTCTTAACCATCACCTTGTTAAACTGTCGATAACCAATACATATACATATAGACCCATATTGTTTCTTTACAAACAAGACAAATGCACCTAAGGTGATACACTAGAATGGATAAATCCCTTATCTAACAACTCCTACAACTGATTCTTAAATTCTTTCAACTTTGATGGGGCTATTAATTAACAAGGAATAGAAATAGGCTTAGTGCCTAGCTCAACATTATTTACAAAGGCAATGTCATGATCCAGAGTCATACCAGGCAAATTCATAGGGAAAACATGCACAAACATGTGGACAATACAAAAAAACTCCAATGAAAGAAGTGAAACAACACTATTATAAAAAATATGAGCTAAATAAGACAAGCATTCTCTCTCAACCAAATAATGAATTTGAAGGAAAGATATAACTCTCTTGGGATCCAAATGAAACACACCCTTCCAAGCTATACTTGGCACACCCAGAGAAGCTACAATCACAATCTTAGCATAACAGTCTTGGGCTGCATGATAATAAGCTAACCAATCCATACCTAGGATGACATCAAAATCTACTATATATAAGATAATCAGATCTACCCAAGTCTCACGCCCAGCAAAAGTCATAACACAAGATTGGTGCACCCAATCCACCACTAAAAATCCTCTTATAGTGGTAGATACACAAATAGACATGGCAAGAAGCTCACTAGTAGAACCAAAACATGAAGCAAAATATTTAGACATATTAGAGAAGTTGATCTTGAATCATATAATAAATGCAAATCTAAAACAAATGGGGATGGTATCTCTGATAACCATGCCAGAAACTGAGTAATCCCATGCCTACCACCACAGAAACAACTACCTCTGCCCCATGCATTATTAGTAGAACCTCTCCCTCTAACAGTTGATATAGGATTAGCCTTGAAATTATATGAGGATAGTCCTAGGCCAAATAGCTAACCTCATCACACAGAAAGCAACCTTTATAGCCTGATTCAATAAGAGGAGGTACGACTGAGCTAGAACAACCCCCGAAAGCTGCTAAACTAGAAAACCTAATACATGAACCTTATAAGACTGCCTCCACTAGTCTACTATAATACCCATGGAAGCCTTTAAAATCTCTACCTCAAGTATTATGATGTTTGAACTTGCCCTGACGACGCACCCTCTTGGTGTTACCCTAATATACTAGAAGAATATACTAAGTCATCTTAGAATGATCCACTACACTCTAAAATAATGCACCATACACTACCACCTAAGTCATATCTAGATGAAGAGAAACATCCAACCCCTTTATGAAATTTTGAATCTTCTCAACTCGGTGGAAATACTAGTATACAACTATCTAGACAAGCCATGCAAATATGCCTCATACTCTACAACAGTCATACATCCTTACTCCAAGTGATTAAAATCATCTCTTATCTGATCCCTCAAATTGTATGACCTAAACTTGTCCAAAAAGACCTCTACAAATTAATCCCAAGTCATCTCTAGTAAACTAAGAGGTCTGCAACTAACAAGTGACCTCCATCAATCCTTACTTTCACCGCTCAACTGGTAAGTTGTATAAGCAACCCTGTTTGACTTAAGAGAACCAAGGTTATGCAACTTATCAGGATAATCAATCAAGGCATCCTTGCCTATGGATCCATTGAACCTAGGAGGATCCAGATAAGTTAATCTCTTAAGTCTCTTTTGATACATAAAAGATATAAATGCTCTTAAAACAATAGGAGACATAGTAAATCTGTCTAGCTGAGATCCCATCTGAGGAGGTAACATAAAAGAAGGCTAAACTCCTAGACTCAAAATACCATACTCAGATGAAGAACAACACTTGGAGTCTGTGGGGGGTGCCATAAGCAAATTTGGGTACCACTAGAAGGTCCACACTCAAAATTAGAGGAAACCATTGGCACATTCCGGAATAGACATGGGTATGATACTCAGAGTTAGAGGAACACTAGATACACTTAAAGAAGCACCCTTCAAATAGGTTAGAAAGTATATCAACAACCCCTCCAAGAATGGGGTAGAAGACCTTTATAGGACTAAAGTAGGCCCTATATCTCAACATGATCAACCATTGGCTCAGGAGAGAGCCTCCTAGTGCTACTTTTAGATGGGGTAAATTCTCATGTCTATCCACTACCTCGAACCCATGCATGATTTATAACTTGCCCTTTAGATTGAGCCTTCTCCTCGAATAATAGCTCCACATCTCTAAACCAATAGGATCTAGTCCTCACCTCTATGTAGAAAAGAGTGAAATTTGACTTATAACACAAGGTAAGAAAGTCTCGCATGATATATAATAAAATAAGAGAAGTTTTCCAAAGATATCTTATTGCCTCTCGAAGATATATATGAACGTCTATGTACTGATCCGCGAGACTCTACTAGACACCCTATTCTTACACTTATGAGACCAATGAAACTAGCCTGACTCTGATACCAATTTGTCATAGCATAAAAACTATGAGTCATGATGGAACTTATCGCAGCAAGCCTTGAAAAGTAAGTATATCACCCAAACAAATATGTAAAGAGAAATCAATGCCAAAAATCAAGGCTACGCTTCTAGAACAAAACTGAACCACACAAATATGATAATAGTAGAAGTACATAGCCAAAACTACCATAAGAATATCCCAAAACCTAATCTCATAATGTAAGAACTACTAATGCATCTCAAATGTTAAAAAAATACAATAATATTCTAAAATGATAAAATATGAATACAAAATAAGACATAAAATAGATAGGAAGAGGTAGTTCAATAACTCCAGAAGCATAGGCCATCGAATATACCCCAGATACTGTATAATCTGCTACTGTCCAATTATACTTAGTAGGTATCATAGGCAGCCTGAGCAAAGTAATACACACTATGGACATATCACCTATAAATAGAAAATATCCCAAATGGTAAACCACACTATCTCCACTAATAGTTCTATAATATGCACATATACCATACATAAATGTGAGAAAAAAATACAAGTGTACATGTATACCAAATACAAGTATAAGAAAAAAGTATAATAGATAGATATCACATTGAGGGCAATAACATAACATAGAATGCGCATAATACATATTTCAAACAATGAAGATGATGATGATGATGTGATGCCCTGGGTTGTCACATAACCTTTGTATATATGTTTCAAGTTGTGCTTCAAGGTAGGACCCATGGGGGTTCACAACCCATATTCAATGCAATATCTAATAGCCAATACTAATATCCGTAACTCCTCTTCGATATATCCATTGATAGAGGGGTTTAAAAGATGTCATATTTTCTATCAAAAAAGTCAGTATTACTATTATTTCTATAGTGGTACCAATGTTTCATGAATGTAAATAATATGAGGATGTAATGCTCACAATCCATTAAAATGTGAATTTCTAGTTTCAATCAATATACCAACCATATGAGCCATAATCCACTCAATAATCCAACCATCCATGAATCCAATGTAATTCATATGCCCATAAAGTAAAGTACATAATAATATGGAATTGATACCACATAAACTCTAATTTAGGCTTTTTCATCAGAAAAGATATAATCAAATATACATACACAAGGCCAACAACATCATATAAGATCTCACATGGTCACTCATAGAAAATAATGTCTCAAAATCACCAATTCACAATAGTATAAGGCCCAACATTGTCACAACACAATAATATAGTTATTTTCATGATTGATCCTCACACCCTTAACATGATTTTATATCCATAATAACTATCCAGTTTAGTCTGAAGAAAGGTAAGTCATAACCTACCTCAAATATTGAAAATTGGTACAAATAAGCCTTCACACGAAACTTTCATACACAAATGGATCCAAAATCAATTAAAACACATAAATGTAGAATTTACGCATTAAAAGAAATCCAAAAATTACCATATTGCCTATTTCTGGGTCGAGTTAAAAATGGACCCCCAAAATGGATTTTCAAAAAAAGGGGTAAAATTAGAATTTTAGTCCAAAAATATATTTCTCATGATTAAGGGAACATATAGAAGAAAACCCAAGTAAAAATGAGTTGAAATTAAGGTTTAAATTGTAAAATTACTAATTTAAGCCATCTGAGCTAAAATCCCCAAATTTCACCTTTGGATTTAAGTTTTAAAAGTATTTAAATGGTAAGAATTGAAAAAAAAAAGTGATTGAAATAGGAGCTTTGGAGCTTACTCAAAATAAAAATGAAACAAAATGCCTAAAAAATCATTACCCCAAGCTCCAAATCTCAAAAATAGTGAAAAATCTCAAAAATAGAGAATATAATCAACCCAGGCGTTGCTTAAGTGGCCATCACTTTAGCGACCAGGCATCACATACATGAAGCCCACCTTTTCAGGTAAGCGACTAGGTTATTTCTTAAGCAAGCCTAGTGTTTCTTCGGTGACACTTTAGCTATCAAAACAAGTTGCTTAAGAGACCGAAAAGTAGGTTAAGTGGTGCACCACTCAGTTGGAGACTTGGAGAATTCAAAGTCTCTATGGACCGCTAGAGATTTATCCAAAATCATAAGAATGCAAATGAACTATGCTATTAGATTAAATTTGATGCTTTAGACTCAATGGAGATATCAAATTTCTAAAAAAGTATCATTTTCACAAAGTTGAACTCTGAAACCTATTTTTATAACTTTTCAATTTGAGGGTCAAAATAAGATATAAAAGCCATAGAACCACACTAATCATGTTACCAACCTAAAAATAACATTGCAAATTTACTGGCATAGTTTGTTTCGTCATCTAATGCACAAATCAATAAATATTGAGTGAAGTCAACTAATAAGCATTTATAACCACCAAAAACCATAATCTTGCACAAATAACATAAAAATACATTGGGAACTGTGTTAATTATTCCCACACTCTAGAAATACAACAAAGCAACCATGAAGAAGGATAAAATGGTTAAATTACACATAAATAAATATTTTACAAAAATCACCAAAAATTAGGTCATTATATTTGAGCAAAGAGGTTTTCACATAAAATATGGTGAGGGACCAGGTTCTCATTATTATGGTGAACTTATATAGAACCTTTTTCTATTAGTATCTAAAGAAATTGGTAAGGGACCTGGTCCGTAATATCATGGTGGATGCATATAATTGATTAATTGGTATTAGAGAGAGTTCCTTCTAACTGGTTGAAACCTAGGAGATATCCTACTTAAATGGTTGTTCCAACAAATCTCAAAGAAGGTCATTCAACTACAAGAAGATTACAAAAGGCCTTTAGGCTAAATGGTGGTTTTCATAAAAAAGGGAACATGAGCAATTGTCCAAATAGGAATAACTACTGCTAAAAGTATGGGAATCCTGATCATTTCATAAAAGACTGATCATTTCATAAGCTTGATTATAAGGACTACATCAAGAATAATCCATAGAAAGTATGAAAGAAGGATTGGGTCCCGGATGCATTCAAAATATATAAATAAGAAGTAGAAGAGACTTCCATGATAGTGATAGAAGATAAGTCCTCAGTCTTTGAATCTTTATTTTCTCACATGGTAAGTCAGATGACGAAGACAAACATAATGAAAAGGAATATTTTTGGGGATATTTAAAAATATCTTTAAAATATTTTTTAAAGGAGCTAAGGTCCATATCAAGTGTGTTAGTTGATGTATTTTGTGATCTTACTAAGTAAAAATAGTCTCTAAATAACGATCTTGTTGAATTTGTAGATGAAGAATTAGCCTTGTTTGTGTAAATTGTAGAATTAGAAGAAAAAGTTAGTCTCTTATCCTTTGAGAATAACACCTTGAATGAGAAATTAAAGGTTGAATCTCAAACTAATCATAAAGAGAAGGGACAAAGCAGTGACCTTCAGTTTGAACTTAAAGCCAAGTTAAACAAGTCCAAATTGGATCTCACAACCTCCTTAAGGAGGAATAAAGACTAGAGAGGGACCTGGTTTTAATCAAAGATGACCTTGAAAATTCACTTTGGTGGATATCTTATTTAGAGACCTTTGTTCATTTTCCAAAAATAAGGTCAAATACCTCGGCTACGAAGAAGTGTCAAATACATGTTGAGACCCAAAGGAACTAAGGGGACATGTTCCCTTGTCTAGAAAAATAATTCTATGTTCTGATAGAGTATTTGGTTTTGAAAAGTATAAGAAGCATGTTGAGACAAAAGAGCACTTAAGAGAACCTAGTCCCCAATCTAGAAAGATTTGGTTACCAACCTAGAAAAAAAGGAGTCTGATTTTTCCTCTATCTTTCTTCTAGAAACTCAAGTTGAAATAGGTTTCCAAACCCAACAACTAACCTACCAAGAAGGGAAGAGTGAGAGAAAGCAGTCAATACATGTTTATGGATGATAGCTATTAAAAGCACACAAATTGATCAATGAAATATTTTCTCTCACTCAAGTCATATTAAGAGGGAAAGTTCTTTCTTGAAAACGGAAAGAAATGACATAATCTTGACATTGGAAAGACTAAAAAAATATTGACTTTTGAAAATGAAAAATATGTACTATGTAAATAGGTTGAAGTATAGTTGCTCAAATGTGTCGTAGATATATGCCAAAGGAATGCAGTGGTCTAGATGATGATGTTGATGTAAGGCTCAAGAATGTAGGACATGTCAACTCCTCTCTCCTATAGAAGCTGATGTCAAAGCGCTTGGTCCTTGAAGTTACTTAAGCTAAACTTCCAAACAACTAGACTTGTGGCTCTTAAGAGAAGTAAAAGCAAACTAGGTTATATATCAAGCAAAAGAGCATCATTTGTATTCTCAACCAACCAGACACTAAATCTACAATAATAGGGCATATTCTATTTAAGGAGAGTGCACACTGAATTTGTCTAACTCAGTCTCATACCCTTGCAGGTGTACATCCATAATAAAAGGGGAATAATAAAATAAAAAAGAAGGTGAGACCAAACACAAAGATAGAATTAAATACTTATTAAGGGACGCGATCCCTTAAAAGGTCAGTCAATATTACATTACTTTTGAAATTTTGAAATGTGACTAGTGTTGCTATGTAATCCATTTCCAATTCTCTCATTTGATTCCCCAAATCATTCAAGATTCCAAGCCACACTTTATCTGTTCAACACCTCTCTCATCTTTAATCCCAAGATCTATATTATGAGTCCATTGATGCAGCATATCTGGTTACTGAAGCTGAGGTCTCTAGTAAGACACCTTCTAATGTCACTTCTATGAAATAACGTTAAAGTTTTTAGCTATTTTTTAAAGAGAAAATCCATTCTAAACTATGGACTATATCAAGGGACCTGGTCCTAATCTGGATGTAAATTTCGAGGATGTCTTGTGTTTAAACAGTCGACAAAAAATTATATTCAAGAAATGGTTGTCTTTGAGAAAAGAACTTCATCAAACATCTTGGTTGTAAGTGAAAAACTAGTTTCATTTAATGAATAATGCTTTAAGAATCAATCAGGCTTAACCAGTAGACAAAAAGAGAATGAAAGAAGAACTATAGTTAAAGATGGGTCCATACTACTAACTGAGGTAAATGTCCATAAACAAGAAGAAATATGAACATAGATGATGATATGGCCATAAGTGTTTCCAAAATAAGTGAACAATTGCTCCTTAGGTAAATATGAAGAAAGTTATGACAGGCCCTAAATGAAGAAAGGATGCTGATAAACCAGGTTTATCAAAGGTATCTTCACAATCAAAGAAAATAAAACAACTTGTTGAGTCTAACACTGAGGGACCAGGTACTCAGACAACGGACCATGATTAAATACACAAGCTAAGGAATTGACTTGGGAAGAAATATAGATTGTTTTGAGAAATTAAGTTATCTTTTGATGGAAAGTAGTTGATATAGATGTTGCATATTTGCCCAGAATGGTAGACTTTGTGATAATAATAATGTTTTATAGTAGTTGCATCTATTCGATGACCTCTCTTATTTTATATGTAGATTAGGTGTGGAGCTTTATGTTGAGATTACCTTTTTGTTCTGAAAGCAACAACTTGGTTACAAATGAGAAGAGAGTGGAGATTTTCTTAGATGAAAAGATTTTTGGTCAAACATTTAAAGTACCTACTGAAGGGACCTATTCCCTAGAAAAATAGAGACCTGATGACTTGCCTTTGAATTTCTACTCAACAAAGTGTTTAAGTTATTTAAGGTTCTGCTTAAAGAAGGGGTCCCAGATACCAAAAGGCATATGTTCACTATCACTACCTTGGCAAAATATGAGAACATCAGGAAAAAAAGTGGATTTATAAATCATTTTGTGGTGTCTGATCTCATATTGGCTTAGGAATGAGCAAATTCTGAAGTAATTGAGTGACTTTATTGCTTGCAAATAAAGATTTTGAGTTTGCTATATTAAAATCAACCTTGAAACAAGATTTTGAGGGAACAAGTGGGGACCTGGTCCCCTGAATGATCTTAAAATTGAAAAATTTTCAACTTGCCAAAAAAGTTTCTTAAAGCTCATACATATGTTTATGATTATCTAACCATAATCCTCATGCCAATTTTAAGTCCTCTTAATCCTTGTCTTCTTGTTGTCAATCCATTCTTCTATTCCCCTCTAAAGATCTCGTATTCATGGCTTGCATCTTGGTAAAAAAATTTATTTCTTAAGTAATGTCTGACTGACTTTTCTTATAAATGCATGACTCCATTTTAGTATTTTATCTACTTCTTACTCCTATTCCTCTATCTCTTTTTTTCACTTACTCAAGACTTTACAAGATGGTAAGAAAAATTAGAAATTTTGAAATAAACAAAATTATCTTGGTGAAAAAGAGATTCAAGACTATGTATATAGCAGATATTGACTCCATTTATAGGAGTAATTTGATATGTCACAGTTAACATGTCAATTTTTTCCCCTGAACAAGCTCCAAGGGACCCGATCCTCTAGTAAATAAAATAATGCATCAAGGCATCATTAGATATTTACTTTGTTTGATGGCAAGTAGACTCGACATCATATTAAGTACGGGAGATAATTCTATTTTGGTTGAGTGTGTAACTATGTTGGGTACATGGTAGATAAAGAAACTGGGATAATGACGTATTCATTTTCTTGAATCATCTTGGACCTTATGAGGGACCAGGTACCTGACAGTTTTACAAATGCACTAAGTAGCGAACAATTTGGAAAGAATTATCTCTTTCATACAAATCTCCCTCTAGTGGCAATGATCAGACTAGAGGTTTCATGGTAAGAGTTTATTGACTATATCTACCACAACTCTATACCATTGTACGTAAGCATTCATGGCAATATAGGAGAAAATGATAAGTGGAAATTATCTAGGTAACTGAAAGTATACGCACAAAAGTTCAAAATAGGGACTAGATTCCCTTTCACAAGTTAGTACCACTACCTGCACTGATAAAAGCTTTAAATCATCGTGAAATGCCACATGGATTTTCTTTTTCTCTTTCACTCTTCTGTAGCATTGTCATGTTATTTGAAACTTTATTATCACATCCTTTTATTAATATGACATGATGATTCTTATCCTTTTAAGGCATAATCAAAATTATTTCTTCATTTTTACCACATTTTAAAAAGAGCAACTAAAAATTCCTTGAAACTCTTGATCTGATAGTTCCTAGTAAACTCTGTTTTTTGAACCCCACTCTTCTTTTTAAACTACTTTCTAAGAACTTTGTACCCTCTTTGGAATAATCCATTATTTTGCTTTAAGTAAAGGTTTTGATGACAGGATCGTATAACCCAACAAATTTAGTAGAAGTTGGTAAGAATGTACGAGAAATTGAGAAAGTAAAATATCTTTTAGAAAACTACACACAGTCATGGACCAGGTCCCTCTACTGTGTCCAAATAAAAAAGAAGAGGTAAAATATGATATTGATGTTTGAGATCCCTGTGGAGAAACTGTTTGAGAAAGTTTTTCGAGGAAAATAAATAAAGTTGAGATTTTTTAAAAAATGGGATATTATTGTTTCAATAGGGACCGGATACCCCTATTAAGTGATTAATGCAGAAAGTGCATGAAAAGAAGTTCACTTAAAAAAAATAATATTTCTAAAAATATGCTTTGTGATAGAGTGTTATAAATTGTATGCAAGTTTTCTCTAATTTCCATAGATGGCTCCTCATAATTAGCTTATCAAAAGGTGAAGTATTTCAATTGCAAATCAAAGTCGGGACCCAATCCAAAAGATTTTCAAAGTTCTTGAAGATTCCAATGTCCTTAAGATAAAAATATGTAGAATAAACTCTTATCTTATCTTCCTTCCTAATGTTTATTTGTATCATTCATCTTTTGCCAAAGATTTTTTTAGAACCTTTATGGCAAATTGACAGTTCTCTCCTTTTATATATGCTTTTAATGGTATTAAAAGAACATTTTGCATATCCTTAGTGTTACTTCTATCTCTGTTTCTTCTCTATTCCTTTAGTTCATGTTAGTGTTGCCCTAATAGTCATGTGTTAACATGTGTTGATTGTCTCTTTTACTTAGTTTAATGTCTGATCTTTTAAATGATGCCACATGGAGGAATATCTTGGCCAAAGGAGAAATAATGAAGATAGAGGAAACTGACAAAATGACATGCTACTTGAGAGAAATGAGTGTTAGTGTAAGGGGGAACATAAAAGAGTCCTGGCATCAAAGGAAACTGATTGATGGTGATAGGGGTAGCAGAAATATGTGTTGGTGTTAGGGGAAACATCCTAATCTAATCCACTACTATCTTAGGTTTGTAATTATCAAAAAGGGGTGGAATGTTATGTTCATGGTTTTGATGATTAGCAAACTTATTCCTAATTCTAATGACTAGAAAGCTCATAAAGGCACTAAAAAGAATTGAAATATTTTTATTTGGAGATATTAGTAATAGAGGGCCAAATATTAGTAATAGAGGGAACTAATAAGAGAGATATTAATTATGGGGGAACTGATAAGGAACCCAATACTCGTAGTTGGTAGGAGAAACTAAAGAAGAGATAAATGATGTTGATAATAGAAAAACTTTTTGAATCTACTGATGTATTGGTTATCAGGTTGTCATCATCAAAAAAGGGGAAATTGATATACATGTGGTTTTAATGATTCACAAAACTCGTGACAGAATCTGGTCCTCACTATATATGATGCCTCTAGAATTTGTTCCATTTCTGAGAGTCAACTTTATAAGAACCTAGTCCTCAAAGTGATTTTATTTTGTAGGGACCAGGTTCATATGATTGATGTACTCATAAACTTATTAGCTAGTAAATTTTTGAAAGGGATTTCTCCTAGTTCAACATATCTATTTTAGGTGGTATGGAGAAATAGAATTATTGATCTGTTGTATGTAACTTGTGCTCTTAATGATTGACAAACTGCATTTAGGGACCTGGTCCCTAAAGTGTGTAGGTATGTTGTCAAATGTATAACTGGAAAGTCTTGTCCTACGACTACTTTGGCAGCAATTGCAAATAGTTGGTGGCATAACAACAGCTTTCTAATCTCGGTCAATGGGAAATATTCTTGATTTATCCTTCCATTTGCACTCTATATATTGATCTTTATGTTGGAGGAACACCTAGCTTTTTGTATAATAAAAATTTCTCTTCTTCTTGGAAAGCCACCACAAAGTTCCACAGGACAAATCTATAACAACCAAAGGACCAATTCGCTACAACGAAATATGTCTTCAGGTCTAGGTTGTTGAGTCTTTGTATTTTGCTCTAACATAGTATACCTACTCCTTTTTAGAGAAGTTTGCGTAAGTCTTTTATTTTCTCTCTTATCTTATTGATCTGAGTTAAGGGCTAGAGTTAGCCATTATAGTGTTAAACCTAGAGTTTGTCATGGTAATACCATTGTGGGCTAGAGTTACCTTGGTTTTCTTTACAATAGAGTTATTATAGAGAGTGCTTATAATACAGTTATTGTAAGGGTGATAGATTAAGAGTTTAACTCATAGGTTGCAAGAGGTTGTAATCTAAAAGTTACTCTTGTTTTAGTGAAGTTGTTGAGTAATCCTACTGGGGTAGGTTGTGGTTTACTTCTTTGAGGAAAGAGGTTTCCACATAAATCATCTTTTCTTCTTTAACTTTTGTTCTTAGTTATTGAACCTGGTGAGGGACCAGATTCTCATTATTATGGTGCACGCATATAGAACCTTTTCTGTTTTTAGTTGAAGAAACTAGTAATGGACCCGTTCCCTAGTATCATGGTGGACGCATGTAAGTCATTATCTTGACTTAGAGACAAGACTTAGACCAAGGACTTTCAAACAACTTACGTCCTATAGGCAAGAGTTGGCACTACCACATTGTATCTTGATTTATGAGATGTCCGATAAATCTTGCCTTAGAGAAACGGCTTAGCCCAAGGATTTTCAAACTACAAGTTATGATTTATGGACAAGATTTTACTCTACCACATTGTATCTTGACTTATGAGATATTTCATAACTCTTGCCTTAGAGGCGTGACTTATATTAAGGACTTTCAAACAATAAGCTACGTACAATGGGCAAGAGTTGACACTACCACATTGTTCTTTGAGTTATGAGATGCTCTATAAATTTTACCTTATAGACAAGACTTAGTCCAAAGACTTTCAAACAACAAGTTACACCCTAAGGGAAAGAGTTGGCACTACCACATTGTGTCTTGATTTATAACATGCTCTGTAACTCTTGCCTTAGAGGCAAGACTTAGACCAACGACTTTCAAACAATAAGTTGTGCCTCATATGTAAGAGATGACACTACCACATTGTGTTTTACTTATTATATGTTCTATAACTTTTACCTTAGAGGCAATACATAGCCCTAGGACTTTCAAACAAAAAGTTACGCCACATGGGCAAAAGTTGACACTACCACATTATGTCTTGTTTTTTTAGATACTTTTTAAATCTTGCATTAAAGGTAAGACTAAGTCCAAGGACTTTCAAAAAATAAGTTAAGACCCATGGGCAAGAGTTGACTCTACCATATTGAGTCTTGATTTATGAGATATTCTATTACTCTTGTATTAGAGGCAAGACTTAACCTATGACTTAAAAATATCAAGTTACGCCTCATAGACAAGATTTGGTGTAACACCTCAATTTTCTATAACCGGAACGCCACATGGTTCTCATGTTCCCGAAGGATCACAAACTAAACCTCTACTGATATCTGTACCTGAGCACTACATAATGTAATATAACAAATACGAAAAATTGGTGAAAACTTGCCATAAGGTTCAAAATATCTAAAATATTGAAACCTGAAATCATAATACTGATACATCTGTCCGAAAAACCTCTAAACTGTCTAAACTATGGAGTTGATGGGATATGTCCCCAACTAACTCTATCTACTGAAAATAAACTAATTCTAATGCAATAATAAGATAAGGATCATCCTTGAATGATGAGGACTCACTGCTACGTCTACCGCTATTGACTGAATCTGGACTGCTAAAGATTCTCTGGATCTTGCACTTCGGAACCTATGGGATAAGACACCATAGAACAAAAAAGTATGCTTCAGTACTATGAATGTATTGGTATGCTAGATGAGGTAAGACTGAATACAAGGGCTTATGCATGAATAATACTGACCGAATAATCTGAATATGCTGAATGAGGATACATGAGTGATTGCATAAACCATAGCAAAAATCAGGGAAACACTGAATACTAACTTCTGAACACTTGAACTTCTAGCAACTGAGCTTATTATTACTGACATCTGAATTCACTAGCACTGGGAGACTGAATATCTGAGTCTTACTAATAACTGAGTTCTAAACTTGCTACTATCGACTGATTAAATCTGAGATCAAACCCCTATAACGGATGATCTATGAATCTACTAATAATGATAAGGAATGATTGCATCTGATATCATACCTATCTAACAGAATATCTCTGAATCTTTTAATAATAGAAATACTGGGCTGAGTTTGAGATCAGGCCTATCTATCGGGTGATCCCTGGATCTTCTGATACTGATAAGGATAATAATAATAATTGACTGAGTTTGAGATCAAGCCTATCTAGTGGGTGATCTCTGAATCAGTGGAACTATCTAAGTTCCTTACTGAGCTGTGTGACCGTATCTGATGATCCTAAATGGGAAGAACTATCTGAGATCTTGATTGAGACTGAATTTGAAGCTGAAACTATAATTGTGGGAGTTCTCACTTAATCGACATGCCTTGAATCTGATATAGTGGGGTCCAACCTGTAACCTCAATTGGAAGGGTTTCAATATCGTTCCATGGGTAAATATATCTACTATGGTCAAGCCTCTCTAATGGGTGACCCTGGACAAGAAGTCAAGTCTAAGGCAGTATGATAGTCAAGCCTTAATCTAACGGGTGACTCCTAGTCCTGCACTGGCTATGAAATTCTGGAGTTCAAGGATTGCTCCTAACGACTCTAACTCTCTAATGGGGAAGTCGTCATCCCTGCACTCGCTCGGTGCTAGTTCCTACTCCCAACTGAAAGACACTAAACTGATTGTTAACTGAACTTAGACTGAGCTAAATTTGTTACTGACTATCTTACTTGACTGATTTGACTGAGTTTACTTGATTTTGTTGTCTGACAAAATACTTTTAAATTCTACTTTCTGTCTGAATACGACTGAGTTCTGTAACTTATGGAGCTTTACTAAAATCTGAACTGAATACAAAATACTACTGAGGTCTGAACTGAGTACTGAGGTGGATTAGACTGAATACTAAGATTTACTGAGTTTTCTTAACTTCTGTCACTAACTGAAATCTACTAATCATAGCACGAATGAGATTATCTTAAGGCTAACTTGGCTCTAGACAATCAGCTAAGTTTTCGGGTATAAATACCCCCAGAACTTGATAGCATAAATAAATAATACATGACAACTCTTGTGTAATAACATGACTATAGACTATCATTCACAACATGATCAAGGAAGTATCACTTTAAGCACTTGGGAATCATAAACATGTAATTGTATATGGAGGCATGTTATTGTCTCATAACTTATTCAACAAGTAACCCACATGAATAGAGATCACATGCAATGTATCATACTTCGCTCATCTTGGCATTACAACAAACACTTGACATGCATTACTTGTCACAAACTTAGGGATTTTATACTTAACATGCTACAATGGTACTATTTTCTTCATATAAGCAATTATCAAACATGTAGGAGGCACACTTTGATCATACAACATTCAAGACCCTAAATTAACATGATTACATAATTCAACATGCTTCTTGAAGGTCTTTTATCGTGCACATCACATAATCACACATACTAAGGTCAAAGCTTGAATCTTTATAATCAAATCATGAATCAAAACATATCAACAACATGAACTTTAACTTATATTCACATAAATCATGGGAACTCATAAAAATAAAATCTTTGAAACTTTAAAGAGGATTTTTGAACTTCTTGGGTGAAAGGAACCCAAAAATCAACATCAAACATACCTTAGTATCTGATCCTTGAACTTTTAATGGAGGAATTTTGATAACTTGGATCTTGAATTATGAACCCTAATATTTGTTCCTGAAGAAAATTGAGAGAAAGCTAGTATTTTTGGGTGAAATAAAGAGAAATCTCGTGTTAAAGAGTATATAAAGGGGTTGGAAATTAACAATTTCACCCTTGAAAACAAGGAAGCTGAAGGCTGAAATGTTGGCCCAAGGCTACAGCCTGGGCGGCGCCCTGCTATTCCCAGGGCAGAACCTAAGCGACGCCTTGCTCTTCCCATGGAGGAACCTGGGGGGCCTTTCTACAGAGGGAGAGGGCCAAGGCTCTAAGCTAGACGGCGCCCCTCTGTAGCCTTTAGCTATTGTTTTGCCAACCCAAACACGACCATAGGCTCATCCAAAAATTTTGAAACTCACTCGAGATGTACTCTTGACTTTCCCCATCGCAACGTAATAAGAAAATCAAGAAACGGAGGTCGGGAAGATCACAAAATAATTCGTCAAATTTCTGAAGGCTTATGGAATGGAAAAGTTTCAACTAAAGAAAAAAGAAAAAAATAAACTAAAGATCAAGAAAAAAGATAAAATCAAAGAAATAAAACACACACAGAAAGAAGAAGAAATCATTAGGAGAGAAAAGAGAAAAAGGTTTTATTTCTCTCCTTCTAGGAATTAGGATTTTAATTAAAATCTAGATTAAAGTGCAAAAAGTAAAACTTGAGGACTTATTTAAAAGAAAGTTAGTTTTGTTAAACTGTAATTATAAACTTATCACATACACCTAATATTTAAGACTTGAGTCACTCTTTTTACATTTCAACTCACTTTTGTCACTCTTAATTAATTCACCCGAGTTTCTAGGTTTCACCGTTTGATCTGTACTTTCCTAACTGCAATTTATTACACCCTCCGTTTAAAAAACAATGAACTACTTTCCTTTTTAATTCGTTTCAAAAAGAATGACCCCTTTCCTTTTTTTGGTAATGTTTTAATTTCAACTTTCCACTAAATATGTTTAGGACCACAAGATTAAAGGGTATTTTGAAATATTTAACACAACTTCAATATAAGGCCACAAAATTCAAAAGTTTCTTTATTTTCTTAAACTTTGTGTCAAGTCAAAGTAGGTCATTCTTTTTGAAACAGAGAGAGTGTCTTATTTAGAGTAGATTTTTATTTGATGTTTCTTTATTTGGATTTGGATTTTGGGCTGACTCAAATTTTGTATAGTTTTCTTTTATACAGAAAATACCTGGTGTAACCTCAATGGTGGGTGGCTTTGAATTTTTTACCCCAATAAGAAAATTCATTAAATACTAGCCTTCTTTCCTTTTTAAGTATAGTACAAGTATATGTCACATCCCTTTTTTAACCAAAAAAGATATTTATTTTAAGTTTGAAAGATTTTATTATTATTAAAGTGACAAAGGAAAAAAAAATTATTTCGAAAAGGATTATTTATAATTAAATTCAAAATTGTCACTTGGCATAATCGGGAGTGCCAAGTCACCTTTGAAAACCCTTTTTCAAAACTGTTTTTCACTCTTTAAAACTGATTTGCGAATAGAGATTCTGGTTAAGGAATTCTGTTGACCGAGGGGAAGGTGTTAGACACCCCTCGACCCTATGGTTCGACCACGATCGCTTCGTGGAGTATATAAGCTAGTAGACACTATAGAATGGACAAACCAAACAAAACACACAAACCAAGCAAACAAACAAGTCAAACAAAACTCAAAACCAAATAATGTCCAGTCCAAATTATACAATCCCAAAATAAAAAATGAGAAAATGTAAATTTTATCTAATCTAATCCTAGACTAAGCTCCAATGCTTTACTCGATGCCTCGGGCCTTAATCACGAACCTCCTTTGCATACATGATACTCCGAGGCATTCCGCGGATAAATCAATGCAAATCCCTCGAGGCATTCCCCGGCCAAATAACTACAATTTCCAAATGCAAGAAAAAAAGAAACATTCAACAAAATATTCCAAATAATCAACAATCCCTAAGTTATGCCTACCCCTATCGCTTGCATATTCGTTTGACGGCCTATCACATGATACTATCGTTTTCAACATCAACAATGAATCAAAATTAATCTGAATTCAACAACATTAGTATCCATTTCAAGTCAAACAATCAATTCTATTTACTTCATTAATTTCTGATTCGTATCCCCAATTTATTACCAATTACACAATTACTCAATTCCAAAACACACAATTATTCATTTTTTTAAGATAAAAAGACCAAACTCGGTATCAAAAAATTAAAACCTGCTACTGATCTCGATAGAGAGTTAAGAAAACCCAAACTCAAAATCCCAACTACAAAACCTCAACAGCGAACAAACTCTAAACTCGGTATCAAAAAATTAAAACCTGCTACTGATCTCGATGAATCGGCTAAGGCGAACAGAACTCCAAATCATGAATATTGACACAACTTAATTACAAAAACCCCCCGAAGCACGATATCAAAAATAAATTACGACGACAGACAAACTTGAAGCACCCAAAATCCAACAGAAAATTGAAAAACAGTATAATCTGAGCTCCGGTGAGATGACAATAGCAAAAACAATGATGGGAGAGGGTCAGATTCCATCAACCCAAGTGTTTTATGGCCGAATTTACTTAAAATCAAGGGAAAAAGCATAGATTTAGGAATTTCGAGACTGGATCAGTTAAGTCAACGAACTGGACATCGATTCTGAAGAAACTTTTATTGGAAATACTAAAGAAAGTAACTGAATTCTCGCTGGTGATACTATTTTGATCGCCTTTCGACTATTCTTAGTCTATTTTTGCCTGTTTTTCTTCTTTAACTGTGTGAATCGACCCTTGTTTGCGTGAATATCGATATACCAGTGTACTCTACCTTTTTCGGTGGGGGGGGATGTTTGTATATATGTGTGTGCATTGGGAACAAAAAAGGAAAAGGAATCAAGACTGTCCAAAATCGTGTGGGTGTATGTATTACTTTTTCTTTTGTGTAGTATGAGTATTTGTGTATATATCTGTGTTATCTAAGAGATCTGTGTGTATAATTTGTTGTTATGAGAGAGATCTGGTATGAGGTCATGGCAAAAAAATGTGTAAAAAATGTAGGGGGAAGAGGTCACATGGGTGGGGGTGTGAGGTGTCCTAATTTGATAGGGAGGGGTTGTTAATTTGTTATCAAAAGAATATTGAGGATTGAGTTAGTTAGGGGTTTGTTATTTGTCTTCTACTGGGGAAATTGTCCCATGATTGAGGGTACACAGTAGGATAAGATAAATAGATGGAATTGATTTTTGGGTGGGAAAAAATTACGTGTCCACATTATGTCCCTCTTTGTTTGAAAACGCAACGTGTTTGCAGATAAAGAAGTAAACAATGAAATAAAATTTAGACCCAGCCACTATTCAAAAGAAAGCACAGAGGGACGGAAGGCAACCGAGTCTTGATTTAGGACATCCTACACATCAAGTTATAAGGGGAACCAGTCACAGGCATCTCCAAGGGTTGGAAGGTCAGGAACTATACCGAGTTGAAGAGTCGAGTGAGGCCCTATCAAGGTTCCGGTCCTCGGCTCTGTTATTACATCAAAAATAAAAATTACAAGTTAAAAAGATAAATGAAATTATAAAAGTCCTCCTATCTATGCAACTTCTTTCAAACTTTTGACTTGAGTTTCTAATGCTTTCAAAATTGACAAAACATTGATCTTCTTTGAGTTAAACTTGAGAATAGATTCTTTCACCATACAAAATCTGATGTTGGAGATGAACTCACAAATTTAACCATGCTCTGTCGGTGGTACTTCTGAACCTTGATCCTAGATTTAAAAATATTCACCCTATTCTCCAGGCGGGCTCCTAACTTGTTATTTTTTATTTTTATTGTCTTTTAATTGCTTCATCTTGTTGCTTGACTTTCAATTTCTTCACCCTATTCTTCAGGCGGGATCCTAACTTGTCATTTCATCATCCTGTTCTTTAAGAGGGCTTCTAACTTGCCATTTCGTCACCATGTTCTTTAGGTGGGCTCCTAACTTGCAGTTTCATCACCCTGTTCTTAGGCGGGCTCCTGACTTTCAATTTCATCACCTTATTCTTCAGGCGGGCTCTTGACTTGCTATTTCATCACCCTATTCTTCAGGCGGGCTCCTGACTTGCAATTTCATCACCCTGTTCTTCAGGTGGTCTCCTGACTTACAGTTTCATCACCCTATTTTTCAGTCGGGCTCCTAAATTTCAATTTCATCACCCTGTTCTTCAGACGGACTCCTGACTTGCAATTTCATCACTTTGTTCATCAGGCGGGCTCCTAACTATCAATTGTATCACCCTGCTCTTTAGGCGGGCTCCTGGGTAGCAATTTCATCACCCTGTTGTTCAAGCGGGCTCCTGACTTTCAATTTCATCACCCTGTTCTTCAGGCGGGCTCCTGACTTACAATTTCATCACCCTATTATTTCGGCGGGCTCGCGGCTTTCAATTTCATCACCCTGTTCTTCAGGCGGGCTCCTGACTTGCCATTTCATCACCCTGTTCTTCAGGCAGGCTCTTGACTTGCCATTTCATCACCCTATTCTTCGAGCGGGATCCCAGCTTTCAATTTCATCACCCTATTCTTCAAGCAGGCTTTTGACTTTCACTTTCATCACCCCGTTCTTCAGGTGAGCTCCTGACTTGTAATTTCATCACCCTGTTCTTTAGGCGTGCTCCTAACTTTTACTTTCATCACTCTGTTCTTCAGGAGGGCTCCTGACTTGTAATTTTCATCACCCTGTTTCCCTGTATCCTTCCTCTAAGTTGAACTAGTAATAGCCTACTGATTCCCCGAGGTATGGATTGCAGCTAGATCTCATATCTTTGAGTATATCCCGAATTGTCTGAACCTATTTTAAGAGAATCCACACCTATCTTTGTTGCGTGATGCCAAAACTGTTCATATTTGCTCTCACTTAAGGCTTAGCTTTTAAAATGTTCAACATCCTTTAGAAGATCCATTACTGGTGGAACGTCTTGCACTCTACCCAATTGGTGCAATACCCTTAAAAGAGAGTATGGTCTAGTGTAATTGAGCCCTAACAGAACAAGAAGGAACTACACTCTACAACCACACAGGATTATTTTTGGACGAAGCCAGAGATAGGTCCATGGAATATTGTCCTCGGTTCTTGACTCGAGAAATTCAATCCAAGCATCAACTCCCACTAGCAACGAAAACTTATCAAAGCATATTCTGTGTTCCATGGCTTTCACTCACTCGGGCATACAACAGTCGACCACATCCGATTTAATCAAAGAAGGAGCATGCAAATGCTCAATCATCCACAATTGCAATATCAGGTTGCTTCCCTCAAAAAATCGCATCCCCACTTTTACTTCGGTCAAAGCTTTATATATTTCTGCTAAGATCATAGATACGATAGTGAGCGTATCCCTAGCTTTTTATGAAATAAGGCCATCACTACAGACTGCAATCAAGTATTAACCCGCCTTTCTTCTAATGGAAAGACTAAAATACACAATAAGGCGAGAATGAAAACTTCTAGACGACGCTTCTCCCAATTCTCCTTAGTTGTATAAAATTTATCCCAAAAGCAATCAAATCCATCTAAGGGCCCAAAACAAGCATACAAGTAATCAAAAGAGACCCAATATTGGTTAAGGCATCCCAGGTGGTTATTGACCTTCAATCCATAATCATGAAGAAACTGTGTGGGAGAATGAATCCGCGCTCAAATCAACTTTTTCTTAATGTAAGACAACCCAAAGAAACTAGATATCTCTGCCAGAGTAGGTATCATTTCACAATTTTCAAACCTAAACACCAAACAATTTGGGTCCCAAAAAGTCAATATAGCCTCGATCAGATCTGGGTGGGGTGTGAGGTCTAGGAGGGAAGTGAGAGTGCCTAACTTTTTTGTTAACTCCTGTTGCTCAACGTAGTTAAATATGCCCCACCATTTGATTAACGTTTTAGGCACCTTGGAAACCATCAAAACTCTAGACTTTGTAGAACACAGAGGATATTGACTCAAAATTCAATAAGAGAATAGGAATTCCCGGCCCTTGGGATTTTAACATGGAGAATTGTCGTATGACACGAAGGGACAGACCGACTTGTAATCCGAATACACCGATGATACCGCTAAAAAAAAGTCAGCCTACTTGGCTAGGACTAGCTAACAACACTAGGCTAAGAGGAGAAAGACCCTAAGCTAGAACTGAGACAAACGACCAAAATAAAAAGATTTATCGAACCCACCGAGGGTTGCCTTTGTATCCCACCCCAAAGGATGAGAATCAGGTATGCATAGTTTATCCAGATTAGACAATTAAAGATTTAAATAACAAACTAAAACTTGACTCGAGAGATGAGATTACAGACAGACGATGAAAGTAAAATCCTTTTGGGTTTTTAATTTGACACTTCACACAAAAATAACACCAACAACTATGAAAGAAAAAATCTTTTTCATATTTTTATTATATGAAATGTACAAACCTTCTACCATTTTTTTGAATTTTCTTTTTATAAAAAGCTCCAATTAAAAAAATAATCTCTTTGTTTTCGAATTATGAATGCATGCTAAAGGAACAAAAGAAAAATCTTTTTGATATTTTTGATTTTTGAGAAATGTACACAATAGGGAAAAATCTTTTTTGAATTTTTGAATTATGAAGAACAAAAGTCATAAAGAACTCTAAAAAACTACAAAACTCTTTTTTGACTCACTTTGTTTTCTTCCCAGAAAGTATGTCATTAGTCCTAGGTCTGTCATATCAAAGACTTGCATCATTTTCTTCTTAAACTCTTCAACCAGCCGAACATTGTTTCCTATCACCAAGAGATCATCAACATAAAGGGAAACAATGAGCAGATCAATTCCCTTGTGTTTGACATAAAGAGTAACTTCAGACAAACTTCGAAAAAACCTCAAACTCAACAAGTGACCATCAATCCTTCTATACCAAGCTCTTGGGGCTTGTTTTAAGCCATAAAGAGCCTTTCTAAGCAGACAGACTTTTTCTTCTTTTCCTTGCTCAATGAAACCCTCAGGCTGCTCTACATAGATTTCTTCCTGCAATACACCATTTAGAAAAGCAGATTTGACATCTAGTTGGAACACTTTCTAACCCTTTTGTGCTGCTATTGCTAGCAACATTCTGATGGTATCTCGTCGGGCTACTGGAGCAAAGGTATCCGAGTAATCAACACCGAGTCAGAATTAAGCTTGGATCTAAATACCCATTTTACTCCAATGACCTTTCTATCTTTCGATCTGTCAACTAACTCCCAAGTGTTGTTTTTCTTAATCATTAGCATCTCCTGCTCCATAGAGTTTCTCCATTTTTCATCTTGAAGCGCTTCCTTGCGCCCTGCAGGCTCACAAACTACCATATTACTTTGTTGGTAGGTGTCAGAAAGTAATCTTGTACCTCTAACTAGAGGATCATCTACTAACTCAATTTGCCATTGATCAGATGTCTGCTCCTCCGAAACTTTGATTGAAAGTTGATTGTTTTTCCAATCCCATTTCTCTTCCTCATTGAAGTCCATATCCCGACAAATAATCACCTTCCCTGTTTGTGGATCATAAATTTTGTAGGCTTTCGAGGATGAGCTATAACCCACAAAGATTCTCGAGACGTCCCTTTTATCAAGTTTGTCTCTTTTAACCTGCAGCACATGAAAGAAACAAATACAACCAAATACTTTAATGAAGCTTAGAGATGGTTTGAATCCACTCCAAGCCTCAAATGGAGTTTTACTCTCCAACGCTTTAGTGGGAAGCCGATTTTAGAGAAATACTGATGTATTAGCTGCCTCAGCCCAAAAAAATTTTGGTGACTCTTTTTCATGCAACATACACCGCGTCATCTCCATTATATACCAGTTCCTCCTTTCACTAACTCTATTTTGTTGCGGAGTGTATGGAGTAGTAAGCTGATGAGAAATACCCTTTTCCTCACAGAATTTGTTAAATTCTTCAGAAGTGTACTCTTTTCCATTATCAGAACGCAGGGATTGGATTCTGCAACCACTTTGATTTTTCACCATCTTCTTGAACTTCCAAAATATTCTAGCCACCTCTGATTTGTATTTCATGAAAAAAATTCAGCAGAATCTTGAATAATAATCAATGAATATAACATAGTAAAGACTATCATTAAAGAACAGTGTTCTTTGAGGTCCTGCAACATCTGTGTGAATCAATTGCAACCTTTGAGAAGCGCACCATGATGCTTTAGGAAACGGTTTCCTATTCTGCTTACCAAATTGACAAGCTTGACAACTTGATAAGTGATCGACGAGAGTTGGTAGTCCTCTTGTCATATCCTCCTTCTTCAGTAACAATAATGCTTGTAGATAACAGTGACCAAGTCTCTTGTGCCAGATTTTCATTACATCTGCCTTCATGGAATAAGCAAGTTGCTCCTTCTCTGTTGGACTAAAGGAAAAACTCCTTCCTCTCATCTTCACCCTGAAAATTTCATTTCCAGCAGTGTCACTGATTTGGCAGTGATCATTTTCAAAGAAAAGTCTAAATCCTTTTTCCATCAGATGTCCTACACTTAGCAAGTTTTGATCAATCTCAGAAACATAAAGAACTTCAGCAATTTTCTTTATGCATGTGTCAGTCTTGATAGCTATGGTTCCAACTCCTTTAACATAAAGATGGTCCCCATTTCCTATCCTAACCTTAGAAATTTTAGTGGGCTTCAACTCCTTGAATAGGCTCTTGTCATGAGTCATGTGATTAGTGCACCCACTACCAATTAACTAAGAATCTGTTGAGATCTTACTTGAGAAGCATATTGCAACAAAAAAAAGATCCTTCTCTTCTTGATCAACAACTTGAGCATTTTCTTCCTGCTACGGGGCTTTACTTTTGCAAATCACTGCCTCATGTCCAAGTTGATTGCATTTCTTACATTTAGCATCAGGTCTCCTCCAACACTTGAATGGTGGATGGCCTTTTCTTCCACAGTGATGGCAAGGGAGAAAGTTTTTTTTTTCGCACTTCCTCCCTTACCTTTGTTGTTGGTTGATATTTCTCTTCACTCAATGCTTGATTCTTTTTCTTCGTAGAAAATTCGTCAACCTGGTGCTTACTGACAAGAGCCCCCTTCTGTTGTAACATCCTGTTTCATGAATCTTCTTTGCTCTTGAGCTTTCAGGGAATTAAGCAACTCCGTCAAACTAATTTTTGACAAATTCTTAGTATTTTCTAAGGTCGTAATTGTTGCTTCATACCTTTCAGGAACTGTTACCAAAATCTTCTCAACAATTCTTGAGTCGGCAAGTGCAGAGCCAAGTAGGCTCACTTTATTTGCAATGTTAAGAAGTCTATCTGAATACTTCTTCATTGTTTCAGAATCCTTCATTTTTTGCAATTCAAATTCCCTAATTAAGTTTAAAACTTGCATACCTTTTATTATCTTATCTCCAGCATACTCTTCCTTAAGATAATCTCATACTTCTTTAGTAGTTTTCAGAGACATTCATGTGAAAACTGTTGACGATACAGCAACAAATAGACATGCCTTGGCCTTCGATTTTCTTGTCTTCTTTTCCTTGTGTGCTTTAATCTGAGCCATAGTAGGATTATTCAATAGAGCTGAAACATCATAATCCTCTTCCACAGCTTCCCATAGATCAAAAGCATCCAAGTACATCTCCATTCGTACTGCCGAAACCTGATAGTTATCTCCATCAAAGACCGATGGAGCGATTGGTGAGAAATTGATTTCTGCATCCATGACTTCTCCAACTCAATCACAGATCCCTTAAGATGAAAGCTTTGATACCAAATGTTAGTTTTAAATAAACAAATCGCACATAACACTATGCAAACGATGTCTAGAATGCTACAGAAAAAAAGCAGGAGAATGAAAGAAGATCACTAAGTAAGAGAAACTTATGCAGAGAGAGATATTCTTTCTTTAAAAAAAGAAGTTACATAAAGTGTTCTTAAAAAAAACTGAAATAGATAATGGCCCTACCTTAAAGTCATGGTGCTAACCATGCTAACTACTTCCTAACAACTTATAAAAGAAATATAGGAAATAAAATACAGAAATACTGCAGTCCTAAAGCAACTAATAATAGAATTTTGTAGATAGAAAATAGGTGTTCAGTGGTTCTCTGAAGCTGATAAATATACAGTATAACCTCGATAAATTAATACTCGATAAATTAATAACCTCGCTAAAATAATAATTTTCTTCGGTCCCGAGTCGGGATCAACGTGGTAAATTAATAATTCGCTAAATTTATAAGATAATACAAAAACAAAATTCATATAGGTCCCATTTGATATATAAATTAATAATTCATCTGTATCAAAATATTTCATACATAATACATAAGTAAACTAAACAGGTTTCTGAAAATATGAATCTAATGTTGTTTGTTTCTTCTTGAAATCAATATCACCTTGAATCTCATCTCTAACCCTTCTTACTGGATTAAGAATATCAGGTGTAGTCTTCTCATATTGCAAAAGGAAGTGATGTAAGGTGATTGTTGCTTTCAGAGCATCTTTGCGCGAAACTTGTTCTAATTCCACACTATCATCTTCCACTTCATCTTCTTTATGTGTTTCCATAACACTCTCAATTATTTGTTCATCCGTAGGTAGCTCAAAACTCGTATCATTTTCTCCAGGATAATTCAAAACATCTTTAGCATTCATTGCATTTCGATACTTCAATCCATTGATTAGATTCTGCAATTGTTGTAAGCCATCATTATTCAACTATTCTTGATTTTCCGAGGATTCATCATCTAACAACCTAAGTTTACAATGCTTAAAACAATTTGCAATTGTACTTGAGTTGACATCCATTTTTCATGCCGAGATTGCAAGATTCATTGCATCTAAAACATTAATCTTTTCTGGATTTGAGATTCCAATTTCATAACCCTCCAAAAGATTTCGATAAAATCGCCTACGATAATGCATCTTAAAAGCTCTTATGATCCCTGTATCACAAGGCTGAATCTTTGATGTTGTGTTAGGTGGTAAAAAAAACAATTCAACATTTCTCAAACCTTCGACATTTTTTGGATGAGCAGGACAATTATCAACAATTAAAAGAATTTTCCTGTCGTCCATTTTTGCATCAAGTTGTTGAACATATTCTTGGAATAGAATCCCAGTCATCCATGCTCTTTTATTGGCTCGATATTCACAATCCATGCTTCCCAAATTCACATTCTTGAAACAACGTGGTTTTAAATACTTCCCAATGATCCATAAAGGAATTTTCTCAGAACCATCCTCATTACAGCAAATAACAACTGTAAGTCTTTCTTTATCTTGTTTCTTACCTTTAAGTTGCTTCGTTGCAAGAGAATGATCTGGTTGTAGCCTAAAGAACAATCCAGTTTCATCCATATTGAAAACATCTTTCTTAGCAAACTGATCAAGTTTCTTTCTGATGAATTGTAAATTGCTCTCCATGGCCTCCATATTAACTGATCCACTTTCTCCAAAACGACGATATTGCTTGATACCGTGTCTTGATTTGAAACGCTCTAGCCAGCCTTGAGAAAAATGAAAATCAGGTGTATCGATGGGATACATCTTTTTTAGAAGCTCTTTTCCCTTCGTTACAATTAGTTCCCCATTCATATTAACACGTTCTTGATAATGAATAAACTACTCGAACAGAGCCTTCTCTAATTCTGGAAATTTGGCAGCTTTATGTCTTTTAGCCTCATCTTTTGGAATGTCGGTTGCTGATAGATACTCTGCTGACCTCTTGATCGTGTTTGATATTGTGGCTTGACTCACTTGCAAATTAAATTTCTCTAACACCCATTGTTGCAATTGCTTTTGAGTGCATGCTAGATTTTGTTGTTTATACTCACACAGTTCTCTACGTATACCATTAGTCATGGTTGATTTTTTAACACCTTTGAGATGAGAAGCCATTTTTTTTGTTTTTTGATTTGAAGACTTGCATAATACATCTATTTATATAGTAACTTAGTTAATGTATGTATGTGTAACTACATTAATAATTGAGTGGATTTATACATTTTAATGAATGTAGCATGTAACTACATTAATAATTAAGTAAATTTATATATTTTATTAAGATATACATAGAATACTGAAAATGTATCAGCAAAAATACATGAATTTTATTAAGTATGCATAATTAATAGTCAATGTAGAAATTAGTTTTCACGTACACCTAGATACATTCATAATATGGACCCAAAAAGTATATAATTTATAAATTAATAATTATTAATTTATACGATTAATTAATACCTCGCTAAATTAATAAAATTTGACGGTCCCAACAGTATTAATTTATCGAGGTTATACTGTACTAAGTTTTTTTATAGATTAGTAAAAGGAAGAAGGAAAAGGCTAAGCATTAATAGAATTATCAAAAAAGATGGTGATTGGGCAGTAGGTGATAAGGCAGTGGATGTGTCATGGTCTAAAAAATTAGGCCACGATGACACTTATCAAAGCTAAGCTTTGATAAGTAAGCCGATCATCCAAATTAATAATAAATTAAAAAAAAACACAAATACCAAGGCGAGACTTTTAGAGTTAAGTCTAACCATACATGTATCATAATAGCGGAAGTTGAAATATCAGTAATACTTGGAATATCAGTAATACCACAACCCTTTCCTAAACCTGATGTTACGGTGTAAAAACAATCTAAATACATCTCAAAGTCTAAAAATACAACTAAAAGTTCAAAAAATCACAATTTTGTCTCAGAATCCAAAATAAGATATAGATTAATAGAATGAGGTCGAAGGTCAACTCTAAGAGCGTAAAGTAGCTACTACCTCGAATGTATCACCAATCTCCACACGAACCCAACTGTCGTGCAGTGCACTTGTACCTGAATCTGCACCA
The DNA here is from genome assembly GCA_030864225.1 of Capsicum baccatum var. pendulum. Lineage (NCBI taxonomy): Eukaryota > Viridiplantae > Streptophyta > Magnoliopsida > Solanales > Solanaceae > Capsicum > Capsicum baccatum. The sequence continues at coordinate 63,473,225 of CM061559.1, forward strand.
AAAGAGCACAGTAGGAATGAGTACTACCCACTTGTACTCAGTAGGTATCATAGGCTGACTAAGCAAATTAAAAAATAATGTATAAAAATACACATTATGAGCATGTCACCTGCAAGCAAAAAATATCCCAAACAATAGCTCACATCGTCTCCACTAGCAGTTCTAACAATAGCACATAAGCAAGAAATAGATACGTAAAGGCCATAAAAATAGGCAATGCAACAGATGAAGCACTTAAATATAACAAAGAAGATGCATAATTGAATGAAATGCAATGAGGATGTATCTAAGGTTATCGAATAACCTTCGTATACACTTACCGAGCATCTGTGCTTTCAGGTAGGACCCATGCGAGGTTCATAACTCATATACATCTCAAAACTCAATCTTAATCTCAATATCTATATCCCACTCCAACTTCTGGGTTATGACAGAGGATTTTGTAAAAGTGTTTATTTTGTCAAAAATCAATGTTTCCACAGTAGTACCAATATCTCATAAATGTATATATGCTATGAGGATGTAATGCTACAACCAAACCAGTATGAAGATCTCAAGCTAGCCAATATACACACACGTGAGCTAAGAATCCACTTAATATGTCAATCATCCATGATTCAGTATAAGCCATGTACCATTAGAGTAAAATATGCGAGGAAGAACTCAATAATACCACAATAACCCCAACTTAAGCATTTGTAACACAAGGAAAGTAATCCAATGTATGCACAAAGACACAATATTAGATAAGACCATTGTACGACCACACATAACAAATACCATCTCAGATCACCAATATGAATAATATAATACCCCACACGAGTACACAACAGTAATAACATCATTTTCATAATTATTACCTATACCCATGGCATGCTTTTATATAATTATTAACTACCCAGCTCAGTCTAAAAAAATGTTAAGCCATAACCTACCTCAAAACAACGAAATACTGGTCCAAAGCCCTTCAACACGGAACCTCTCTCTCTCGAACAACCTCAGAATCAACTAAAACATATAATTATAGAATCTACACGTCCAAAATAATCCAACTATACCCAATTTGCCTATTTTTGAGTCGGGGTCAAAATAAACCCCCGAAACGGGTTTTCAAAACAAAAGGGTAAGATTAAAATTTTTGTCCATAAATATATTATCCATAATTAAAGGAAGCCTTAGAAGAAAATCCACTTAAAAATGGGGTTTAGATTTGAAAAAAATCATTTTATGCGTTTCGGGCCAAAATCCCCTTCACATTTGAAATCACATTTTAACGAATTTTAGATGACGAGAATCAAAGTGAAATAGTTGAAATGATGATTTGAAGCTTGCCCAAGCTTGAAAATGGAAGAATTTGACCAAAAACTCTAAAACCTAAAGCTCAAAGCCTTAAAAATGGGAGAAAAATGAGAAAAAATAGGCTTACTACCCAGGCATGACCGCTTAAGTGATACCCATGAACACTGAGCACTCTACTTAAGAGGACAAGGGTCGCTTAAGCAGACCAAGTTCCACTTTAGCAGCCCCAGTTGGTGAGCTAGGTATCTTAAGCAACCCGCTGGCCGCTTAAGAGACCTGCATTAAAGCGACCCAACTGTTGCTTTAGCGATTGCACCAGCTAGGAATTGAAAAATGTTCAAGTCTCCACCAACCCTTCGAGATTCATCCAGAATCTAGAGAACACAAACAAACTATGTTAACAATCAAATTTGACGTTTCGAACTCAAGGGCGACATCAAAGCTTTAAAAAGAGGTTTTCACAAACTTGACCCCCGAGACCTAATTTTACAATCTTTTAAATTGAGGATTGAATAAGATATATAAGCCATAAAATCACACCAACCACGCTACAAATCTAATATCGATATTTTGGATCTACTAGCGCTGTTCATTTTGCCATCTGTCGCGCAAAATAATAAATATTGACCAAAGTCATTTATAAGGACTTTTTAACCTTCAAGAACCACAAACTCACACAAATCGTACTGAAATGCATTATGAGTTATGCCAATCATGCCCACACTCCAAAAACATCATGTAGCAATGACAGAAAGGGTAAAATGGTCAAATTAAAAATGAACAATTCACAAAATCAAGTCCTAATATTATCCACCACTAAGAATCTAGTTCATTCTCAAACTAAGGAAAAGAGAAATACCTGAATCAGCGAAAAGCTGGGGATAACTACTATGTATGTTGGACTTAACCACCCAAGTGGCCTCATCTAAAGGACAGTGCCTTCACTGTACTTTAACCGTCGGAATATACCTAGAATGCAGCCACCTAACATCCCAGGCTAAGATGGAAACTAGCTCCTCTGCAAAAGACAACCTCTCATCAAAATGTACTGAATCCCAACGAGTGACATGAGACTCATCCAAAATATAACGTCGTAGCATGGATACATGAAAACCTGGATAAATGGCTAATAAATCAAGGGACAATACTAACTCATAAGCTACATCCTCTATAGTCCAAAGAATCTCAACTAGTCCAATATACGTGGGACTAAGCTTGCCCATCTTCCAAACCTCGTCACGCCCTTCATGGGTGAAAAACGAAGGAAAACTCAATCACCCACACTAAATCTCAAAGCACGAAGTCTACAATCTGCATAGTACTTCTGCCTATCTAGGTCGCTTAAAGTCTAACCTAAATATCCCAAACCCTATCCAAAGACTCAAAAAGTAAGTCCCGAGGTCTAATCTCAAAAACCTCAAACCAACCAATCGGAGAGCGACAACGCCTACCATAAAAGGCCTCGATGGGTGACATCTCAATACTAAATGTTAGCTATTATTATACACAAGCTCTGCAAAGCCTAAATATAGTTCCCACTGACCTCCAAAGTGTAACACCCTACATTTTACATGTACTAGTAATGTTCACATAAAATGACATACGACTTGATTTAATTACTACCAAGATTTTTTTTTTTCAAGTGTCCAAGTGTTAGATTGGGGCACTATATGGAAGTCTATTTAGAGACTGTGGCCTTAAACGGAGAAAAATCATTGACGTGCTTATGGAACTTAGGAAGCTAGCAGGTGAGTCACCTGTGTGCTTGGCTTAAAAAAATATATATATACATGAGGGAGAAGAATTCATTCATAAGTGAACTCACTTGAAGTCTAGACGTTAGTAAAAAGAAAGGGGAACGAAGACAAGGCTTGACGCCGAAACTTTCCAAGTCTTGTGACGAACAAAGCCCAAGTTAGGGAGGCTATTAAAGCCAATGGTTTAGCATTATATTGGGCCAAGATTTTCAGCCCAAGATTTTTATATAATATGCCCAACTACATTCATTCACTATTAACAAAATTGGGCCCAAACAAAGTGCAAGAAAGATTAAGGGAAATGGGCTACTAAAGCCCATTGATTTAGAGATCCAAAAGGCCCAAGTGAAAGGGGAAAATTAGTCATTGACCAACTTGAGTTAATCAGCTGCAAATATCAGGAGAAAGTCGGTCTAAGGTCTCCTTAAAAAGGGACCAAAACCGAGCTCCTTAGGTTAACTAATAAAAGACCAAAAATTTCAGCTTTTCTCTCTAAGTTTCTATTGGCATTTCTTCACCTTGGAAGGCAACCAAAGACTACTTTTTGAGTTCTTGAATTAGACCTACACCTTGGGAGTTAAGGTATGTAAAAATAACCATATACTTGATATGAATTTTCCATGGAAAACAAGATAAGTTGGCTGGTCCACTGTGCAGGAATTTCTGGACAGCTTGTGTCCTGAAAGTTGTTGTTTGGTTTTCTTGGCTTTGGAATGATTCTTACCCTGATTTTTTACTTTAATATGATATAAAGTTGAGATTATTAATATGTTATAGTGTGTATACGGTTGCCAAGGTTGCTGGACTGTTTTGCTAGTTCTTTGGAAAACAAGTATCCTTATATGATCTTATGTGCTTCCAAAATGGTATCGGACTGTTTTGTTGAGGGGGCTGATGTTTCACGTTTCCCCCTGTGTTTTGAGCTATATTGTGACTATGTTAAGGTTTATTTGATGTATATATGTGTTGGGAGCATCTGGTTCAAAGTCGGGACAAGTATGAATTGTTAACGACGAAATGTAGAGAGACGACGAGATGTTGTGCTTCTTAGTTGAGCGTTTTGTAAAATAGTTCTGTGTTGTAGTTATGGACTGTTGCCAGCATGTTATAGAACTAATATAGGCTGTATACATCATGTATATGATAATGTGTACTGGTTGAAGACAGTTAGAATTGAGAAAGTCGGAATAACACCATTGAGTCGATGGTTATATGTTTGTTGCCAAAGTGTTGTGTCTTGTGAAATTGGGCTGTCCAGATGCATTGATTAACTGCTAATACTAGCTTGGAAACATGATATTGTAGATAAATAGTTGGAAGAAAAGAAGTCATTTCGAGGTAAAAACAAGTTGATATGTCGAGGTATGTAAGGCTATTCGATCTCTTATTATTTGGCATGGAATCCAAAGTCTTCATTGGCACATAGAGATCTTTACAAACTTCGATATAACCACTCCACTCTTTAACATGTATTTGTGTGTCCAGATTCGAGCATTGTCACTGCTGCATACATACATTAGATATCATGACATATGAGTCTTCTTTTTAGCTAAATAAAGTTCATACGTTGTTTATATCCTACATGTTTCACTAATTGTATAACCCACTTTTTTCATTGGGATATGATGTTACATGGTCACATACTTGTCATTTGTCATGCTTATAATCTTATAGCTCAAATGTTACGACCACCAAAGATTCATCTTAAAAGTAATAAGAAGATATATGTATACAGTTGCTTCTGTTGGGTGGTATCCCAGGGGTGAAAGAATCACCTAGCATGGGTCAATCCCAGTATTACAGGGGGTATCCCAGGGGTGAAAGGAAAGCCTAGCATGGGTCGATCCTGATATAGATTTACCACTGATCAGCTGGTCATCGGTATTACATGTTGTGTACAGATTATACAAGTGATAAGAGTAAAGCAACATAATTGTTATAAGATGCACGACTCCACAATATTCATAAAGGAGGTCTTTTACCCTACAGCAGTATATGGTTTCATTTGAGCTTTTATCTCATATATAGTACATGTTGCCTTACATATTCAGTACATTATTTCGTACTGACGTCCCTCTTGGGGGACCTGCATTCCATGCTGCAGGTGCAGAAGCTAATAAACCTCCCCAGTAAGAGTACAGGATGTCAATTGCAGTCACAGAGCTCCAGGTTGCTTCGGGGCTTTGAGTCTTATCATATCTTTTTGCATTGTATAGTATCTTATCATGAGGCGGGGCCTGTCCCGATCCTTATAATATAATGTTTCTTGTCTAGAGGCTTTGTAGACTACGTAAAGTATAGTATGGTCATGTATCGTATTGTAGACATTGTGGCTCCAATGTCCTAGTCATACAACATCTTTTGGCTTGCTAGTTCCATTTATCTTTTGAGGGCATGTTTGGTATAAAAGTAACTAATGATGTTCATAGGTAATGTATTGCTACAGGTTGGTTCTCCCGAGCCTTACTGGCAACGGGTGCCAGTCCGCCTTAATAGGATTTGGGGCGTGACAGAAGTGGTATCAAAGCGGGTCGTCCTAGGGAGTCTACAAAGCCGTGTCTATGTAGAATCATGTTTATCGATGTGTTGTGCACCACATTTATAAACAAGAGGCTACGTGGCATTTAGGAGTTATCACTTCTTTTCATTCTTTAGATCGTGCCATAGAGCCAAACATTATAAGTGTACCATGCCTAACCCCTGAATTATTTTGTACAGTAAGTATGCCAGAGACAAGGAAGAGTAAAGGTAAAGGAAAGGAAGTAGAAGTGGTAGTTGGTATACCCAATCGGGCGAGACGACAAAGTGAGGCTCTAGATGAGTCTCTATCACAGACATCTCCAACCCCTCCATCTGTTGATGTACCAGGAAGGAGTGAAAATCCCCGAGAACCACCTGTTGATGCTTCTATGCAGGATTTGAGAAATGCAGTTCAACTGTTGACTCGTATAGTTGCTGGCCAAGGTCAAAGACAAGAAGGCCCAATTGCAGGTGCAGTTGGCGCAGGTAGGACAGCCAGTACGAGAATACGTGATTTCCTCAACTTAGACCCTCCATCATTCACTGGGTCAGATCCAAATGAAGATCCACAGGATTTTATCGATCAGATCCAACGCACCTTAGATGTTATGCATGTGAGTGGTTCAGAAGCTGCTGAGTTGGCAACATATAGATTGAAGGGTGTGGCTATACTGTGGTACGAAGCCTGGAAGCATTCCAAAGGCATAGATACACCTCCAACTACTTGGGAGGAGTTCAAAATGGCCTTTCTTGATCATTACTTGCCATTAGAGATCCGAGAGGCCCGTGCAGATCAGTTCCTGAACCTCCATCAGGGGAACATGAGCGTGAGGGAATATAGTCTTAAATTTAATTCTCTGGCCAGGTACGCTCCTAATGTTGTTGCTACTATGGCAGATAGAGTCCATCGGTATGTGGATAGGTTGGATTCATATTTGGTTAGAGATTGTACCATTGCTTCTTTGAATAAAGACATGGATATAGCGAGGATGCAAGCTTTTGCACAGAAACTGGAGGATCAGAGACAAAGAAGGAGGGCACAAGAAATAGAAAGGGGGCAATCCAAGAGGGCCAGATCTACAGGACAGTTTACACCACCCCAGGGTGAGTTTAGGCCACGATTTTCTAATAGGCCACCCAGGCCATCATCCTCTTACTCTACAGCTAGTGCTTCACCACAACTTCAAAGGTCTAGAAATGAACAATTTGGGCAGAGAAGTGAGGGCCAAGGTACACGGACAACAGGATATTCGGGAAGCCAGCAAATGCCTCCTAGGCAGCCTTGCAGACAATGTGGGAGATATCATATAGGTGCGTGTCGTAGGGGAACGAATGTTTGTTATTGGTGTGGTATGCCAGGACATGTAATAAAAGATTGCCCAAGAAGACGTAGGGGTGATATGGCACAACCTATTGGATCAGCTATTGCATCATCATCATTAATGACTCCATCAGGTAGAGGTGAGCAATTTCCTATAGGTCGCGGCAGAGGTATTAGAGGGGCAGCTAGTTCCAGCGTGGCCCAAAATCGCACATATGCTTTAGGGACTCGACAAAACCTGGAAGCTTCACCCGATGTGGTTATAGGTACATTGTCCATCTTCTCACATAAAGTGTATGCATTAATTGACCCTGGTTCTACATTATCATATATTACTCCATTAGTTGCTGGGAAGCTTGGTAGAACACCTAAATTATTGAATAAACCATTTGCGGTGTCTACACCAACTGGGGAGTCAATTATAGCTAGAAGAGTCTATTGTGACTGCATACTGACTGTCTGCGACCGAGATACATTAGCCGATCTTATCGAGTTAGAAATGGTAGAATTTGATGTTATAATGGGTATGGATTGGTTGGCTTCTTGTTATGCCACCATTGACTGCCGAACCAAGAGAGTGTACTTTCACTTTCCAAATGAAGCAGTCCTTGAATGGGAAGGCAATATTGGGGCACCAAAAGGGAGGTTTATCTCTTATTTTAAAACCAGAAAAATGATATCAAAGGGATATATATGTCATCTCGTTAGAGTGAGAGACATGGAGGCAGAATCACCAACTATCCAGTCTGTTCCAATAGTGAATGAATTTATTGATGTCTTTCCTGAGGAACTCCCTGGTTTGCCTCCAGAACGAGAAATAGATTTTGGTATTGACTTATTACCAGGCACCGAGCCTATCTCTATTCCTCCATATAGAATGGCACCGGCAGAATTACGTGAATTAAAGGAGCAACTGAAAGACTTGTTAAAAAAGGGTTTTATAAGGCCTAGTGTGTCCCCTTGGGGTGCACCAGTTTTATTTGTACGTAAAAAGGATGGCACATTGCGGATGTGTATTGACTACCGACAACTGAACAGGGTGACAATTAAGGATAAATATCCCCTCCCCAGAATTGATGACTTGTTTGATCAGTTACAGGGTGCTAAATACTTTTCAAAGATCGATTTGAGATCAGGTTATCATCAGGTGAGAGTGAAGGAAAAAGATATACCTAAGACAGCTTTCCGAACCAGATATGGTCACTTTGAATTTCTTGTTATGTCGTTTGGGCTAACGAATGCACCAGCAGTTTTTATGGATTTGATGAATAGGGTATTCAAGCCTTTCCTGGACGTGTTCGTGATAGTATTTATAGATGATATTCTGGTGTATTCAAGGTCAGAAAAGGACCATGCAAATCATTTACGACTAGTACTACAAGTTCTCCGTGATCGCCGGTTGTATGCTAAGTTTTCCAAATGTGAATTTTTGTTAAAGTCAGTGGCATTTTTGGGCCATATTGTATCGGATGAAGGAATAAGGGTGGATTCACAAAAGATAGAGGCTGTGAAAGATTGGCCAAGGCCAACGACACCTACAGAAGTTCGAAGCTTCCTTGGATTGGTAGGTTATTACAGAAGGTTTGTTGAAGGTTTTTCTTCTATGTCTGCACCTCTTACTAAGCTAACTCACAAGGAAACCAAATTCCAATGGAATGATGCATGTGAAAGGAGCTTTCAAGAGTTGAAAAGCAGGCTAACCTCAGCACCTGTGCTAGTGCTTCCAGAAGGCTCAGAAGGATATGCAGTGTATTGTGATGCTTCCGGAGTTGGTTTGGGGTGTGTACTAACACAACATGGTAAGGTGATTGCTTATGCCTCGAGACAATTGAGACCACACGAGAAAAACTACCCAACACATGATCTTGAGCTAGCAGCGGTTGTATTTGCTTTAAAGATATGGCGCCACTATTTGTATGGGGTGCACGTGGACATATATACAGATCATAAGAGTTTACAGTATATTTTCAAGCAGAAAGATCTAAATTTGAGGCAGCGGAGGTGGCTAGAGTTAATAAAGGATTATGATATTGATATATTATACCATCCAGGGAAAGCAAATGTGGTGGCTGATGCTCTAAGTCGTAAAACACTCATGGGTACCAGTGATCAGAAAGGGGTAAAGCAAGGCATGGCTAAGGATCTGCGTCAACTAGCCAATCTGGGTGTTCGTCTACTTGAAACTCTAAGAAAGGATATTATTGTACATAATGCTACCGATTCTTCATTGATAAGGTTAGTGAAAGAAAAACAGTGTTACGATCCTATTCTACAATGCCTTAAGGAGAAAGTAAGTCAAGGTATAGTGAAGGAGTTTAGGCTTACACAAGACGGAGTACTTTATTGCCAAAATAGATTGTGTGTGCCTGATGTTAACAGACTCAGAAGGAGAATAATGGAAGAAGCCCATCATTCAAGATATTCCATCCACCCAGGATCTACTAAGATGTATCATGACCTAAAGGGAGTGTTTTGGTGGGGAGGCATGAAAAAGGACCTTGCAGAGTTTGTGGCTCAATGTCCTACTTGTCAACAAGTCAAAGTAGAGCACCAAAAGCCAGGTGGTTACATGCAATGTATAGAGATTCCAACTTGGAAGTGGGATATGACTAATATGGATTTTGTAACTGGTTTGCCTCGTTCAGTTAATAAGTTTGACTCCATATGGGTGATAGTTGATAGACTCACGAAGTCAGCGCACTTCCTGCCAGTTAGAAGTGATTATACAGCTGAAGAATATGCCAAATTATACCTCAAAGAGATAGTTAGGCTACATGGGGTCCCACTCTCTATTACATCTGATCGAGGAGCTCAATTCACGGCAAAATTTTGGAAGTCCTTTCAAAGGAATTTAGGGACGCAAGTGAATTTGAGTACAGCCTTCCATCCCCAAACAGATGGCCAAGCAGAGCGTACTATTCAAACACTTGAGGATATGTTGCGAACCTGTGCATTAGATTTTAAAGGCAGCTGGGTAGAACACTTGCCCCTTATTGAATTTGCCTATAATAACAGCTACCATTCGAGCATCAAGATAGCGCCTTACGAAGCCTTGTATGGGAGGAAATGTAGGTCACCAATTGGTTGGTTCGAAGTGGGTGAAACCACCTTGCTCGGGCCAGATTTAGTCCAACAAGCCATGGAAAAAGTTAAGGTGATACAACAACGGCTAAAAACAGCCCAAAGTCGTCATAAATCATATGCAGATATGCGGAGAAGAGGGCTGGAATTCTCTATTGGAGATTGGGTATTTTTAAAGGTATCACCAATGAAAGGGGTTATGAGATTTGGTAAGAAAGGGAAGCTAAGCCCACATTACATAGGGCCATATAAGATTACTAAGAGGGTCGGACAAGTTGCATATAAATTAGAGCTACCCCAGGAACTTTCAATGGTTCATCCAGTGTTTCATGTGTCAATGCTTCGAAAATGCATAGGTGATCCCTCTCGTATCACTCCTATAGAAGATGTACAGGTCATAGAGGATCTTACTTATGAAGAGGTACCGGTTGCTATTCTAGATCGCCAAGTTAAGAAGTTAAGGAACAAAGAAATGGCATCAGTAAAGGTACTCTGGAGAAACAACCAAGTAGAAGAAATAACGTGGGAACCGGAGGAAGTAATGACATCCAAATACCCTCATCTATTTGAAGACAAGGAGGGACCAAAAGATACAGAGGAGGAACATTAATAGGTATGTGTTTGAATACTAGTTGTGTTATTAACAGTTGTGTGACCAGAAATTCAAACCTGCCTAGACTATGCAGTTATGTTAACATTCGGGACGAATGTTCCTAAGGGGGGGAGGATGTAACACCCCACATTTTACATGTACTAGTAATGTTCACATAAAATGACATACGACTTGATTTAATTACTACCAAGATTTTTTTTTTCCAAGTGTCCAAGTGTTAGATTGGGGCACTATATGGAAGTCTATTTAGAGACTGTGGCCTTAAACGGAGAAAAATCATTGACGTGCTTATGGAACTTAGGAAGCTAGCAGGTGAGTCACCTGTGTGCTTGGCTTAAAAAAAATATATATATACATGAGGGAGAAGAATTCATTCATAAGTGAACTCACTTGAAGTCTAGACGTTAGTAAAAAAAAAGGGGAACGAAGACAAGGCTTGACGCCGAAACTTTCCAAGTCTTGTGACGAACAAAGCCCAAGTTAGGGAGGCTATTAAAGCCAATGGTTTAGCATTATATTGGGCCAAGATTTTCAGCCCAAGATTTTTATATAATATGCCCAACTACATTCATTCACTATTAACAAAATTGGGCCCAAACAAAGTGCAAGAAAGATTAAGGGAAATGGGCCACTAAAGCCCATTGATTTAGAGATCCAAAAGGCACAAGTGAAAGGGGAAAATTAGTCATTGACCAACTTGAGTTAATCAGCTGCAAATATCAGGAGAAAGTCGGTCTAAGGTCTCCTTAAAAAGGGACCAAAACCGAGCTCCTTAGGTTAACTAATAAAAGACCAAAAATTTCAGCTTTTCTCTCTAAGTTTCTATTGGCATTTCTTCACCTTGGAAGGCAACCAAAGACTACTTTTTGAGTTCTTGAATTAGACCTACACCTTGGGAGTTAAGGTATGTAAAAATAACCATATACTTGATATGAATTTTCCATGGAAAACAAGATAAGTTGGCTGGTCCACTGTGCAGGAATTTCTGGACAGCTTGTGTCCTGAAAGTTGTTGTTTGGTTTTCTTGGCTTTGCAATGATTCTTACCCTGATTTTTTACTTTAATATGATATAAAGTTGAGATTATTAATATGTTATAGTGTGTATACGGTTGCCAAGGTTGCTGGACTGTTTTGCTAGTTCTTTGGAAAACAAGTATCCTTATATGATCTTATGTGCTTCCAAAATGGTATCGGACTGTTTTGTTGAGGGGGCTGATGTTTCACGTTTCCCCCTGTGTTTTGAGCTATATTGTGACTATGTTAAGGTTTATTTGATGTATATATGTGTTGGGAGCATCTGGTTCAAAGTTGGGACAAGTATGAATTGTTAACGACGAAATGTAGAGAGACGACGAGATGTTGTGCTTCTTAGTTGAGCGTTTTGTAAAATAGTTCTGTGTTGTAGTTATGGACTGTTGCCAGCATGTTATAGAACTAATATAGGCTGTATACATCATGTATATGATAATGTGTACTGGTTGAAGACAGTTAGAATTGAGAAAGTCGGAATAACACCATTGAGTCGATGGTTATATGTTTGTTGCCAGAGTGTTGTGTCTTGTGAAATTGGGTTGTCCAGATGCATTGATTAACTGCTAATACTAGCTTGGAAACATGATATTGTAGATAAATAGTTGGAAGAAAAGAAGTCATTTCGAGGTAAAAACAAGTTGATATGTCGAGGTATGTAAGGCTATTCGATCTCTTATTATTTGGCATGGAATCCAAAGTCTTCATTGGCACATAGAGATCTTTACAAACTTCGATATAACCACTCCACTCTTTAACATGTATTTGTGTGTCCAGATTCGAGCATTGTCACTACTGCATACATACATTAGATATCATGACATATGAGTCTTCTTTTTAGCTAAATAAAGTTCATACGTTGTTTATATCCTACATGTTTCACTAATTGTATAACCCACTCTTTTCATTGGGATATGATGTTACATGGTCACATACTTGTCATTTGTCATGCTTATAATCTTATAGCTCAAATGTTACGACCACCAAAGATTCATCTTAAAAGTAATAAGAAGATATATGTATACAGTTGCTTCTGTTGGGTGGTATCCCAGGGGTGAAAGAATCACCTAGCATGGGTCAATCTCAGTATTACAGGGGGTATCCCAGGGGTGAAAGGAAAGCCTAGCATGGGTCGATCCTGATATAGATTTACCACTGATCAGTTGGTCATCGGTATTACATGTTGTGCACAGATTATACAAGTGATAAGAGTAAAGCAACATAATTGTTATAAGATGCACGACTCCACAATATTCATAAAGGCGGTCTTTTACCCTACAGCAGTATATGGTTTCATTTGAGCTTTTATCTCATATATAGTACATGTTGCCTTACATATTCAGTACATTATTTCGTACTGACGTCCCTCTTGGGGACCTGCATTCCATGCTGCAGGTGCAGAAGCTAATAAACCTCCCCAGTAAGAGTACAGGATGTCAATTGCAGTCACAGAGCTCCAGGTTGCTTCGGGGCTTTGAGTCTTATCATATCTTTTTGCATTGTATAGTATCTTATCATGAGGCGGGGCCTGTCCCGACCCTTATAATATAATGTTTAATGTCTAGAGGCTTTGTAGACTACGTAAAGTATAGTATGGTCATGTATCGTATTGTAGACATTGTGGCTCCAATGTCCTAGTCATACAACATCTTTTGGCTTGCTAGTTCCATTTATCTTTTGAGGGCATGTTTGGTATAAAAGTAACTAATGATGTTCATAGGTAATGTATTGCTACAGGTTGGTTCTCCCAAGCCTTACTGGCAACGGGTGCCAGTCCGCCTTAATAGGATTTGGGGCGTGACACAAAGTCCATAACACAAGTGCGAAGTATGTCTTCTAAAACCTGAATAGTCCGCTCAGACTGACCATCGGCCTAGGGGTGAAAAGTTTTGCTAAGATCAATCCAGGTACTTAACTCCTCCAAAAATGCCTTTCAAAAGTGAGAAGTGAAGACTAAACCTCTATCTGAGATAATAGATACTGGTACACCATGGATACAAACTATCTCACGAATATGGATATGGGCCCACCTCTTAGAACTGAAGAAAAACTAAATAAAAATGAAATGAGAAGATTTGGTCAATTGATCCACGATGATCCAAACATTATCAGAACCATAAGAATTACGAGGCAACTCAGTAATGAAGTCCATTGTAATTCATTCTTATTTCCACTCGGGAATGGGCAACATCTGAAGCAAACCACCAGGTCTCAAATATTCAGCCTTCACCTGCTGGAAACACAAGTAGTGATCTACAAATTTTGCCATGTCCTTCTTCATACTGCCCCACCATTAGTGTTATCTCAAATCATGGTACATCTTAGACACACCTGAATGGATGGAATACTTAGAACAATGAACCTCCTCCAAGATTGATCTCACCCAATCACCCACTCTTGTCACACAAATTTGGCCTCTAATCCTTAAAACACCATCAAAGTCAAGTGAGGCTTCCTTAGCTTCACCACACAACACCTTATCTCAAATCACTCTCAAAACAGGATTATCAAACTGATAAGCCCGAATCTACTCCATCAAATAAGTGTAGCCTCAACAAATACAAAAACACACCAGGTTTCAAAATATCAGGCCTAACTATCTGGTTAACACACCATGTGTCAATATATCAAGCCTAACCATCTGGTTAGTCAAACATTGAACCTCCAAGTCTAAAGGCCTCTTTTGGATCAAAAGATGTGTCAAGCTACCCATACTAGTCGACTTTCAGCTTAAGGCATCAGCAACTATATTAGCCCTGCATGAATGATAGAGAATAGAAAATCCATCATCCTTAAGCTACTAAAGCCAACAATGCTGCCTCATAGTAAGATCTCGCTGGGTGAAGAAATAATGAAGGCTATGGTGATCCGAGAAGATCTCACAATGAACTCCATACAAATAATGTCTCCACAACTTCAAAGTAAAAAACACCGCACACAACTCCAAATCGTGGCTCGGGTAAATTCTTCTTATGGCACTTTAACTGACAAGAAGCATACACAATCACATTCTTCTTCTGCATTAATACATCACCAAATCCAACACCAGAAGCATCACGGAAGATAGTCAATACCATGCTGTCCTTGGGCAAAGTCAAGATAGGAGTTGAGGTCAATAAATCCTCGAGATTTTGAAAGCTCCCCTCACAAGCATTAGACCATTGAAAGAAAATCTTCTTCTGAGTCAACTTGGTCAAAAGAGCCTCAATATATGAAAAAATCTCAACAAAGCATCGATAGTTGCTCGCTAAACCTATAAAATTCTAAATCTCGATGGGAGAAGTAGGCTAGCCTAATCACAAACACCTGCAATCTTGGTCGGATCGACTATAATACCATCTATGGTCACAATATGATCCAAGAAAGAGACAAATCCAACTAAAACTCGCACTTGGATAACTTAGCATACAACTTCTCATCTCTCAACCTCTAAAGTACAATCCATGGATGCTCATTATGATCGACCGAACTCTTGTAATAAACCAAGATATCATCTATAAATACAATAACAAAGGAGCCAAGATATGATCAAAACACATGTTTCATAAACTTCATGAACGTGGCTAGGGCATTAGTCAACCTAAAGAACATGACCAAGAACTCTTAATGACCGTACCAATTTCAAAAAAGCTGCTTTTGAAATATCCAAAGCTCTAATCCTCAACAGGTAATACCCGGACATCAAATCAATCTTAGATAATACTAAATCACCTTAAAGTTAATCAAAGAAATCATCAATACGAGAAAGAGGATACTTATTCTAAACTGTCACCTTGTTCAACTACCAATAATCAATATACATACGCATAGACCTATCCTTTTTCCTTAAAAATAAGACAAGCGCACCAAAGTAATACACTAGGTCGGATAAATCCCTTATTCAACAACTCTTACAATTGATCTTTTAACTCCTTCAACTCTGTAGGGGCCATCCTATAAAAGGAATAGAGATGAGATTAGTGCTTGCTTCAACATCAGTAGCAAAGTCAATATCAATCCAAAGGCATACCAGGTAAATCCCTAAGAAAGACATTCATGAACAGAATCCAAATAAGGTGGTGAATCAACAACAGTATCACGAATATTGGCCAAATAAGACAAATACCCCCTCTCTACCAAGCGATGATCTTCAAATAAGGATATTACTCTCCTGGGATCCAAATGAAGCGTACCCTTCCAAGCTATCCATGACACACCCGGTAAAGCTAAAGTCACGCTCTTAACATAACAATCTAGAATAGCATAATAGGGAGCTAACCAATTCATACTCAAGATAACATCAAAATCTATCATATCTAGGATGATAATATTTACCCAAGTCTCATGGCTAGCAAAGGTCACAACACAACATCAATGCACCCGATTCACCACTAAAAAGTCTCCTACGGGGTAGATACATGGATAGTCATAGAAAGAGGCTCACTAGTAGAATCAAAACCCGAAGCAAAATATGTAGACATATAGGAAAAAATTAACCCCGAATCAAATAACACATATACAAATCTGAAACAAACAAGGACGATAGTTGTGATAACATCACTAGAAGCCTCTGCCTCGAGTTTGGTGAGTATAGAACTAACCACTGCTACCAGACTGAATAGCCTAGCAACCACTATCACGGGCCCTACTACCTCTTTCTTGTGCACCTCTAGTAATACCTCTACCACCCTGAGGATCACCTCTCAAAATTGATATAGGAATTGGCATGAAACACGATGAGGACAATCCTTGGCCACATGGATAAAATCATCATACATATAGCAACCTCTGCAGCCCGATTCAATCTGAGAAGGTACGACTGAGCTAGAACGACCATTCTAGAATAATGTTCGACTACCCAAAGTTGCTGAACCAGAAGACCTACCACTTAAACCCTGTAATGTTGCCTGCACTAGTCTATCATGGCACTACATGAACCTCTGAAATCTCTGCCTCGAGGAGTGTAGACACTGAACTCGCCCTAAAGGCACATCTTCTTAGCGCCTTCCTAAGAAGCTCGAAGGATAGACTTGGTCATCTTTGCATGATCCACTATACTCTCAACTGACGCCCCTAACACCACCTTATGGGTAGTAGCCAACTGAAGTAAAACATCCAACCCATTCACGAACTTCCAAATCTTTTCAGACTCAACGGCAATACTAGAAATAGAATATTTATACAAAGCATAAAAACATTCCTCATACTCAGCAATAATTATGGAGCCATGCTCCAGGTGATCAAACTCGTCTCTCATCTGATCCCTCAAACTATATGGTACAAAATTGTCTGAAAAGGCCTCAGCAAACTGATCTCAAGTCATCTCTGGCAAATCAAGAGGTCAGCAACTAACAAGTGACCTTCACCAATCTCTGGCTATATCTCTTAGCTGGTAGGTAGTATAAGAAACTTTGTGCGACTCAAGCAATTCAAGATTATGCAGCTTCTTCTAGAAATCAATCAATAACTCATAGGTATCCTCGCCCCCGGCACCACTAAACTTGTGTGGGCCTGAGTAAATCCCTCAAACCTTGTATGATCCTCAAAAGACATAACAAGACACGAAGCAGCAGAAAAAAAAGTAAATCTGGCAGGCTGAGATCATACTTGATGAGGTAACATAGATGAGGTTGAAATCCTAGACTCAAAAATACCATACTCTAATGTTGTCGTAAAAGAATGAAGAACACTCGGAGCCTATGGAATACCAAGAGTAGATGTTGGTACTAATGAAGGAATCACACTTGAAATTAGAGAAACACCATGAGCAGACGCTGCCACAAATGGAGGTACAACACTCGAAGATGGAGGAATACCAGGTGTACTTAAAAAAACACCCTCCACACAAGTCATAAAAACAAATCAATAAACTCTCTAAGATTAGGGTGAAAGAACTCAGTGGAATTGAACCCACATCTCTAGCATACTCGACCACGATCTCAGGGGAGATACCCCTACTACTACCTCTAGAAAAGGTATATTGTCGTTCCCATAATCTACCTCAAGCCCGTCTGAGTCCTCTGACTCATCCCCTCGGATGGGCTCTCTCCTAGGGTGTCCGCCCTGCTTTCCTAGTCTCATTAGATCTAGTCCTCACCATCTGCATAGAATAGATTGATACTCACTTTAGAACATAGGATATGGAATAACCTACACAATAAGGAATAAAGTAAGGGAAATTTCCTAAAGAAATCTTATAGCCTCTTGAAGATAGATACGGACGTTTATATTTCGATCTGTAAGATCTACTAGATACTTTGTTCTTATACTGATGAGACCAATGAATCTGAATGCTCTGATATCAATTTTTCATAACCCAAAAACTCATGTCATGATGGCATTTATCATGGCTAAGCCTTGATAAACAAGTCGATTACCTAAACTAATATTAAATAAGAAAAATAAACATAAATACCAAGACAAGACTTTTAGAGCAAAGTCGAACCATATATGTATCATAATAGTGGAAGTCAAAATATCAATAACATAACCCAACCCAAAACCTAATGTCATTGTGTAAGAGCAATCTAAATACATCTCAAAGTCTAAAAATACAACTGAAAGTTTGAAAAACCACTAAGTTTGTCTCAAAATAAAAAATAAGACAAACTAGATAGAATGAGGTTGAAGGTCAACTCTAAAAGTGTAGAGCAGTCACTACCTTGAAAGTATCACCAATCTCTACATGAACTCAATTGTCGCACGGTGCACTCGTACCAAGATCTACACCGAAAGGGCACAATAGCGATGGGTATGGTCCACTTATACTCAGTAAGTGTCATAGGCCGACTAAGCAAAGTAGAAAATAAGATATATAAATACACGCTATGAGCATGTCACCTACAAGCAAAAAATATCCCTGATGGTAACTTATATCATCTTTACTAACAGCTCTAAATATAGCACATAAGCAAGAAATAGATATGTAAAACAAATAGAAATAAGCAATGGAATAGATGAAGCACATAAACACAATATCGAAGATGTATAAATGGATGAAATGCAGTGAGAATGACAATGTGATGTGTCTGAGGTTATCGCATAACCTTCATATATACCACCAAGCATTTGTGCTTCTATGTAGGACCCATGGGGGATTCACAACCCATATATTATATTAATACTCAATCCCAATCTCAATATCCATATCTTCTCTCCGACTCGTGGGCTATGGTAGAGGATTTTGTAAAAGTGTCTCATTTCTATCAAAAATCAGCATTTCCACAGTGGTACTAATATCTCATGAAATGTATATATGACATGAGGATGTAATTCTCACAACCAAACCAGTATGAAGATCTCAATCCAGGAAATATACACAATCGTGAGCTAAAAATTCACTCAATATGTCAACCATTCATGATTCAATATAAGCCACACACCATTAGAGTGAAATGTGCAAGTAAGATATCAATGATACCAAAATAAACCCAACTTAAGCATTTCTAACATAAGGAAAGCAATCCAACACATAAACAAGGACAACAATTAGATAAGACCCTCAGATGGCCACACATAATAAATACCATCTCATATCATCAATAATAACAATATAAGCCCCCACGCAAGCACACAATAGTAATAACCTCATTTTCATAATTATTATCCATACTCATAGCATGTTTTCATATAATTATTAACTTTCTAGCTCAATCTGAAGAAAGTTAAGCCATAACTTACCTCGAAATGATGAAATATCGGTCCAAAGCCCTTCAACACAGAGCCTCCCCCTCTCGGATAGCCTTGAAATCAACTAAAATACAAAACTATAGAATCTATGCGTCAAAAGAAAGACAACGATATCTAATTTTCCTATTCTCGGGTCGGGGTTAAAACGAAACTCCAAAATGGATTTTCAAAATGAAAGGATAAAATCGAATTTTTAATCCATAAATATATTATCGATAACTAAAGGAAATCATAGAAGAAAATTCAAGTGAAAACGAATTAAAAATGAGGTTTAAATTAAAAGAAAAAAATTGACCTTCTAAGCCAAAATTCCTGAATTCCACATTTGAAATCACATTTTAATGAGTTTTTTATGATGAGAATCAAAGTAAGATAGTTAAAATAATGATTTGGAGCTTACCCACTCTTGAAAATAGAAGAATTCATCCAAAAATTCTAAAACCCAAAGCTCAAAGCCTAAAAAATGGGAGAAAATCGAGAAAAGGGGGCTTTTATACTGCCCAGACATGACCACTTAAGCGATCACCACTAAAGTGGCCAAGTGCTGCCTAAGCAATACCCGCAAACACTGAGCACTCTATTTAAGCGAACAAGGGCCACTTGAGTGGATTGAGTTCCAATTTAGCAGCCCTAGTTGTGAGTCGGGTTACTTAATGATCGACTGGCTGCTTAAGCAACCTCCTCTAAAACGATCCAAGTGTCGCTTTAGCGGTTGCACCAGCTGGGACTTGGAAAATTTCTAAGTCTCCACCGATCCCTCGGGATTTATTCAAAATTTTGAGAATGAAAACATGTTATGCTACCCTATCAATTCAACGTTATGGACTCAACGGATGCATCAAATTTTCGAAAAGAGGTTGTTTTCATAAAATTTACCCTCGAGACCTAATTTTACAATCTTTCGAACCGAGGGTCAAAATGAGATATAAAAGACATAAATCATACCAACTATGCTACCAATCTAAAATCAACGTTCCAGATCTACTGGCATAGTTTGTTTTTCTATCTGACATACAGACAACAAATATTGATCGAAATCAACTATAAGACCTTTTTAACCTCCAAAAACCACAAACTCACACAAATCACACTGAAATAAATTGAAAATCATGTCAATCATCCTTAAAACTCTAGAAACATAACATACCAATCACGAGGGGTAAAATGATCAAAACTCATAAAAATAAATAATTCACAAAATCAAGTCTTTATAGGCTGTTGAGGCTATTGATTTCTTTCAGAGGGAGTTTACTAGTGAAACTGAATCAAAAGTAGAATCACATTGCTTAATTTGATTCATACTATTATTGATGTAGAAGAGAATCTTATGCTAAATTCCACACCATCAGAAGAAGAAGAAATTAAGAAGGTGATTTTTTAGCTCAATGGTGATAGAGCCAGTGGTCCTAGTGGTCTTAATGGGTTTACAGGGCATTTCTATCAAACCTGTTGAGTATAGTGGGACAGAATATTATTGATATGGTGACTGTTTTCTTTGATGTTTATACCATGTCTAAATTAATTACTCATACTAGTTTGGTGTTATTACCCAAAAAAAAAAAAAACAGTACTCCCTCCATTTCATAATAAATGAATTGTTGAATTTTGATACAAAGATTAAGAAAAAAACATTAAAGACATAAATTTAACACAACTTTCCATTTTTAGCCCCAAAAAAAAGAAAAAGTTGATCTTGTAATACCTTTTCAAAAGTTAATTGGTTGTAAAATTATAAGGGTAAATTTGAAAAAAAATTCAATGATTCACTTATTTTGAAATACCAATAAATACCCCAACAATTCACTTATTCTGAAACAGAGGGAGTAACTCATACTTTTTCTGACTTAAGATCAATTAGAGTAATTTATTTTTTGAATAAAGTTATTGATGATAGGTTGGAGGTCCTACTTCCCAAGATCATCTAAATCAATTCTAATTTATGAAAGTTGGGAGGCTATAAAGTTTGATAATTTTGTTGTTGATAAGATATGGAGATTAGTGGCTGACAATTTTTTCCACTCTATCAGAGGAGTAAGTCAAGGGGATTCTTTATCTCCTACTCTATTTATTCGTGTTGCTAAAGTACTTTCTAAAATTTTAAACAATTTATTTTATAATAGAGAGTTTAAGAATTTAGAAATGCCTAAGTGGAATGAAACCTTGGCATATGCTAATGACATCATAATTTTTTGTGCCGTTGAAAGGCGAACCTTAAAGATAATTATGGAAACTCTTCATGCTTATGAGAGGCAGTCTAGTCCGAAAATCAATAAGGAAAAAAGTTCTTTCTTTATTTTTAACAAGACTGCTTATTCTATTGTTTAGGAAGTGAAAAAGGTTACTAATTTTAGTAAAAGTAAATTTCTTTTAATATATGTTGGATGTCCAATTGGACATGCTAAGAAAAGAAAAATTCATTTTATTGAGTTGATGAAAAAAGTGCAGAATAAATTCAGGATCTGAAAAAGTAAATTACTATCTTTTGAAGGTAAAGCAGTATTGTTAAACAGTGTGTTACGAAGCATTCATATTTATTTATTATCTACTGTTAATCCTCAAAAATGTGTAATTTATTGTCTCCATAGGATTTTTATAAGATTTTTGTGGAACTTTAAGAAGGATAGGAGAAACAAGCACTAGATAGCATGGACAGATGTATTGTGTCCAACGGAGGAAGGAGGGCTTAATCTCAGGCCATTATTTGATGTATCAAAGGCCTTGTTTGCAAATTTATGGTAGAATTTTAGAAAAAAAGTCTTTATGGGCAACTTCATTGGATCAAATATTGTAAGAGGCATAGACCCCAAATAGTGGAGTAAAAGGGAGAGTCACAAACATGAAAGTATATGGTAGAAGCAAGAAATTTTTTTTTATCAAGAAATATGGTGGGTGTCTAGATGTGGCCATGCTAGTACTTGATATGATAGTTAAACCCAAGTAAGTGCTATATATTATGTGTTGCCAATTTTTCATATTTTGTAGGATGATTTTGAAGATGTAAATCAGTTGATGTTGTAGAACAACTGAAATGAATATCTGTTGAACCAATTATTGCCTGGGATATTTGTTTTCATGTAATTACTAAATTAAATATTGTAGATCAAATTACAGAATGGGACAGATCTTGGTGGAGGTTAAATAGCAATAAAAATTTACGGAGGGGAGTGGCTGAAATCTGGTGAGGATGGAAAAGAAGAAAAATCAGTTCTTTGCAAATATTTGGGCCAAGAATCTTCCATTTAAAATGTCTTTTCTTCTCTGGAGAGTGTATGAATTCCTACAGGTGAAATGTTGGTTAAGATGAAGATTGTGGACAATGTGCACTATTGTTGCTGTAACAATTCAACAATGGAAACTTTTGAACATCTTTTTGGTATATGTCCTGATACTAAAAGATTTGGTAGATTTTTGCTAATGCAGTTGGGCTTCATGGTCCTTTCATTCAACTCAAAGACATTATTCTAAAGTGATGGCAAGCAGAATATGTTTCTAAACTTAAGCCTTTATTCAAGGTTATTCCTTCTATGCTGGTCTGGCAAGAGTGGAAGAGGAGAAACATTATCTACCATAGCGTAAAGATGTCCTTTTATATCATGGTGATGAAAAACAATAGAAACATACATCTATTTTTTACATACATCTATCCTTGGTTGACGGGTATTCCTAATAACTGACCAATGATTGTTAAATACTTTACAGAATACACACCACTAGTAGTAGTCAAGTCATAAAATGAAAACTTCCTAGCAATAATTTCTTTAAATGTAATGTTGATGGAGCCTGTAAAGGGAATGGTGGACCACTCTCTAGTGCCTTTTGCATTAGAAATGAAGAGGGGAACCTCATGTATACTAAAACAAAAATGGTGGGAGAATAAACTATTTTGGAAGCTGAAAGTATAGCTTTGAGAAGGAAATTGGAACACTGCATAACTCAAGATTTTCATCCTCTGATTGTTGAAACTGATTCACTCACTTAGAAGAAGGTATTGGACAACATTTGGGAAGTCCTTTGGAGCATATGTATGGAGGTGAAACGAATTGATGCCATGAGAAAGAACGTGTCAGGGTTGGTAGAGGTGGTTCATACCTTAAGAGAGGGGAATAGACTATGTACAAATATTTTAACTTTTTTTAATATTCAGGAAGTTCCAATTGCTGGCAAAACAATAATTATATGGAAAAAAATCAAATTCCTAATTTGCGTATTATAAAATGCAAAAATAGAGATTATACTTTACAAGCAGCTGCAACAGGATAAATAGAACACAACACATCAACAAGCACAGAAGACGAAGAAATCAAACTTACACTGAGAGACACAGTGAGATTTTGAATTTGAGATTTAGCATTGAAGCTCACATTGATTAATGGATCTATTAGTTCAGGTCTTTCTGCAGTGGCATTAGCTCCATTAGCAGGTCGGCATGCCAGAAGAGTCAAATCAAAGGTAAATTGACCAATATCAGTTTGTTAAAGGAAAGGAGAAGAGTGAGCTTACAAACACCAATCTTATTTCAGATTCATCATGCTTAAGCTAAAGAAGTCTTCAATGGAATAAATTCATGACATTTGCGAGAATTTTAGATGTCCATAGTGAATCTATTCGAGCTTAACATTTGGTTGAATCGAGACATAGTCGATGAATGTATCCTTTCAATGGATTCATGTCCTTTGATACCTGCTCCAGAGGACTATGTGAAGAAGATGAAATGGCGATGTACTTTATTTTTTTACCTTTTAGATTTTGCTTTATTTGTAAACTAGGTTTCGAAATCCGTGTTAGTACGGACTCAATATATATATTTTTTTATTTTAATTTATCTGATATAAATAAAATTAAATAATTAATTATATTTTTAATACTTTTTAAGATTTTTTAAGTTGTTAGCTATTGTAATCTATAATATTTTTCAACATTATAATTTACTATTTTAAGTTATTTGTTATTATAATTTTTAATACTCTTCTTGTTCAAACTTTTGTGATATTGATAATCGATTTATATTTTAAAACTACTTTAATTTTTTATTATTGTAATTTATAGTTTTTTTCTATTCAATTTAAGCGACACTAACATAATTTCGAAAGTCAATCAAATATCACTATTGAAGTAGCAATATCGACACGTCTTGAATGACTCGTAACAACTAATTAGAAGTGATATAGTAAAATTGATATAAAACATATTTGTGAATTTTTTTAAGTGGACCTCATATAAAATGTCAAATTAATTTAAAACATTAAGAGTTAATTTATCATTTAGTATTTATTTTATCTTTTTAAATTTGATATTATTAATTTTTTAATACTTAGATGACTTATAAAAATTACTTAGTGGTGATATAGTAAAATTACGATTGAAATAATTAAAGCAGACATGTCATAAATATCTATTTTATTATTTTTTAAAATTAAATTTTATTAATTTTTTAATATATAAATATCATATAATAATTAATTAATGATGATATAATAAAATTACAAAATAAACAGATAACTGAAAACACGCATATTGACCATCAGTTTAGCCACCCGACTTATGCTAATATATAGTAGTAATATTTGTTGCTTTTGTGGACCTTATGTTTTTTTGGGTTTGGCCACTTTTAGGCCTGAACCCATTTGTGTATAAACCTTATAAAATTCAGAAATAGAATAGTTATCCTCTTAATTATAAATTTAATAGCAACAGTTTTATAATTATATAATATAACAAATTGTATTTTATATTTTTGTAAATTGTTGCTACAAAAATATAAATACATATAATTTTTACTATCTTTATGATCGATATGTATTTTGTATTTTTGCAAACTGTTGTTACAAAAATACAAATACATATGCTACAAAATATAATTTGATAAACGTGTTATTATTTTTTGTAATTTAATATTTAAGTATGCTACTTTATGTATTTTTTTCTTTTTTTTTGTTTCTAATAAAGGGATTGGCGGCCTATCTTTCATTAAAAAAAATTGACCATTGATGGTTTTCAAAAAGTATTTTCTAGAAGTGTATTAAGGAACTCATGATGACTCTATCAAACGAATATAAATATGAAGATTTCAAAATAATATAAATATTTTGTCCTGAAACAAATAACAACATATCCAACCTAATTCTCTATCTTATTCCTTTTTTTATATTGCTAGAATGAACGGATGCCAATGGGTATAATTGGAATTGTAAAAAATTTCAGAAATAGCAACTCCGTAGTCTTAATTATAACTTTTATAGAAACAGTTTCATAATTACAAAAAATAACAAACTGTATTTATATTTAAGTAAAATGTTGCTATATAAATACATATACAAATATATATATGTATTACTCATAAATATATATGCACAACTGAAAAATACATATTCTTCTATTACTATGAAGTGGGTAAAATATTATTACTTTTGTTATAACTTATAATTTTAAAAAAGTATCGCTACTTATTGTAATTATAGTTAACTGTAATTTTTCCTTTAATTTAATGATTCTCTATCTAAAATCCAACAAAGATTATAAGTGATTTGAACTAGACTAGAATTAAAAGATTGTACCAAAAATGTCAACGTGACGTGTGCATGTCACATTGCACATCGTATATACCAGTGTATCACACACAATTATCAGGAACGTCAATGCTTTATGTGTATATCAAACTGTATATTGAATGTATCAGTGTATGTATCACATATATGTATATCATATATAATGAGATATATTTAAATATATGTTGAAGATATATTCTACCATATAGAAAAGCGGTGGAAGCTGGTGGAGGTCGTCATGCCAGCTTTCGACGTTTTTTTGTATAATTTTTTATTTTTTTCATTTTAATTTGTTAGTCTTAATTTTTAATAAATATGTATTTAAAAATTACATAAAATTATTTTAAATTGTAATAATTAATGACTTTAAAAAATTAAAAAAAAAACATAAAATTTGATTTGTCTCTCAAAATTCTATCAGTATTACCTAAATTGGTTGATAGACAAAGTAACATATATATAACATAGATTATTTGAAAATGACATAAAAAGTATCATGAATCACAATAATTAATAGCTTAAAACATTTGACAACATATAAAATTTTAATTTATTCGTCAAATATGAAAGCTGATGGATATCGTCCTGCCGGTTTCTGCCGCTTTTCTTTATAATTTCTTGTTTTCTCCATTTTAATTTATTTGTCTTATTTTTTAATAAATATATATTTAAAATTGCATAAAATTATTTTAAATTGCAATAATTAATGTCTTTACAAAATTAAAAAATATATAAGAATTTAATTGTCTTCCAAAATTTTATCGGTATTACATAAATTGTGATAGACAAAGTAACATATATATAACATAAATTATTTAAAAATATCGTAAAAAGTATCATGAATAACAATAATTAACAACTTAAAATATTTAACGACATATAAAAATTCTAGTCTATTCTTCAAATACTATCATTGTTACATAAAACAGAGGGAGTAACATATATTATTTGAAAAATAATTAGTAGCAAGTACTACACAATAATTAACAACTGAAAATATATAAAATCTATATATAATTTATCAACTCTCTTAATTTCATTAGTGTTGCATAAATTGGGATAGAAGGAGTAGTGTATATTATCTTAAAGTTATGTAGAAGTATTATAAATTACAATAATTAGCAATTTAGAAGATTTAAAAATCATACAAAATCTTAAAATTATATAAAAAATTTAATTGACTTTCTAAATTTTATCAGTGTCACATAAAATAAAACAGCGAGAATAATATATATTATCTAAAATTTATTTTAAAAACATTATACATCATTATAATCAACAATTTAAAAATCATATAAAAATTTTGATTGACTCTCTAAAATTTTTTGAATCATAAAAAAGATAGCATATGCTGGGCGCGTTCAAGCACGGATTCTTTTTGGTTTCCCATCTGATGTCCGATGTCTGTATTGGAGCCCCGATTAATTCGGATCGCGCGTTGCAGAGCCCATTAAGATGGCAGTGCTCCCAACAGAGTTTTTTTCATACCCAGGATCAAACCCTCGATCTTTGATTAAGGGTGGAGCAACCCCATCAATTGCACTACATGGATATCTGGTGTATATATACACACAAGACAGACATATTCACCTCGGATTTTGTTAGATTACATTCACTAAATTCACGCCATATCATCTTTGAGCACCTCTTGAATTGATATTCAAGCTTCTTAAGATGTGTCCGATAAATTTTATTATCATTCAATCAAAATCTATATCTACAGAAATATATAAAAATCCTACAACCATCCTTGTTGTACGTCTCCTTTTCATTGTTAATTTAGATTTTTTCTTTTATAAGAAAAATTGCTGAGAATTCAGCCACCACAGCACTCACCTCAAGAAAATTTTATTAAGTCCACCATAAATTTTTGGGTAGAAGATTTGAGAGACTAGGAGAAAGTAATTGAATAAAAACTTGAGAGGAGAGAAAATTAAAATTTTATTGATATAGCCGACAGATGATATTTCTAGTTATAAAATATCAAAATTTTAACTTGAAATGTGATACACTACTCGGTGATAAGTTCATTAACTTGAGTAGTTTTATTTCATTTAATGATCCAAGTTGGCCAAAGATATTTATACTAAAATTTACATAAATATACATTTTAAATTACAATTATTACATAAAATTTTATTTGACAAAATTAATTACAAATATCCAATTTATATACTTTCTCTATCCAAAGCCACCATACATAGCAAAATACCTCTTTTAGATCGGTTAATGTTCCATAATATATGTCTAAAATCAAGCTAGCATTATCTGACGGTTTCAAGATTTCAAATTTCAAAATATATCTCATCAGATTACTCAATTTATTCAATTTATTTTTGAGGTTTATTTGTTTGTTTTCAACTTTACGGTTTCAACTTTAAGATATCTGAGGGTTTGTTTATTTTTTTTATCATCTTCTTTAAAAATCTATGATTTCTTTGTTGTATGTGTTTAATTCTTAAAATCGGGATGACCTCGGGTTTCAAAGGTATTGTGATTTACTTTTTAATATGTATTTTTTCTCAATATTGTGCACTTTTATACATTGTTATACATAGCTATGTTATGTATAAGGGTAAAGACACACCTTTTTTGGGAAATTTGCTATAATTTCTACTCCATATACACTGATACGCAATGTATATGGTTGATCCATTCTGTTAGTTATACATACATGCAAGGGTTATGTATAAGAGTTGTCAGTGGTACGTATATGGCTTGAAGTATTCTCATCTTATACGTGTAAGGATTATGTATAAGGGTTGTCTGTGTTATGCAATATATATGGTTTGACCCATTTTTCAGATTTCGCCCTGCAGTTATGTTTCACTTATACTTAGGCATGTTATGTATAAATATATGGTTTACTGCTGCTATTTTTTACCTTATACATTCCATATTACCTTTTTATGTATTGATTTATCTTATACATTCTGCAGTTATTTTTTTCACTATATTTACATTATACATAAGCATGTTATGTATAAGAATATGTTTTATACATTACTATTGTCATATTTTCTTTATACGAGTTTTTTTGTTTTAAAATTTATGTCCCTTTATTTTATTAGGATCTTTTTTTATTCTAAAATTTTCTAGATTATTTATGTGGTAAATTTCCTTTTAGGGGTATATTTTTTTGAATAATTTACATAATTAAGAGATTCATTGACTATACATTAATAAGGTACAATCTTGAATAATTATTAGATTAATTTATTTTCTTAAACATCATTAAAACAGTTAACTCATATACATAGGTTATAATATATAATAACGTGGAGAAATATATATGAATATTTATAATCTGTGAGAGAGAAACTAAATAACAAATCTAGGAGAAAATGTAATTAGCTAGCTAAAGTCTTTGTTTACCCATATTCTAGGTGAACGGCTATTTATATCAATTTTGCTTTGTTATTCATAAGTTCAGTTCTCAGTCTTTTGAATTTTATATTTAATGGCCTTTTGTGGTTAGGCATATGTACAACATCTTTGATTTGCACAATTATAAGCCCAATTTTCTTTGAAAAAAAAATCTATATAACACTCCTTAGATTGAAAATTGCAACTTATAGTATAACTTTTATTTTTGTAAGTTATATCAAATCTTATAAAAAATATATTTTTTTTCTAGTAATAAAAATAAAAAAATACAAATTTTATATATGGAAAAAAAAAATTTATACTCAAAAAAGGGGATGACAATTATTAATAGGATATTAATTATCCCCTTAAATATCTCTAAAAATGGTTTTTAAACATTTATCACTTAATTAACATCTTAAACATATCATTGAATGAAATTTTGATCTCATAAATCGAAATTTCACTTTCTTTCAATTTTTGTTTATTGTTCTTAAACAAATTGTGTTACAAGTTACAGAAGTAGTATATATTTGAATTTATTTGATTAATTTATTAATCATGATTTATTTGATAAAACTAGATTTAGATATTTCTCAACAATTGTAGGGGGGTGCGGATAACTTGGGTGGTAAAATAGATCCATTATACATACAATGGATCTATTTTTGATTGAGCGTGGATATTTTTAACTTCTCTAAATATTTTTATTTTTATTTTTATTTTGAGTTTATTTATGTTAGTTTTATCGATATTCACATCTTGGGGGTGATTAAATGGTAATTGATTAAATACTTTACTATAGTATTCTTTATTTTTTTTTCTCTTATTTTTTGTAATTCTTCTATACTATTTTGAAGGTATTCTAAATATTCTATATCTTTTGTTTCAAAATATCCAATTAGATTGTCTTTCATAAGTTTTTCTAATAATATTATTTCTTCCATATTTTCTCTCCAATATTTTAAATATTCATAGTCTATCATTTTATCATGTAGTAATTGTAGATTTTCAAATTTATGTATAATAATTTATCCTAATTGTACTGTAATGTATATCTAATTCTAGATTTTCAATGCTATTTATTATCTCATGTTGTTCTTCTCGTAGCGAGTTTTTTAAATTATATAAAATATCACATGTACTTTTTCCTAAATTTTCTAGGGTTTCTTCTATCCATATTAATTTTTCTTTTAGATTCTCCATTATTTTTCTAATTCGGTTTCTATAATTAATTTCTTCATTTAGATTATCTTGATTTTCTCTAGTTTTTATAATATATTCTAATATTTCTTAATCTGAATAATATCCATCTAGGTAATTATCCAGGTATAACTGTTCTATCCAATTTATAGTTTCAATTTCATAGTCTAATACTTTTTCTAATATTATTCTCTTAATATCTATAATTTCTATATCTCTAAGTATATATAAGATTAATATTTTAAGATTATCTGTCATTTAAAATTGGTTAAATACTTTATTATAATATTTTTTAGTTGTTTGTTTTAATCTCATTAATTCTTCTACAATTTACTAAGAAATTGTATACATTTTATATCTTTAGTTCTCATATATTCATCTAAATTTATTTTCATTTGTTTTGCTGTTGATTGTATATTTTTTATATCCATTTTCCAAAATTCTAAATATATATAATTTATCATGGTTGATATGTAGGTTTGGTACGTAGGTATTTGTAAGAGTAGTTAGGTAAGTGTGGTATATAATTTATTCTAGTCATAAAATATTTATCAAATATTTTTTCCAATATGATTTTTTTTATATCTACAATTTCTATATCCTTAAGTACATACAAAACAAGTATTTTAAATTTATCTACCATTTCGTCAGATAAATTAGTATTCATTTTTCATATGATGCTTTTTCAAAATATTCCCTTCAATTATGCACATAACAAAATATGATCACTTTAGATTGCTATATACTAGATTATTCTTAAATAACATATTCTTCGGTCACTATTAGCATGGTAATCTAGATACTTTTTCCTTAAACAACGCCTCTACTCTGGTTACTCCCTTATCATGACTTTCTTGCCTCACCGGTTTCACCTTTAGGATGGCATAGTTCTTAGGCATTTTTCTCCTTTTTCACTTTGCTAATAAACTTCTTCACATGCTATTTTTCGAATAATTCTACTATAAAGCAACTAACATGAACTTATTTTATCATATTATGATTGTTAGGAATTTATGAATTTAGCTATTCATAATAGTAAATGAATATACCTGTTCTGGTAGTTTTGATAATTCTAAGCTTTGTTCCTCCATAGATTTTTCTATTGAAATCTACCTGTTTTTTAAATAATCAAATTATTTGTTGTAGACAAGAGAGAGTTTTTTGCTTCAACACATGAAGGCTTGCTTCTTTCTACCTTTGATGCCTTCATTTATAATGGATGATTTACATAGTTTTTCGTACTAATGTTTTACACGTTTCTAAAACTTTACTAAAAAAAGTCTAGTCCTATCTTTTTACAAAGTCTTCCTAACCTAATTATTTTCCTGACATAATTTACATAAAAGTCTTTACATAAAGACTTTAATATCTAACTATAAGACAAAAAACATAAATACTTCTAGCTTAAAAAGTCATAAAGCCCAATCTATCTAAAGATTTTATAAACTTTATACAATAGATTTTACGTAAAATTGTGAAAGTTTGTTACATGTCGCTTTCACAATTTAATAGTTTGTCTTTTATCTCTATTATTGCTTTCGTTGATATCTTCTTGTCGTATCTGTTGCTTTTCTATCTTCTTTCCAACTGGCATGCTTATCTTCTTGATTTTTTATTTTATTCTAGCCGAACTTCTGGGATAATATTATCTTCTCCATTACATCTCGAACATTGATGATCTGGATATTTGTGTCCAATTATCTTGCAATATCTTGTCAATAATCCGTCCGAAATAAATCCTCTCTTAATTTCCCTTGCAGTAGATTGTTTTTCTGGGTTAAGTAATATCATTATCCATTGTCTAACATCTTCCATATCTGCTTGTCCTAGTTCTTTTGAATTTGAATAAATCATCTTATGGTCTCTTGAATAATAGCTTCATATTCAGTTTCCATTGGTATAATTGTTTGCTAGTTCTTGAATAATTGTAGCTAGTCCAATAAGTCGTTTGTTTGCATAAAAATTAGGTATCTGGATTCTGGGTATCTTTGGCTACTGAACAATATCTTCTGGTATAATCATATCTCTGGTTAATCCTATTTTTACAACTTGTATAACTGGTTTTATCTCGTCATATAATATCTTTGCTGGTGCAGTATAACACTTTATATAAAATAGATTTTCTTTGGTTACTCTTTTATAGGTGTTGAATATTTTTTGTAATTGTTCCATAGCTAATAGTGTTTCTCCATCTTGGGTATATATGGTATTTAATAATCCATAATCAAAACAAGTTTTTATTAAGCTTGGGTTGGTTTTGGGTAGTGCAATTAGCTTGTTGTGACCTTGTAATCTTTGGGTTATATAGTTTGTGTTGGGTTATTTGATATTTGTAGCTCTAGGGTTAAGGTTTAGAAAAGTTTGTACTCGGTAGATATTTTCTATGTATTTTTGGACTGTATAGTTATAAACTTTTTTATCTTGGTTCAGACTATCTCGATATGTGGTAATTTGTGGGGGTATATTCAAGAGGTCTTTTTGTATTTTTGGTGTAAATGGTTTTTCAAATGTCTTATTTAAGTTCATATTCTGGTATCTTTGTCCAATAACTCCTTTGCTTGTACCTGCAATTGTAGATTGATAAACGTTATGGGTTTTACGGAGTGTCCCAACGTCTCCTTCTAGCTTTGGAATTTTAATGTCTTCCGATCGACATAGCTCTGCACACTGCTGAGTTAGCTGATTTGTAGCTACAGACTTCAGTTTATCTTCATTAGTCTTTAGCTTTTCTATTTCATCACCCATACTGTCCACTTTCATTGAAAACGTAGTTAGGGTTTTGAATATCTTTTCTAAATCATCATCTTCTATTATATCAGTCTATGTGGCTTTGTTTTGATATGTAATCTTCAATAATGTTTTTGTTAGTACTAATTGCTTCAATTGTAAATGTAAAATTTAATATATTCAATACTAGTCTCCGAATCTCTTTTGTTGTAACTGAATTTTGTATTTTCTTTGTTAGCCACCAACGTACCTGTGTATTATCTGTTCGTACAATAAACTTGTTATATACAATATATGGCTCAAATACTAATAAATATTTATATAATGAACATAATTCTTTTCTATTTATTTTTCATTTTGTTTTTGTTTTATTAAACGTTCCTGAATAATATCTACAATGATGTTCTATTTTTTCATTTTCGTACCTATATTTAAGTACTCCTCCATAACTATATTCACTAGCATCTGCTTCTACTATATATATAAATTTTCTATTTTCGTCTGGAAATTGTAATTTTGGTAATTCTTTACAAAGCGTTTTTATTTTCTGAACTTGTTTTTTATCTTCTTCGTTATAATTATATTCTACATCTTTTTTTAATTTTTTTTGTAAAGGCTTTAGATTTTCTGCTAATTTTAGTATATATTCCCTTACTTGGTTTACTAATCCCAAAAATGATTGTAATTTCTTTTTTGTATCTAATTCTTCTTTCGAATTTATTATTTTTTATACTATATGTTGTTGCATTTTTACTCCACTTTTATCTATTTGTATTCCTAAAAATTCTATTTGGTTTTTCATAATTTCAGGTTTCTTTTCACTTAAACTTATTCCCGATTTTTCTATTATATCTGTAAATTTTTCTAATAATTTTAAATGTTCTTCTTTGGTTTTTGTATATAATAGTATATCATCTATATATACTATACAATTAGGTAATTGTTTAAAATAACTATCTATAAAATGTTGATATCTACCTGGTGCATTTTTATATCCAAATGGTAGTACATTCCATTCATAAAATCCTTGTGGTACCGTAAATGCGGTTAATTCCTTAGATTCTTTTTCTAACTTTAAATGGTAAAATTCTGATTTACAACCAAATTTACTAAAGTAATTATATCCTTGTATTTGTCTTATTTTTAATATCTTATTTGGTATTGGGTAATTATATGTCATAGCTTTTACATTTAAATTTCTATAATCAATAACCATTCTACTTTTTCCTCTTTTTTGTTCACTATGTTTATTTACTATAAATGCTAGACTATTGTGTTTACTATTACTTTTTTGTATATATTGTTTTTCTAATAATTCATCTATGTGCATTTTAAATTCTTTTAAATCGTCAAAATTATATGTTAATGGCTTTTGAGTTCTTATGCTATTTTTATCTATTAATTCAATTTTTATAGTAGTTTTATGTTTTTCCCATCCTTTTAATGGATCTCCACTATATAATTGTTCTAATTTTTCTTAATTATTTCTATCTTATTTATTGAAAATATAGTTATTTCCTTTTTATTTATTGAAAATATGACCAGTTCTATTGTATCTTCAGTATTTTTTATATTTTCTAATTTTTGTGTAATTTTTTCACTTCCTTCTATCCAATCGGTTTTCTTTCTTATTTTATTAGTAACTCTTTTTGCTCTTACTTTCTGTTTACATGGTGTTGTAAACCACCAATCCGTTCTAGTTATTATATGTGGGTATAATTTATCTAAAAATGGTATTCCTAAAAGTATATCTTTTGATGTTAGCTCATAATTATAGATTTCTTCTATTGTTAATATTTTATCCCATACTTGTGTTTTTACATTCTTAGCTTTATAAGTAATTAAGCTTCCTTCGTTATTAAATCCTTTAACTATTATTGGTGTTTTAATTTATCCCATTTATTTTCTGGTAAACAATTATATCTACATAAATTAGCTTCTGCTCCGGTATCTATCATAGGCGTATAATATCTACTGTAATACCCGTCTACTACTATCTTCATTAATACATATATTTTCATATCATGTTAAGGCTCTTCTTAAGAATAATTTCTCTATATTATATGTTATAGATAATTGTGTATGCTCTATATTATATCATACAATTCTTGCTAATGAAATATGTATTATGTTTATAGGTAGACCTAAAGATTTTGTTGTAGATGGGGTAATGTATGATGCTGATTCAAAGTAGAAAGGATTGGTTGCTACAATATCTAAATAATTGAAGATTAATATTAATTCAATCAAAATTGAGATTAAGGTTGATATTTCAACCTACAAGTTCAATGCTTCCAACCATCGTATGAGATATGGTCCGTTACTTTATGATTATGCTCGAAAAAAGCAAGATGATAGTGTGATAAGTGAAAGTGAGTTGACTGACAATGTTACGAGCATACTTGGTGGTCCAAAGATTTTCAGAGACATTGTTAGTTCAATTGTCCTTAAAAAAAGACATGCATAGACATGGATATTCTATTTTAATATTTTTTGGTGCTCAATACTAGTCTTTCTATGATTGTTGGTATGAACAAAGTTTGGTTTGGGTATTTAAGCAGTTTTTTATTCAATGTTATGCTAATTTAATAGTTATTTCGTATTTTACATCATTGAATGAATTGGATAGCAATTAAGTTTGTGTCAATCAGATGTACTACAATTTTTCTTTATAAATCTTGAATTTTTTTCAGTATGAAAGATGGTAGTGTTCGTTAAATTTTAATGTACTACAAACATAGATGAGATGGAATCTTGATTCAAAGAGACAAACACATAGTGTATGTAATTAGTATATAAATTGATATCACCTAAATTGAATATCGCAATTCATAAATATCAGCTTATATATCTATTTCATACGAATATGACATGTAAGAAAATACTTTATAAATTGATTCCATTCAATTTATAATCTTAAGTATATCTTCTTAATTGAATAACACAATCACATTATACTCATACTATATAAATATAACATGTAAGAAACTATTTTATAAAACTTAAATGTAATATTCATATTATACAGATTTCATACAGGAATTAATTAAAAAAATACAAGTTTGTATATTTATTTCATATACTAAAATAAATAATAATGTATAATGTTTGGTGAAAGTCAATTTATAAACCAACTTCTGCAATCATTATACTCATTCCGTATAAATATAACATGTAAGAAACTATTTTATAAACCTTGAATGGATTATTGATATTTCATACTGATTTTATACAGATTTCAGACATGAAACGGTCTAATAAGTATATACAAGATAATTTTCACTATATTATTCTTGTGAAAGATTCCTGTTGACACCTAATTTTTGCCCTCTATGACTAAATGTAACCCTGGGTTTCTTCAATTTTTAATAAAGTTGAAATATTTATTTCATTTAGATAAATGCGCTCTAAAATATTTGTTTGGATTAATTTTGTCATTTAATTGACAATTATACGTTTTCGTATTTACATATGCGAAATTATATAAATTTTGTTACTTAAATGAACATTTTTATCAAAATTACACTTTTACTGATTAAGTTTGAAAATCAATCTAAACGGATAAAGTCTTGATTTAAATAAAATTTATTCTCAAAATTAATTTATTTGGAGAAATATTTATTTGATTTTATTAAATCAAGAAACTCGGGATTAAATAAAGTATTAATTCGTATTGAATTTTAATTTAATTTAGTCAATCTATTAGATTTGATCATAATTGAAATCAAATTGGTCATAGTTGCAATGCAATCAACCATTTAATTTTTAATTTGGTTAAGATTAAATAAAATTTGACTAAATTTTAAATCCCAATTGAGGTTATATTTTAAATAACCCTAAATGCCCCAAAACTCTCATAATTTCTACTCAATTCCCACCAAAATCAAATTTAAATCCCAAAATTCAAAAATTGTACAATTTCTCCTCAACATTGTCCTTTATTTAAATTTTAAAATTCAAAAATTGTACAATTTCTCCTCAACATTGTCCTTTATTTAAATTTTAAAATTCAAAAATTGTACTACATTGTACTATTCCCCTTCAACCTTGTCCTTTTTTTAATTTTGAAATTCAAAACTTGTAACTACATTGTACAATTTCCCCCAACCTTGTCCTTTTTCCAATTTCGAAATCCAAAAATTATACTATATTGTATAATTTTCCCCCATCTTATATTTCACCTCACCTTATCTTCAATTTTAAAAATTCCAAAAACACTCGAAATACTTTCTTCCACATTGGTGGATTAATAGAATTGGATCTCCATCTTTTCTTATAAATACTACCACTATTTTGGTAGAAAGATCAAGTCTCAAAGAGTGGAAAAAAATATTTGAACAAATAGTTAAATTTCTTTGCTTTAGTAAAAATTTTCAAGCGGTAGTCTAATCGGGATTCTCGAAAGACTGATTTTCGGTGGTGATCAAGACTCCGAAGAAAGCTTGAAGTCCTGTTTTGCTGTCCCAAAAAAGGAAACACACCTTTTCCCTTTTAGTTTTATTATCGTTTTCTTCTTCATCTTCTTATTCTTCATGTTTCGTAGTTGTAATTTTGTTTGCTGAGATTGTTTGTTGTAGACGGCCTTGAAGGCCATAAGACGTTGTGGTGTCGATAGTATGGTTATTTTCATGTTCATGCTATAAAAATAAGCTAGCAATAGTTGAACGTGTTTCTTTAGCTTTATTCTTTGATTATTATGGATAAAGTTTTGATTTTTACTTAAAATATGTACTCATGCCTTGTTTGAACTCATTATTGGCGGATATGTTTGATTTTAGCATGTAATTTTTTTTATTTATGCTGAAAAGAATAGTTAATATTGATTGTTTCACCTTTTTGACTTTATTCTTTGACTATTATGAATAAAGTTTTATTCTTTTCTTAAAAAATATACTTATGCTTTGTTTAATTTCATTGTTGGTGGATATGTTTGTTTTTAGCATGTAAAGTTGTTTCCTTTATGTTGAAAAGAATAGGTAATTTTGATTGTTTCGCTTTTTGGACTTCATTCTTTGATTACTGTGGATAAAGTTTTAATCTTTGTTTAAAAGACGTACTTATGTTTTGTATAAATTTATTGTTGGCGGATATATTTATTTTTAGCATGTAAAATTGTTTTCTTTATGTCGAAAAGAATAGTTACTATTGTGTGTTTTTCCTTAATAAGATAGTAATTGGTTAAGTCAAGAACTTGTCATTTGTTTGTAAATTATTTTAATGGATTTCAAAATCATCATATGAGAGATGAATTGCTAGCTTTATTCCCCTTCCAAGATGTTTATTCCTTTTTTTTTCACATGTTGTTAATTTGTCAAAATGATGAGAAAGTTTAAATTTTTGTGGTTAAATAGAATTATTTAGATATTTTTGAGTCATGCATAGTATGATCGTTGAATACTTTTTGAGATGCTAAACTTTTATTCTTATTTTCTTACTCCCTTTGGATTATTATATGTGCTCGTTTTGTGTGTAAACACATAATTCGTGTCTCTCTTTGATTCAAATATCAAAAGTGAATCAACAATGGCTTAGAAAGATAAACCATAGGTTGCTACACGTTTTCCCCTAAAATATTGGTTGTAATTTAGATGTATGAATCTTCATTAATTTCACCTTAATCGAAATTTAAAGATTCTCTTTCTTGAAAAATTAGTCTTTATTTTTTTTTTGTTTTATGGATTGGTGTTTATGTTTGTTCAATTTTAGAAGTCATGGGTATTTTTCTTATTGCCTCATCTCATTACTTTCGCAAGCTTGCATTGTTTGTTCTCGCATTAATTCATTGAATATGACCTTCTTCCTTTTACCTTTATTCATTCTTAATATGAATATAAATCATGAGGCATGTAAGTGGATGTCTTTGCTTTACATTTTATCTGTTGACTCTCTATACGTGTGCAAGTGTACTTATCATTGTCATTCAAAAATTGGTTCTTGATATTTTCTTTTTCTTTAAAATATGTCACTTTTATGCCTTGAACGTATATTAATTTCTTTATCTTTTCTTTGCATGTAAAAAATATCTCGAGTCCAAATGGACTCCTCTCCTCTAGCATTTTGTAATGGTCCAATAAGACCTACCTCTTCGAGTCAAGTTCGAAGTTTAAACCCAAGGTCGACTATATGGCGCGGGTGCAAGAAGATGGAAGAAGAAGGAAAATGGGCCAAAACACATTGATGAGGTCTCTAAGAGACTTTAAAAGTCTCGATTTTTATTGTTGTCTTATTCTTTATCAATTTATTTATTTATCTATTTATTAATTCATTTGGGCCTCGAAGCCAAAGTTGTAAATTAATACAGGTGAAGCAGGTTGTGGGCCGAAAGCCCGATATTTAGATTAGGACAGGTGATGATGGACCGAAAGCCCAAATTAACTTAGGACAGATTTATTGATTTGGGCCTAATGGCCTAAGTCTTTTAGTTTTCTCCCTTGCT
Source organism: Capsicum baccatum var. pendulum (assembly GCA_030864225.1). Taxonomy (NCBI): domain Eukaryota; kingdom Viridiplantae; phylum Streptophyta; class Magnoliopsida; order Solanales; family Solanaceae; genus Capsicum; species Capsicum baccatum. The sequence goes on from CM061559.1 coordinate 63,512,791, forward strand.
TTTTTACGTGCTAGTTGTTATTACTGTTCTTTAGACTAGTTAAATTTCCTACTAAGTCGTTAAAAACCTAATTTTACATAAACCTTACAAAATATTTTCTTAATCACTTTTTTTTTCAAAAATCAACTTCTCTTTTTCGATGTTAGTCAAAGTGATTTTCAAATAGTTCGGATAACTGCAAGTTTGCGGATATTTTTGGTGCCTTAAAAACCTTCCTAAAATATTAATAGGAACCTCTTACCCGATATTTTCTTAAAAGCCTAAGTCTTTTTTTGTTTTGAGACTTAAGATTTTCCTTAAAAGTTTTCTTAATTTCTTTTCAAATAAATTAAGTAGCGACTCTGTAATTTCTTAGATTGTTTCGAAATTTTCTTTAAAGTTTCTAAATAGTTTAGAAGTCAAAATTAATGTTTTCCAACCCTTTGAGCTAAAAGGAGATAAAACAGAAATGGCGACTTTGTTGGGGAGATTAATTAGGTTCTAACCAAATATTTGAATTAGTTTATTTGACTAATTATTAAACTATTTTTGTGCTTATATGTTTAAATTTTGCGAAATTTAACTGTTGGATTTCATGGCATAATCCCGCATGATAATTATTAAACTATTTTGGAGTTTCGTGGATGTCCCGACCCCTATTGATCAACTCCAAATTAAGTTTTGAAAATACGACGGTTTACCGGCACGTTAGGTGGTCGGAGACTATTCGTATTTCCAAACCCAAGTTGTCCATTTGGGAAGCTGTGTCTAAATCCACTCTAGACACCCAGGATAGAGCTAAACCAAAACCCCCTTTTAGGCGTGAGCCTAGGACGACCCAATGTCCGAGGGGGTATTGGGCCCATTAGAAAAACCGTCCTGTGTCTATTGGCCACGAGTCAATTATAGATGAATCATATTAATGTGTTGAAGAAATATATGTTATTTAATCCAATCCACTATCCTTTGGGTTAGGGGGATGGCTTACTTTGTTTTCTTTCGTATAAGGTTGATTCAATCATCCACCAATTGAGGAAAAAAATTAAAGCGAGCCAGACAAGAGATTAATCAATTTTTGAACGATTTTCCTAGACTAATGAAGTATGAGTATAGAGAACATTTATACGGGAATTGCTTGATCATTAATAGATGTCGCCTATGATAAGAAGTGGACAAAGTTAAGAAGGCAAAGGCAACTATAAGAGCATCTAGGAACTAGTATTTCCTATCCTCTACGCGGGACATTGATCTTTTTCTCATGTTATTTTCCCTTTCCCTAAAGATTGTATCCTTTTTGTGCAACTTTTGTAAGCATTTATGCCTTTATGTATACCTATGGAGGTTTTGAGGGGATAATGAATTGGTTTTAAAAAATCATATACTTTCTTCAAATACGTTAGGCCAACCCTTGTCTCAAAAGGGTCACCCAATTAGGATGCACGTTTATTACAACATGCTTGTGTGATAACTACTTTATGTGCTTATACGTGTTATGTTAATTCAAATGAAAGGTGAATTGATCTAATCCCATTTTTCAAAGAGCACCTCTAAGCAGAAAAATACCCACTATACAAACGTCCGACCAAACATGCTCCAGGTCTCCCAAGTCTCTTAGAAAAGTCCACAACCATTCTTAAAACTTCCAAAATGCTTGCTACCATTTTAGGAAAGTTGACTACAGAGTCAGAAGAAGCCATTATAGGTTCGAACTATGTAAGGCCTGATTTCTTCTTCGTGAGATACGTAGGCAGCCTTTCGGCCCGACCCCTATCTTCAAAAACTCTGTTGTCCTCTATTTTTTTGAAAGAAGAGATAAGGTCAGAAAGAAGAAGAGCTGAACCTTCTAGATAAATTCATATGTCTATATCAATGAGGAAAATCTTGTTCATTGAAATTCTCAAGTCATCATTACTCTATGGATCAATAAGCAAGAGATAAGAAACAACCTTATATGTTTACTTCCTGCCTTATCATCTTGCTTATTGCTAACGGAATCTAACACATTAGCCTTTGAGTTGTTTTTACTTCCAGGTAATAAAAACTACTCTGTGTTGGCATAAAATGCCCCTCCTTCACTAAATCAAAGTGAATAAAGATTCATCTCTTGACTATAGCTTTGTTATACAACAACAACAATAACAATAACAACAACAAACCCAGTGTATTCCCACAAAGTGGGGTCTGGGGAGGTAGAATATGCGCAGTCCATATCGCTACCTCCAAAGAAGTAGAGAGGCTATTTCCGATAGACCCCCGACTCAAGATAGAGAATAGTAAGCAAGATCGTAATGCATCATTAAGCATAGTGGGTGGCATAACATAAAAGGAATAAGACATACTAAAAATAAAATAGAAATCAGAACAATACGAAATAAGATAAATAAGCACAATATGAAATAAAAGATAAGAAATATGGCATCCGGAAAGTACGACCCCCACCTATGGACATAGTCCTGGGATTACTAGTAGTAACCCAGCTTTGTTATATGAAAGGAAAAATAACTAGTAGTAAAACTGGACTTTACCAGCCATTTTTCAAAATCTATAAGCGATGGTCTCGAGGATGAATAGGAAAAAGTGTGATGCTACATGGGAAAATTTTCCAAGACAACCGGGATCAAGGAAGATGAATTGGAGAAAACGTTATTGAATTGGACTTTCTTTCCACTTATTACTCCCCAATCAATAGGATAAACGGAAAAATAAAATTTAATCCTCTACAAATTAGTGGTAGTACGGATGAGTGACGATAATTTTAAATCTGCCAATAATTTTAAACCTACTAATATCATGTCATATCAAGGACAAAATGAACAAAGATAATGATGAATGGGAGATAATATACCTAGAACAGTCATTAGCGGAGCCAAATATTTTGAGAATCAAGAAGGCCTAACCTAAAGGAAATCGAGGAGGTCGACCAGAGGGACAATGACAAGTTCGATATCTATCTAGTAAAATCAAGAAAGAAATGACAAAGCAAGGGTTATGGAGGTCACAAGACATCCAACATGGCTAGCCAATATTGTTCTAGTTCCAAAAAAAATGGCAAGATCAGAATCTATGTTGACTACAGGGATTTGAATAGAGCTACTCCTAAAGATAATTTTCCACTACCCAACATCCATATCCTCATTGATAAGTGTGCGAAGTATGAAATACAGTCTTTCGTGGACTATTTCACAAAGTATCATCGAAAATTAATAGGATGAGAAAGATGCAGAAAAAACGACTTTCATTATACCCTGGGGTGTTTATCATTAAAGGGTAATGCCGTTTGGTCTCAAGAATTTTGGTTCGACATACTTGAGGGCTATGGCGATGATTTTTCATGACATGATTCATAAATAAATTGAGGTGTACATGGATGATATAATTATAAAATCCCACAAGAGTTCAGATCATCTGACCCATCTGGAAAAGTTCTTCAACAAACTAAGAAAGTACAACTTGAAGTTGAATCTTGATAAGTGTTATTTCAGTGTGCCAGTCAGGAAATTACTGGGGTTCATAATCAGCAGAAGGGGCATCAAGCTAGACCCATCCAAGATCAAGACAATTCAAGATTTATCCCCGCCAAGGACCAAGAAAGAGATTATGAGTTTCCTGGATCATTTGAATTACATTAGTAAGTTCATTGCCCAATCAATAGTCATATGTGAGCCAATTCTCAAGATATTAAAGAAAGATGCATTAAATGAGTGGACAAAAGAATGCCAGAAAGCTTTTTACAGAATCAAGGTATATCTATCTACTTTACCTGTTTTGGTTCCACCAAGGGAAGGAAGTCCATTGTCGCTTTACCTATCAGTCATATACAATGCTTTTGGGTGTGTCCTCGGGCAATATAATGAGACCGGTAAGAAAGAGAAATCCATCTACTACTTGAGTAAGAAGTTTATGCCATATGAGGCTCACTACACTCTTGTAGAAAGCACATGTTGTGCTTTGAACTGGGCCACACAAAAATTGAGGCATTATCTATCCTCGTACACAACAAATTTAATTTCCAGAATGGATCCATTGAAGTATATATTCCAGAAAGCCATGCCTATGGGAAAGTTAGCCAAGTGGCAAATATTGTTGAGTGAGTCAACATCGTGTATGTGACTCAAAATATAATCAAGGAGCAAGACTTAACGGATCATTTAGCTGAGAATCCAATTGATAATGAGCATGAGCCACTTCGAACTTACTTTCTAGATAAGGAGATTCTATTCGTGGGAGAAGACATTACAGAGATATACCGCAGATGGAGATTGTACTTTAATGGAGCGGTCAACTTAAAAGACTCAGAAATCAGAGCAGTTTTGGTGTCAAAAACAGGATAACACTATTCAGCAACTGCTACATTGCACTTCTCGTGTACCAATAACATGACTGAATATGAGGCTTGCATCTTAGGTCTCAAGTTGGCACTTGATATGGGTGTTCATGAATTGCTAGGTCATCAGAGACTCAGATTTGCTGATCACCAGGTATGAGGAAAATGGGCAATAAAAAACTCCAAAATTACTCTATGTAGAGCTGGTGTAGGATTTGTGTGGAAGATTCAAGAAAGTTGATTTCAGACATATCCCTAGGATACAGAATGGGTTTGCTGATGTTTTGGCTATTACATCCTTCATGATTCAGCACCCAGATTATAGTTATATTAATCCTTTGAAAATAAGCTTGAAAGAACAACCCGCACATTGTGTGCACGTCGAAAGAGAGCCTGACGGAAAGCTATTGTACTATGATACTAAAAGATATTTAGAATCTGGAATGTATCCTAAAGAGGCCATCAACAATCATAAAAAAACAATCCGGCATTTGGCAAAGAATTAATTTCCAAGTGTTTACGAACTACGTTCGACCTGAATTTCCAAGAAAGGGATACTTAGGCGACCTATGTCAGCTTCAGTCAACCCCTTAGGAGAATTTATCCGTTTCTTTTATGTATGAACTACGTTTGACCTGAATTCACAAGAAAGGGATACATAGGCGGCCTATGTTGGCTTCGGTCAACCCCTTGGAGATTTTATTCATTCTTCTTATGTATGAACTATGTGATGACCTGAATTCCCAAGAAAGGGATATGTAGGTGACCTATGTCAGCTTTGTTCAACTCATTAGATTTTTCTATCCCTATCGTAGCCTGAACGATGTTTGACTTGATTCCCGCTTCAACGGGATACGTAGGCTCCCCAATGGCTCGGTCATATAACCCCAGGAAATGGAAATTGGGACAGAATTTTTGAGAAGGAATCTCAAAAATTCATAAGAGAAAGATCATCATCCAACAAAGAGAACAAAGGCGTGCGAAGACTTTAGATCCTCTCAAGCCAAGATCATCTCCAATAGTATTAAAGTGGGGAAGAAATTTTGAGGAGGTCCTCAAAATTTTCACCAATATATTGGAACATATTTCAAATCCCCCAACACCAAGAGTCAAAGTCAAGCTTTAGAAATCACCAGCTGTGATAAAGTCTAGGCAGACTAAATCTCCGGCTATGATAAAACTTCTGATAGAAAACCTCAACGATGATGAATCCCTAACAATCCACTGTCAAACGTCAGATATAGTCAGAACCAAGAGGAAGACATTCGTTGAGCTAATACCTGACATGGCTAGCAGAGATTTTCAAAAGTTTTTACAGAAATTTTTGAAACTAGTTTTTTTTTTAAATCAAGACTACTTTCAAAAATCTATACAAATATTTTTACTTAGTGATTGCCTAGGAATCTTTTGGAACAGGGAGTCAGGGTGGAAGTCCTAATATGATGGAGCACCTAAAAGATGGCAATGAGCAAACTAAGGATCAAAGGAGGTCAACGGAGTGGTTTCACTCAAAACTAATCATTTTTCTATGGATGAAGAGATCAATACACAAAAATGATAATCTTTTTCGAAAATCCCCAAGCTATTTGGGTGCCACACCAAAGCATATAATGCTCAAGAACGGTATTTTTGGGTATCTCCTAGAACGGGTTTGATACTCATTTATCGAAGACCTTTTGAATTGTCTATCTCATTTCTTGAAACCATGAAAGACAAACCAAGACGCCTTATCTTCTTTCTAAATAATGTATTTAGAACTATTTTAAAAATAGTCGCTAGCAAAAACATCTTTGTGTCTACTAAATATTTACCTTGAGCAAAGGTACGGTCAAAGGATATGGACCTATAAGGCCACAATCAAAGGATTGCTCAAGAGAAGGAAGAGGAAAAAAGGTCATCCCCAAATTCTCCATGAGGCAACACAAACGGTATGTATAAAAAAAAACATAGACAAACGGACTCAAGTGAAACTATTTTCATTACCAAGAGGGCCATTGCATATCATTTAATTCACCAAGAGGGCCATTACATTAAATGTCTGATGATATGCGAGATAACATACGTTGGAATAGAGGATATCATCAACATTAAGTATCAGATGACATGTGAGATAGCATACACTAGCGTTGAAGATATCATCCATATTAAATATCTGATGACACGTGAGATAGCATACGCTGGAGTCAAGAATATAATCTGCATTAAAAATCTGATGACATACGAGAAAGCATACACTAGCGTCGAGGATATGATCCGCATTAAATATCTGATGACACGTGAGATAGCATATGCTGGTGTCAAGGATATCATCAACATCAAATATCTGATGTTACATGAGATAAAATATGTTGGCATTAAGGATATCATCAGCAATAAGTATCTGGTGACAGACGAGATAGTAAACACTAGCGTCGAGGATATCATCCTATTAAATATCTGATGATACACGAGATAGCGTACGCGAGCGTCGAGGATATCAGTAGCATCAAATATCATATGATGCGCGAAATAGCATACGCTGGTGTCTAGGATATCATTATCATCAAATATCTGATGACACTGAAGATAGCATACGCTATCATCGGGGATATCATCCACATTAAAGATCGGTTGACACACGAGATAGCATACGCTGGCATTGAGGATATCATCAACATAAAAAATTTAATGACACACGAGATAGCATATGCTGGCATCGAAGATATAATCTGCAATAAATATCTGATGACATGCGAGATAGCATACGCTGGCGTCAAGGATATCATCAATATTTAATATCTGTTGACACGCGAGATAACATATGCTGGCATTGAGGATATCGTAGAATTTAATATCTATTGACACACGAGATAGCATACACTGGTGTCAAAGATATCATCAATATTTAATATCTATTAACACGCGAGATAGCATAAGCTGGCGTCGAGGATATCATAATATTTAATATTTGTTGACACATAAGATAGCATACTCTAGCATCGAGGATATCATAGCATTTAATATTTATTGATACACGAGATAACATACGCTGGCGTTGAGGATATCTCATCATGAATCAATATTTGAATGCATCAAGAATATGTGATTTGAAAGGACGTCTTTAAGTCGCTATCTAAAGACATGTGACTTATGAGATTTTCTAGAAAGTGATAATTTGAGGGTCATCTATAAGTCATATTATTTAAAATAGGATAGTGTACAAGATTACCTATGAGTTGATAGTCCATACTCCATTTGTAAGCCGCAACAATATCCTAATCAGATAGTGTACAAGGTTACCCAAAGATCGATAGCTTGAAGGTTATCCATAAGTCGCAACTAAATACTTATCGAAGAATATGCGAGATTATCAAATTGACATGTACAAGGATTCTCTATAAGCTGTGTCAGATCCAAGATAGATTATGTACAAGATTAACCAAAGACCAGCAGTTTGAGATATATCTATAAGTCATATTGTATCCAAGGTCAAATGATGTGCAGGAATACCTGAGAACTAGCGATTAGAGGGATATCTATAAGCCATCTCATATTCAAGGTCAGATAATGTGCAGGATTACCTAAAAGCTAGCAATTCAAAGGATATTTGTAAGTCGCCTCATATCCAACATCAAATAATGCACAAGATTATCCAAAGATTGTCAATTCAAGGGAAATCTATAAGTCATATTAATACAAAAGATGCACAAGACTTACCCTAGGTCACATGCAAAAAATTATTGTCAATAACGAGAAAGGTTATCCTTCGACATACAACTAGCATTATAGGTGATCAAAAGGGTTGTCTTATCAGCATAATATTACACAGTTGTAGGGACTGTTCTGCATAAAGTATCGCTAGTGTCCAAAAGGGTCACCCTACTTTGAAGACATATTAAATCGACAAATGAGCTAATTATACGATAAATAATAGGGTTTTTGTGTCTATTATTGCAAGTTATTTCTTTTTAAATAGGTACAAGAGAGGATGACTTCGCTTTTTAGGCAATAACTCATGTGGAAATATGGTAAAAAAACTATATACCTCTTTCGTGAATTATGTTTAGCACTAATATTTTTGTTTGAGATATTGTCGAGAGCATTCAAGAGGATGAAAATCTCAAATTATAACCACAGGTGCGGACGACTCGAAAAAGGATGTAGCACAACGTGAAACTTTTTCTTAGCAACAAAATGGGACATAGTCTGAAGAGGGACGTCAAACTCTTTGGATATGAGCTAAAGGATGATCGCCACCACAAATTAAACCACACCCCTGTTATAAGGCATGTGGGGTACTTTGGGATATTTTGTTTTAGCTTCACTCTCAGGATATTTCTAAACTCATATCGAGGGTAACCTTCTCCTTTCTTCAAATTCGAGTGATAGGACACCTAGAATTTTGGAAATTATGTCCAGGTAAATTCTTATCCATGGATTTAAAGAGATCCACGTTCATAGTTAAGAGGTTACAAGCCTCTCTTTCATAACCTAAACACTTGTCACTCATCCCGAGTCAAAGATTGTCTAAAATAAAAGACTATCTTTTCTACCGATTGAGTTAAACTACAAGCAGTCTGCTTTCCTGAGTATCGAGGATATGTAGGCTGGGCTCTATGTAGAAAACTCAATTGCATTCCAACCTCTCCCAAAATCCCTTTATTCTCCAGCTTTTCGGTTTAATCAAAAATGTAAAAATATAAATAGCTTGTGAATTTATTGAAGATCCTGTTTAAATCAAACTTTATGAATTACAAGTGGCCTAAATTCTCATGTAACCTGAGATATGTAGGATACCTGGTACCGAGGTCCAACCATAACTCCATGAAACTCGTGCGAAAATCAATCTCTTTCAGAAACAAATTTATGGTCGGACAAAAATTAGGACTGTCAAACTCTCTTTGCCCAAGTTTACTTGCATCCACCTACCCAAAGGGAGGGGGCAGTTGTTGACACCTAATTTTTGTCCTCCACGACTAAATTTAACCTTGAGTTTCTTCAATTTTTAATAAACAGGATAAATGCACTCTAAAATATTTGTTTGGGTTAATTTTGTCATTTAATTGACGATTATACGTTTCCGTATTTACATATGCGAAATTGTATAAATTTTGTTACTTAAATGAATATTTTTATCAAAATTGGACTTTTACTAATTAAGCTTGAAAATCAATCTAAACGGATAAAGTCTTGATTTAAATAAAATTTATTCTCAAAATTAATTTATTTGGAGAAATATTTATTTGATTTTATTAAATCAAGAAGCTCAGGATTAAAGAAAGTATTAATTCATATTGAATTTTAATTTAATTTAGCCAATCTATTAGATTTGATCATAATTGAAATCAAATTGGTCATAATTGCAATGCAATCAACTAATTGATTTTCAATTTGGTCAAAATTCAATAAAATTTGGCTAAATTTTAAATCCCAATTGGGGTTACATTTTAAATAACCCTAAATTCCCAAAAAATCTCATAATTTCTACCCAATTCCCACCAAAATCAAATTCAAATTCCAAAATTTAAAAATTGTACTACATTGTACAGTTTCCCCCAACCTTGTCCTTTATTCAAATTTTAAAATTCAAAAATTGTACCACATTGTGCAATTCCCCCTCAACCTCTTGCTTTTCCAATTTTGAAATTAAAAAATTGTACTACATTGTACAATTCCCCTCAACCTTGTCATTTTTTAATTCTGAAATTCAAAAATTGTACTACATTATACAATTTTCCCCTCAACCTTGTCCTTTTTCTAATTTTTAAATTCAAAAGATGTACTATATTGTGTAATTTCCCATCTTATCTCTCACCTCACCTTATCTTCAATTTTTAAAATTCCAAAAACACTCCTAAATACTTTCTCCCATATTGGTGGATTAATAGAATTGGATCCCCATCCTTTCCTATAAATACTACCACTATTTTGGTAGAATACCAAATATTAAAGCAGAAAAAAAGTCTCAAAGAGTGGAAAAAACATTTGAGCAAATAGTTCAATTTCTTTGCTTTAGTAAAATTTTTAAGCGGTAATCTAATCGGGGTTCTCAAAATATTGCTTTTCGGTGGTGATCAAGACTCTGAAGAAATCTTGAAGACCCAGTTTGCTGTCCCAAAAAAGGTAAACACACATTTTCCCTTTTAGTTTTATTATCGTTTTCTTCTCCATCTTCTTCTTCTTCTTCTTCTTCTTCTTCTTCTTCATAGTTCGTAGTTGTAATTTTGTTTACTGAAATTATTTTCTATAGATGGTATTGAAGGCGATAGGACATTGTGGTATCGATGTTATGGTTATTTTTATTTTCATGGCATAAAAATGATCTAGCAATAGTTGAACGTATTTCTTTGGATTTATTCTTTGGTTATTATGGAGAAAGTTTTGATCTTTGCTTAAAATATGTAATCATGACTTGTTTGAACTCATTGTTGGCGGATATGTTTGATTTTAGCATGTAAAGTTGTTTCCATTATGTTGAAAAGAATAGTTATTATTGATTGTTTTGCCTTTTTGACTTTATTCTTTGATTATTATGGATAAAGTTTCAATCTTTGCTTAAGAGATGTACTTATGCTTTGTTTAATTTCATTGTTGGCGGATATATTTGTTTTTAGCATGTAAAGTTGTTTCCTTTATGTTGAAAAGAATAGGTAATTTTGATTGTTTCGGCTTTTGGACTTCATTCTCTGATTATTATGGATAAATTTTCAATCTTTGTTTAAAAGATGTACTTATGCTTTATTTAAATTCATTGTTGGTGGATATATTTGTTTTTAGCATGTATAGTTGTTTTCTTTATGTCAAAAAGAATAGCTATTATTATTTGTTTTGCCTTAATAAGATAGTAATTGGTTCAGTCAAGAACTTGTCATTTATTTGCTAATTATTTTAATGGATTTCAAAATCCTCATATGAGAGATAAAGTTATATGTGCTCTTGGTGTGTATAAAGACTTGATTCGTGTCTTTCTTTGATTCAAAATATCAAAAGAGAATCAACGATGTCTTAGAAAGATAAACCATAGGTTTTTACACATTTTTCCTAAAATGTTGGTTGTAATTTAGATGTATGAATCTTCATTAATGTCGCCTTAATCGAAATTTAAAGATTTAATTTCTTAAAAAGTTAGCCTTTATTTCTTTTGTTATATGGATTAGTGTCTATGTTTGTTCAATTTTAGAAGTCATGAGTATTTTTCTTATTGCCTCATCTCATTACTTTCGCAAGCTTACGTTGTTTGTTCTCACATTAATTCATTGAATATGACTTTCTTCTTTTTACCTTTATTCATTCTTAATATGAACATAAATCGTGAGGCATGTAAATGGATGTCTTTTCTTTGCATTTTATCCGTTGACTCTCATTCTTGTTATACGTGTACAAGTGTGCTTATCATTGTCATTCAAAATGTGGTTCTTGATATTTTTTTTTTTTGCTTTGAAATATGTCACTTTTATGCCTTGAACGTATATTAATTTCTTTATCTTTTCTTTGCAAGCAAAAAATATCTCGAGTCCAAATGGACTCCTCTCCCCTTGCATTTCGTAATGGTCTAACGAGGCCCATCTCTTTGAGTCAAGTTTAAAGTTTAAACCCAAGGTTGATTATATGGCGTGCGGGTGCAAGAAGATGGAAGAAGAAGGAAAATAGGCCAAAACCCATTGATGAGGTCTCTAAGAGACTTGAAAAGTCTCGATTTTTATTATTGTCTTATTTTTTATCTATTTATTTATTTATCTATGTGTTCATTCATTTGGGCCTCGAAACCAAAGTTGTAAATTAATACAGGTGAAGCAGGTTGTGGGTCGGAAGCCGAATATTTAGATTAGGACAGGTGATGATGGACCGAAAATCCAAATTAGCTTAGGACAGGTTTGTTGATTTTGACTTAATGGCCTAAGTCTTTTAGTTCCCCCTTCCCCTATTACGTGCTAGTTGTTATTACTATTCTTAAGACTAGTTAAATTCCCTACTAAGTCGTTAAAAAACTGATTTTGCATAAACCTCAAAAAATATTTTCTTAATCACTTTTTTTTTTAAATCAACTTCTCTTTTCCGATGTTAGTCAAAGTGGTTTTCAAATAATCTGGATAACCGCAATTTAGCGGGTATTTTAGGTGTCTTAAAAACCTTCCTAAAATGTTAATAAGAACCTCTTACCCGGGATTTTCTTAAAAGCCCAAGTCTTTTTCTGTTTTAAGACATGATTTTTCTTTAAAAATTTCTTAATTTCTTTTCAATTAAATTAAAGGGCGACTCTGTAATTTCTTAGATTGTTTTAAAATTTTCTTTAAAGTTTCGAAATAGTTTTAAATGTCAAAATTAATGTTTTCCAACACTTCGAGTTAAAAGGGGATAAAACAATTCCGATCTACATTCAAATCTTATTTATGTTGTTACCAACACTATTAATAGATTATTCAATATTTTCTCTAATATCCATTGACATATCTTTTATTATTATATACAATGAGTATTTTACAAAGAAATTGACAATACTCCTTATATCATTTTTTTTTAATGAACAAAAAAAAATTAGAAGAAAGAAAATTTCTGATGAAGAAAAAAAAATCGATGGTTGAATAATGATTTTTTTTAATTAAGTATGTTCATGAACATCTATCACAACAAGATGTAGAACAATAAAAAGCTTTGTTGCGATTGAGTATGTCAATGGAGAATGAAAAATCCCAATTAGATAAGAATGAAAAAAATGAGTCAACCCCAATTTTTCTTTCAAGAAATAAATTGAGTATGCCAATTGAGAAGAAACTTACTTTAAGAATGAAAAAGTGTATATGTCAAAATAAAAGTCTTCTTTTAATAAAATTGTTTCAGAAAAGTGTGCAACCTTTTGAAATAAAATATCATAATATATTTTTACCATAATTATCAACAACAACAACAACACACCTAGTGTATTCCCCACGTAGTGGAGTCTGGGAAGGTGGAGTGTACGTAGACCATAACACTACCTCAGGTGAAGTAGAGAGGTTGTTTCCGATAGACCCCCGGCTTAGGACCGATAATAATTTTACCGTAATTATCAATACACTATTTAAGGAGAAGATTTATTACAATCCTATAAATATGAAACTAATTTTAATGTATAAAATTAAATATCAAAATTTGAAAATAAAATAAAAATAATATATATTTTAAAAAGTTGCTTTAACTTGCAATAAAAAAGTTAAGAGAGTAGTATCTATTACCCCCCTGAACTTGTCAACTTTTATATACGGTGCACCTGGACTTTGAACCGTCTTAAATACCCCCCAAACTTGTTGTTTGACAACTTCAACTGACCCTTTTTGCCGAGGGATCAGAGCGTATTTTACACGCGTGGACACATGAAAAAAAACGTCCACGTGGATAAATACCATCTACTTCCCTCATATTTATCATATATTAAAAAATAAGCCACTTTTACCCTTAATTATCTGATTTCTTTCTAATTTTTTTTTTTCCAATTTTTTCCTACTCCTAAATAGTAAAAGGTTGAATTTTCGTCGATCAAGTAAGTTATTATCTAAATAAATTATAATTTTCTTTTGTGTTAAAAATATGAAATTATTTTTTCGGTTAGTGTTTCATAGTAGTTTTCGATTAGGATTTTGAAGTTCTTTATACTGCAATTGCAAACAGTTAAATATTAGTTGAATAGTAGTATTAACTCCTTTTCCATTTTTGTTCAAGCAATAAATTCACTATCGAAATGAAAGATATTGTTGTATTTATTACATCTATGAAAAAAATTGAATTTGACTGACTGGTGAAAATTAATTCAAAAAATTATAACATTCTCATTGATATTGTTCACTTAAGATCATGTCCGCACTATTTTTCTCAAAAAATTTTACACCATTAAGAATATTCTACACCTTATATGTAGCTTCTTTTTCTTTTCAGCTACTAATGTGGGATTTCGTTTGTGTACCCAACACTCATATACAAAAATCTTTTCAATTCATCAAAAAAATTATATTTTTTTTTGTGTTAAAAATATGAAATTATTTTTTTAGGTTAGTGTTTCATATAGTTTTTGATTAGTGTTTGGTTTAGGATTTTGATTAAATAAAAAATTAAATCGTTAGCGACTAAAAATAGATAATCAATATAACTACATTCTCTTTATTATAAGTATGTATCTTAGTTTCTTTAGTATTTATTTTGCTATTATCTTTTAAAATATCTGCTTTGATATTTAGTAAAATTTTTTAGTTACAATAACTCGTATGATATATATATATAATTAAGATTACAAAATTGAAGGAGTTTCATAAAAATGAAAACTAGAGTTTTAGATTGAACTAATAAACGGATGAATTTTTTTTTTTTTAGAGTAATAAATGAAATTTTTACAAAATTAAAAAACGGATGAAATTTTTATTTCATAAAATAATTAAGAGATACACTGAAGTTTTATAAAATTAATAAATAGATGATTTTTTTTTTTAGATTGGAAGTAATATAATGGAGGAAGAGGATAATAAATTAGGAGAGGGACTTAAATTTTTTGAAAAAATTAAAGAAAAATGATTTTTTTTTTCATATTTTAATCATTAATAATGCTGATTTGGCCCAAAAAATACTTCATCACGCGCGTGATGGCGTGTGAAAACTAAATATTTTGCCACATCAGCAAAAAAGGTCACGCGACGTACTAAAAGAACAAGTTTGGGGTGTATTTAAGACAGTTCAAAGTTCAGGTAAGTCAACAAGTTCAGGGGTAATAGATATTTCTCTCAAAAGTTAATAATGCAATTATCTAAAAGTGATGCTAAAATTTATAATTTTCAATCTAATAATTGTATATGGGATAATTTTCCCATTTTCTCTTATCTTCAAGTTACAATGTAAGTCATCTTATTAATTGGGACTAAGTGTGCAGATACTCAGTATTTGAAATTATCATTTAATTTAGGTAAAACTGCACATATAACTAACTTACATCCTTCTTAACTAAGTTTTAGTCTAACTTTCAATAACTACAATCTGTAGATAGTATTATGTGTCTACATGTATTTAGGAATCATAATTTAGTGTATGTGTTTTGCACGTGCGTTTAATGTTAATTAATAAAATAATATGTAAAAATTTATTAAAAATATCAATTACCGTTAAAATAAATGCTATATCTATTTAAATGGGACTTTGGTCATGTGAAAAACAAGAAAGCTCTTAGCGATTATTAACCAATAATAAAAAATAAAATAATAACTCAAATTTCATGTGTCTCTTAAAAGCTAAAAAAAAATATTCTCCATATTTAAAGGTTCGTTCAAGCTACCTATGTTACTTGACCGAACTCCTAAAAAACTAACTATAGAAAAATTATTAATTTATATTAAAAAATTTTTAGAAAACACATTTTGTCCCTACTTTTTCACTTTCCTTTCTATAGTAGAACTGTCACGATAAAAAACAAGGGTCATGATGACACTTGTCACGACAAATCTTGACAAGTAAGCCTCTCACCAAACTGATATACACAACGAAAAGACAGAAATGCCCCTAAGGTAAGGCTTCTAGAATGAAATTGAACCACATAGATATAACAAACGCGAAAATAATAAAATCAACACATGCAGCCATAACTCCCAAAACCTAGTGTCAAAGGTGTAAGAACTACTAATACCATCTAGGAGTCAAATACATCCGAAAAATAACCACAAAGATATAATATCTGTATCCAAATACTAATAAAGACATAACTAATACAGAAACATAGAGGTGAACTCCGGATGCATGAATATCCAACCGCTACCTTGGAAGCTCCAACAATCGCCGGAGTTAGGAAAGTTGAGGCGCACTCTGGCTAGGACCTGTACCGAAAGGGTGCAGTAGGCATGGGTATGATCCACTTGTACTCAGTAGGTATCATAGGACGACCAAGCAAAGTAGTAAATAAAGTATACAAAATATACACTAAGGGCACGTCACCTGCAATCAGAAAATGTCCCACAACGGTAACCCACACTGCTTGCACTACCAGTTCTAATATATCACATATATTGTAACATTATACCAAGATAGAACACAAGTATACACTGTATCATATGAGTAGAACAAGAGGGAATATGCATGTAGAAGATCATCAATTACAATTAAAAAAAGATAAGATAACTACATACATGGCAAGTCAATATGGCAATACAACACAATATAAGAACAATAAAGTAAGTGCAATGTATATGATGATGATGATGATAATAATAATCATAATAATAATTATAATGCACGAGATCGTCGCACAACCTTTGGCATCGTCGTACGATCCCCGTATATACCTACAAAGCTAAAACTTCCTGACGTAGGACCCATGAGGGGGTCGTTAACCCGTATACAATCCACATATCTCATATCTTCTTTCCTGCACATCCCTTGGAAAGGATTTTATAAGGTGTTACAATATCTCCTCCCGACACATCCCTCGGGGAGGATTTTTAAAAAGGTGTTGCCAGTGTTACTCAGGTGTTGCCACGGTGGTACCAATGTTTCATGAATGAGTATGATATGAGGATGTAATGCTCACAACCAATCACAATGAGTATTTCCACAACCAACCACATATATATATATTCACAACTAACCACAATGATACATTTTCACAACCATGTGAGCCAATATCCACTCATTATTTTCGTTCATCCATGAATTTTCACATGTCTCATATGCCAATAAAGTATGAATATACTCACAGTAAAATAATGGTACCACATTAAGCATTTTAACAACACAATATAATTATCCACATGTATTCAAGACTATCATTATCACATAGGACCCCACACGATCACACATCACATAATATCTCAATTTCCACGATTACATCACATATAGGCTACCACACGGGCAAAACACATAAATATCCATTTTCATGTTTAATTCTCACCCTTTAACATGCATTTTATATCATTATTTAGTACCCAGCCTAGTCTGAAAGAGTTAAGCCATAACATACCTCAAAAGCCGAAATCGGTCCGCTACATTTTGAACCCACGATCTTACTTTTCATAAAAAATTTTGAACTCCACTAAGAATATAAAATATGGAATCTACGCGTCAAAAAAAATAAAGACAACCATATTGACTACTTTTAGTTCTTTGTCAAAACGGACCCTCGGAATGGATTTTCGAAAAAAAAAGGCAAAAATAAAACTTTACTTCAAAAACATATTTTCCATATTTTTAGGAGCCTACAACTAAAAACCTAAGTTAAATCGATTCAAAATGAGGTTCAAATTGAAGAAAAACCATTTTTAAGCTTTACCAGGTAAAAATCTTTGAAATCCGGGTTAAAATCAAGAATCAGAGTTGTTTTAAGGGTTAAATTGATGATAAACTAGTAATTATAAGATAAAAGTATTATTCAAGTGAAAAGGAGTAAAATTGAGGTTTAAAATCTAGTCCTAAGATTTTTGGGGTTTTGAGAAATTAATCAAGAAATTACAAAGAAAAAGGTGAAATTCTTATCTTAAATTCATAATAAAACTAAGAAAAGGGTGCTAATCTAGCTTCCCAAGCTCTCACAAACTTTAATTTTAAGCTCCCCCTCTATTTTAGGGTTTAACTCTCAAAAGACAAGATGAAAACTAGCAAAATGGGCCAAAAAAAGGTGCAAAATCTGTAATTTATAACAGATTTTTCTGTAATATCAATTTTTTTTTATCGATCGGACTTCGACGGGATGTTCGAAATTCGTTCGGATTCTGATACATGCAAACGAACTATGCAACCATACTAAATTCAACATTTCGAATGCGATGATGATATCAGATTATATCATTTTCACAAAGTTGACCTCCGAAATCCAAAATCATAATTTTCCAAACCGAGGGTTGAAATGAGATTTAAAAGCCATAAAATCCTACCAAACATGCTAACACCCTAAAATTGATATTTCGGATCTGTTGGAGAAGTCAAATTTTCCATTCGAGGTCGTTTCGATCAAATGTGGGTCCCGCACTCATATTTCCAATTTTTCAACTTTTCGATCAATAGGTCAAAATGAGCTCGAGTACACCAGGACCCGAACCAAAGGTCCACCTAGCCTAAAATTGATATTTCAAAGCTACCGGCACAGTCCGTTCAGCCATCCATCGCATGGATCAAAAGATATCCCCAGCAGTCTAAAATAAGGCTCTCGAAACCATAAAGAACCACAATATCGCATAAATCGTACCAAAAAGCATTGAAAACTATGTCAATCGCTCCCACACCCCAGAAATATCATAATGCAACTATGAAAAGAGGTAAAATAGTCAAATCACACAAATTTCACATATTTCATGAATTTTTTAGATCGTTACAAGAACACAATTGTTTAAAAACTTCATGAATAAGATTTTGGACAATTTTTTTTTAATAGAGGTGGAACAAAAACATACTATATATTTTTTTTAAAAAATTGTACACGAGGAAAAAGAAAATCTATCAACAATAATTTTCTATATATACATTAAATTGTCTAATATTTTATTGGAGAAAAAAGAAAAAAAGTTATCATATTTTTTTCTTTTTCTCTTATCATATATTTTAGGATAAGAGTGTACTATGCTCAATTTTTCAATCAAAAAGGTTTTAATTAAAAGAAAATGCACGAAAAAATATTAAAAAAAGGAGAACTCATTGTCAATTGTTGATTTTTAGTAAACACCTACACAAGGTGAGTAATTAATATAGACAAATCATCTTACTACATCATAATTATGTGTTCACAATATCAAAGAAAATAATTAATTTTTTATTAATTTAAATTTTTGATATTAGTTCATCCCAAATTTACTTTAGAACTCTTATCATATATTTTAGAGTTTATTAACTTTTAAAATATGATTTTTATCATATATTTTAAAAACCCTTAATTATCAATTCTCCTAATAGCTCTTTAACATATATTTTTCTCTTACCAAATATCTTAGAACTCGTTGACTTTTAAAAGAAAAGGTACTACAGAGAATCGATACTTACAGATTGTTAAACTTTATTTATGTAATTTTCTCAATTTCGTCATTCTATAATTGTTACCATTATTATTATCATTGGTTTTGAGATTAGATTTTATTTAAGTACACTTTTATAACTGACATTTAAATTATTTGTAATAATTTAATTAAAATAATAGGTACTCCAATTTCTAGAATGATTTATAAATAATTCAAGCTGATTATTTTATCACATTTAAAGATAAATTTAAAATTGAGTATAGCTAGCAACAATTTTCGAATGAAAATTATGTACAAAAGAGATATTAAAACTTAGTCGGCAGCCATAAAAACCTAATATTACCATTAAATCTATTTTTGTATTACATTATAGATTATAGGAATTCTTAACTTTTAAAATATATTTTGTTATAAAATAAAGAAATAACTAATAAAATGATTTTGCAAATAATAAGTCTTGATGGCATATCAATATTTTGTAGTCACAAAGGATCCATACAAAAGATGTACAAAAATTTCTTATAGCTACAAAACCAACTCTTAGATCATATTAACAAACAAGAATAAAAGATTAAAAAAAGAAAGTAACCTAAAATATAAATTCAAAGTTTACAAACCTTATGACCACAAATGCATGACGCCATCAAAATACCAACCAACTCCTTGGCATTGAGAGAGACTGCACAAGTAAATAAAAAGAAAGAACAAAAAGAATAGATTAATTGCAAAAAAGGAAATATCAATTAAAAAATCATTATATGGGACTCGCTATACCTTGTTTGAAATTTCATGTAAACATTGATAATTTTGGTTGTCAACATTGATAATTCAACGTTGTCCGTAATCAATGTGAATTCACGATGAAATTTATGCATAGTGAATTCTAGTTTGAATTAGTTTTGGTTGTGTAAGGAGTCCTAAAATATATGGTAAGGATCCTAATTCTAGGAAAATTCGTATAAGAAAAACAAATTTAATGAATTTTATAAATCTAAAATTCTTTCTATATATTAATAATAATTTAAGAAAAAGGTGAAAAGATAATTTTATCTATCGCGGAAATTTTTAATAAAGGATAAAAAGTTTAAATTATTTTTTTAAGGGGTTTCACACTTTTAACATATTATAGATGTGGATGAAGATGTAGATTTATACAAAAAAACATAAAACCTTTCTTTTGGTCTCTTTCCAGTTACTGTAGAAATTAATAAGGAAAGGAATAGCAATCAACCACCAATATTTCCTCCAACATCTCCATAATAATCTCTTTCCATATATGTATATGCATATGTATATAATAATATTAATGAATTCTATGAAATTAATTCATATATATATATATATATATATTGTACACATGTATACATAAAACAGTTAAATGTATATAAATATGGAATGGAAACTACAAAATACATATGTTCATACAATTATACATAATTAAAGACATATATATACAAAATACATGTATATACAAAAATACAAACACACTAATAAAATATACAAACAAATTCAATTTATGACCTAAAAATGCAGAGATACAAAATAATTAAATGCATATGTATATATACACAAACATAAAATAGATGTATACACATATTTATATGCATAATGTATACATGAAACAACACATATCAAACATATATACATATGTATACATGTACCAACATATAATTTACTAGAAAAAACAGGAAAAACGATCACAAAATGGTCGCTTTTCCTATTTTTTAAAAGCGACGTCGCTTTTTCAAAAGATTTTTTTTTATTTATAATTCAATATTATTTTTTTAAATTTTAAAAAGCGATCACCTGTGGTCGCTTTTATAAATTTAATTAAATAATTTTTTTAATAACAATGACCACAAGTGATCGTTTTTATATATTTTGAATTAATTATTTAATAAAAGTGATGCTTTTATATATATAATTAATTATTTTTTGGCAAAAACGACCACATGTGATCACTTTATCATATATTTAAAAAAATTAATTTTAATAAAAATGACTATATGTGGTTGCTTTTGTATATATTTGATTAATTAATTTTAACAAAAGAGACCACATATAGTCATTTTTATTAAAATTTATTTTATTAAATATATGATAAAGCGACCACATGTGATCGCTTTTTTCAAAATATAATTAATTATATATATAAAGGCGACCACATATGGTCGTTTTTGTATATATATATATATATATATATATATATATATATATATATATTAATTAATTAATTAATTTTAACAAAAATGACTATCGGCTATAACTTCAGATTCTACGATATATATATGTATATGTATATATATATTAATTAATTTTGAAAAAAATACTATCGACTATAACTTCAGATTCTACGATATATATATATATATATATATATATATATATATATATATATATTAGTTTAACCACACGTGTAACATTTAATAATTTAAAATTAAATGATTTTGCTATTGTAAATATTTTTAATGAACTATAAAGTTCAAATCACTTTTCAAAGATTTTTCATACTTTAATATAATAATATAAACATAAAAATGTATTTTAGTTTAAGACACACACACATATATATATATATATATATATTACCATCAGAAGTTTCACATGGTTGACGGATTTGTGTTTGCCATATAGTACCTCTTTCCCTTGCTGCCAGAGGCTAAGAGAGACACATTAATTTAAACCATATTTGTAGTATACTTATTTTTTTCTATATTTAATATCTTTCCTTATTTTTTAAAGTCAAATCTTTACAAAATCATTGATTACATTCTTATTACATACTTAAAACTTTTAAAAATTTTGTACTTCTTAAATTTTTCTTATTCTAACTCTTTTATATTTATTTCTAAATTTCTCAAATCTTCTTAAAAACAAATTTAGTTGATTGAGAATTTTTAAACTAATGGAAAAAGTAATCATTCTCGTTAATTCTGATGACCTCTAATAGGGAAAGGTTTGAACATAAATATATTTAATAAATTTTCAACTATTAAATATTAGAAAAATAATGAAAAGATGATTTTGTCTAAAGTAAAGACTTTTAATGAAGGGCAAAAAATTCAAATAACATATCTAAGACCCTTCACACTTTTAATATTATATATATATATATATATATATATATATATATATATATATATATCAACTCTTGAATACATACTATATACATCACATCCACGAGTATATTACCTCATATTACAACGTATGCATTATATTCAGATGAATTATCGGTTATATATGTACCTTATATTATTATAACTCCAATAGCATATTATTACCTCGACCTTATGATATCACGTATTGAATATACAATATATATATATATATATATGACGAAAAATAAATTTATTCTACTATGTATAAGTGAAGGTTGGGGTGACTACCAAGGCTGTTTTGGTAAATAACACCAACACCAAGGGTATTTTCATAACTTACACCTACAATCAAGAATAAAGGTCCCATGGTAATGACACTTCCACGTGTCTTTTTCCTTTACTGATGAACTTTACCAAATTCTTCTCCTATGTCCATTTTCTCTTTACTTTTCCCTTTCCCAAATTTTATTCCCTACGCACCTTCACTCCAAAACACAAGTTTCAAATAAGGTTTTTTTTTGTTTACTTTTTTTGATCCAAAAAAATTAATTTTATTGAAGTTTATTATTGATTTGTAGATTATGAAGTATGGGGTTTTGATTTTCTGTTCATTCTTGAATTTTGAGCTGAAAATTTTCCCTTAAAGTTGAATTTTGAGTTGCATAAATGAAGATTACAGATTGATCTTTGTGTGTGTTTTAGACTTGTTATGAGGTTTCGTTTACTGTTATTGACAAAGAAAGCTTACAACTTTTCCTTCATTCTTTAATTTTGAGTTGTAAATTTAACCTTAAAAGTTGGTATTTTTTGTGTGATTTTATCTATACTTAAAGATCAAAGATTGGTGTGTTCTTTTTCTTTTCTCCCTTTTGATTTTTTAGTTCTAGAACTTGAAATAGTTCTAGACTTGGTAAGAGGTTTTTGTTTAAAGCAAACAACTTTTTCTTCATTCTTTAGGTTTTAGCTGGAAATTTGTTGTTAGAGTTGGGATTTTCTATGGGGGGTTTCTGCATACTTGAAGATTAAAGTTTGGTGTGTCCTTTTTTTTGTTAAGTATGAGGTTTGATTTTCTCTTTATTCTTGAATTTTGAACTGGAATTTTGTCCTTAAATAAGTTTGGATTTTGGTGAGGTCTTTGCATACTTGAAGTTTAAGGATAGTTGTTTTCATTTTATTTAATATGAGGTTTGATTTTATCTTTAGTCTTGAATTTATGAGTGAAAATTTACTCTTGAAGTGTGGATTTTTCATGTTTTTTTCCTGCATATTTATGGGTAGCTATGTTTCAACATCTTGAATTTTCTGTAAATAAATCAACTTTAACATGCATTTCTCTTTTTGTTGAGGATTTTGGGGACGAAGGAGCTCCAAAACAACTCTGATCTATGTAACTTCCTTTTTTAAATTATGGTTTTTTGCTTAAATCTGATAAATCAGGTTTGTAATTATGTTTTGCAGTTAACATTTGTAAAACTATCTATCGGAAATAATCTCTTTACCTCACCCCTCTGAGGTAGTTGTAAGGTTTGCGTACACGCTCTACTCTCCCCAAACCTTATTTTGTGGAACTACATTGAGTACGTTGTTGTTATGTATAGCTTCTTGGAAATGTTAACTGTTGAAAACAGTGGTAGCTCTTGTAATTGTTGAATGATCAAGATATGCCAGTTTATATTGGTACAAAATGTTACTATAAATTTGGAAACTTCAACTATTGTGAAGGGTAGGGGAGCCATGGTGTTACTGTTGAAGTTATTGTTTAGTTAGATAGTTGTACATCAATTTAGAAATACATCTGAGATTTAGAGAAGCTGTGGATTACAGAAACTCTTAGTAGTCTTAAAAGACAACTTAATGTGATGCATTATTGGTTAAATGCTACTGAAACTCTTGCCTCTCTCTTTTACTGCAACTTATAATATTTTCATGTTACTTAAAATTATTTGAGTTGCTTAGATTGAAAAACACTAAGATATTAGTTGTGGTTGATCACTATTACTGAAGTTAAGGCCTGGATTTAAGGTTCTTGGAAGTGAAACGCTAAAGACTGAAACTTTGCAGTGAGATTGGATCAATGTCTGTCTATAGGATAAAAAATAGATGAATTTTAGCTTCCGTTGATCCTTTTGTGGTGGTAATTTACTTTTCAGCATGTTTGTTAACGATGTCACATAGTCTATCCAGTATTACAAGATGCATTTTGTTCTTGCATACATTGGTTAAATATCAACTTGCATAGCTCTTCTTGATTGCCTTTTTCCTTGTTGTTTTTCTTAATTTCTTATTTCTAGAAATCTTTACCTCCTTTGGTGTTCTTTTCCTGTATTTGCTAATACCATTATAACCGTATAGGACTAGTTTCTAAATAAAGAATGTTGATAGTCTTCAATTCTTATTTGTTTTCCTTTGTTTGCAGTTGTAATTTCCGTGTGTGAACTCTCTATTTTTGCTGTTGTACAATGTTTCAGTTAGTAGGTAATGTTTTCATTACCTAATGAAAATTTGTAAAACTGTTGTAAATTTATGATTGTATACTTTCTTTCATGTTAGTATGGTTGCGCCTATGAAATCCTAGCTGCCCCTCCATTCCATTTTATTGATACTCTTGATCATTTTCTTTAAATAAAAGACACGATATGGTGACCTCAACACGACTTTTTACTTATGACTATCTTTGGAATAGATCCTCCGATATCCTCATGCCTTGATTGGGACATATAATGCTGAGAAGTTTGAATCCTTGCTAAGAGCATTTAGGAGTGTGTTATTCTATAAACAATATAATAGATTTTACATTGTAACGTAGGATGTATAAATTTATGCATTACTAATATAAGAATATTTATGTTTGCTTAGGGAGGACAAAAAAACATGCCAACAAAACAATTCTTTTTATCTTGTGATTGTTTTACTCCGTGTTAGCCTTGGAGGAGGTTAGGGAAAAGAGTACCAGTAGAATGTTACTTAAAAAGGTGTTATATACTATAATGGTATATTTTAAAACCACACTTTTATCAGAAGGTAAAAAAGAGATTTAAGGCTCAAAGATGTGGCACAAATAAATTGATCCAAACATTGTATTATCCTTTTTAGCTTAAGAATTTATTGGTCGAGAAGTTGGATATGTGTTTATATTTTTTTTCAATTATGAGATTGTTGTACATAAGTTCATAAACATGCCCAGTTAATCAGAGTAATAGTTTCTGCCTCTTTTGCTTTCTTATTCATCTTCAAATTGATGTGTATTAGTTTAAATTCTTTTGTCAACTGATACTGCAACAGATATAAAGAAGTAGAAGTTGTCCTAAAGCAAATTAGTAATTTTTTTAATTCCTCTTGAGATCTTTTGTGTGTCTTATGAAATGGTCAGGCTATTTTCTGTTAAACATATTAGAGCTTAAAGAAATACATGTGTGTCTGTTGGTGTTGTAAAACAAAAGGATGCCTACTCTTTATGCACTCTCCCACAAGAAGTGTGTTTCATTAGATTCATCTAATTCAAAAAGTGTAAAAGCAAGTGTCAAGGGCTGATCTTTTACAACATATGCATCTTCATGAGAAATATTAAGAAATTGACATCATATAATTCTCTAATAATCTGATTTAGAAGACGAGAAATCAGGTAATTTCAACAAGATTAAATGTATTCTATGACAATTTAGGCTAATTTATTATACTTGATTCATCTAGGATTTGCAGATTTATAGTCCTCGACTTAATAAATCACCATTGAATTATTGAAAATACATGTTGATGATGATAAGTTTAGGTTCACCTACATTTGTAGTTTATTGTGCCGTGATTCATTGTTTTGTATGTGAAAATATCTACAGGTTAACCAAGTTTCTTTTGCATGTTTACGCTTTCATAAAACAATGGTAATCAAAGTTTAAACTTATTTATCCTTCTCCACTCAAAGGTTCCACTAATTTCTTTTCAAATAATTTTAGTTCATCAGGTAATTGTTGTTATTGAACTTCTACAAGAATCTGTTCTAATTGGACTATTAGTTTAGCTGATCGATTGAATTAGCTTTAAATTTGCAGATTAATCAGTTGGCATGGCTTCATTTGATATCGTGTATAATTTATTATGTTGCCGACAGATAAAGACTAGAAATGGACCCTTTGCTGAAAGTTTAGAGACAAGTCTTTTGTGGTGTGAGTATATATTAAGTTGTTAGTATATGATTGCCATATTGGTTGCATAAATTAACTATCTGAATGAAGAAGCCTTCCAATAACAGAAGACTAGCATTGCCTCTCTTTTACTTTAATATTTATTAATCATACATTTATCTTACTTTGCGCTATGTTTCGAATCTAATTCTTGGTTTTTTCTTCCTTCAAAGATATTCAGATGAAGTATGTGTAATGTCAACTACACTTAAAATTTAGATTTTATCCACTTGTATTTGGCATGAAACGTCTTGACAATTAAAACAAATATGAAAGTCACTTTTTCTATTTTGCTAGCTATCAAAAAGATGACAGAAACGCTAAATATACATGCAGTCACCCCTCAAACACCTAACTGAATATGTAAGGTGCAAGTTGTAGATATCTGTAGACCAGGAGAAGGTACAAAATAAAAGATAAAGTACATGAACATGATCTTTCAAGATGAATAGGTAACTTCTTATTTTCAAAATCAAATTAGATATTTACATTCCTTACTTCTGCCTCTTATATTACTATTCATAAAATTACCTTTAGGACAATCAAGTAAAAACAATTGTCTACGGTGATGATATCTCCCCATATCAAGATATGTTCCGACTGTTTCACACATATTTGATAACAGGTGCATGCGTAAAACAACTAACTCTGAGATATGAAACACTATTGCATACATTTGAATAGATTATTGATAAAAAGACCATAGTGGATCCAATTGATAAAGATGACTCGAATGAAAATAAGTTACCACCACCCCGAATGGTCAATGTTAAATCGTTTCAAGATATCAACAACTAAGCCTCTTGAGCTGCAAGAGAACAACTTAAGAAGGAAGAATACAGTATGCTCATTTCATTCTTTCTGTCATTAAATATCTACTTCAACAAAAACTAACATATACCTTTTTCGTAACAGATGTGTTAGCAATAGTTGTCAACTGCTTTCCTCCAAGATATGTGAGCAACATTAAAAAAAGATTGCAGTAACTCCTCTTTATTGATATCAAGTAAGCATATTTGTCAAATTTTCCACCATTTTCCTTACTTTATGAGAAAAAGTTATACAACATATTAATTACTATATTATACACAGCAAGAAATCTTACACATTCACATTATGGGAAGAAGCTCTCATTAAAGAAGAAGAAGGTGAGAAACTCCTTGCACAGTTTAAACAACATCCAATCATCTGTATCAGACCTATTGGAGTATCCAACTACAATAGTAAACTAACCAGTATACCATAATTAATTTACTTAACATCATTGTTATTATTATAATTATTGTAGGCATATCGTTGACCACAAAATTTAACACAACGATACAAATTGATCCACCTTATTTAGAATGCCTTCAAATACACTTATGGTATTAACTTAATTTACTTTAATTTGTATTAATTTGTACATTATTATTATTGATATGCTAAAATTCGTCAAACACCAACTGAAATAGGGTTGCTGAAAATAGTCAAATGCTCAACTCTGTCGCTGCAAGAAGCACATCCTAATCTAAATCTCTGGTCACTGCTCCAGTAGATGAAGAGATAGTGTCAATTGCCACTATTTAGTCACAACAAGATGTTAGTACCATCTCTATTCACCTAATTCACAACTTATGCTAAAAGTTATCGTACTCATGGTAAATAATGCCTTCTCCACAAGGGCTTGTCTTCACGATCGAAGCATAAATAATTCTCCCAACCAGCCTCAAATATTGTTATGTTTTGGGTTGTCCAAACTGTCCACAAGAAGTAGGAAATAAAGTGAAAAGA
Organism: Capsicum baccatum var. pendulum; assembly: GCA_030864225.1. Lineage (NCBI taxonomy): Eukaryota > Viridiplantae > Streptophyta > Magnoliopsida > Solanales > Solanaceae > Capsicum > Capsicum baccatum. Next base: position 63,541,070 of record CM061559.1, read on the forward strand.
AAATTCCAATGTATAAATTGTCAATAGCAAAATATCTTGATTCCCAGGTACTTTGGTGCTAATATTATACACACATACACGCATAATATTAGCAAGATATTTCTTTTTATTAACTAAAGTACTAACACATATTACTGTAGGTGTCGATTCGATGTCAATCTTAAAGATGACACTGGTTTAATAATTGGAATTATTAGCGATAAAGAAGGAAAAAAATTATTGCCTCTTACAACAAAACAGATTTACGAGCTTGCTTCAAACTGAGGTAAAGAATTTAACCATCCAACATACACATCAACTTAATTATTCAACAAACATAAAAAATAAATATATTTTTCCACAGAATGAGTCTCAGTCAATGCAAAATAATTAAATCAGACTGAATCAGAATCTATTCAGAATTCAAGAAAAAAAAGTACCTTCATGCACTGATCATACAATCTTTGGGAAATTCTACATTTTAGCTTGTACTGAAAAAAGAGACATCATACCCTATCTTCCTGCACCATCCACATCTTACATCAAAGAAGGAAGCAAGAAGTGAAAAAAGGATTCTACTTCTTGTGCTTAACAAGCCGAACAACAAAATAACCGCTGAAACGTACTCAAGATGAAACAGAAAATGCAGCTATCAACTCCAATGAAAACAAAATAAATGTTGCCAAGAAACTGCTTTCATATATTTTTCTCAAATTTATAATATCTTTAATATAATTACTATAATATTTTCTCACTACCTATATTATACCCGCTTTCATTCTTGTTAAATTCATTTATAGGTTGATCAGTGTTCCTTTTGTAATTACTTTTGGATTTTATGGAACAAAGGTATACTTAAATTACTTATTAATGGAGTAACAAAAGTTTTATATGTTATAATCATCTAAATGTTTTTTTATTATCAGGTGACTCTTATCCTTTTGCAAATAAAATATTGTTTTTCCTTATTTATACTGCCGTGAAGATTTTTGGTGAAAAGAACTACCGGCTTATTGCCTCTATCATCTACCCAACGGCCCATTAAGTTAGTCATCTCCTTAATATACATTCTAACACATCTCCTTTTTTAATTCATTGCTATTTCATATTGAAAGAATAGAAATTGTTGAACTATTTTCTCTTTCAATGAATTTTTTCTGCAACCGGATGATTGGCTGATCCCTTGTTCTATATTTGTGATCCGTATTATTGTTCCTATCCTTGATGAGGATATCTAAAATTTTCCATCTGCCTAAAGCATTGTTTCTATTGAACTACGACTACAAATGAGCTTTTTCTCAATTTATTCATGGAATATATTCCGGAAACTATGTATAGAGTGCTAAAGTATTATAGAAATATGAACTAGATAATGCCACTCATCTATGTTAAATTTTACATATACCAAGTGAGTGAAGTGATTTCCTGACTGGTATTTTTTTTTTTAAGAAATATGAACTGGTAATGTTGTTTCCTAAGCATCGATCCATACTAAGATTTATGCATGTTCAGGCATTTAGAGGGTTGGCTTACATGCATACTGTTGCTGGCATATACCACATGGATTTGAAGCCTCAAAATATTTCGGTAATACATCTTTCAAGATGCTAAATTCGTGTAGCAAATTATGGCCTTTCCCCCTTATTTCATTATTTGTTTTCACAGGTGGACCTTCTTACTCACCAAGTAAAGATCTATGATTTTGGAAGCCAAAAGTACTGGTAAGTTTAAATAAAGAAGTTTATTTCTGTAGCTCTTCTCATTTTTATACTAAAGATATATTAATTTGATCCTTGTCATCTTGAGAAGATTTTACTGTTGTTAATTCAAATTTGGTCAGTAATAATACCGACTCAAGTAGGTGGTTTTTTGGCCTAATTGTATTAATTACTGTTAGTGTCAATTGTAAATTGATTCTTTCTAGATGTCCAAGATATGTTGACCCTTCGTATATTTGTCATTCAACACCTGATAACACATGCAATTAAATACTTATTTGTCAAAATATTTCTGAGATATGCTAATTCTCTTGGGAAAAGATCTAGATAACCATGATTATGTGATTGGTTAGATTCTGTAGATTCACCTATCCATTGATCTTGTTGCGCTTTCATGTGTTGTGTTCTATTACATGCTATGTCTGACCATATTGGAGTTAGTTAATATTTACTATTTAACTATGGTGCAGTGCTATAATTCTAAGTTTCTCCCTTAACATCTCCCACGATCTGAAAAATTCATGATGTAGTGCCTTTTACCCTTTTTCTTGGGTGGTAAAGAATAAGGCTAAGATGAGGAATTTTATATTCCCGTCGTCAAACACCTTTGATTGATTTTTCAACTTCAGTGGTTGTAAATAAGAACAAAAATAGGTTCTCATGACTTTGGAGATTCATTATCTTAAAGTAAGTTCTGCAATCTTATGGCATATACTATGTCATTTCTCAAAACTCCTTGACTTTGTGTGAGAATTACTCGATTTTGAGGTGGTGATTGATTGAATTCATATTTGGTGCAACAGAGTATACTACTTCAGCTGATATATAGTCAGCTGGCATATGATTATCAAGTCACAGAAGATGGTCTTTGTTCTCCAGTGTTGTCTTGAAGAAAATGGTGTTTCTATAATCAACCAATAATGTATCAAGCTCCTGTGCCAATAACTTTCAGCTTTGGCACTTTTTGTACCAACAAATGCTTATATGTAGTACTTTCATAATCTAGCAACGTAACAATGTAATCTTTGTTCCACACATTATGAAGCATAACTGTTTTATTTACTATCATAATTTTGCTCGTGCAAACTTAATTTAATACTATGTACCATGCTCTTGTACCAATAACTTTCAGCTTTGGCACTTTTTGTACCAACAAATGCTTATATCTAATGGAATGTTTGTTCCACAAATTATGAAGCATAACTATTTTATCTACCATCATATTTTCGCCCGTGAATCACACGGGCTTGGGCCACCTAGTTTTACATATAGAAACATAAGTAAAAAATAAAGATTATGTTTAACGTAATTTATTTATTCTATTTAACATATTTCTTAGTTTATTTTTTAGTATAGTTTTTTTACAAATTTTAAATTTAATTAATTGTTATTTTTATTATATAAAAGACCGACTACATGTGGTCAGTGTAATTAAATAAAAATTAGTATATATTAAAAATATATTTGATTTTACATATAATAATTGAATTTTTTCTTTCTTTAATCAAAAAGCAACCACAAGTGGTTGGTTTTTGCATAGTATTTTTAATTTATTTTTTAATGAGAGGTTGCTTTTTCTAAATTTTTTTAATCAGAAAGCGACCACAAGTGGTCACTCTTTCGAAAGTATTTTCTTTTTTATTTATTTTAATAAAAGTCCAATTCGATTTTCAATGCCTAAGATTCGTCCGGAGTCCGATATATGAAAACAAACTATGCGATCATACTAAATTCGACGTTTTGGACACGTTGATGAAGTCAGATTTTCAAAAAAACATCATTTTCACAAAATTGACCCCCTAAATCCGAAATCACAATTTTCTAAATCAAGGGTCGAAATGAGATTTAAAAGCCGCAAAATCCTACAAAATATGCTAACGCCCTAAAATTGACATTCGGGATCTGCTGGCGAAGTTGGATTTTCCATCCGAGGTCGTTTCGATCAAATGTGGATCCTACACTCATATTTTTAATTTTCCAACTTTCCGATCAATAGGTCGAAATGAGCTCTGGTGCACTGGGACCCAAACCAAAGGTCTACCTAGCCTAAAATCGATATTCCAGAGCTACTGGTGCAGTTCATTCGGCCATCTGTTATACAAATCAAAAGATATCCACATAAGTTCAAAATAAGGCTCTCGAAGTCATCGAAAATCACAATATTACATAAATGATACCAAAATCATGCCAATCACTCCCACGCCCCAAAAATACCCTAATGCAACTACAAAGAGGGGTAATATAGTCAAATAAAAAAAATCACAAATTTCATCAAATTTTTAGGTCATTAGATCATTCACCACTAAAAATCTAGTTCGTCCTCGAATTAAAGAAAAAGAAATACTTGAATCAATGAAGAGCTTTGGATAAGAACTACGCAAATCAGACTCGACCTCCCAAGTAGCTTCATCAACAGGTTGATGTCGCCATTGGAACTTAACCATAAGGTTCACTCCAAACGCAACCGCCTAACATCCCTAGCCAAAATGGAGATCGTCTTCTTAACAAATAACAATCGTTCATCTAACTGAACTAACTCCCAATGAACTTATTTGGAATGTAACAGCGAAGCATACAAATATGAAAAACTGGATGAACAACTTATAGATAGGGGGCAAAGCCAACTCATAACCCATATCACCAACTGTATAAAAAATCTCAAATAGACCAATATACCTGGGGCTAAGCTTGCTCCTCTTCCCAAACCTCATCACACCTTTTATAGGTGAAACTCGAAGGAAAACACGATCTCCAATGCCAAATATCAAGGTACAAAGTCTACAATCAGTATAACACTTCTGCCTACTCTGAGTTGCTCTAAGTTTATCCTGAATAACCCGGACTCTATCCAAGTACTCACGGAGCAAGTCTGCACCTCAAGATCTCATCTCTGAAAAATCAAATCAATCCACTGGGAAGTGACAATAGCTACCATAAGATGACTCAAAAGGAGCTATATCAATACTTAAATGGTAGCTATTATTATATGCAAACTCAGCTAAATCCAAATGTTGCTCCTACTGGCCACCAAAATCCATCACACACACACGGTGCATACTCCAAAACCTAGATAGTCTACTCTGACTGGCCATCAGTCTGGGGTGAAATGCTATGCTAAGATCAACCCAAGTACCCAACTCATCCTGAAAAGTCTTCCAAAAGTGAGATGTGAACACAGAACCTCAATGTGAAATAATGGACACCGATGCACCATGCAGACGCACAATCTTACAAATGAAGATAGGGGCTAACCTCTTGTCGAGCCCTATTTTTACCTGAGGTTGAAACGAGCACGACGTTATGGACTCTAAAAGAATAAAAATTTGCAGAGAGTCGCCACTTAATTTTTAAGGAAAATAAGGAAATCTATTGAAGTATTAACATGTGATTAATATTTTTAGTCTGCGAAAAACCAATTGAGATTCTAGGTAAGGGTTCAAGTTATTTCGAAGGGAAGGGGTTAGGCATCCTTCAGAATCCACAAGTGTGGTACCCGGCTAGACTAAATTTTTCAAAGAGGGAGGAAGTATAAAAAATAATGTAGAAGTGTATGTATTAAATATAAAATAATATAAATGTTTAAAATTATGTAAAGATGTATGTATATTAAATATATAAATAAAACATCTTATTATAAAAAATGTAAAAAAAATACATGTGAAAAGAAAAATATTTTATGTTGTATGAAAGAAAGTATATCTTGATATGTCATGAAGAGAAAGAGAAAAATAATATTCTTTGTTTGATTAAAGTTTATGAAAAAATAAAGGTTTACTTTAACAAAAGGATCACAATGTTTATGATGTCAAAGTATGTAAACTAACTTGATTAATTTAATTTATTAGTGTAAACGTTAACGACCTAAGATTGCATAAACGCGAGGTGAAATTGTATAAAGAAAATTCCGCCCAACACCCCAAAAATAATGTTTTCACTATAATAACATTTGTACAAATATAAAAATACAATACAAAATTAAAAGGGCCTCTTGGAATGCAACTCTCGACGAGTAATCCAAATAACCTGTATAAACACTTGTAAAAATATTAGTAATGAATAAATAATAATCAAAATAAATTGAACAAGTATGTGTGTATATAAATATTTAAAAAGATATTATTTTGTTAAAAAGTGGGCTCAGATAAAGTCATGACTACGAAATGGTTGCTCAATTAATTGGTTGTCCTAAATCGTTTTGCTAAGAAATGGTTGCTCAATTAATTGGCAGTCCTAAATCGTCTTGTCAAAATCTGAATTGTAAAATCATATATTGTTGTAAAGTGTCATCATTGCCCAAAAAATATTTTTTATTACGTATATGTATACGTAATAATCCATCTTTTATTTACGGAGGACTCAAATTAAAGTAATTTTTCATTGGACATAAAACTATGTAGTATCTGTTCATTATCAATATATTTTTTGTGTGTGTTTTTGAAGAGAAAAATGAAATAAATAAAATATGCTTGTGTATTTATGAATATGTGTGTGGGTTTGCAAAGGAAAAATGTTTATGAGTTGTAGAAAATAAATATATGTGTATTTTGAAAGAGAGAAAGAAATGAACAAAAAAATGTGTGTCCAAAATGTGTCCTCCCACCACCTATTTATACAAAAAATTGAGCACCCCTTTTATCCAATGGATAAAGGGGTGTCCTCTCTTTTTATAATAGAACACCCTTAGGTCCTTACATTATTGGCCAAAGAATTTTTATCCTTTTGACCAACGGACAAAGTAATTATTCAAAGGGTAGTGTCATTGAGTGGTCGTTGTCAGATGTGACAAGACAACACTGAGTGGTCATTGTCGGACGTGACAAGACATCAAATTATTATACTGCACAAAAATAATTGATCTGACTTAGCGTTTGCGGACTGTAAAATATAGATGTTGAATGAAAAATGTAAAGATTATTAAAATTATTAAAATATAATTAATTTTTTTTAAATATATATATATATATATATATATATATATATATATATATAACGTCATGTCGTGCATGTGTGTGGGTGATTGTAAAATGTTAAGAACGATAATGAATTGATAAAAATCCTAAAATTAGAAAAATTATTAATAAATTATGAAAAATAAAAATATGACAAAAAATTGATTAAAACCCTAAAGAAAGGATAATTATCAATAATTTATCAAACAATTGTAAAAGGATGTGAAAATTATGCTTCGTGCCCTTTAACGAACAAAAAGCCTGAAAACGTTAATTTTAGGCACGGAGAGCAAAAATTGGGTGTCAACACCTCTCAGCACTGAATGAAACCCTTACTGGAATAAAATAAGCTGACTTGGTCAATCGATCCCCAATGACCCAACCACTATTAGAACCATATGATGTACGAGGCGAACCTATCATAAAATCCATGGTGATCCATTCCCACTTCGACTCGAGAATGGGTAACCTCTTAAGCAATCCACCAGGTCTCATATGCTCGGCCTCTACCTACTGACAACATAGGCAACAAGCCACAAAATATGCCATATCTCGCCTCACCCTACCCTACTAGTAGTGTTGCCTCAAATCACGATACATCTTAGTCACACCTGGATGGATAGAATAACTGGAGCAATGGGCCTCCTCCAAGATCAACCTAATCCAGTCACCCACTCTCGACACACAAACTCGTCCCCTAATCCTTAAAACTCTCTCTGAATCAAGTGAGGCTTCCTTAGCCTCCCTACTCAACACTTTATCTTGAATCAACCTCAATCCAACATCATTAAACTGATGAGTTCGAATCTGCTTCATCAAAGAATATCTAGCATCCATAAATGCCAAAACACACCCAAGTGTCAAAATATCAAGCCTAACTATTTGGTTAGCTAAAAACTGAACCTCTAAGGCCAAAAACTTCTCCTGGATCAAAAGATGTGCCAAGCTACCCATACTAGTCGACTTCCGGCTCAAGTCATCTACAACCACATTAGCCTTGCCTGAATGATAAAGAATAATCAAGTCATAATCCTTAAGCAACTCAAGCCAACGGTGTTGCCTCATATTAAGATCACGCTGGGTGAAGAAGTACTAAAGGCTATGATGATCTAAGAAGATCTCACAAAAGATTCCACACAAGTAGTGCCTCCACAACTTCAAGGCAAACACAACTGTGCATAACTCCAAATCGTGGGTAGGCTAATTCCTCTCATGAGGCTTCAACTGACAAGACACATACACAATCACCTTGCCCTCCTGCATCAACACAACACCCAATCTAACACCAAAAGCATCACAAAATATGGTAAAGCCTACACCCTCCCTGGGCAAAGCCAATATAGGAGTTGAAGTCAATAAATCCTTGATCTTTTGAAAGCTCGCCTCATAAGCATCTGACCACTAAAAAGAAATCTTCTTCTGAGTTAACTTAGTTAATGGAGATGCAATGGATGAAAAACCTCAACAAAATATCGATAATAACATACCGAGCCAATAAAACTCTAAATCTCAATGGGTGAAGTAGGTCTAGCCCAGTAATGAACCATTGCAACCTTGTCTAGATCAACCTAATACCTTTCTTAGTCACCACATGATCCAGGAAAGAAATAACTCTAACTAAAACTCGCAGTTAGAGAACTTTGCATACAACTTCTCATCCTTCAATCTTTGAAGCACAATCCGCAAATGCTACAAATAAACCAAGATATCATTTATAAATATAAAAACAAAAGAGTTGAGATACGGTCGAAACAGACGGTTCATCAACTCCATGAATGCGGCAGGGGCATTGGACAACCCAAAAGACATGACCAAGAACTCATAATGACCATATCGAGTTTGAATAGCTGTCTTTGGAATATCCAAAGCTCTAATCCTTAATTGGTGATAATCGAACCTTAAATCAATCTTTGAAAACAATACAACACCCGAAGCTGATTAAATAAATCATCAATGCGAAGAAGAGTACGCTTATTCTTAACCGTCACCTTATTCAACTGCTGATAATCAATACATGACCCATCTTTTTTCTTCACAAACAAGACAGGCACACCCTAAGGTGAAATACTAGGTCGGATAAATTCCCTATCCAACAACTCCTGCAACTGATCCTTCAGTTCTTTAAATTCTATTGGGGCCATCCTATAAGGAGGAATAGAAATGGGCTTGGTGCTCGCTCAACATTAATAGCAAATCAATATCTCAATCTGGAGGCATACCAGGAAAATTTGTAGGGAACACATCCATTAACTCATGGACAACACGGACAGAATCCAAGGAAGAATGCAAAACAACACTGGTGTTACTAATATGAGTCAAGAACTATAAAAATCTCCTCTCAATCAATTTAGAAGCCTGAACATAAGATATAATTCTTTTAGGACCAGAATGAAGTGCACCCTTTCAAGCTATCTTTGGCATACCTAGGGAAGCTAAAGTCATAGTCTTAGCAAAACAATCTAAGACAACATGATAAGGAGCCAATCAATCCATACCCAAAATAACATCAAAATCAACCATATCTAACACAAGCAAGTCTACCTAAGTCTCATGCCCAGAAAAAGTCACAACAAAACATTAGTACACTTGATTCACCACTAAAGAATCACCTACTGGGGTTGATACATAAATAGGCATGGCAAGAGGCTCACTAACAGAATCAAAACCCAAAGCAAAATATACAAACACATAGAAGAAAGTCAATCTGGGATCAAATAATACAAATGTAGGTCTAAAATAAATAGGGACGATACGTGTAATCACAACATCAGAAGCCTTTGCCTCAGGTCTGGATGGTATAGCATAACACTAACCACAACCACCAACTACTTAAGTATCCCCACGGACACCCCTACAAGCTCCACTACCTCTGTCCCTCGCATCTCTAGTATCATCCCTGCCCCTCATAGCTGAAATAGGAGTAGCTCTAAGCACATGGTGAGGATAGTCCTTGGCCACATGGCTAGTATTATTAGGTACATAGCAACCTTTATGACCAGTCTCAATAGGAGAAGGTACAACTAGGCCCAAATGTCCACCCTGAATTGCTGAACTAGAAGGTCCAACACATAAACTCTGTAAGGCCATTTGTACTGGCCTACACTATTGATGAGAACCACTAAAATCTCTACCATAGGAAGACTAACCTCTGAACTTACAAAAATAATGCACCTTCTTGGCGCCACCTCAAGATACTTGAAGAATACCCTCTATCGTCTTAGCATGATCCACAATACTCTAAAAAAAGGCCCTAAGCACAACCATCTGAGACATAGCCAACTAAAGAAAGACATTCAAACCTTTTAAAAAGTTTTGAGTCTTCTCAGACTTGATGGAAATACTATCATAGGAATATCTGGATAGGGCAGGGAAATATGACTCATAATCAGCAACTGTCATGGAGCCTTTCTCCAAATGATCCGACTCATTCTGCATTTGATCCCTTTAACTGTAAGGCATAAATCTCTCCAGAAAGGCATCAGGAAAATGATCCCATGACAACTTAGGATCATCAATAGGCCTATAACTGACAAACAATCTCCACCAATCTCTCACAGTATCTCTCAACTGATAGTAGTATAAGACACACCATTCGTGCAAAAAGAGTGAAACACAACTCAAAACACAAGGTATGAAAGAACTTTGCACAATAAAGAATAAACTGAGGGAAGTTTTCTAAAATCGTCCTATAGCCTCTCGAAGATAGATACGAATATCTACATATCGATCCGCAAGAATGTATTAGACATTCCATTCTTATACCATTGAGACCAATGAAACCTGTCTGCTCTGATACCAATTTATCACAACCCCAAAATGAGGGTTATAATGGCATTTGTCGTAGCGCACCTTGTCAAGTAAACCCATCACCCAAACTGATACGAAAAAAGAAAAAGAGAGAAATATACCAAGGTAAGGATTCTAGAATAAAGCCGAACCATACAAGTAATCATAACAATACAGAAAAAACTATCCAATATACTGATTATGCCCAAAACCAGGTGTCAATAGTGTAAGAACTACTAATACAATTCAAAAGTCAAATACATCAAAAAAAATAACCACAAAGGAATAATATCTGTCTCTGAATACTAATAAAGGTATAAATATTGTAGAAAGATAGAGGTGAACTTCGGACGTATGAATGTACAACCACTACCTTGGAAGCTCCAATAATCACCAGAGTCAATCAAGCTGAGGGGCACTCAAGCTAAGACCAGCACCGAAAGGGTGCAGTAGGTATGAGTACGGTCTAGTTGTACTCAGTAGGTATCATAGACAGACCAATCAAAGTAGTAAATAAAGCATATAAAATATACACTAAGGGCACGTCACCTGCAGTAAAAAAATATCCAACAACGGTAGCCCACACTGCTTGCACTAACAATTCTAATATATCTCACATAAATTGCAACATCACACCAAGATAGAACAAAATTACGTATTATATCACATATAAGAATAACAAGGGGAAACATGCATATACAAGATCATCAAATATAAGTAAAAGAAGATACGATAAATACAAAGATGACAAGTCAATATGCCAATGCAACACATCATAACACAATAAATTAAGTGAATGTATATGATGGTGAAGATTATGATGATGCACGAGGTCGTCGTACAATCCCCGTATGCACCTATGGAGGCAAGCCTCCCAACGCAGGATCCATAGGGGGTTCGTCAACATGTATACAATCCACATATCTTATATATCCTTTATGGAACATTCCTTAAAAAGGGTTTTTATAAGGTGTTACAATATCCCTTCCCTGGCACATCCCTTGGGGATGGTTTTAAAAAGGTTTTGCCAGTGTTTCTTAGATGTTGCCACGGTGGTACTAATGTTTCATGAATGAGTATGATATGAGGATGTAATGCTCAAAAACAATCACAATGAGTATTTTCACAACCAACCACTGATATATTTCCACAACCATGTGAGTCAATATCCACTCATTATTTCAGTTTCATCCACGAATTTCCAAATGTCTCATATTCCAAATAAAGTATGAATATAATCACAATACACCAATCGTAACATATTAAGCACCTTAATAATACAATATAATTATTCACATGTATTCAAGGCTATTAATATCACATACGACCCCACACGGTCACACATATCATATAATAACTCAATTTCTATAATTACATCATATATAGGCCCCCATACGGGCACAACACATAAACAACCATTTTTCATGATTAGTTTCCACCCTTAACATGTATTTTGTATTATCATTTACTACCCAGCCCAGTCTGAAAGAGTTAAGCCATAAACTACCTCAAATATGAAATCTATGCATCAAAACAAAACCAATGACACCCATATTAACTACTTTTGGTTCAGAGTTAAAACGGGCCCCCGAAATGGATTTTCAAAAAAGAAGGGAAAAATTAAAACTTTACTTTAGAAATATTTTTTCCATATTTTTAGGAACCTACATATGAAAATCTAAGTTAAATCAAGTCAGAAACGAGGTTCAAATCGAAGAAAAGTCATTTTTGAGCTTTACGGGTAAAATCTTTGAAATCCGGGTTAAAATCAATAATTGAAGTTGTTTTGATGGTTAAATTGATGAAAAACTAGTAATTATAAGATAAAAATATTATTCACAGGAAAAGGAGTGAAATTGAAGTTTAAAATCAAGCCCTAAGATTTTTGGGGTTGTGTAAAATTTATCAAGAAATTGCTAAGACAATGGTGAATTCTCACCTTAAATCCATAATAAAATCAAGAAATAGATGTTAATCTAGCTTCCCAAGCTCCCACAAGCTTCACTTTTAAGCTCCCATACTATTTTAGGGTTTAACTCTTAAGAGCCAAGATGAAAAATGGGCAAAAGAGGAGAAAATCAGCAATATATAGCTGAAAATCTACTATGACACCAGGTTTTTCTTTTTAAAGTCCAATTAGGACTTCGACGGGGTGCTCGTAATTCGTTCGGAGTTCGATATATGCAAACGAACTATGCAACCATACTAAATTCGACATTTCGGACGCGCTGGAGAAGTCAGATTTTCAAAAAAAAAATTATTTTCACAAAGGTAGCCCCCAAAATTCGAAATCATAATTTTTCAAATCGAGGATCGAAATGAGATTTAAAAGCCTTAAAATTATACCAAACATGCTAACATCCTAAAATCAATATTATGGATCTGCTGGTGAAGGCGGATATTCTATTCGAGGTCATTTTGATCTAATGTAAGTCCCACACCCATATTTTTAATTTTTCAACTTTTCGATCAATAGGTCGAAATGAGCTTGAGTGAACCGGGACCCAAACCAAAGGATTACCTAGCCTAAAATCGATATTCTGGAGCTTCTGGCATAGTTCGTTCAGCCATCCATCGCATAGATCAAAAGATATTCACATAAGTAAAAAATAAGGCTCTCGAAGCTATCAAAAACCACAAAATCGCATAAATAATACCAAAATGCATCGAAAATTATGCCAATCACTCCCACACCCCAAAAATACCATAATGCAACTACGAAAAGGGGTAAAACAGTTAAATCACATAAAATCACAAATTTCATATATTTCATCAAATTTTTAGGTCGTTAGAGGTCCGGTTTTTGTAAATAATTTTCTTTTTTTTTTTCATTTAACTTTTGAAATGAAAGCGACCACTCCCAATTTTTTAATCGTAAAGCGACCACAAGTAGTCTTTTTTTGTAAAAAAAATTTAAATCAAAAGTGACCACAAGTGGTTGATTTTTGTATAATATTTTAAATTTATTTTTCAATGTAAAGCGACCACAATTGGTCGATTTTACCAAAATATTTTTTTAATCGAAAACCGACCACTTGTGGTCGCTTTTAGTTTTTTTTAAAAAACATAATAATTAATATAAAAATTTAAGAAGAATTTTGAAATAGATATTTGACAAATTTTAAATATAAAATCGACAACATGTGGTCGATTTCTTATTATATTTTTTTAGAAAAAAATGAAAAAAATGATCACATGTGGTTGTTTTTATTGCGACCACCAACTGTGGTCGCTTTTATTGCGACCACCAACTATGGTCGATTTTTGGTTGTCGTAAAAATTATTTTTTTAGTAGTGAACAAACTTGTATACATATATAGTTATATAAGAATATACATATATTCATCAAAAAAACATACATCCAATACATTCATATGTATCCAAAATATACAACAAATACCCACATACAAAAATATAAGCAAATTAGACTGATTACAATTAAATCACCTATATACAATTATCAAATTTACTTAAATTGGATCAGATATTCAATTATGAAAATAATTCTTCAAGATTCATTCCGTGAAATTGACAGTAATCTGTAATTCGATTTTGAAATTACTCTTTCTTTTCTGTAAGATTTTCAAAAATTTGAGATAAAGCTAAAACATTGAATCAACGGCTAAGCAATCTTGAATTGATTATGGTTCATCTCAAACATTCAATTGAATATGAGGTCAGAAAATTGAGCTGAATGATGTAGCTCTTTAAATATATATGCCTATGTATATTTGACTGTACAATCACATTCTACATATTTTAATTTTTTCTCTCTAAATCGTGCATCCACAAAACCTTAGCAGGTTGAGCTTCACCCTCAATTGGACCATATTTCTTGATAGTAGGAGCAACATCAGTAGTAGCTTATTTCTTCTGCTGGACAATAATAAACAAACTTGGGCCCTCAGCATCACCATCAAGAAGGTCAAATGAATTTGTTGTCATCATTTTCAGTCTTATTCTTGAAATTCCAACATATAATGTACAAAAAGATTCAAACCTTTTTTTATTCCAAAAAGCGTACAAATTGGGATCCATGAAATGGATATTGAAAAGTTGAAAGTTTTGTGAGAAAACTCAACTAAAAATGAGTGAAGTGAAGAGAAAATAATGTTGAAAACCCTAAAGAGAGTATTGGTTATATAATTAATCTGGATTATTTGTATATGAGGGCCCACATAAAAATAATTATAAAACTAAAAAATAACCATGTAAGATAATTATTTTAAACCTTAACCCTGCGAGATAATTAAGGAGTCATTTTATCTGTGGTGCATAATTTTCTTTAAAATATATCCAAAGTTGAAATTTTCTACAAGCTTCCTGCTTTGAGAACAACTTCAGATAAATTTGATTGAACTTGAGAATTTACATCTAAATTCAGATATTTTTGTCAGAATATGGCCTTGTGAAGGAAAAACATCAAACATTTTTGCCAGATGTTTGATATGGCATGCCAAGAGCATTTTTAGACATTTTAAACTGAAGTTGTTCACTTGATAACGAAACTTCAAATATTTTTTATTGGAGCTATGAATAATGACCCTTCAGGTTATTTTTCTTATTTTCACATATTTTTTCCATTAGAGCTTTTCTATGGCTGTCCCAAGTAATTTATGACTTTTTGGGACTGACAGTTCGGTTACCGGACAGTTCGTTTAGTTTTTAGAGCCATTTCGCTGTTTTGAAATCTTCGTTGGTTTCAATTGGCCATTGGATAAAAACTCTAGCTAAACGATCTTGTATGCAAATTATTACTGTGCCAAAAACTCTAGAATGTCTATTTTAGTCTGGGTGGACCTTTGATTTCGGTCTCAGGACACCTGAGCTCATTTTGACCATTAGTCAAGAATTTGAGAAATTAGAAATATGGGTGTGGGACCCACATTTGGTAGAAAAGACCTCAGATAGAAAATATGATTATGCTATTGAGTTTGAAACATCGAATTTGGTATATTTACAAAGTTCATTTGCATATACGGGATTTCGAACATATCCCGAGCACCCGATTGGGCCCATTTTTGACTTGGAAAGTCTGGTGCAACAACTAATCTGGTTCTACCACAATCATGCCTCTTTGGGCCACGAACACAACTTTGTGTTCAGAAGATTTCTCAATCATGAAGGGGTGTCATGATTGTGACTCTTCTGACAAATGAGAGTTAACGTGATTGAAAGGCCTCAGATCACGATTACAATTCTCGAGACTTGGAAAGGGTATAAATGACCCCTTTTACATGAATTTTGGCCATTCTTCATCATCCCCTTGAAATATAAGAACCCTAAATAGTGTGAGAGCTTAAAATTAAAGTTTGTTGGTGATTGGGAAGCTTGAGTAACATTTATTTTTGCAAATATAATCCAATTTGAGGTTAGAATTCACTCTTTTCTTGGTGAAATTTCTTGATTAATTGCTCAAAACTCCTAAACCTTTAGGGCTTGATTTTAGCCCCAAATTAGCTTGGTTTTCACCCATTTCTGAGGGTAATGCTTTCTAGAGCTTGTATGAACGTTCGATTAGTTTTGAAAATGCGATTTCATACGTAGGGCATACATGAGGTTTTAAGGTAATTTTCGGACCCGAAGCACAATGGTGCAATATGGGTATCGATATTATTGTATTGATGATTAGAATGTGTTTTTGATAACTTGACATCATTAGGAGGTTTCTCAAAAAGGAAAAACGGTGGTTTAGCAGTTCATTGGGCATTCTTTGGCATCGAGGTAGCTAGGTTTATCCCTTGTTAGATTGAGCTATTTCATAGTATTCTTATGATATTGTGTTAGATTTGGAATGGGGTTTAGGTGTTAGATTGATGAAACCAAGACTTGGGTTAGTTGGACGTTTAGGATAATTTGAAACCGTAAGTTTGAAACACTTAGCTTGTTCCTTATACCTTAGCTGAATTAGGATCCATTTCTCATGCTTGGCATGAGAACGCCTTAGATCACTGAAGTTAGATAAAAATGCTTTAGTTATTAATGGTTAGGGTGAGTTTGACTTTAGTTGCATAGACCTATGAAGGTTGCCTTAGTTTTTAGTGGGCTAGCTAATGTATTTGGGAAGAATCTATACCTTAGGAAAAATTGTGGCTTGATATATATCTAAAAGTGGATTTAGATACCTTAAGACTTGTTCGAGTAGATTTTGTCTAAAGTGGAACTTGAGGATTAGAAGTGGACTCTTAATCTACTTTAGGCTATGACACATGTTGACTTTGTAACCCGTTATGCTTATTAGATTCTTAGGAATGTGCATCGAGGTGATATTGAGAAATATTGATACTTGATGGTTATGTTTGTTGATGTGAGGGTTGACGGCTATTGACTATGCTACTATTATGCATATTGATGATACTATTTATGATGTGGATTATATATATTTATTGGGTTCGAGTTTGAAAGATAAATATATTAATGATTATATTTACTAATTCGAGTACGGCTATATATTATTTACTAGTTCAAGTCTGGATATTGATTTTATTTATGAGTTCAAGTCCTTCTATTGATTAATTTTCAGTTCAAGTTTGGATATTGATTATATTTACAGGTTCAAGTCCGATTATTGATTATTTATTGGTTCAAATCTGGCTATTGATTATATTTGCCAATTTGAGTCCGAATATGCAAATTATGCTATGATGACATACTTTTATAGTTGACAATATCGGGATGTGATATTGAAAGTTAGCAATTTGGCTAAGTCAAAAAATGAGAAAATGGTTATAATGTGGTATGACATAAATGGACTCTAGTAATTAATTGAATTGGTTAATAAGTGATGATTAGCTAATAAATGGTGAACAAGAGCAACGAGGATAAGGTTTTTTTAATTATGGTAACGTTATGGAATGTGGGTAAATAGTAGAATGATGGTTATATGACAATGAAGGTTAGTTATAATGTCAGTTGATTGCTTATTCTTCTCTTGAGTGTATTTTTCGATCATATGGGAAGCTGTGATGAGTTCTTTACTTTTTTGCACCAATTGACGTATGGGAGCCAATTTTGTAGATTGTGATTGCTTGTGTGGTATAATGTTATGTTATGTTATTATTTTAGTTACTTACTGATTATGTACAAGAGTATTGGAGATGACTTAGGTACATTTCTATACTTTGACTTAGTTATGTTATCTTGCATTTTATCATACTTATATCATGATTTAGCTCGGTCGGTCGGTGATAACTACTGAGTACTTGTTGTTTTGGTACTCATACTAAACTTTTGTACTTTTTTGGTGTAGATTTGAGTACTAATTACCGTCGTTGATCGACATTCGTGCGATGATTGATTTTTGGAGATTAGGTGAGCTCTTGGAGTTTGAGTCGCTAATTTCCCTCTATTTTTATTTTTAATCTTTTATTTTGAGATAGATGTATTGATAATATTATATGCCCTTGTACTGGCTTTACCAAATTGCGGGATGGTATCTTGTATTGTCTGTTTTATCTATTTAGAACATCTTTCTTTGTGTTCTGGATTTTTTCCTATGTTGGGCATTTTCTATCGAATTAACCCATTGTGTTAGCTCCAGGTTAGGGTTTGGGTTACCTACCGGAGGGATTTAGTAAGTGCCATCATGACTCATATATTAGATCGTGATAAATTTGTATCAGAGCCTAGGTTATATCGGTATTGTTAGTACAAGACCATGTGTCTACTAGATTCCTACAAATTAGAACGATGACGTCTATTTCTTATCTTTGGGAGGCTATAGGACATTATTAGGATTTATCTACTTCTTTCACACATATCATGCTAAGAGTCTGAGTTGGTTAGTAGAAGTATTCCTTTAACTTTATTCTTCCGCAGAAGGCCAGGACACATGTTACCGCTACACCAGATAAGGGTCTCAAGACCGAGCCTAGGGATCCTACTCCTATTCGTGGATGAACTAGAGCTTGTGGACAACTTAGAGATGTGTCCCCATCTAGGGGGGCAGATAAAGGTCCTCCACCAGACCCTATTCCCACTCTTGAGCTAGAGATTCTTTTGCCTCAGCCAATGGTGGACCAGAGACCAGCCTAGGCTCTACCAGGTTTTATTTCTTCTTCAATGCTCAAAGATATATTGGTTTAGATTTTGGGGATAGTTGGTGGGGTGTCATCTGATGGTGCTCAGTCTACAGATCAGAGTGTTACTGAGGCAGTGATACACCCAAATTACACCTCCCTTATGAGAGAGTAAGCAGTCGTTGTCTAATATATAACCCAACTAGGTTGGGGTTGAATCCCACAGGGAATACTGTGTTTACTAAGTATTGGGGTTGTTACTAGCCTGTTGATCAAAGGTTCCAAATTAAAAGGGGGGTTCTGATCTGTAAATTGTGTTTTGCTATTTGTAACAGAAAGTGTTCCGGTCAGTGATTCTTATTGCAAATAATAATTCAATGACAGTGGACAAACTAGAGTTATGGTTACCAAGATGTTCAAGCAGCTAGGGTTGTGAATTATCATGAATTTTCAATTAATCACTTCAATTGAAAGAGTTATTGAATCCTATAATTTACCCACTTGTTTCTCAACCTAAATAGGTAGATTATCCTTCAATTCTCTCAAACTTAAAGGAGGCATTAATTTATTCAACTATTCTCTCATGTGGGTTGATCCCATTAAGGCATCAACCTTTAACCCAAAGGTTAAATCCCTTAGATTCCATGTAAACCTCTTCTTTTCCCAACAAACATTTTTCTATTCGAACAAGTGATGTTCTTGGGTTCACCCTTCAAGTTTGCAACTAAGAAAGGTCAATATTATAAAGAAGGGTTTATACAACTTCAGTTAACCATAAAAATTAATGTTTTCACAACCCCAATCAGCTATTCACACCAAGGGTCCCATAACCCTAGTTATGGGAGCTTAGCTAGATATCTCAATAGAAGAAGAAGAAGTCATTATATTTTTCATAAATAAGTTTAGAAATTACTTACAAAAAATAACACGAATTTTTCTTGAATCTTCAGTCGCAAAGAGAATAAAAATGGTTAGATCCACAATTCTAACTTAAATCTCAGAGAAGACTATGTTATAATAAGTTTCCCAGCTGGAAATATGATAAAAGATACCTAAATAAAACCTAAATTAGTTATTTATATGTTCCCAGGTATAGAGGATTTAAAACTTGAACTCAGAAAAGCCACATCCAAGTTAACGATCAGGCTGGCGGCCCGTCGGAAGCCTGACGGTCCTTCGCGTGGACCGTCACTGATGGTCCTAAAATGTCATGTTCTATTAAGGGTTGACGGTCATATTGCCAGGACGTCGTTGGCCTGACGGCCCATCTCATGGGTTGTTGCTTGATCCTCCAGAATGTCATGTTCTGTTTCATTTTGACAGCCAAGTTGGTGGTCTATCAGATGGTTGATGGTCCTTCATTTGGAACGTCGTAGAGATGACTTATTTTCTCCCTTCTATTTTAGACGACCACCCTGGCGGTCCGTCGCCTGGTTGACAGTCCGCCAGTTTGACCGTCAGTGTCGTTTTTCTGCTATATTTCCAAGTTTCTCCTTCAGCTAACTCCTTAACTTGAAAACACTAAAATCCAGTATTAAATACAACATTAGTTGCTTGAAAACATACAATATCCTTTGAAAAAGATGTAAAATGGTTCGTTAAAAGTCAGAACATCAACACCCTCAACTTAAGACAATAGTTTGTCCTCAAGCAACTCAGCACCAAATTGCATCCATGAACAAAACAATGACAAGCAATCGACTACTGATCTAGATTTCACATAACTATTCACTTGCCATTTCACTCATAAGAGCTCAACACATCAGGATCTATAACCAGCATTGTTTATAATTCAACACATACATACTAACATGGATATAACATCCTACAGAGATTAGTAAAACTAAGTGCAACTCAAGTTGCCCTCACCATCAATGAAGTCTGTCACTTATTATATCTTGTTGGATGAAAATCAAGACACTCACACTTATCAAAGAAGTTATAAACATAGCATACATACCCATAGGCTTGCCCTTATCATCTAACACTCCCTTATGGTTGATTCGCAAAGATCAAGTAGGTCTTTTTCAGGCTTGTAATGAGGCTTCGAGCTAGGTAGGGAAAGATTTTAGGAAAAGTGACTCAATATTCAAACTTAACTCTCTTTGCCCTTGAATTCTACTTACCAAGGCTATCGTTTTACCGGCTCACTTATAATTTCACTTATTCATTCACACTTTGCCAGAACCCCCTTTTTATATATATTTTTGTCTTTTTTTTAAAGTATCAGCCACCCTCGATTTATGCTGATGCAGTCAGTTAAGGTGCATAATATCTTAGATAGATCAGGGACGACTGTTTTATTTTTGCTCTAAACCACCTTTTCATTAAACTGCTAACATCTTGATAGTAGCCACCCTCAACTTAGGTGTTTTTCCTAAGTCAAGGTGTATAATTTCCAATGTTGCACCAGGGCCAAAGTTCGGTGTCAACAACCTAAAGAGAGTTAATTTAGAGTTATTGGGAATGAAGAAAAACTAACATAAGCTCAAAAAGGGTTCAAAAATGGTAAAAACTTTTTTTTGTGGGTCAGTTATTTAGGATAAGTGGACTGAAGGTAAAAGGAGGCATGCTATCATATCTTATTAAATAAATCACAAAACAACATCAATAAACTAGGCAAGTTCTAAGTGTATAACCATGCAAGAACTAAAACAACTGCTCCTACACACAAACACATTAGTTACACTTATTTCACTAACTTTTGGGATTATTTACATCACATAGTCATGCACACTTTTCATCCTAATACCAATTACAGAATCACCAAAGGTTGTTTAACATATGCTAAATGACAAGAGAAAATAGTTATACAAATATGCTCATAGCCTTATGCCAAAGTCATTCGTCATCCATATATACAACAAGATGCTAAAATAAAAGACACTTTATTAATAAACATTAACAAATGAATATTTACATCACAACCTAAGAAAAGAAAATGCAATCCTAGACATTCCGGTTCTACTAGAAAGCACATGGGAGGAAAAGAACACAGACAATAAAAACCCCTATGGTAAAAGTACACCCACCCCCACATAAAATAAATGCATTATCCTTAATGCATATAAAGATAGTACAAAGGAGGGGAATACTTGTAAAGCCTCTTATTTAGATGAGGCATCTGTGAAATATGGCAAGGCTCTAGAGGCCTCACCTGCAGCAATGTTGAACCCTATGGTGGTAGGGGTACTCATAATCTCTTCCTCCAGAATTGAAGGTATCGCATCTAGGGCTGGGACTGAACTGGGCCTCCTTACTGGGGATGAACTAGTAGAAACTCCTACAACTTCATCTGTTGCCTTCTTCCTTCTCTTTTCTTCATCTCTCCTCGATCTTTTTGAATCACTCCTCATATCATAATATTCTTTCTCTCCCAGTATCATTGCTTCTCGCTTTTTCTTCTAACAGTTTTTCTATCCGTACTTTTATCTACACTTTCATCTACCTTCTTTCCTTTGACTTCCAATAACTTCCCTTTCAAGTCAAAAATACCTTTATATTCATTGCTTATCACCAAAGCACGGTTATAATGGGTTGTTATGGCTGCTTGCTCTTCAACTCTGCTATGTTCGCCTGTGCTTGTTTAAATTCTGCTATGAACATAGCGAGATCTAGAATGGACATTGCATCCAGTCTTTTGTTGATTTTCTCTTCCATATGGTGTATCCTAATTTTAATGTTTTGAAATGGACGAATTGCCTCATCCATAAATTGATCAACAAAAGGCTTGAATTATGAAGCCCATATGTCTAGCTGTTTCTTAAACTTCTTCTGCAGCTTAACCGACTTGGCAAAATTTTCCTACATCAACCTGTACTCTGAATAATCTATCCCACCCATTGGTGGTATAGACTCTGATCCTACAGATGTATTAGGTGGCACATAATCAGGTAGAACATAAGTAGTGATGGGCAATGGCATACCTGTGGGAACTTAGGAAGTATCGAGGGCTGGTGTTGACTATGTCTGGTAGCTGGAGGTTGGGTGACTCGCATCTCAAACTTTGAGTCATCTTTTGATTTCTCAATGTCTTGCCTATGTATAGCCCGAACTGTATTATAAACTCCTCAAATCAGAGTCACATTCGCCTACCTGCATAGCTCCGTGATTAAACACAGAAACGGTAGTGCACTTGCTACTTTGTGTGCCCTCACAAACATTTCATCAGCAATGATTTGGCCAAAATCTATCTTAAACCCCACAATTACTCGAAAGATAAGAGAGAACTTAGCAATGTGCTCTCGCGGGTTAGTTTCCTAGGAGGGGTTGCCATCATCAGTCAGTAGCCCAGACAACCATGACCTTTGAGTCGATGCCAAATTCAGACGATACTCAAGATCAGGAACCACAGTCGGTGACTCACAATTGGGCCCAAACAATATCCTGTTGATTGTTCGAGTTGATATATCAATGTTAACTTCTCTCACTGGGACTAATTCTCTATTTGGCAAGTCTGAGATCTTCGTGCCTTTGGGATAATCTTTCTCTATTAGTGACAAATAGTCGGTGAAAAACTCTCTTACCAGATTCAGTTAATAAGAACCAAGAGGCTTGTTCATCCAAGCCAACTGATACTCATTGAATCGCCGCTCCAGTTTTGGATATTTGTGCAACTCACTTGTTACTATTTGGTACTCTTCGGAGATTGGCCTTTTGATTGGCCTACTCACCGTTGGTTCTAGTCCATCAAGGAACATGTCCTTTGATCCCTCAATTTTCCACCTAAGTGCCTCCCTCATTTGAGGGTCTTTGCTCATAACCACAATTTTCTCCTCAGTTTCTAACTCAACATGGCCAGTTTCCACCTCAATGGGGTTGGGGTTAGATGTGTTGACCCCTTCTTCGTCTGGGCTCGAACTGGTACTACTAATGCTTGTCTCACTCTCCTCTTTAGACTGGGAGAGTATAAGAATTTCCCTATCTCATTGTCAAGTATTGAAGACAGGTGCCTCCTTACTCCTATCTAGCTTGTCTCATCCCCGTGCGCTACCACCACCTCTAGTCAGAGGGAGTTTTTGTGCCATAATACCTCAAAAAGGAAAAAGGAATCAGTTTTCAAGTCAAAGCCAATCTAAAACAGTGAAAATATGGCTTGACAGTAGGTCTGACAGTCCATCAAGACAGCAACGGTCCGACGGACTCACCGTTAGGCCTTAAGCAGTTGTCATGCATCTCAGAGTCTTGGGATGGTTGACTTGACGGTCCGTCAGGTTACTGACGGTCTACCAATTCGTCCATCATAGCTTATCCAATGAACATCAACTTTTGCATCTTTATGATGGTCTACCTAGCAGTCCGTCGCAGGTCCGACGATCCGTCGAAGTGACCATCACCAACCTTTTTCAGTTTCAGCCTTCACTTCGACATTTAATCGGACACCTAGTGTACATTCTTCTTTTTTAACACAACAAATGGCATGAACTTAGTGGTTAATCACCACTTTTCTCACTTTCAGTATATGGGTTACTCAAACTTCACCCGAAATAGTGCACAACATGGTTCAACTTTAAGATTACAATCAGAACTAAGCAGAAGTAAGAAGGAATTTTCTTTCACAAAAAATAACTTACTCGCTCTATATTTAGCAATTCAAAGAAAATGAATAAGGTTGTGTTCATACCTTGATGGTGCAGTAACTTCACTCTTCTCACTTGTAAATTTAGAAGTAGAGAAAACTAAAAGCCTTTATCAGTGATTGATAAATTTTATGGTGATGAGAAGAAAAGGGGGGTATTGTTTAAATAGGAGAAAAAAAGAAGAGGGAGAGTCCTAAAAGGGAATAACTGACCCCAGATACTTTGAATATAGAGGAAGTTGAATAGTTTTAGAATTTGAACAGGTAGCAATGTATGTAACCGCCTATTCTTATCAGTTTAAAAATATTTGGGTCAGATACAGACAATTTAAATAGGACTTTAAATTACCCGATCTGACCCGTACCTAGGGTTAAACTGACGATTTACCTGATGGTCCGTCGAGTGTCCAACGGTCTGCCAGGTGGACCATCATGGCTTACTAAAAACCTATAAATCATACCTTGCTACAACGACTAAAGCAATGGTCCGCCGACCTATCCGTCAGTGTATTTTAGTACTCTCGAATTTAAGCTTCTGGTTGACGGTGGGAGAGATAGTCCGTCAGACCAGCGATGGTCTTCTAACTCGACTGTCAAGCCTTATCCAGAATTTTATTTTTTTTATCATGGCTTTGACGGTTCTAGTGACGGCCCGTCAAGTACTTGATGGTCCGTCAGTTTTCCCATTGCCTCTTTATCAATTGTTGAAATCCTTTCCTTCTGTATTCTTAGTCCTACACACTTTACAAACACATCAAATTGCACCAAAACGACAAACAAATTCTAACTATGGTTACAATAATACTTTGTGGGTTGCCTCCCATTAGCACCTAATTTATTATCGTGACACGACTTGGTTACCTCGACTACTTAGACTTTATCATGATACAAGTGGACACAAGCTTTACATCATCGGTTGGACCAACATAGGTCTTGACTCTTTGCCCATTGAACTTGAACATACTTCCATCTTTACCTTCAAGTTCCACCACAGCTGAGGGAAAAACTTGACTTACCTTGAATGGTCCAGACCATCTTGATTTTAATTTGCCCGGAAAAAGCCTAAGTTGAAAGTTGAATAATAATACCCAGTCTTCAGATTGAAAGTCTCTCTTATCTATTCTTCAGTCATGGTAGTTCTTAATTCTTTCTTTGTACAGATCGGCTCTTATGTATGCACCAAGATAAAATTTATCCATCTTATTTAACTAAGCAAACCTTAACTCAGCTATTTTTTTCCAATTCAAGTTCAGTCGTTTAAGAGCCTACAAAGCCTTGTGCTCTAGCTCGATTGGAAGGTGACATGCTTTGCCGTAGACCATCTGGTATGGTGACATTCTAATGGGTGTCTTGAAAGCAGTTCGATATGCCCACAAGGCATCAGCGAACTTTTGAGACTAATCTTTTCTGCTCGCATTCACTGTTTTAGCCAAAATTGCTTTTTTCTCCCGGTTCGAAACTTCCACTTGTCCACAGGTCTGTGGGTGTTATGGCATAATAACCTTATAAAATTTTGCACTGTATTTCAACAAAGAAGCTCCGACCACTTGGTTGCAAAAGTGTAATCCACCGTCACTTATGATGGTATGTGGTATCCCAATGCAAAAGAAGATATTCTTCTTAAGAAATGCAACCACTCTTTTTCCTTCATTATCAGCCAAAGCAATGGGTTTAACCCATTTTGACACATAATCAACGACGACCAATATGTATTTCAACTATAAGAGCTCACAAAGGGGCCCATGAAATCAATGCCCCATACATCGAACAACTCAACTTCCATCATTTTGTCATCAGCATCTCATGGTGCTTTGAGATTGACCCTTGTCTCTGGCATTGGTCACATTTTAGCATAAACTCATAGGCATCCTTGTATACGGTTGGCCAGTAATGACTACTCTGTAGCACTTTCCTTGCAGTACGGTCACTTGCATGGTGACCCCCAACCGGAGAAGCATGACAAGCTTCCAGGATATTCAACATGTCCACCTCTAGAATACACCATCTGATAATATTATCCACACACCACCGAAATAAATATGGATCATCCCAAAAGTAGCGTGTAACATCATGTAAGAACTTCTTCCTTTGGTGAAAAGACAGATTATTTGGGATGATTTTACTTACCACAAAATTTGTAAAGTCAGTGTACAAAGGCACTTTTTCAAGCGTGGCAGCCAAGATCTTATCATGTAGAAATATATCATCAATTTAAAACTCATCCTCGACTTCTTGATCACCTTCAAGTCTGGACATATGATCTACGACTTGATTTTCGCATCATTTTTGATCTTTGACTTCAAAGTCAAACTCTTACAGAAGTAGCATCCATCTGATTAACCTTAGTTTCGCATCCTTATTTGCCATTAAATATCTCAAGTCATCGTGGTATATATGAAACACCACCTTTATTCCCAACAGTTAAGCATGGAACTTCTCAAAATCATAGACGACTGTGAGAAGTTCCTGCTCAATAACAGTGTAATTCTTCTTGCCCCATTTAATGCCTTGCTCGCATAGTAAATAGGGTGGAACAATTTCTCTTACTTTTGGTCAACAACAGCACCCAGTACTACTCTACTTGCATCGCACATAATTTCAAAAGGCTTAGACCAGTCTGGAGCCACAATAATAGGAGCAGCAACGAGCTTCTCCTTAAGGCATTCGAATGCCTTCTTGCACTTCTCATCAAATAAAAACTTAGCTTTCATCTCCAAAATTTTGCATAGTGGATTGGCAATCTTGGAGAAGTCCTTAATAAAATGGTGGTAGAATCCAGCGTGACCCAAGAAACTACGCACTTCTTTCATAGAGATGGGAGGGAGTAATTTCTCTATCACCTCTACTTTTGCACTGTCAACTTCAATCCCTCTAGCAGAAATTTTGTGACCAAGAACAATGCCCTCCTTCACTATAAAGTGAAATTTTTCCCAATTATGCACAATATTATATTCTTCACACCGCTACAATGCTCTACTTAGATTTACCAAGTGTAGTTCAAAAGAATCACCCACCACTGAAAAATCATCCATGAACACCTTCAAGGTTTCCTTCACCATGTCTGAGAATATAGATACCATGCACCGTTGGAACGTGGCGAGTGCATTACATAAGGCAAAGGGCATTTGCTTGAAAGCGAAGGTACCAACGGGCAAGTGAACGTCGTCCTCTCCTGATTCTCTGGAACAGTAGAAATCTAGTTGTAGCCTGAATACCCATCCAAGAAACAATACGAACCTCTTCCTACCAACCAATCAAGAATTTGATCCATGAAAGGCATTGGGAAGTGGTCCTTCAAAATCCATGAGTTGAGCTTACGATAGTTCGTACAAACTCTAGACCCAGTCACAGGTCAAAGGGGAATCAACTTATTTTTCTCATTTACCACAATAGTCATGCCCCCTTTCTTGGGCACACATTAGATCAAGCTTACCCATATGCTATCGAAAATTGGGTATACAACTCCCGCATCTAGCTATTTAATGATCTCCTTCTTAACCATATCTTCCATTGGTGGATTAAGACAGCGTTGGTACTCAAAGATTGGTGTGCATTCTTTATCAAGATGAATCTTGTAAGTGCAAATACAGGAGGAATACCAATGATGTCGGCAATAGTCCATCATATGGCCCTTTTGTATCATCTAAGCACAGAAAAAAGAGCCTCAACCTGGTGCTAGCCCAAATCAGCAGCAATAATCACAGGAAAAGTGCTTCCACTGCTTAAAAACATGTACTGCAGATGTCCTGGCAACTCCTTCAACTCCAACATCAGTGGATCTTCAATAGACGGCTTAGCTAGAGGTGTTGGTCGATTTTTCAGATCTAAGTCCAGTTTCTTGGGAGCATATAAATAAGATCCCATTCCTGTCAAAGCACATACTGTCTCTTCGTACTCTTCGATACCTTCACTATCAAAATTCATCAAGATTGCAACCAAAGTTTCCACAACAAATTTCTCCTCAATTGGGACCTCTTTCTCATCTTCATAATAAATATCAACAGTGGAAAATACACTCATCTCCTTAGGTTGATTCACAGATTGGCACACATCAAAGCGAACCACCTTATTAGTAAGCCTGAACTATAACTCATTAGCCCTCAAATCAATAAGGACACTTTCAGTTGTGAGAAAAGGTCTACCCAAGATTATGGGTACCTCAAAATCTACCTCACAGTCTAAGATAACGAAATCCGCAGGAAATATGAAACTGGCCACCATTAGTAGCATATTATACAATATCCCCACTGTCCATTTCACTAACCTATATGCTATCACTAGTCGTATGTTTATTGGTATAGGATCCCCCAAACCCAACTTCTTATAAACAACTAGTGGCATCAGGTTATTACTCGCTCCCAGATCATACAAGGCCTTAGCAAAATCAAGAGACCTGATAGTATAAGGAATAGTAAATGCTCCTAGGTCTACTTTCTTTTGCACCAAAGACCTTATTGAAATAGTTCCACAGTGGTGAAGTTTATCCCTAGTTTGTATCTCACCGTTCTCTTCTTCGTCACTAGGTCTTTCATAAACTTAGCATACCCAGGCATCTACTCTAATTCCTCCACTAAAGGCATATTTACTATCAGTTATTTCAGCATCATCAAGGATTTTCTAAACTTTGTATCATTAGCTTTCTTCTTCAATCTATGAGGAAAGGGGGTCGGTGATTTGGGAAAAATGGTAACCACTGCTTCTTTCTCCTTTTCTCTTTTTTTCTCTAACTCATCAACCTGCTGATGGTTAGAGCGGATGTCACTACCATCCAGTTTCTCAAACTCTACAAGAAAACTTTCTTCATTTTTAACATCCTCTTCAATTACTTTTTCAATTATAGCTTTGCCCACAGAAGGGCTCGGTAATACCTTACCACTCCAAGTTGTAACTACCATGTAGAAGCCATTATTTCAAGGATTTTCCATTGTATCTCTAGGCAAGCTACCACTCTTCTTCTGGTTTAATGCTTCTGAGAGTTGGCTCATCTATTGCTCCGATTGCTTGATAGAAGTTGAGTGCAAATTCACTAACTGACTCATGAAAGATAAATCATTCTTCATCGTCGTCACCCCAACATTGGTTGTCTCAAATCCCTTTAATAGTTTCTCCATCATCTCCTCTATATATATCTTGCCTTAATTGGTAGCATCATTATCCTAATTTCCAGGAGGTACATACAGTCTGCTCTTATCACTCTTGTTCTTCTAACTTCCTTGCTTCCTATCTTTGTAACCAGATTTGTAGAAATAGTTCTGACCTTGATTCCCTTGGATATTACCTCAAAAACCCTTCTGATCATTTAGATAACTAGCCTCCTCCTCAAAATCTGAATCAGCCCTGCTCTGTACCCCAACAGCTTTTATTTTCTCAGTCTTCCCAGATAATAAATGTTTGGAAAGTAGATGTATCTAGGTTTTCATGTGATCCATGTCTTGGTCATATTCTTCCACTTTTCTACGTTATTCTACAGTCATTCCTTCAGACACGATAGATTTTGCTACCTCAAAATCCCTGGTATGCTAAGCTCTACTCTATTTGGTCATCCTGTTAAGCATTCAAAAGTACTACACTCTTTTATCATGATGTGTACTATTTACTTAATCTGGGGTCTACTCTCTCTTATGTGACCCTATTTGTTGTTGTGTATTTTGGTTTTGGCTTGGAGTATGTTTCAGACCCTTTTTCTATTTCTACCCTTAGTAGGTGACTCTTTAATTGCTAGACGAGTTTATAGAGGGTGTGTGGTATCTGTTGATAGTAAATAAACTTTGGTGGATTTGTTTGAATTATATATGGTGGATTTTGATGTCATATTGGGAATGTATTGGTTGCACTTGTGCTATGCATCTCTAAACTGATGGAGCCATAAGGTTGTCTTTAATTTTCTTAACGAGTCAGTTATTGAGTGGGAGGATATTTCCCTAGCTCCTAAGGGGAGTTCATATCTTATATTAGAGCTCGGAGATTAATCTCCAAAGGGTGTCTCTATCATTTAATTCAGGTTAAAGATTTTAACTCGGAGGGTTCTTTTTTGCTATATGTCCCAATGGTGAATAAATTTCTCGATGTCTTTCCTAATGAACTTCCTGGTGTTCCTTTGGATAGGGAGATTAAGTTGAGGATTGATCTTATTTTGAACACTCATCCAATTTCTATTCCTCCGTATAGAATGGATCTAGCTGGGTTGAAGGAACTTAAGAAGAAATAAAAGAATCTTTTTTATAAGGGTTTCATCCATCCTAGAATATCCCCGTGGGGTGTACTAATATTATTATTGTGTAAGAAGGATGGTTACCTTCGGGTGTTTATTAATTATCGATAGTTGAATAAGGTGGTGGTAAAGAACAAGTATCCTCTTTTGAGAATAGATGATCTATTTGGTCAATTTCAGGATGCTAAGTTTTTCTCTAAAATTGATCTTTGATTCGGGTATCATTAGTTAAATATTAGGGTGTTGGATATCCCTAAGACAACTTTCCACATCCGGTATGGTCACTTTGAGTTTCTGGTTATGTCTTTTGGATTGACCAATGCCCCCGTAACATTTATGGATTTGATAAATAGGGTCTTCCATCAGTTTCTGGACTTGTTCACCATTGTGTTCATAGACGATATTTTGGTATACTCTAAAAGTAAGGTAGATTATGCCAATCACCTCCATGTGGTGATGCAGACCTTGAAGGATCAACAGTTGTATGCCAAGTTTTCAAAATATGAATTCTAACTGAACATTGTCACTTTTATGTGTCATATCATTTCTAGTAAAGGGATCATGGTGGACCTGCAAAAGGTCCCGTGGTTAAAAAGTGGCCTAGACCCATGACTCCAATCGATATTCAGAGCTTCTTGGGTTTAGCAGGTTATTATAGGAGGTTTTATGGAGATATTTTCTTCAATAGCTACCCTATTGATGAAGTTGACTCAGAAGAAGGTAAAGTTCTTATAGTCTAATGCTTGTGAGGGTAGTTTTGAGAAGCTGAAGGATAAGATAACTTCAGGTCCAATTCTGACTTTTCCTGAAAGCATGGAAGGGTTTGTGGTCTACTGTGATGCATCCCGTATGGGACTTAGATGTGTTTTGATGCAGTATAGCAAGGTGGTAGCTTATGCTTCTAGGCAATTGAAGGTGCATGAGATGAATTATCCAACTCATGATTTGGAATTGCTACCTACAGTGTTTGCATTGAAAATATGGTGTCACCAATTATATGGAGCATATGTAGACATCTTTTCGAATCATAAAAGCCTGCAGTATGTGTTTACTCAGAAAGAGCTTAACCTCAAGCAATAAAGATGGCTTGAGCTGCTGAACGATTATGACATGAGTCTTCACTACCATCCAAATAAACCTAATATGGTTATGGATGCACTTAGCAAGTTATCCATGGGGATTCTAGTTCATGTGGATAGGGAAAAATGGGAGTCGGTGAAGGATATTCACCATTTAGCTAACCTTAGAGTTTGCCTCTTGAACTCTGAGGATGGTAGTATGTTCGTTCAGAAAGTGGCACAATCACTTTAGTTGCTGAAATCAAAGAGAAGCAAGTGTTAGATCCTCTATTGATGAGGATCAAGGGTGATGTTGGTGGACATAAGGTGATAGCCTTTGACAGTAGTGGTGATGGTACCTTGCGGTACCAAAGAAGGTTATATGTTTCCAAAGTCGAGGGTTTGCGAGAGAAGATCTTGGTTGAGGTGCATAAGTTGCGCTATGTCATTCATCCTGGTTTGATAAAAATATATCATGACCTCAAGGAGATGTATTGGTGGAACAACATGAAGAGGGATGTGAAGAATTTTGTAGCCAAGTGCGTGGTGTGTCAACAAGTAAAAGTAGAGCACATAAGGCCCGGGGGATTGTATTAATAAATTAAGTTGCCAGAGTGAAAGTGTAAAGTGATCAACATAGAATTCATTACCGTTCTTCCTCGGTCTCGGTATTAGTTTGATTTGATTTGGATCATCGTAGATAAGATAACAAAGTCTGCTTACTTCTTGCCAGTGATTACTAATTTTTTAGCTGAGGATTATGCGAGTTTATATCTTTATGAGATTGTAAAGCAGCATGGGGTACCAATTTCTATCATCTCAGATCATGGTACACAGTTTACATCTCATTTTTGGTGGTTATTTCAGAAAGATTTGGGACCAAGGTGAGTCATAGTACATCTTTCCACCCGCAATCGGATGGGCAAGTAGAAAGGATATTCATGCATTGGAGGACATGTTTCGTGCATATGTGATTGATTATGGTGGTAGTTAGGTTAAGCATTTGCCTCTCATAGAGTTTGCTTATAATAATTGCTACCATTCTAGCATTGGGATGGCTTCATTTAAAGTGTTGTATGGTAGGAGGTGTAGGTCTCCTATTAGGTGGTTCGAGGTTGGTGAGGCAAAGATGTTTGGCCAGGAATTACTTCTCCAAGCCATAGAGAAGGTGAAGGTAATTTGGGATAGACTTATGATTTCCTAAAGTTCCTAAAAGTCCTATGCAGATGTGAGTTGAAAAAAGTTAGAGTTTGAGGTTGGGGATAGGGCATTCTTGAAGGTATCTCCCATGAAGGGAGTGATACAGTTTGGTAAAAGGGGAAGCTCAGTCTTTGGTATGTTGGTCCTTACTTGGTCGTAAGAAGGGTTAGTAAGGTTACTTATAATTTAGAGTTGCCTTCTAGTTTAAGCTCCATTCATCTAGTATTTCATGTTTCTATATAGAGGAAGTGTATGGGTTATCCGTCTCAAATTATGCCTATCAAGGATACTAGCGTTTTGGATTCTCTATCATATGAAGAGGTCCCGGTTAAGATCTTAGATTGGTAGGTTCATCGGTGTCAGACCAAAGATATAGCTTCAATTAAGGTTCTATGGATAAACCACAAGGTCGAAGAGGCTACTTAGGAAGCGAAAAAAGACATGAAGTCCAAGTATCCATTCCAATTTTCTACTTCAGAAATTCATGCGGAAGGTATGTATTCTTTATCATACTTTTGTTTTCAAACTATTTAAAAATAGAGATTAACTTTTTTGCATCTTTATTTTCTACCTTAGTTAAAGGTTAGAGTTGAGGTGGTGAGGTATAAATCATGCTAGTCATACCTTGTCCCATCACTAGAGGATGAATGATCCAAGTGGGAGAGAATGAAACACCTTGGCTTTTGACCCTTAGAAATTTATGAGTTTTAAAACTCTCAGGACATCATATGACTTAGGCTTACTAGTCGTATGATGTGGTACTGTTTATGGGTCTTGGTCGTATGTTACTTAGTGTTGTTTTGCTTGGTTACTTTCTAAGATACGAATAGGCATAATACGAGTCGTATTGAGAAGGTATGAGTGAGTACATACACTCGTATATTGATCAGTGTGTCATACCCTTGGTAGTCTGCCTAGAGTACGATTCTAAGGTACTTGTTGTATGATGAAGGTACAACTTAGGTAAGGGGAGTCGTATGGTGGACAGTGTATGATGTCCAATATACTATCTAGGGTACAAGTGGTGGATACCACTCGTATATTGTGTGTGTGAGTCAAGGGGGAGTTGGACCCTCATACGGTGATTTTTACAATTTAAGTTGCGGGTATCCTGGTGTAATGCCCTAAAAAATCCTCTTCCAGTATGGGCCTTAGAGCGTATTTTGGTAAAGCAAAAATCTGAGTCTAAATGTTTCAAAAATATCCTCCCAAGTATGAAATAATTTGAATCATGTGGTAATTAATTTGAACATGAATTAAGATCATAGAGGTCCCCTAAATCATGGACGAGTTGAAAGCTTTCCTATCATTCAAGTTTTAGTGACCGTCAAAATTTGGGTAAACTTCAATCAACCATAACTCCTTTTATATATCGAATTAGAGGACCTGCTATATATCAAATGAAAGCTCTTTGAATTATCTTTCCAAGGATACCAATTTCGTCCAAAACCAATATCGGAGAAAAGAGTTATACTTATTTTACTCCAGCGTGTCAGCCTGAAAAATTCATGACGACCTTTTTTGACGACTTGTCACAAGCCTAACGGCCCGACAAAAAATGTCGTTACCTTAAGGCATAAATTCACAAAATTCACCCTTTTTGTGACGACAATTCATGATGGCCTGTCACGGGCCTGACGGCTTGTCACGGATGTCTTCAGCTATTTTTTTTAGCAATTTTTGAACGTTTTTGCAAGGGTATTTTCATTATTTCCCACCTTTTGGGAGCCTCTATAAATATGAGAACCCACTTCCAATGCCCTAATTTCATGATTTTCTCTTCCAATTCTCTCAAGAATATCTATCTAGGGTTTCATCAAGAACCCTAATCTTCCAAAAATCATCCATAAATTCTTCAAGATTTCTTCAAGAATTAAGTTCCTCATAGTGTGGGCTTCGAGAATTATTTATTACAAGTGCGGATAGAGTCTCAAGTATTATAATTCATCTAATTTCAAAGATTAAGGTATGTAGATGTTGATTCTTGGGTCCCTTTCATCCAAGAAGCTCAAGCACCCTTTTTAAAACTCAAATATTTTTATGTTTATGTGTTGTTAATGATTTGTATGAGTTGAAATGGATGTTCAATGTGTTGTTGAGTTTTGATTTATATTTGTCTACAAAACTTATGAGCTTTTACCCTAGTATAGAACCTCTTGAACTTGTATTTCTATGTGATGTGTTCATGACTTTTGGGTGTAGAAATGGTTGAATACGTGAAGCATGTCCCCCATAGGTTTAATAAAGAGCATAGGTGAAGCATAAGGGCCATTGTAGTATGTTGAATAGGAAACCCCAAATTGTGAGTTAGTTTGGTCTTAGTGTTTGATAAAATTCCCAAGTGAATGAATTATTCCATGGTAGTAGGAAATTCCCAAATAAGTGTGAACCCGTGCATGTCTAATATTTTGGTTGAAGGACCTCAGTGAACAAGTGGAGAGGTGATAGTAGTGAATTCCCCAATTATGTGCTCTTTATATATGTTAAGCTTTTAATACATGCCAAGTGGTTAGAAAGTAAGTTATGACGTGATAGTATGAAGTTTCCCCAAGCCATGTGATATCCAAACACGTGTCAAGATTGATGTAGGTATGAAATAGCTGAGGTAAAAACCTTGTTGAATGGAGTACGATCTAGTAGCGCGTTTTCCCCTATGTTATTATATGATTATGATTCTGAGATGCCTAAAGTGACCCCTCGGTGACTGTGAAAATGCTTTGATGATTGTGATGATGCATGAATGATTGTAATGATATATGAATGGACGTGATGATGAATGAACGATTATGCTTTACTGTTATGTCATCAAGTACTGGGGGTATTTATACCCGATAATAGAGTTGTTGTCTAGAGCCCATGTCAGTTTCTCAATAATTCCAGTCGAGCCATGATTCTCAGGACTCAGTGAATTATAGAAATCTGTATCCTCAGACAAGTGCAGAACTTAAGAAAGGCCAGTAATATCATTTACCTCTGTAATCTCTGTATCACTATTAATCTAGCCTCAGTCCTCTAATCAGCTCAGTTCTAATAGTATTCAAGTGATTCAACTCTAATCTTAGAAGCAATTTGAGTAATCTATTCAAGATCTGTATCGTCAGTCAGATACCATGATTCGATATCTTTTCCGTCTGATATGAAATTAAGTAAGCTCAGCATAACTCAATCAGATCTTTTGAGAACATGATCAGTATTAGATTCAGCTTTGTCTAGTACAGTCTAAGAATCAACCCAGAGTCTTTCCGGTTGGGAGTAGGATTTAGCACCGAGCGAACCCAAGGATGGGAACTAACCGACTAGTAGAGGGTGTGATTCTTAGAAGCAATCCTTGCATTTACAAAATTGTGTAGTTAGCACAGAAGAAGGAATCACCTATCAAGTAAGCTTGATGTCCTGTTGATGCTCACCGCCAGAGAGCCTGACCTTAGAGAAAAGATAATGTCTTTACCCGTGGCACGGTATTGGAACTCTCCCAACCGGGGGTTGAGGTTGGACCCCACCTGTGGTAGGTTGGGAATGTCGGTTAGATGACTACTTCCCACAGTTTCAGTTTCAGATTCAGTCTCAATTTCAAAATCAATCTTCTGAAGTCAAGACTGTCAGCTACAGTCATCTATCTTTATGAGGAACTCAGATAGTTCCATTGATTTATGGACCATCCCGTCAGATAGACTTGGTCTCATATATAGTTGTTTGATATCATATTTAGAGATATGCCGCCAGATAGGCTTGATTACAGTATCAGATTTCTATTGAATATTCTTGTCATCAGATTCAGATATAATCATATTTCTTATCACTGATAAAGCTTCCAAAGTAATCGGTTAGCCAAGTTGATCTCAGTCTCAGACCATATTGAGTATTCTTATTATCATATCTAGAGATCTCCCATTAGAGAGGAGTGATCTCCGTCTCAAATTCTATTAAGTATTTATGTTGTCAGATTCGAACATGTTTATACTTCTCATCATTTAGAATCGCTCTGGAATAATCTGTTAGAAAAGTTGATCTCTAATTTTGTCAGTCGAAAACTGTAAGCTCAGACTTCAGCCCTTGATGTAAGTACATCCATATCCTCAGTTATCAATATTAGATGAGTCAGTGATTTCATATCTCAGTTTAATTAGTGAGTTTAGTCTTCAGTAAGGTGGTATCCGAGTTTCAGTATCTAGAGTTGCGATGATTGTGTTCATGTTTTGTGCATTCATATATGTGTTTTTGTGTGGCATCTTCATGATTAGTGAATTTAGATATTGTGCATGCATGAGCCCTTGCATTAGCCTACCTCGTCTACATACTCGGTATATTCATGTATTGACGCATTTGTGCTATGTTGTTTTATTTTACACCATAGGTTCAGAGGCACAGGATCCAGAGTATCCTCAGCAGTTCAGTCCCAGTCAGCAGCAGTAGCAGTGAGTCCTTTTCTTTCGATGATGAATCTCAGTTTACTATTATTACTTCAGACTTTGTTTATTTTCTATTGACGGAGTTAGTTGGGGACCTGTCCCATCAACTCTACAGTTCAGACAGTTTAGAGGCTTTTCAGATGTAGTATGAGTATTCATAGATGTGTTGAACCCTATGGCTAGTTTCTGCATTTATTTCAGATATTATGCAGTGTACAGGTATAGATATTAGTAAAAGGTTAGCTTGTGGTTAATCAGGGTCATAAGCACCGTGTGACATCTCGGGATGGGATCTCGGGGCGTTACAAACTTGGTATCAGAGCCTAAGGTTCAAGAGTGTCCTAGGGAGTCTGAAAAGCCATATCTAGTAGAGTCTTGTTCATGGGTGTGTAGCGCGCCACATTTATGTACAAGAGGCTACGGGATGTTCTTAGGAGCAGTTCCTCTTCTTTCAGTGAACATTTCGTGTGAGTGAGCATGAGCTCTAGTTGATCCTTAGTCTAATCCACTTCTTTCTTCTAATTACAGAGTATGCCTCCTCACAGAGATTTTGTCCGTGGGTTTGGTGATCAACCCCCACAACCAGTAGATCCTGAGAAAGAGAGTGTGTCACAAATAGAGTTTTGGGTAGCTTTTCAAGTGCTAGCCCAAGCTGTGACTAATGTTCAGGGGAACCATCAGGCTGCAGCCGCACCTCAGTAAGATGGGAATCCCGCCGCAGCCAGGGTTAGAAATTTCATGAAAATGAACCGGCCAGAATTCTTTAGGTCAGTAGTAGATGAGAACCCGCAGCTTCATCTAGAGGAGGTAAAGAAGATCACCCAGATTATGTATATTTCTAAAGAGAGAGAGTGAGTAATAGAGCCAAGATAGGTAGTCGTAGTTTCTCGCAGTCAGGATCTCAATGTGGTAGTAATTCTTAGTATGATCGAAGATTTTTAGTCCTAGCTCCATCTTCAGCTAGTGTACCCGCACCTGTGTTTGGGGGTAGCAGATCTGAGGGAGCGCCAAGCTCCAAAGCCCAGAGTAGTGCTAGTGGTGTTCGTACCCATTTGAGTTGTGGAGAGTGTGGCAGGAACCACCAAGGTGTGTGTAGAGCCGTTAGTTATGTATGCTTTGGGTGTGGTGAGCCAGGCCATAGAATACGAGAATGTAGAGTGCTGACTCAAAGGGGTAGACTTCATGCGTTTCAGGCTCGCCTTGATTGGGAAAGATCCCCTCAAATAGACCCGGGTATGTTATGAGCCCTTTATCTTTATGACATGAATTGATATATCCTTTGCTCCTATTTTGAGCTTATATGTCAGCATGAGTCATGCATGAGTTTCAGATCTTGATCGGTCAATCATGACCTAGTCTGTAGGTGCCCCGTGCACCGCCCCAATATTTCAGCGAAGTGTATTTAGAAGGACATAGAGTCCCAAGGGGGAGATACACCATAGTATTATAATGTTGCATGCAAATAGATTCATCCAGATGCATGTTCATATTTTCTTTATGGAGTTAGTATCAGTTGTCATTGCATTGTCAAGACGTGCTTTCACAAGTTAGCTTAGCCAGACATTCATGCATTAGATATGCACATTTAGTAGAAAGAGCTCAACTTGTCAGCGTGTGTTTAGCCATGTATTCATGATATAATCCTAGTCATGAGACCATGTATCAGATATGCATGTGTATTATGAGAATTCAGCTATGAGTATCATCAGTCAAGTATTCCATGCATTAGATATGCATGCCCAGTGTGAGAACTCTACATGTCAGTCATTCCAGTTGCATAGTCCTAATCTGAAATGTTTTCATTTCTTGAGTAAGTTCTGTTGATCCATATTCTCAGTCTATCAAGAGGCATTCGAGAACGAATGTTCTCAAGGGGGAGATAATGTAATGCCCCGCAAAATCCTCTTCAAGTCTGAGCGTTAGAGCGTATTTTGGTAAAGCAAAAATCTGAGTCCAAATATTTCAGAAATATCCTCCCATGTATGAAATACTTTGAATCGTGTGAAAATCAATTTGAGCATGAATTAAGATCATAGAGGTCCCCTAACTCATGGACGAGTTGAAAGCTTTTCTATCGTTCAAGTTTTAGTGACCGTCAAAATTTAGGTCAACTTTAATCGACCATAAATCCTTGTATATATCGAATTAGAGAACCTACTATATATCAAATGAAAGCTCTTTGAATTATCTTAACAACGATACTAATTTTGTCCAAAACCGATATCAAAAAAAAGAGTTATGCTTATTTTACTCCAGCATGTCAGCCTAGAAAATCCGTGATGACCTTTTGTGACGACTTGTCACAAGCCTAACGGCCCATCACAAAATGTCGTTCCCTTAAGGCAGAAAGTCAAAAAATCAACCTTTTTTGTGACGACAATTCATGACGGCCTATCACGGGCCTGACGGCTTGTCACGGATGTCGTCAGCTATTTTTTTCAGCAATTTTAGAACGTTTTTGCAACGGTATTTTGGTCATTTTCCACTTTTTGAGAGCCTCTATAAATATGAGAACCCACTTCCAAAGCCCTAATTTCATCATTTTGGCTTCCAATTCTCTCAAGAATATCTATCTAGGGTTTCATCAAGAACCCTAATCTTCCAAAAATCATCCATAAATTCTTCAAGATTTCTTCAAGAATTAAGTTCCTCATAGTGTGGGCTTCTAGAATTATTTATTACAAGTGCGGATAGAGTCTCAAGCATTGAAATTCATCCAATTTCAAAGATTAAGGTATGTAGATGTTGATTCTTGGGTCCCTTTCATCCAAGAAGCTCAAGCACCTTTTTTAAAACTCAAATATTTTTATGTTGTTAATGATTTGTATGATTTGAAATGGATGTTCAATGTGTTGTTGAGTTGTGATTTATGTTTGTCTACAAAATTTATGAGCTTTGACCCTAGTATGTGAAACTCATGTGATAGAACCTCTTGAAGTTGTATTTCTATGTGATGTGTTCATGACTTTTGGGTGTAGAAATGGTTGAATAAGTGAAGCATGTCCCCCATAGGTTTGATAAAGAGCATAGGTGAAGCATAAGGTCCATTGTAGTATGTTGAATAGTAAAATCCCAAATTGTGAGTTAGTTTGGGCTTAGTGTTTGATAAAATGCCCAAGTGAATGAATTATTCCATGGTAGTAGGAAATTCCCAAATAAGTGTGAACCCGTGCATAGCTAATATTTTTGTTGAGGGACCTTAATGAACAAGTGGAGCGGTGATAGTAGTAAATTCCCCAATTATGTGCTCTTGATATATGTTAAGCTTTTAATATATGCCAAGTGGTTAGAAAGTAAGTTATGAAGTGATAGTATGAAGTTTCCCCAAGCTATGTGATATCCAAACACGTGTCAAGATGGATATAGGTATGAAATAGCCGAGGTAAAAATCTTGTTGAATTGAGTACGATCTAGTAGCATGTTTTCCCCTATGTTATTAAATGATTATGATTCCGAGATGCCTAAAGTGACCCCTCGGCGACTGTGAAAATGCTTTAATGATTGTGATGATATATAAATAAACGTGATGGTGAATGAATGATTATTCTTTACTTTTATGTCATCGAGTCCTGGGGTATTTATATCCAACAATAGAGTTGTTGTCTAGAGCCCGTGTCAGTTTCTCGATAATTCCAGTTGAGCAATGATTCTTAGGAATCAGTGAATTATAGAACTCTGTATCCTCAGAAAAGTGCAGAACTTAAGAAAGGTTAGTAATCTCAGTTATCTCTGTAATCTCTGCATCACTAGTAATCTAGCCTCAGTCCTGTAATCAGCTCAGTTCTAATAGTATTAAAGCGATCAAATTCTAATCTCAGAAGCGATTTGATTAATCTATTCAAGCTTTGTATCGTCAATCAGATAACATGATTCGATATCTTTTTTGTCAGATATGAACCTAAGTAATCTCAGCATAACTCAGTCAGATATTTTGAGAAACATGATCAGTATTAGATTCAGCTTTGTCCAGTACAGTCTAAGAATCAACCCAGAGTCTTTTTAGTTAGGAGTAGGATTCAGCACCGAGCGAACCCAAGGATGGGAACTCACTGGCTACTAGAGGGTGTGATTCTTAGAAGCAATCCTTGCATATCAGAACTGTGTAGCCAGCATAGGCAAAGAAAACACCTATCAAGCAAGCTTGATGTCCTAGTGATGGTCACCGCCAGAGAGCCTGACCTTAGAGAAAAGATAATGTCTTTACCCATGGCACGGTATTGGCACTCCCTCAATCGGGGGTTGAGGTTGTACCCCACCTGTGGTATGTTGGGCATGTCGGTTAGATGACTACTTCCCACAGTTTCAGTTTCATATTCAGTCTCAATTTCAGAATTAATCTTCTGAAGTCAGGACTGTCAGATATAGTCATCTATCTTTATGAGGAACTCAAATAGTTCCATTGATTTATGGACCATCCCGTCAAATAGGCTTGGTCTCATATACAGTTGTTTGATATCATATTTAGAGATATGCTGCTAAACAGGCTTGATCACAGTATCAAATTTCTATTGAATATTCTTGTCATCAGATTCAGGTATAATCATATTTCTTATCATTAATAAAGCTTCCAAAGTAATCGGTTAGACAAGTTGATCTCAGTCTCAGACCATATTGAGTATTATTATTATCATATCTAGAGATCTCCCGTCAGAGAGGCATGATCTCCATCTCAGATTCTATTAAGTATTCATGTTGTCAGATTCAGACATAATCATACTTCTCATTATTAGAATTGCTCCGGAATAATCTGTTAGAAAAGTTGATCTCTAATTTTGTCAGTCGAAAATAGTAAGCTCAGAGTTTAGTCCTTGATGTAAGTACATCCAGATCCTCAGTTATCAGTATCAGATGAGTTAGTGATTCCATGTCTTAGTTTTAGTAGTGAGTTCAGTCTGCAGTAAGATGGTATCCGAATTTCAGTATCTAGAGTTGTGATGATTGTGTTCATGTTCTGTGAATTCATGTATGTGTTCTTATGCGGCATCTTCAGGATTAGTCAGTTTAGATATTGTGCATGCATGAGCCCTTGCATTAGCCTACCTCATCTACATACTCAGTACATTCCTGTACTGACGCATTTGCGCTATGGTGTTTTATTTGACACCATAGGTTCAGAGGCACAGGATCCAGAGTATCCTCAGTAGTTCAGTCCCAGTCAGCAGCAGTAGCAGTGAATCCTTTTCTTTAAAGGATGAATCTCAGTTTAATATTCTTGCTTCAGACTTTTTTTTTTTCAGTTGACGGAGTTAGTTGGGGACCTGTACCATCAACTCTATAGTTCAGACAATTTAGAGGCTTTTCAGACGGATGTATTAGTATTCAGTTTTCTGTAGAATGAGTATTCATAGATGTGTTGAACCTTATCGATAGTTTCTGCATTTATTTTAGATATTATGCAGTGTACAGGTACAGATAGCTGTAAAGGGTTAGCTTGTGATCCTTCGGGGTCATAAGCACCGTGTGACGTCTCGGGATGGGATCTCAGGGCGTTACACCTGGACATTTCCCCTCTTAACCCTTTTTGACCCCATGACTTCAAAAACTTTAGGGACTTTATTTATCCTTTTATTCTCAATCAAAAACACTTTAAACACTCTCAATCTCATGGGATAAGAAGAGGCTAGGGTTTAATTCAAGATGGTCAGTTAAGACTCTTAAGGGTGGTTTATCTCCATACACTTTGGTATCTAAGGTGTGTTACTCCTCCCTCACTGTTAGTTCAACTAAATACAAGTTTCAATGAATGGTTTTCATGATATTATAGTGGGTTTATGTTGGTTTATGATACGAGTACAATCATGAACTTGGACACTTTCTGAGTATTTTGAAGATCACCTAAAAGGGTGCACAAGCCCAAGTGTGAAGAAGGCCCAAACCCGCCCCTAAAGTGTACTTAATGGGCGGTTTGGAGCCTATTAATGAAAGGCCCCTTTAGAATTTTGTCTCTTATTTTGTAATGTAAAATTAAAAAAACATTATAGGGTTTCTAGTTCTTTAGTTGATTATTATTATTATTGAAAGAACACTTCTCATAGAGTGAGAGAGAGTCCAACCGAAACTAGGGCATTGTGCAAGTGTAGAATCATTTGTGTGTTACATTTTGCTTGATACGTTGGTGCTTGGGTGGTGGACGCCTCTCTTGTGTCAATTGTAAGATATAGGTGATAGTTATGTGTAGTGTTAAGGGTTCAAGAGTGGAATAAGCTCTTGGGTTCTTAGGATTATACCATCCATTTGTCTATCTTTCTATCTTTATTTTGTTGTAACCGTTGGTAGTATCTTGTATTGTAACCCGTATTGTTCTTGTTGTTATAATGTGTTGTTCTTCATCCTATTATTGTTAATAAAGTTTGGGATTGTTGGTTGCTAATAGGTGTTAAACACCTTATTCTCTTATGTTCTTGTCCTTGTTCTTGAATTCGAGTGTGGTCATCAAAGAGGTCCACAGTTTCTTGACTAGTGGACTGATTTGGTGTGTGGCTTTTATGTCTCTAGTGTTAAATCCTTATTCCCTAACACTATTCGAGTCTAGGAATTAAAAATCCCAAAAAAGAAGTGTCAAAATCAAAAATCCCCCAAAAAAATACTAAACCCGTATTTGACCCTAGATCAAATTTTGAGTTTTTGATTTTGTGTTTTTCTTGTGTTTTTAGTGTTATAATTGTGTTCTCTAACACTATAGGAGTATAGGGTTCGAATTTCAGCTAAATTGGAGGTTATTTG
Source organism: Capsicum baccatum var. pendulum (assembly GCA_030864225.1). Taxonomy (NCBI): domain Eukaryota; kingdom Viridiplantae; phylum Streptophyta; class Magnoliopsida; order Solanales; family Solanaceae; genus Capsicum; species Capsicum baccatum. The sequence continues at coordinate 63,584,699 of CM061559.1, forward strand.
AGTCATCCACCATTGTTGAGCTTGAGTTTGAAGAAACTTGAAGGGTTATTTTTTGTACAACCACAATGCAACACGAGGCTTCAAATGCTCAAACAATGGACAATAATGCCATCAATCTCATTTTGGCTCACCTTGAAACTATGTCCCGAGATATGGCTAGGTTGAATGTGGGTCTTGAGAAATTAGATACGGATGTGGCATCAATGAGTGGGAGATTAGAACGTGTGAAAAGTCAAAGGAGTCGACCTTCCACCCCTCAAAACAATTCCCCAACTAATACTCCCGAGACCTTGCACCAAATGCTATATCCACCAATTGCCACAAATCCAACCAATCTTTACTCCCGAAGCCGAGAACAAGATAGACCAAACCATCCTCCACTCCACCAAGTCCAACAAGAACCACTACCAAACCCAAACCCTCTCAAATACCACCACAAATGATACAATAATGACCAAGGAAAACACAAAAACAACACACCAAATCAGTCACTAGTCAAGAAACCATGGACCTCTTTGATGACCTTACTCGGATTCAAGAACAACGACAAGAACACAAGAAAATAAGGTGTTTCAAACCTATTGGCAGCCAACAATCCCAAACTATATTAACAATAATAGGATGAAGAACAATAACATTATAACAACAAAAACAATACGGGTTACAATACAAGACACTACCAACGGTTACAACAAAATAAAGATAGAAAGATAGACAAATGGATGGTATAAAGCTAAGAACCCAAGAGCTTATTCCACTCTTGAAACCTTAAGACTACACACAACTATCACTTATCTCTTACAATTGACATAAGAAAGGCGTCTACCACCGAAGCACCAACGTATCAAGCAAAATGCAACACACAAATGACTCCACATTTGTGAAATGCCCTAGTTTTGGTTAGACTCTCTCTCACTCTAAGAGAAGTGTTCTTTCAATAATAATAATCAACTAAAGATCTAGAACCCTATAATGTTTTTTTTATATTACATTACAAAATAAGAGACAAAAGACTAAAGGGCCTTTTCATTAATGGGATCCAAACCGCCCATTAAATGTACTTTAAGGGCGGGTTTGGGCCTTCTTCACACTTGGACTTGTGTACCCTTTTAGGTGATCTTCAAAATACTCAAAAAGTGTCCAAGGTCATGATTATACTCGTATCAGTTTGGAAATACATGTTGGGGGTTTTGGTTACTAATGGTTGGGTAATATTTTTCCATGTTTTATTTTTGTTTTTCATGTTATAATATTTGTTTGAACATATGGTTGCATGGGAATGGTAAATTGGTACTTGGTTTTGGTTTTGGAAACTATATGCCCTCAATATGTTTGTTAAAATGCCTATAAAAATAGTTTTGTCACATGGTTTGACTTTTATTGAAACTATTGCATTGCATAATATGGTAATGGAACCTAAATTGGTTTAAATGATTTTAAATGGTTTGTTAAGGCCTTGGTGGCCATGGTATTATTTTAATTGGAAATCATGTGGGGTACATGAAATCCCTCAAGTATTTGCTAATGACATTGTTTGCAAGCCATAGTCGTTATGATGGCACCACTACATAATGCCTTGGTAATAGACATATGGAATTGGTGATTTAGTTGTGTGCTAATAATTTTAATTGGTCAATAATAGTGAGTGGTGATAGCCTATCATAAAGGTGTGAGTCCGATGGACGAACACGGGAAACTTATATTTGTAGAAATGAGGGTTGGTCATGGTGACCTTATACTAATGGGGTACATGGGAATCCCCTAAGGTATATTTGTATATATGTATCATGGAGGGCGAATGGTACATGGGCATCCCTAAGACCTGTGATATCTCCGATTCATGCGACTACATGTACTAGGGCTCGTGCAGGGGGTAACACTAGACTCATATAGCCTGTGGGTGGATAATAACGATAAAGCTACACAAACCCAGGTTAAAGGTTTTAAATGTATGCTAAAGCTGGTTCTCTTTCCTCGCATGGAATATATATATATATATATATATATATATATATATATATATTGATGTATAAACGGATGGATGTCATTTCATATGGTTATTTACTTGGTTTTAAAAATTGGCTTTATTTTATCCTTACTCCTGAGTACATGCTAGCGTTCACCCACTAACCCATCTTTGGGCACTGTATCCCATGCAATGTAGGAACCATCCATACTATTACTCATTCTCAGTGATTTAGGGGACAACTTTATGTTGGACTGAAGTGATGATCTTCTATACTCCGAAAGGTGCTATTTTATGTTATGTACTTCTCTACATACTATTTCTTAAACTTTGGTTTATGGCTATGGTCGGGGGCATGTCCCGACCATATATTGTTTTGACTTCATAAAGAGGCTTTGTAAGACTACTTTAGGTTGTCATGGGAGGTGTCAGTATTGGTGCCAGCCTTGGCATTGGTATTGGTATTGGGGCTGACACAGCTTGATTATATTTGATTTATGATTTTTCCATTTTGTTATGTCATGTATATTCAAAATTCATTCGGCATAGGGTGTAGGGTCGTTATGGTTAGGTATTAGGGGTGGTCTCTGGTTCGATTGGGCTTGAGGCACCCGACATGACTAGGCCCTAGTTTGGGTCGTGTTAGGGTTGCACCATACAGCGAGGGACCAGGTCCTTTAAAATCAATCACAGGAAAACAAACACTAATCGTACAGGAAAACAAAGACAGTGCAGGAAGAGTAAGAACACACAGATTTTTATGTGGAAATCCAGGAAGAGAAAAAACACGACTTGCCTCACAAGCACCAAACAAATCCACTATAATCATACTATTTATTATAGACTTCAATAAAATAACCTCTAGGTTCCTTTCACTTTTAATAGCTCTACTACAAGCTCATCTTGGTAACTCTACCAAGGACCCTCTCTACTGATTAACTCTAATCAATCTCACAAACGTAGGTAACTCTACCTATGCGCTCATGAAAAAAAGCACTACTCTTATAGTATGAGTAGTTTGATTACAAATCAACGCTCATGAACACTCAATCACTCAAGCATATTAGAAAGATAAGAACATAAGCAATGTTTGAACAATCTTGAAATGGAGTTTTTGCTACCTCACTTCACTCTTTAGATTTTTGAAAAAACTACTTGATGAAGAAACCTCTATTTCCTTTTATAAATGATCATGATTAGGGATGAAGGATCATTGGACCAGCTGTCCTAATCAGTACAAAATATCACCTACAAGTTTGTTAAACAAGATGACAAAACTGTGCAAACTACGCATGCCAGTTGTATTGTATCTTGCATATACAGGGACCTGGTCCCTTGTAGTTAGCTGCTCATCATCAAAAGTACATATAGCACTACATGGCATGATATTGGCGTGGCACACCCTTATGTCAAAATCGGTAATTTTTCTCCAAGTATAAATAGGACACTTAGTTGTTATGTTTCAGAACATGGGGCGATCTTGGGACTTGAAGAGAGGCTGGAGAGCACTTTAATTAGGGTTTTCATCTATTTACATTAGTTTGATTCTAGATTTTAACATGGATTATACTCTTGTGATTCTTGTTATATCTATGAGTGGATAAACACCATTTTCTGGGGTTAAGGCCAAGAACATGAATATCATTGTTATGAATTGACTTGGTTTTGATTAATTATCATATTTAATTGTTTTCTTATCCTTGTTATTACTATTTTAAAGTGTCATGGCCCATAGAATACATGTTACTCTATTGTGAACTCGAAAGGATGAATGGTAGAGTAGAATGTGAGATGTATAGAATAAGATCATAATCTTCCTAGAATGATGTTATGATTTACACTTAGGATATAAATATACTTAAGTTCCCTATTTGGTTCAAGTACGGGATGAATACAAAAGCATGTAACTTATTTTTTGCATCCACTCTCAATGATATAGTTGCGTGATCAAGTTAGATAAATGATTAGAGGTTCGAAAGGCCATAGTTATAGTATAGACCCCATGAACCAACAACTAAGATAACTAACCTAACCAATGAAGTTCTATAACATAGTATGATTGTTTGCAGAGCCTTAACCCTAAACTTTTTTGATTGATTATTCAAACCTTTACTTTATTGCATTGTTTAGTTGATGGTTACTTATAACTTACAAACTTTTGTGGTTACGTATACACTGAATTAATCTTATTAGTGAACTAGCCTTGGATAATTGTTAACAAAAGTCTCTGAGGGATCAATATTTGACTTCTTATAAGGCCATTGTATTACTTGGTGAGACCACATACACTTGTGTGTGCGCTGAGGTGCAACAACAGTCTACACTTGCTTTATTTGACTCAAGATCCACATTCTTATCTTTTTTCTTATTATGCACCATGGTTGGAGTTGTCTAGTGACTTATTATCTATGACATTGCTCATATCTACTCTCGTGAGTGATTTTTTAATTGTGGATCAAGTTTTCAGATCATATGTTATGATTGTTAGCGATGTTGACACTTATTCTGGCCTTATTATTTTGGATATGGTAGATTTTGATGTGATTTTGGGCATGGACTGGTTATCCCACTATCATGCAGTCATAGATTATTTTTCCAAGATTATTACCTTAACTATTCTTGGCATACCCCTAATCGTGTGGCAGAAGCAATTAGCTGCGAGATGATAGAGATTATTTCTTATATATGTTCTAGGAGACTTATTTCGAGGGGTTGCAAGTCTTATCTCGGTTATATTTATGATACTGGTGAGGAGATTCATTCGTTGCTTGACTCTTTTCATATAGTTTATGAGTTTTCTAATGTATTCCCTACCGACCTGCCTGGTATTCCTATTGTCCATGAGATTAAGTTTGCTATTGATCTAGAGCCTGGCATCGGACCTAATTCTATGGCACCTTACTGTATGTCTCCTGCCTAGCTTAAGGAGCTAAATTCTCACCTTTATGATCTTCTTGGTAAGGTTTTTATTAGACCAAGTGTGTCCTTTTGGAGAGATCCTATATTTTTTGTGAAGAATAAAGATGGATCGACGTATATGTGTATCGATTATAGGCAACTAAATAAGGTGACAGTGAAGAACCGTTATCCTATGCCTCGCATTGATAATTTAGTTGACCGGCTTCAAGGAGTGTCAGTGTTTTCTAAGATTGATTTGAGATTTGATTACCATCACTTGATGATTCAGGATAAGGATATCCCCAAGACAACCCTTAGGACCTATTTTGGTAATTATGAGTTCCTAGTGATGTCTTTTGGGTTCACTAATGCCCCAGCCTCATTCATGGATTTAATGAACCGAGTATTCAGGATTTATTTATATTCCTTTGTGATTATGTTCATTGACGACATCCTTGTGTATTCGAAGAGTAGAGAGAAGCATCCACAATATTTAAAGATGTTGAAGATTATGATGATCGATGAAAATCTCAAAATGCACACCATAAAGATAATGCCACCAAATCATAAGCTCAAAAACTACCACCACTAACTCTAAATCATGAGTGGGGTAGTTGTGCTCTTATTTAGTTTCTCAGAGGCCGTTGGTACGGGACATCCAGTCCTTAGTCAACTTGATGGTTAGTCTTGATATTTCAGATACTATAAGGATTCTTGCTAGTGTGGAGGTGAGGTCCTTACTATTTGAGTAGATTTAGTTTGAGGATAGCAAGCTTCGCTTCGTTCGTGATTAGGTATTGAGTAGTGAGTCTGAAACAAACACCATAGATTCTAAGGGTGTTTTGAGGTTTGATGGCCGCATTTGTGTTTTGAGGATTGATGACTTGATTCCATTGATTTTGTATGAGGCTCATAACTCTAAATATTTCATTCATCCCAGCACAACCAAGATGTATAGAGATTTGAGACAACATTATTGGTGGAGTGGTATTAAGAGTGATGTGGAAGACATTATAGCTCGTTACCTATGTTGATAGCAGGTAAAGGTCGAGCATCACTGACTAGGTGGTTTGACTCAGAGGTTTCCCGTTCCTGAGAAGAAATGGGAGCAGATTACCATGATTCTATGTATTTTACTATTCAGATGTCCTTCAGTGTTGAGAGATTAGCCCATATCTATGTTCGAGATACACTCCATTTGAATGGTGTGCCTATTTCTATTATTTTGGATCGTGTTTTCGTGCTAACGTTAAGATTTTGGAGAGAATTTCAGGAAGATTTGAGCACTCAGGTATATCTTAGTACAGCCGTCCATCCATAGACCTATGTCCAGTATGAGCGAACTATTCAGGTTTTTGAGGGTATGCTCCGAGCCTGTGTTTTGGATTTTGGAGGCTAGTGGGAGCAACACATAGCCTTGACAGAGTTTTCTTACAATAACAGCTATCATTCAAGTATTGAGATGGCATTTTTTGAGGCTTTGTATGGTAGGAATGTCGTTCTCTAGTTGGATGGTTTGAGAATTCCAAGGTTAGGCCCTGCAGTATTGATTTGCTTTAGGAGTCATTGGATAGGGTCAAGGTGAATTAGGATAGGTTGAGAGCGGCTCAGAGTAGGCATATGCAGATCGTAGGCTTCGTGCCTTAAGATTTAGAGTTGGTGATTGTGTATTCCTCCATGTATTGTCCATAAAAGGTGTGATGAGGTTTAGAAGGAAAAGCAAGCTCAATCCTAGATATATTGGACCTTTAGAGATTTTTTGTGCAGTGGTGAGGTGGCTTATGATTTAGCTCTACCTCTAGATTTTGCCTATGTTCATCCAATTGTCCATGTCTCTATGTTTCTATGATACATTCTTATTCCTTATCATACGCTTAGATGAGACTCAGTCCAATTGGATGAGTGTTTGACCTTTGTAGAGAAGCCGGTGTTTATTTTGGCTAATGATGTCAGGAGGTTACGAACTAGAGAGATTCTTGTAGTTAAGGTTTAGTGGATGCACCTCATAGTGGAGGAGGCCACTTCAAAGATCGAGAGAGAGATGCGGACCCATTATCCTCACCTGTTTAAGACTTCAGGTAGATCTTAATCCTTAACTTTCGCGAAAGAAAGTTTCTTTAGTAGTGGATATTGTAATGATTCTTCAGGTTATTTTTTACATTTCCATATACTTTCACTATTAGAGCTATTCTATAGCTGTCCTAAGCCATTCATGACTTAAGAGGACAGACAATTCGATTACTGGGCAATTCATTTGGTTGTTAGAGATATTTTTCTATTTAGAACTCTTCGCTAGTTTTAAATGGCCACCGGATAAAAACTCTAGCTAAACAATCTCGTATACAAATCTTGACTACGCCAACAGTTCTGAAATATCGATTTTAGTCTAGATAGACCTTTGGTTTGGGTCCCGGGACACCCGAGCTTATTTCGACCTATTAGCCAAAAAGTTGAGAAATTGGAAACATAGGTGTGGGATCCACACTTGATCAAAAGAACCTCGGATAAAAAATCTGGTTGTGCCATTGAGTCCAAAATGTCAAATTTAGTGTAGTTACCAAGTTCATTTTCATATACGGAATTCTGAATGAATTCCGAGCTCCAGATCGGGGCCATTTTAGACTAGAAATATCTAGTGCATCAATTAATTTAGTGCCACCGAGGTCGTACCTCTTTGCGCTGCTATCATGACTCCATGTGCATCAAAAATGCTGCGATCGCGAAGGAGTGTCATGATCATGACTCGACTGACATACAAGAGGTGCCACAATCGCAAGGCCTCAGATCGCGATAGCGATTATCAAAGACCTGGAAAAGGTATAAAATGACCCCTTTTCCATGAATTTTGGCCATTCTTTATCATCCCCTTGATATCTAAGAATCCTAAATAGTGTGAGAGCTTAAAGTTGAAGCTTGTTGGTGAATGGGAAGCTTGAGTAACATTTATTTCGCGAATATATTCCGATTTGAGGTGAGAATTCACCCTTTTCTTGGTGAGATTTCTTGATTAATTGTTCAAAACTCCAAAACTTTTAGGGCTTTATTTTAGCCCCAAATTAGCTTGGTTTCACTAATTTTTTAGGGTAATGATTCCTTGAGCTTGTATAAAATTTGGATTGGTTTCTAAAACACAATTTTCGTACGTGGGATCCACATGGGTTTTGAGGTGATTTTTGGACCTGAAGCACAATGGTGCAATATGGGTATCAATGTTCTCATATAGATGAGTACAATGTGCTTTTGATATCTTGGCATCTTTAGAAGGCTTCTCAAAAAGGAAAAGAGGTGATTAAGCGGTTCGATGAGCTTTCTTCAGCATCAAGGTAGGTTTATCCCTTGTTAGATTGAGCTATTTCATAGTATTCTTATGATATTGTGTTATATTTAGGATGGGTTTTAGGTGTTAGATTGATAAAATGCAAGACTCGAGTTAGTTGGACATTTAGGCTAATTTGAAACCATAAGCTTAAAACACTTAGCTTGTTCCTTATACCTTAGGTGAATTAGGATCCATTTTTCATGCTTGGCATGAGAACACCTTAGATCACTCAAGTTAGATAAAAATGCTTTAGTTACTCATGTTTAGGGTGCTCAGCGGTAAGCTTGCTTACCGTGGTGTGCCAGGGTCGGGGGTTCGAAACGCCCCTCCAGCGAAGATGGGGTGAGGGCGCGTAGGTCAGGCCCGGAGTGGTCCCCCCCTCCCCGACACCTACGAAGTAGGTATGAACCGGGTCGTCCCTTTACTCATGTTTAGGGTAAGCTTGGGCTTAGCTAATGTATTTAGGAAGAATCTCTGCCTTAGTTTCTATTAGGCTTAGCTAATGTATTTGGGAAGAATCTTTACCTTAGGACAAATTGTGGCTTGCTATACATTTAAAAGTGAATTTAGATACCTTAAGTTTAGTTCAGAAAAATTTTGTCCAAAATGGAACTTAAGGATTAGAAGTGGACTCTTAATCCACTTTAGGCTATGACACATGTTGATTTTGTAAATCCTTTACGTTTATTAGATTCTTGGGAATGTGTATCGAGGTAATATTGATAAATATTGATACTTGATGGTTATGTTGGTTGATGTGAGGGTTGACACCTATTGACTATGCTATTATTTATGCATATTGATGATACTATTTATGATGTAGATTATATATATTTATCCGGTTCAAGTCCAAAAGATGATTATGTTGATGATTATATTTATCGATTCAAGTCCGGCTATTGATTATTTATCGATTCAAGTCCGAATATTGATTATATTTACTGATTTGAGTCCGACTATTGATTATTTATTGGTTCAAGTTCAGATATTGATTATATTTATCGGTTCGAGTTTGGCTATTGATTATTTATTGATTTAAGTTCGAATATTGATTATATTTCCCGATTCAAGTCTAGATATACATATTATGCTATGATGACATACTTTTATGGTTGACAATATTGGGATGTGAGATTGAAAGGTAGCAATTTGGCTAAATCAAAAAAATGAGAAAATGGTTATAATGTGGTATGACATAAATGGACTCTAGTAATTAATTGGATTGGTTAATAAGTGATGATTAGCTAATAAATGGTGGTTAGTGAGCAACGAGGATAAGGTTGTTAAATGATGGTAACATTATGAAATATGGATAAATTGTAGAATGATGGTTAAGTGACAATGATGGTTAGTTATAATGTCGGTTGATTGCTTATTTTCCTCTTGATTGTACTCTCCGATCGTATGGGAGGCTGTGACAAGTTCTTTACTTTTATGCACCAATTGGCGTATGGAAGCCACGTTTGTAGTTTGTGATTGCTTGTGTGGTATGATGTTACGTTACATTATTATTCTGGTTACTTGTTGATTATGTACGCGATATCGGAGATGACTCAGATTTGTTTTTGTACCTTGACTTAGTTATGTTATTTTGCATTTTATCATACTTATATCATGCTTTAGCTCAGCCGGTCGATGATGCCTACTGAGTACCCATTGTTTTGGTACTCATACTACACTTTTGTACCTTTTTGGTGCAGATCCGAGTAGTCGTCGTTGATCGATGTTCCTGCGGTGATTGATTTTCGGAGATAGGGTGAGCTCTTAGAGTCCAAGTCGCCCATTTTCCTCTATCTTTATTTTCAGTCTTTTGTTTCAAGACAGATGTATTGACTATTCTAGACTCTTGAGCTGTATTGATACTATTAGATGCTCTTGTACTAGCTCTACCAGGTCGTGGAATGGTATCTTGTATTGTTTGTTTTATCTATTTAGAACACCTTGCTTATAGATATATTGTGTTCTCAAATTTCGCCTATGTCGAGCATTACCTACTGAATTAAGCCATTGTCTTAGCTCCAGGTTAGGGGTTTGACTTACCTACTGACGGAATTTAATAGGTATCATTATGACTCATAATCGAGTTGTGACATTATGGCCTTGGTAAGACTTCAAAAATATAATAGTTTGACCAAATGCTGACTTCAGGTTAACGGTGTTAAGTGGGCCAAGCTGGGTCAACCCAGAATCGGACCGTTAAAATTATCTGGGTTGTGGGTCGGGCCGAGTCCGAGTTGGGGTTACGTGGGTCGGGACGGGACGGGCTCAACAGTAAACTTTTTAAAAACAACCCTAACCCGGCCAACTTAACCAAAACCGGTCAAACCCGATTAAAAATCCAGTCAAACCCAATCAAAAATTTAAAAAAAAAACTCTTTTTCAATATACACTATATATACCCACCTATAAACATTTTAAATACGTTAAACAATATATATACACTATATATATAGTATATACTACATTAGAATTTAAAAAATATATACACATATACACAATTACACATATATACGCACCATTCAATGTATATTGCTACTTTAAAGTTTAAATAAAATATACTACAATATATATACATTATAATATATATATATATATATATATATATATATATATATATATATATATATATATATATAGTTATATACTAATTTATAAAACATATACACATGCATCCATTAAATATACACGTCTATAGAAGATATATACATATAATATATATGTACTATTTTAAATAAAATATACTACAATATATATACATTACAATATATATATATAATATATAAAATATATACACATGTATACATTAAATATACACATCTATAGAAGATATATACACAAATATACAAAACATATGCTACTTAATATAATAAATTAATAATACTTGGTAGTAAATTAATAATATATTAGAAGTAAGTTTTTAATTTAAAGTAGAAATTCAATTTTAATCATTAAATGAAAAAAATTACAAAGTAAGGACTAAGGAGTGAATGAATGTTGAATTTTATTGATTGCGAAATGATTCAAAATTTATAATTTACATGAATGAAATATCTACAAATTATGCATCATTTTTTCCAACTCATTCATGTTAATATTAACGTGAACTTGCATAGGATAGTCAAAGTCAACAGGGGCAAAAACATGCATTGGACTTGATTCTGCTGAGTTCTCCCGTGAAGACATAATTTCTTCAAGTTTCAGCTCGTCGTTCGGCTCCGGTTCCATTCCTTGGTTTCTTCTTTCCGCTCTAATCTAATCTCTGAGGCAAACTAGAACATTTATTGCATTGCTTACCAATGAGCGTCGGTTGTCTCCAAGCTATTGTCGTCCCTGACTAAAGGCGCTCTCTGATGCAACGGTTGACATTGAAACATTCAAGATATCTCTAGCTAATCTTGAAAGCACATGATATTGTGTTTCATTACTCCTCCACCAATCCAACGTGTTGATCCGTCCTGCGATCCTCTGGCGGGGATCGAAGATAATATTTCAGCTCTTCCCGATAAGTTGATGTGTAATCTCTGTCGTCAACAAGGTAAATCATAAAAGGAATCTAAAAAATCACTATGTGCCGGCCTTTTAGAAGATGATGGCTCCTCGGGAGGATGAGGAGCGACAGTTGGAGTGATATTTGTAGGTACGGCTAAATCAAATAAATCAGCATAGTGATTATATAATTTTTCTATGTATTCATTCGCATCACCCATAGCCATCCACAAATCAGGTTGTACTTGTTCAGAATCATTGTTAGTATTTATTTCTAAGTTAGCATAAATAATAGTTCTAAAGTGGCACATAGTATTATATTTCATGCACGAATTTAGCATAGCACCAACTAAGTAAATAGGGGGAATCGAAAAAAAATATTTTTTAAATTTAGTAAACATGACATCAACAGCTTCTTTATAACCTTCTTTATTTTTATATTCTTTGAGCAAACCAGAAATATTGGCTATATATGCCAAAATGTTACAAATAGTAGGATAATAAGCACCGAAAAATTCAACCGTAGCTACATAAATTTTTTCTAAAAACTTAACAAGATCATTAATTACAACTCAATCAGAATCATGTAGCATGCAATCAACAGAATCAACAAATGAACCGCAATGTTGGTTAAAAGCTAGTGTAATAGGAACTCTATATTTATAACAAGTTTTTAAAAAATCATACTTAGAATTCCATCTAATATCAATTTCCTCAGGCATCAATATCGGTGCAAGTCCATTTTCTTGACATTTAACTTTAAATTCTCCAATTCTTTTTCTTCGATTATTTTCTTGAATAAAACCAACAGCAAGAAGAATTTTTTCAATATAAAGCTCAAAAAACTCAAGATCATCTTTTACAATTAAATTATATATATGACATGCACACTTAATATGAAAAATTTCAGGCAACGGCGGAGATAGCTTAGATTTTAATTTTTTTTATAGTAGTCTTGTTGTTAGAAGCATTATCAAAAGCAATAAATAAGATTTTATTTTCGATACCATAAAATCTGGCAACTTTAACAATAGAATCAGTAATAAAATCTCCAGTATGTTTACGATCTTCATCATATAAAAACGCAAGAATACGTTTTTACATCACAAAATTACTATCCATCCAGTGACAAGTAACAGTTAAATAATCATTTTTATTTATAGCATGACCAAGATCAGAAGTTAGGGACAATCTACAGTGAATATTTTTTAACAATGTTGATAACTAAAAACAATATTGTGAATGAAGTCTAGAAATATCAGATCAACAAGTACTTCTAAAAACACCATTAAACATAGGATTATAAATTATTTGAATATAATGAATAAAGGCATCAGAAGGAGGAAAACTAAAAGGCAAACAACCCACAGTTACCATTTCTATTTCTTCCCGGTCCCTCGATTTATTATACTTCTTCGTTACCTGACCGGTTGCTGGGTCCATTCTAGTTTGCGTTGACCCACCAACATCCCCACCACCTCGTGCAATATTTAACTCTCTTTCGTGGGCATCACCTATATGTCTTATTAACGTATCCGTACCCCCTTGCTTGCCTCCGTTTTAATGCTTATATATTTGTTGACAAATATTACATTGCACCTCATTATTTAATATAAGTTCAAAAAATTGTCATGCAATACTAGTTGTTTTACGAGCTCTTGGGGGCACAGGGAGGATGGGAAGGGAGATTAACCGATTCAGATCTAAGGTTAGCATTTCCTACTGTGGGTGTTTCACCAATATTTTCATCATCTTCGTCTAAATTAACCGCATCTACTTCATTTTCTTCTTCTATACTGTAATTTTTCTGAGCTTCTACATAATTCATATCGTGAGCACCTACACCTAAAGGTACACCTATCTTCCTCAAAAGGTTAACGAAGCGGTGTCGGAGGCACACGGGTATATCTACTACTTGAACTACCTCTACCGCTAGTAATTCACTTTTTACTACCACTACCGCTTCCGGGACAAAAAAATTTAACACCTTTAGTAGCGAGGTTTCTTAATTTATCCATAATATAAATTAAACTAAAAAAATTCAAAATACACAAATATAATACACTAAATAAAAATTAAACGTAAGAGATGGAACGACAATATCAAATTTTGGAAGTGTCCGAAGGTTGCGACTTTAGAAACTTCCACTCGTATTTCGTAATTGCAAAATTAAAAAATTAAAGGGAACACTTTAGGAAATTAAATTTATAGAATATTTGAGAATTGAGATTTGAGAGAGAATGAGATTTGAGAGAATTAAAAATTGTGTGAAAAATGATTTGAAGGTGTAGGGTATTTGTAGAAAAAATTTTGGGATTAAAAAATAACTTTAAAAGTAAAAAAAAATAAAAAATTAATGGGCCCAAACTAGCCATTTAGACCCAAAAATGGCTATAAAACTGTTGGACCAACGGCTAGTTTGGCCCAAAATCCAAAAATTTAAAAAAAAAAAAATTAAAATTAGACCGGGCCGATTAACCGACGTGCCCCAACTGGGCTGGATCGGGGTCGAGTTAACCGGGCCCAAAACAAAAAAATCACCCGGGACCCAGTATCCTAAAGCCTTTCGACTTATCAGATCGATTTTATTAAATGAACCGATTTAAACCGGATTGAGCCGGTTCGGGTCGGGTTGGACCGGCTCAACCTGGCCCATTTGACAGACTTACTTCAGGTATTCTTTCTGAAGTAGTGGTCTCGACAAGATCTAAATTCAAATGCTAATGACTGAATAAACCTCGTGTGTGTAGCTGTAAAAAAAAGACCGAAATAAAAAGTCAGTATTACCACCAATTACAAGAAGAAGAAAACAAAAAGGGAGGACTCACATAACTTCTGTTACACTTTTATTGGGTGACACTATCAATTCCTGAAGCTGGATTTATATCTAATTATCATACAAACTTATTATTTTATGTAAAGAAAAAAAAAAAAAACTAATTCAAACTCGGTATTAATTAATAGAAAACGTATGATAAACTAAAATCTTAATAGGTTAAAATACACTGACGTTTAAAAATATTTATCAGACTTGTCAAAGAATTTTAAGTTATCCATATGCATATTATAACACTCAACCTTGGATGCAATTCAAAAATGAGTAAAAAGAAAAGAATGTACATATACTTAGCAGCAGCTAACTGTTTGGCTAAGGAAAACCAGAAAGAAAATGAAAAAGAGAATTGACAAGACATGTTAGCAACATTTATTTGGAAGTTTTGATGATTGACAAACACGACAAATTATTATACATGCATCAATTTCTTAATGTGTCTCAAATAAGAAACTTATAAGTATTTATGATTGATAAAAGAACTACGAAAGAACCAATTTTTATCATGTCTATTAAGAAAAAAAAATTTAAAATATCATTTTCTTCTTTATTAATTTATAAGTGGCCAAGAGATATCATTTTTTCGAATTTTAAGATCTCTTGGCCACTTACAGAATGAATAGAAAAATGACTTATTAATCTCTTATATACTAACATGAAGGTTTCTTATAACAACAACATAATCAGTATATTCCCACCTAGTGAGGTGTGGGGAGGGTAGAGTGTACGCAAATCATACCACTACCTCATGTGAAGTAGAGAGGCTGTTTTCGATAGACTCCCGACTTAGGATCAATAACAGTATAGCAGATACAAAAATAAATGCATATAAACTTGTACAGGCAAAATAAACTAACAACGCTTGTCACAACATAACACTAGAGCCACAAGATACTACTAAAAATTATATATCCGAAACCATAGAATTATGAAAAGAGATAAAACAAAAATAAAATTATAAACGGCTTGCAAAATCAATTCTCTTGGACAACGTAACTTGTCCAACATGTCTTCCATTACTTGGGTTTATAGTCCCAACATCAATCATCACTCAAAAATAACTATTGCAAGCTGATATTGTCGTTTGTAATTTGGATAAGAATCATTTCGTTTAGTTAAGTTGCTAAGCTTTCACTTTTTCTTAGAAAGTGCATATTAATCTATTGGTTAATTATTAGCTAGAAGAAGACACCTAGGTACCTCCAAAAATAATAACCAATCAAACCCTAATTTCAACACCATTAAAACCTTTTTGTTACACACCACAAAGGCCAAAAGCAATGACATAACAGGATCACATGATCTAGCTGTTCACAATATTGAAAATCTTACAAACAATTAAAACAATAATTTTACAAACATAATTTATTAATTCATTTCATTTCATCCCCAAGCCAATGGAATCAAGTAATTAAACTGGAGTAGGTCAGCTTAGGCCGTGATATCTGCAAATGAAATGAAGGAAAAATTCATCATTGCAATATAGATACATGATCATTACAAATGGCAAGAAATAAAGATATTCCTTGAACAATCAAATGGCAAAAGATTATTTTTCTGTAGAATATTTTTCAGTTCGGCAGGGGAATGGAAAATATGTTTTGGAAAAAAAATCATCCACTAAAGATTGGTAATAATATGGAAAATTGACAAGAGACATGCTCGGATAGTAAGCACCCCTCACTTTCAACCCCGAGATTGTGAGTTTGAATTACCAAGAGAGCAAAAAGATGAGAGATCATAGGAAGGTGTTAAAAAAACTATAATATTGGAAATTAGATAGTGTTCCGATGAAAATTCAAAAATTAACAATTGATACTAGAGTTTGTGTTAAGATGTATAAGCAGAGAAACAATAAGCTTGGATTCACCTCTTATTGTGAATCTCCATAGCTACAACTGTAGAGGATGGAGTGGAAAAAGTAGAGAGAAAAATATTGTATTTCGATTATGATTCTTGAATGAGAAAGTAGAGAGTACAATCAAGTATATAGCTAGAGTTGAAGTGCTAAGTTAACTAACTAACCGACAGTTGCACTCCACTAATTCTAATTCTAACTAACTAAAGTTGTTAACTATTAACAGAAAATAATTAATTCCCTAACTAATCGCTAACTAATTATCAATGCCCCCCCCCCCCCCCTCAAATTGGAGGTGTAGCAAGTACAACCAACTTGCTCAAAGCTGAAGAGTGCATAATCCCTGTGAGGATACATGTCTTTGCCACAGCCAGTGGAAGATAGATTC
Organism: Capsicum baccatum var. pendulum; assembly: GCA_030864225.1. Lineage (NCBI taxonomy): Eukaryota > Viridiplantae > Streptophyta > Magnoliopsida > Solanales > Solanaceae > Capsicum > Capsicum baccatum. Next base: position 63,601,447 of record CM061559.1, read on the forward strand.
CAACTATAGAATATTGACTTTCCAAAGCAAGCGAGTCAAGGAGAAAAGCTATCAGCTAGACTAAAGACGAAGAACAATAAGCTCTTCAAACAATTTGTGCAGTCAATCTAGTTCCCCGGCCATTTTTCTCAATAACTTGTATTCAACTTCATCTGAGGAGAGGGAAGTAGTTTCTTGTTTCTTGGACTTCCAGCTAATAGAACTTTCCCCCAGTAGAATAATGTATCCTGTAACTGATCTTCTAAAATCAGGACAAGCTGCTCAGCCTGAGTCACATTAGGTTCTCATGGTGTAAACTTCAGTATTGAAAAAAAAATCCCAGGTGACTTAACATGTGGGAAGTAGCCTGTAGGTAAGGTTCTCTGGGATCCTGCATAAACTGGCTTAAAAGTTGAACTCCATAAGCAATGTCCATCCTTATGGTTATGAGAAAGTTCAACTTTTCCACAAGTTTTCTGTAGTAAGTGGGTTCAGACAAATGAATAAAGCTTGGTGTTGGAATCTAGTGGAGAATTTAAGCAAGTATACTGGTGCCAGTCCAAATCCTTTAAAAGAACCAGTGTAAACTTTCTTTGGGGAATAAGAAAACTATCATCCTTATAGAGAATTTTCAGGCCAAGAAAATAGTGTATCTGACTGAAATTCTTAATCTTAAACTATTGATGAAGAAATGATTTGAGACTAATGATCTCTTCATGATCTGTACCTGTTAAGAGTATATCATCTACATAGACTGCAACAAAGACAACTAAAACCTCATTTTTCCTATAAAACAGGGAGTAACCATGTAAGGAATGAGTGTAACCTCTAGAACCCAATATGTCAGCATGTTTAGCATACCATTGCCTACTTGCTTGTTTTAAATCACAGAGAAATTTATTTAATTTGCAAACCAATGATGAATCAGAGAAGTCTAAACCAGGTGGGACTATTATGTAAATTTTTCATACAAGTGACCATGAAGAAAAGCATTGAAATAAACCAAGCCTAAGAGGTCACGATATCTTGTTGATATTAATTGAGTTGGAGAAACTTTCGCTGACTGAATCCATCTCCTAGACCACGGTAACCTTCGTAACCAAAGCGTCACGACAACATCCAAAGGTGACCTTTGGGTTCTTAAGTAGGGGGAAATGAGGAGCACGTAGGAATGTCGACCACTACATAAGCCACTAGTGGCTGAGAGAAAGTAAGCAGCACCTTGTATAGGTTGGACGGAGCTTAAAGAAACAAGATGTCTAACTGATACGCCTTCCATTTCTTCTTTGAAGTAGTAGCAAGAACTGCCCTGATAGTTGTCATTTTGACAACTGAAGAAAAGGTTTCAGTATAATCTATTCCTGCATGTTGAGTGTATCCCTTCACAATCAATCTATCCTTAAACCTCTCTACACTTTTATCAGCCTTGTGCTTGATTTTATACACCCATTTACATCTTATAGACTTATTTCCAAGGGGTAAAGAAACTAAACTCCAATATCATGCAAAGCTATAAGTTCTTGTATCATGGTTGTCTGCCAAGCAGGATGTACAACTGCCTCGTCATATGAAGATGGCTCATTATCAAGTGAAACATTCATAACAAGAAGTTGACTAGTAGGATCTAATATATCAGGAGTGATGAAGTGTTTTTGAGAAAAATTAGCATACAAGGAAGAGGGATTACTAGGTTGTTGTCGAGTAAATTGAGGTTGGGTAAGCTGAGGTAGTGTGTAGATGTAGTCATCTAAGTATGAGGGTATCTTATGCTCCCTATTGGACCTCCTAGGTGATGGAACTACATGTGGTGTTAAACCTACAGATTGGTTAAGAGAAGGTGAAGATACATTATAAGGGGATGGTGTTGGTGAGACATGAGAAGGAGCTGATGCACTTGTAGAACCTGGACTACCCTATACAGAGCTTGGAGAAGGAAAAATAGGAACGATAATAGAAAAAAGGAATAGATTTATCATAAAAATGAAGAGGAATAGACACAAGAGCATAACTAGATGTATCAGTAGAGGCAAAAGGAAAAATGGTCTTATAAAAACAAACATCTCTAGAAACAATAATTTTCCTTGTAGCCAAAGTTAAAACTTTGCACCCTTTTACTGCAAATGGATATCCTATAAAAGCATGAGGGGCTGTTTTGGAATAAAACTTGATTTTATGTTGGTTAGGTATAAGAGGATAACATAAGCATCCAAAACACCTTAAAGGGGAGTAAGATGATTCCTTGTTATATAAAGATTCAAAAGGGCATTTGTTGTTGAGAAGAGTGAAAGGCAACCTGTTAATGAGAAGAGTGGTTGCAAGTATACACTTACCCCAATATCTCAAAAGTAGTTTGAATTTAAAAAGAAGTGCCCTGGCTGTTTCAAGAAAATAATTATGCTTTCTTTCCACAACACCATTTTATTGTGGTGTGTAGAGATGACTTTTATGATGGATTATACCTTTGGTAACAAAAAAGAAAGAAATTTCTTTATTTGTAAACTCCAGACCAGTATCTATTCTAATTATCTTGATGGTGGTGTTAAACTAGTTTTCTATCATAGAAATAAAAGCTTTAATAATTAACAAAGTATTGCTCTTGCAACTCAGTAATTGAGTCCAAGTACATCTACTGTGATCATCTACTATTGTAAGGAAATACTTGAAACCATTATGAGTGGGTACATGATAGGGACACCACAAGTTAATGTGCATCAAGTCAAAAATTGCATTACAAGTTTTTATTTTGGCGGGGACTAGTAACCTAGTTTGTCTAGCCATAAGGCATATGGAACAAAAAATTTGTTTGGGTGAAAAATTTACCAGGGTGGAAGATATCTTCTTCATTTTTATAAAAGGTACATGTCTCAATCTATAGTTCCATAATAGGTCAACAGAAAGTTTAAGAATTACGTTAGAATTCACATAAAAACACTATCGTTATTGTTACAAGATAAGTTATTTACGCTGAAAAAATAGGAATGAAAATGGCATTTTAAGAGACAATGTTTGCAGCATTATTGAGTGGAAAAAAAGTACTGAAAAAGAAACAAACAGATGAACTCTAAGTTTGAGAGAGGGTGTTGCTCTTCTGGAGATAATCTGAGCAGAGAAAGTATAAACCATCATGAACTTTATCAATCTTCAGAGGCCTCTTCAGAGAAGGGGCCTGCAGTAGACAAAAAATATCAGAAAATGAAATAATGCACTTAAGATGCAGTGCTAGTGAACTAATTGAAACAAGATTGTATTTAAAAGAAGATACAAAGAGGACTTTTGACAGGGTAATTCTGGAACCAAGTGTCATATCTCCAATTTGAGTCACCTTAACTCTATAACCATTAGGCAATCTAATTAACATGGGATAGGGCAGTGTGATATATTTAAAAAATTTGTTTTGTCAAAAATCGTATGTGTGTGGCTCCCAAGTACAAAATCCATAAGTCAGATCTTGCTATGAAACATCCACAAGATAATTTCTCAAAATCAATAGATGAGTTAGAAAAAATAATACCTGCAAACTGCACACTTGCACTAGTGTTGTTGTTAAAGTTTTCATTAGCATTGTTGTTTGTTTAAAAATGCTTCAACAAGTTAGCTATTTGTCCATATTTCTCTTTAGATAAACCAAGTTTTTGAGTATCTCTTTGTGGAACATAATCTTCAGCTCTCTCCATTGATCCATTAGATGAAAATTCGTGGTTTGCATTAGTTGCAACACCTTTTCCTTTACTGTTGTAATTGTGATTTTTTCCTTGGGTGTAATTCTGATACTTTGAATTGTATCCTGGATCCCTTTGATTGTTAAAATTCTGGTTATACTAACCTTGCTTCTACGGGTATCTATGTAATTTATAGCATTTTTCTTTGGTATGGCCATGTTTCTTACAATACTCACAAAACAATTTAGAGTAGTTGGTGCTAATGAGTTGATTACTGTTAGAAGTAAAGTTTGTCTTGAATTGTTGTCTTACCCCTGATGTACTAGCATTTATTGCACTGGACTCCCCAAGTAGTTAGTCATGTGGTTCGATTTCTCTTTGTGTCTCTTCTTGCACAAGTAAGGCAAAAGCATGTCCCAAAGTAGGTAGGGGGTTCGTCATCAGTATGTTACCCTTGATTATAGTGTACTACTCATTTAATCCCATTAGGAATTATATGAATTATCGGTCTTGATCCGCCTTATGCATAAATTCCTTGGATCCACAAACACGTTCACAACTACATGAATTAGCAAAAATCAGATTACTCAATTTTTCCTAAAGTTTCTTCATTCTAGTATAGTAACCAGTGATATCAAGTGTACCTTGACTCAAATCACTGATCTCCTTTTGAATTTGGTAAATTTTTGCCTCATTTGTTTGACCATACCTAACAACCAATTCTGACCACAGCTCTAAGGAATCAAACACATACTCATCACTATCTGCGATTTTCTTAGACAAGAAATTCAATATCTACGATATGACTATATCGTCACATCTTTCTCATTGACGACACAAAAGAGACTTCGAATCAGGCTTCTTATATTCACCATTGATAAAACCTAATTTATTTTAACCGTACAGAGCTCTCAGAACTCCTCATTTCCATGATCTATAACCAGCTCCATCAAATACGAACAGAATAAAACAAGTACCAACTCTATTAGAAGGATGGATATAAAGAGGGATATTTGCATTAATTGTAGTTTCAATGCTATTACCAGCAGTACCAGACCTAACACTCTGTTCACCTATTTTTATCATTGAAGATGAGAAGCAAATTGAAGAGAAAGCCCTAAATTTATCAAAATTGAATATTACCAGTGACAATCTACGGAGTCAAATTGCAGATGAAGTCTCAAATATATCAAAATCAATCGATGAATTGACAAACTGCAAGGAAATATAAAATTTATCGAGCACAAATGAAGAAAAATGAAGAACTACACCTTGCATGTGATATACAAGTATGGAGAATGAAGAGATTGGGGATTACAAGCATGGAGGAGTCTCCCTAAGCTCTGATACCATGTTAAGTTGTATAAGCAGAGAAATGATAAGGTTGGATTCACCTCTCATGGTGAATCTCCATAGTTGCTAAAGTAGAGAATGGAGGAATGGAAAAAGTAGAGAGAGAAATATTGCATTTCAATTATGATTCTTGAATGAGAAAGTAGAGAGTACAATCAAATATATAGCTAGAGCTGAAGTGCTAAGCTAACTAACTAACCGATAGTTATACTCCACTAATTCTAATCCTAACTAACTAAAGCTATTAACTGTCTGTTGTTAACTATTAACAGGAAATAATTAACTCCCTAACTAATCTCTAACTGATTATCAATAGTTTGAATGTTGGTAAAAATAATGATATATATATGAAGTTTAAGAGTTGAAATATTAAACTCCAACAAAATTGAAAAAAAAAAATCCTTATGTTAAATGCTCTCGTCGGATCATTTTACTTGTCATATTTTATTTTTTGTTTACATGTTTGTTAAGAAAAATATTAGGTAAAGAGTATATCTTTATTTATGACTCCTCTAAAATTAATTATTTTTTTTTTGCATCACAATAATATCTTTGTGTATTTATAACTAAGAGTAAAAATAAAAATATACAACTAATTATGTCTTGTTTATAAAATAATTAATGGAAACAAACAACTAATTATGTTTTGTTTATAAAATAACAAGTATTATGAATCATTTATTTTTAGTAAAGATGATAAGTAAAGAGGTTCGGAGGAAGTATACCAGTAGTCTAATTCTGCTTGATGTATGCATGCATTATTAATTGAGCTCCAAAGTACATATTGCAATTTTCAACGGAAGTTTCATAAGCAAGCAAGACACTAAACTTTGTAAGGTAGGAGTGTTTATGGAAAAAAAATTGAATCGAATCAATCTAAAGAAAAAAGTCAATACTTTTTTATTTGATTTGATTTTAATTTTTAATTTATATATATATATATATATATATATATATGAGTTAAATAATTTAATTCAAATGAAATTAACATATGCGTCAATCTTACACAGTGACATGGCTTTATGTATAGCCCCATGTCCCATTTAGGTCGATAGTCTTTTTTTATTCCTTCCTAGGAGCTAGCGGCTTTTTTGAATTCTTGATGATTCGAACTATGCTTTTTTGAATTCTTGATGATTCGAACTAATTCCTTTCTAGGAGCTAGCGGCTTTTTTGAATTCTTGATGATTCGAACTACAATCTTGAAATTAAAAGTAGGGAATGTTTACCATCATTGTCATCTGGTTAGCTAGTTTAACTACTCTCTTAGATTTAGGAACATTTTTAAATCAGAAAATAAAGTTAAGTGGGCAAATTTTATCGAATAGGTGAAATAAGAATATTTATAAGCCAATTGCAATAGATTAATAACATATTTGATGAAATTTATTTTTTCTAAAAGTAATTATTTTTTCTTAAAAGTGCATATTTTAAAAAAAAAAAAAGATATTTGACCAAACTTTTGAAAGAAAATACGTGCTTCTGGAGAATTGAAAACACAATTTTTTATAGGCTAAAAAAAGGTAATTTTTCCTTAAAAGCACTTTTTTGAAAGGAAAAATGGTCAAATTTATCACTCTACTTTGAAAAATTGGTTAAATATATCCTTTGTCATATTTTGGGTTCAAATTTACCCTCTTTGTTAACAACCTTTTCACATATACTCTTTATTTAACAGAAAAGTTAAAATCAACATTAAATGACCCATTTTTAAAAAATTTAATACACCCTAATCTAAATCGATCCACAAAAAAGACGCAAACGAATATACGTCTCCCTAAATTCTGTTGGTATGCATTCAATTGCTAAGTACATGCCAAATTTTAAAATATTCTGTGAGCCTAATCTGTTTTAGTTGACCGCTAAATGTCATTTTTCATGAGTTCTACACTGATGCAGATTCATAAACTAAGAAAGGGGTATATTTGTTTGTGTCTGCACTGATGCAAATCAATTTTTCATGAGTTATGCACTGATAAATATTCAGTGGCCTAATCTCGTTTGGAAAACACACCCTATTATGTATAAAACGTAAATATGTTTACTAAAAATACATGTATAAGAATTAAGTACAAAATTATGGTGTGTTTTATTTTTAAAAAATGAGGTACTTAATGTTATTTTGGACTTTTCTGTTAAAGAAAGAGTATAGTGAAAAATTTCTTAACAACTAGGGTAAATTTGGCTTCAAAGTAGGGTAGCCGGTAGCGAGGATAAATTTAACTCAAAGTATGACCAAGGATATATTTGACCAATTTTCTAAAGTAGATGAATAAATTTGACCTTTTGTTCCTTTTTGAATAGCACTTTTGAGAAAAATATAATCAAAAACACTTTTAAAAATTTTGATCAAACATTAATTACTGTCTAAATTAATTTTTTTTTAGTTTTATTAGCCAAAAAGTAATTTCTAAAACTACTTTTTTAAAAAATACTTATAAAAGTTATTTTTCCAAATAAAACTAATTTTAAAAATTTGAGTAAGAAAAGTAGTCTTTTCTAGTATGGTAAAGGTATTTGTCTAAGAAATATTTTCTCACAACCAAGTATCAAAGAGTTGCCTTCTATCATTACTCAAGTAAGAAGACAGTTTCTGCAAAAACATTTCAATCTTTACTAAACACACTTTATATTACTCGACAACTTATAGTGGGAAACACGCTTTATATGCTATTTGGAGGGTATGGGGTGGGGTTCATCCAATAGGGAATTTCCCTCTGTAGTATACATTTTTTAAAAGAGAACGTCTATCATCCATGTACATAGCGCGTTGGATTGGCGGATTAAAGCTAAATTTGAATTGTGTTAAAATTTGAAATGCTAAAGGAATTGTGTTAGTAAATGAATGGGTTATTTACATGTTTAAATATTATTTAAGGTAAGTGGTTGGGATGAAATAAAACTAAAAATTGGTTCATAATCCAATTCATTCAATTTTCGCTAAATTTTAAATCTAAAGTTAAATTTCTTATAATTTGTTAGAGTGGCTTGAAGTGGGTTCAGATAATACTCCCTCCGTTTCATAATAAATGAAATGTTGAATTTTGACACACAAATTAAGGAAAAAGCATTAAAGACATAAATTTAACACAACTTTTCATTTTTACCCCTAAAAAGAAAAAGACTGACCTTGTAATATCTTTTCAAAAGTTAATTGGTTGTTAAATCATAAGGGTAAATTTGAAAAAAAATTCAATGATTCACTTATTTTGAAACACCAATAAATATCCCAATAATTCACTTATTCCGAAACGGATGGAGTATAAGCTAAAAATGGGTTAGAATTCAACCAACATAATTGCTTTTTAGTTTTAAATTCAAAATTAGATTTCTTATAAATTATTTGAGTATCTTATAAAACTTTTTGAATAATCTAAATAACTAGTCCTTATAATGGATGACTTTGTTTTTTGTCTTCCATAAAAAAAAAAATTATAAAATTAGTTTTGCCTCTTTTTATGCGTAGAACAATTACCTATTTATCGCTTTATATCTCAAATATTTCTAACAACTCCATACTTATTTATCTTTCAACTTTTTTTTATTCTATTTTTTTCCCTTTTTTTTATTTTTCCCAATCCTTACTCTTTTTTCCTTTTCTCCTCTCAACTTCTATTTAAAAAAAATATATATCTTTTTTATTTTACTTTAATTTTATTTTTTCCTCTTTTTTTTTTCAATCCTTACTCTTCTTTTTTTCTTTTTCTCCTCTGAGCTTTTATTTTTAATTTTTTTTCTCTTTTTTATTTTTTAAAAAATTTTCTCAAGCTTTATTTTTGTTTTGTCTTTTTTGTCTCCTTTTTTCTCAACGTTTATTTTTTTTCTTTTATCCTCTCAACTTCTATATTTTATATTTCTTTATTTTCTTTTATTTTTATTTTTGTTGTTTCAATATCTTTCTTCATTTTTATTTTTTTTTTGCAATTTTTATTATTTTTCTTTTGTTTTTCTTTGATTCTTTCCAAACAAGAAGTTACGCCCCATGGGCAAGAGTTGACACTATCACACTGTATCTTGATTTATGGTATATTCTATAAATCTTGCCTTAGAGACAAGATTTAAGACTTTCAAATAACAAGTTACGTTCTATGAGCAAGAGTTGATACTACCACATTTTGTTTTGATTTTTGATATATTCTACAACTTTTACATTAGAGGCACGACTTAGTTCAAGAACTTTCAAACAACAAATTATGTCTCAGGGTCAAAAGTTGACACTGCCACGTTATGTCTTGATTTATGAGAAATTCTACAACTCTTACCTTAGAGACACGACGTATCCCAAATTTTCATACAACAAGTTGCGTACATGGGACAGGAATCAACACTACTATATTGTGTTTTTTACTAATGAAATGTTTTATAACTCTTACATTAAAGAAAAAACATATCTCAAAGACCATCAAACAACTAGTTATGTCTCATGGGCAAGAGTGGACACTACCACGGTGTATTGATTTATGAGATATGCTCTATAACTCTTCCCTTAGAGGGAAGACTTAACCAAGGGCTTTCAAACAATAAGTTATGCCCTATGGGCAAGAGTTGACATTACCATATTGCATTTTAGTTTATGAGATGTTTTATAACTCTTGTATGTTTTATAACTCTTATCTTAGATGCAAGACTTAGTGCAAGGACTTTCAAACAACAAGTTACGTCCCATGGATAAGAGTTGAGACAATCACATTATGTTTTGATTATGAGATGCTCTATAACTCTTGTCTTAAAGGTACGCTTAGCCCAAGGATTTATAAACAACAAGTTACGCCCCGTGGGCAACAGTTGACACTACCACATTGTGTCTTGATTTATGAGATGTTTTATAAATCAAGGACTTTCAAACAATAAGCTATGCCCCATGAAAATAGTTGACACTACCACATTATGTCTTGATTTATGAGATGTTCTATAACTCTTGTCTTACAGACACAACTTAGTCCAAGGAATTTCAAACAACAAGTTACGCCCTATGGACAAGAGTTGACTCTGCCACACTGTGTCTTGATTTATAGATGTTCTATAATTCTTGCTTTAGAAGCAAGACCTAGCCCGTAATATTTAACTCAAGGATTTTCAAACAACAAGTTATGTCCCACGAGCAAGACTTGACACTACCATATTGTGTCTAATTTATGTGATATTCTATAATTTTTGCTTAGTTAGACTTATTCCAAAGGACTTTCAAACAATAAATCACGCCCTTAAATTTAATTTAATGTCAATGAAAGAAGATCCGTTTGTGAATTATCCAACTTTCTATTTAGTAGCATAGTATAATAAAAGTTGAGGAAAAAAAGAGAAAAAAACAAAATAGAGAAAGAAAAAAAATGATTGAGAAAAAAATTTAAAAAAAGAAGAAAAAAATAAAGGTTAAGAAAAAAGAGAAGAATAAAAATAAAGATTGAGAAAAATAAAAATGAGGAAAAAAATAAAAATAAATTTCGAGAGAAATAAGAAAATAAGAAATGATAAATTCAAAAAATAAAAAAGATTCAGATAAATGAATTAAAAAAATAACAAAAAAGAGAAATGAAGAAATAAATAATGTTTGAGGAAAAAAAGAAAAGAGAGAAAAAAGAAGTGAAAGAAAAATAAAGGCCGAGACAAATGAGTTGAAAAAAAATCAGGAATTTTTTTTTTTTTAAAAAAAAAAGTTGAGGGATAAATGAACATGAAAAGTTTAAAAATATTTGAAGTGTAGATGGATAAAAATATACTTGTTCTATGGATAAAAAGGAAGAAAATCTAATTTTTAAAGACATTTTCTTACGTAGGATAAAAATCCAAAGCCACTCATTATGGGAGTCAACCCATGTAATTTTTTGAAACTTTTTCCCCTTATTTTATAACTATAAAAAAAAAATCTATTAAATAGAAGATGCCTTTTAAAATATATTTTTACAAATTTTTTCATGTATCAATCATGAACATAAACGATTTAAACATGTTACTATAATTTTTCTTTTTTGAGTTTTTATTCCGTGTTAATATTTGCATGGAGCTCGAATGATTTGAATTCATGTCGTGTAGGATCCATTCTAAGGAAGCGCTTCCTTTAAAAAAACATTTCAGAATTCAAATTCAAAACCTCTAATTAAGAAAGGAGCAACTCCTTTACTTTACCACATCCTTCGATAGTATGTTACAATAATTTTATAAATTGATTTTAACACCCTTAATCCTAGCATTACATACAGGAAATCAAGTAGGATCGAAAAAAAGATTCTAAGAAACAAATAAGAGAAACCAAGAAAATTGTTGCTTTGACCAAATTGTCAAATCAGAAATGTAAAAGAAAAAAAAAATAGAATATTATTGCGGGTTTAGAAGTTGTTTGTGTCTTCTTACAAAATTATAACTCCTCATTATTGTTAGGACTTTGGGTTACTTCCTTCCCTCCATGATATAAAAGAAAAATATTTTTGTAATAGCAATTGTAAATTACAGAACTTCAACGAACTCAACAAACAAAACAAATAACACAATACTTATGTTTTATTTGAAAATGATGCACGAAGGTCGAAGAAGAGAAGAATTTTAAATTTTTGATGTATTCAATATTGTTGGTGTTTAAAATCTGAGGCAAGACCTCCGTTATAGACAATGAATGGATAAGATGAAAATATGTCATCTCAAAGGACCTTTTTGGTGTAATCTCATTTTAAAACCAACACTAATAAGTAAGCACTTAGACATTGAATATACACATCTACATACCTCAATCATTTTTACTTGTATCAGTTGAACACTCTAACTTATAAAATAATCATCTATATTTAATCTAAATGAAATGAACTTTTAAGAGTCATTTGATAGGGTATATTATTTTGATAACTCATGTATTAAAGTATAGTATTATTTAATATATTGTTTGATAGCAAATTTGGAGCAATATATAATTAATATATGGATTATTACATGATATTATAGGATGTATAACTAATACACTCAATTTGGTGGGATTTGTAATTCATGGATTATAATCCATGGATAAATATGAGTAATTACAAAAATGCCTTCAAATTTCTTTAAATCTTTTCTAAAACTTTTTCACTTTATTCAGTGTGAGTTATTTCTTTCAATTTATCAAAATGATAATATCCCTCCAAATAATTTGTCATAAAATAACTACTCCATTAACTTAAAAAATATTTATTGGTTAAAACTCGAAAACAAATTGCATGATTGCATACAAGCTTTAATTTTGTAAATAGAATACCACAAATAAAAATAATTTTTTTTACTTAGCTTTAACACTCTACGAAACATAATCTTATGTTAACAACGAATTCTTTTGTCTCATTCAAAAGTTACATGTACCTCCCTCCAACTTAAGAACACCACAAAGTGGGAACAACAAATAAATGATGAACAAATAAAAAAAAGATAAAAACAACAATAAAAAATAATAATTCATGCAAGTGAATGATTTAATCTTAAAATTCCAAAGTAAGTTATTAGTTATATTGTTGGCTTTTTTTTTTTTTAAATAATAAAGTTTTGCAAAGAAAATACACAAAGTTATAGTATGTCGAGGTATTTTTATAAACAAATAATATTATTTTTAAAATATAACAATACATATTATTTTCAATACATCAAAACAAACACTGCATAAAAATACTCTCTGCATTACTAACTCCAGTATTACTAATTTCGACATTACTAATCTCAATATTATTAATACATCCTATTCAGTATTATCTTATACACTCTACCAAACGACCCCTTAATTTTCTATTTTAATCGTACCTTTCTTAAAAACCTTGGGAAATCAAAGGATCTAGGAAAGGGCATAGATGTCGATAGTTGTTTTATCACAAGATTAATTACTACTCCCTTCCTTTTACTTTATGTTTCGTCTCAAAAAGAATGTTATTTTTTTTTATTTAGTAATTATTTAAGGACACAATTTTATTTTTATTCTTATTGATCTCACTGATAAAGTACCGCTTAATTAAAGATAATAGTAGTATATTTTTTAATAAAGGATAATTTGGTAGAAATTATTAAGTCTTTTCTTATTTCTTAAACTCTGTGTCTAGTCAAATGATGACACATAAAATAAAATGGTGAAAATACTATATAGATAGGTTAGAAGAGACAACTATTAATAGTGGTGGAGTCAGGATTTTCTCCAAGAGGGTTCACAAGTGAACATACGAACTAACTGAAAGAGGTTCGACATGTACTATATATACATAAAAAATAATTTTAACCATGTATATATATAACGTAATTTTTCGCTGAAGGGATGAACCCCCTATGATACATGTAGCTCCGCCCCTAGCTATCAGGTGACACACTTGCTTTTAATTGAGGGCATTAGTATCAAACATAGAATTAAATAATTTTAGAATTCATCACGAAATATTCAAAGGCCGTCTGGCCATGAAAATTTTTCACTTTTTCTGGAGTTGAGTTTTGAAAAATATGTTTGATCATAAAATTTTAAAAAAATCCATTTTTACTTGTTTCACTTTTTTCAAGAATTTTCAAAAATTTCAAAAACAACAAAAAATTATTTTCACCTTTTTTCACTCTCAATTTCCACAAAAATATAAAAAAACAATTTTAATTTATTTATGATCAAATACAACTCTAATTTTAAAATTAAAAATAAAAACAACTTTATTCTATTTCTTTGATAAAAATGGCCAAACGCCTGCTCATTATTCCAAAACCAAACAACCCCTAAAAATGGGGAAAAATGTTTATACTTGGGAAATATACGTACCTTGATCAGTTAGGAGAAGGGAAACAGATGATTCAACCCTGACGTGTTTAACACAGGAGAGACCAATCATGCTGGCTGCTTTCACCTGACTGCTGCAGCTGTTCTTGCTCAATTTGGTTTCAATATCTGGATGAACCTTCCGTTTCAACACTTTCGTCATCAACTACAAAAACATTAATTTATCACAATTAATGCAAAAATAAAAGAAGACGAAGAAGTTTAGAGAACTTTTCTTCGGTTTAAAAGAATGCATCCTGCAATGAAGCTCCCGAGATTGAGTAAGATTGACCAGCTACAAGCTTATTTAAGCGGAGTCAGAATTTTTAGCTAATGAATTTTGAATTTTATTTTGTTTTTTTGCTTAATTATCCGGTTTTGAATAAATTTTTGAGTTATAATTCGTTTTCCTTAGATATTGGGTTTTGAATAAATTATTCACGTATAATCAATGAAATCTTTAACATAAATATAATGTTTTAGCCAAAATGCTAAAAGGGCTCATGGATTGTTTTATTTTAAGTGTTTTTGATTTTTAATTTTTTTTCTACTATGTTCTGAGAAAGATGAAGAGTGTTTTCAAGCCCTTACTTTTAAACTCAAAAAGTATAAAAATAAGTTCAAAACCATAAATTAAATGTTCCCAATTTTATTAGTTTTGACGGTTAACTTATAAGCTATTTTTAAAAAGTCAATTCAAATAATCCGTGGCTGGGTGACGTGCTTCCGAACCCACAGCCTGTGTTGTGACTCCGACGCAAGGTGCATTCACGCACACATAAGAAAAGTTAGTAGTTATATCCAGAGGTGGAGTCAGGATTTTAAGTAAGGGGATTCAATATTTAAAGAAAATTAAGTCGAAGGAGGTTCAACACTTACTATATTCACATAAAAAATAATTTTAATCATATATAAATAGTATATTTTTCCGTCGAAAGGGGTTCGGATGAACCTCTTAAAGAGGGCTGGCTCCGCCTCTGTTTATACCCATTTATAATGCAAAACTATTTTGCAAATCATTTACGTATATTAGAAGAAAATTTTAACTCATATACAATGAACGTACGTGCCAATAATTGTTTCACAGAATACAACAACAACAAACCCAATGTGTTCCCACAAAGTGGGGTTTGGGGAGGGTAAGATGTACGCAGTCCATACCGCTACCTCCGAAAAGTAGAGAGGTTGTTTCCGATAGATCCCCGACTCAAGATAAAGAATAGTTGACGCGGAGATGAAAATTGTTTCACAGAATGTATAGTTTAATTTTAACAGATAAACAACCCTTTTTCCCCGGGTTGTTACACATCATAAGTAGTAGTTTTTATTGGATAGTTCATGTTTCTTGTGACATTATAAAGTAAAAATGATTTATAATGTCAATGCATACAAGTTATTAAACTTTTATATGATAGTATAAAAAATTTATTTTACGTTGTCAAGTTCAAGATAAGAAACTTGATGAAGGGAGTGTCGAAGTAATTGGTAATGTTATTGTTATGTGACAAGAATGTCATAATCAACCTGTGGAAACACAATTTGGTGTGCTAGAGCTCCCGCCATGCGCAAGATCCGGAGAAACAACCTCTTGCAAAAATACAAGGTAAGACATCATATAATAGACCCTTGTATTTCGATCGTTTTCCGGACCTCATGCATAGCAGAAACTTTGATACATAAAGCTGACTTTTTAAAAAAAATTTAAAAAATATAATAAAGTTTAAACTCGGATAAAAAAGAACACTATTAATTAGACTCACTTTCTGTAGCTTTTGGATGGGGCGTGGCTCGTCCTTGACTCGTGGAATGAGCTTTTTGGCAAAAGAAAGTCCATTTTTCACTTGTGGAGACGAATTAGGCTTGTTAGTGAAAATCTCTGGCTCTGTAGTTTTGCCTGTAGGACGATCTGCCTTCGGGTGATGATCAGAATCAGCAGAGAACAAATCTGCCAGAGTTATCCTTTCTTTTTTGATATTGCTCTGATCAGCAGATGAGTTGTTGTTAGACTCAATGATGGCCTCATTATAATTCACTTCATCTTCAATATTTGCATATATTAAAGGGTACAATTCTTCATTTCCCTCATTAGTAAATGGAATTTCACATTCTTGAATTTCATTTTCCACTGAGTAGTATTCTTCTTCTTCTTCCTCTAGGTATTCAATGTCTTTGTCACTTTCTTGATCTTGCACATTTTTCAATGGATCAAATCCAAATGTGCCAATTGTGAGAATTCCTCCATTCCAAATATCTGACATGTGTGCAAATGACGCATCTTGAAGAAGAATTTGTGTGTCATGACCAATAATTTCATTGCTTATCTTCAGCTCATCAATATCTTTCTTACCATCTGCCAAATATAAAAACATTAGTACTTTCTTTAGGGAGAAACACAAGAATTAGCGACAAATAAATTCTGTACAAAATATGTCGCAAATGACAAATTATCAAAAAATTATGTTCGCTACAAGCAAATTAGCAATGAAGTTTGTAGCTAAAAATAGCATCACCTTTATGATGAAATTTGCGATGCACCCAATTGAAGATCTATGGCCAAAAAAAAACACATTGAAGTTAAGAATTACTCCAAGAACAATGGAGAACACAAGACGCTTTCAAAAGAGAAGAACAAAGAACACATTGAGAGGTTTAATTGAATTTTGAAATTATACCTTCATTGGGCTTTCTCTCTTGTGATTTTTTTCAATGCACTAGTGGGAATGTGAGTTGACTGGAGTTGGAAATGTGTGTGACACAGTGATTTAACTTATGTCATTAGGCCAAGAAAATATGCGGATAAAGTGGTCATATTTGGTTTAGTGTTGGAGATGTTGACACGTGTTAAAGGGAAGACAGTGGAGCCCATATAAGTGTAGGCAATGTTTGGATATTGCATGGCATGGCATGTTTCATCAAAATACTACGTTACGTTTGGATCTCTATGGCTTCATCGATGGTGCCCAAGTGTCCCCAATTGACGTTAATGCCCTCTCTAACTTGAAGATCAATTTTCATAATACTCTCTTTATCTATCTTTATTTGTTCAATATATTAAAAATAAATATCAAATAATAATTATATAATTTGTAAAATCAACAGATAACTTACTACTCTCTTCGTCCATCTTTACTTGTCCCTCCACTATACTAAGAATAAATGTCCAACAAAACTTATCTAATTTAAAAATCAAAGAATAATTTATCCATTTCTACATGTTTTACCTTTAATTATTAATTAATTGGAAAAATTACAGTCAAAACATTGAATTAATTATATTCTAAAGGTGATGTGATAAATTACCCCTATCATTTATTATTTTTTAACCTAAATGCTAAAATTCATAGTGGACAACTTAAGGGTGTTAAGTGGGCCGGGCCGGGTCAACTCGGAACCAACCCGTTAAGTTTAGCCGGATTGTGGGACAGGCCGATCCGAGTTGTAGTTAAGTGGGTCGGTCCGGGTCCGAGTTCAACAATAAAACTTTTAAAAACAACCCTGAACCGGCCCATTTAGCCCAACACGGTTTAACCCACCTAAACCCGATTGAAAATCCGGTCAAAAATCAATTTTTTCTTCCAATATATACTATATATATCCACCTACATACATTTTAAATACGTTACACAATATATATACACTATATATATAATATATACTACATTTAAAAAATATATACACATATACACAATTATATATATATGTAACATTCAATATATACGGCTATACGTACTATTTTAAATAAAACATATACTACAATATATATATATATATATATATATATATATATATATATATATATATATATATATATATATATATATATATAGTGTTATATACTAATTTATAAAACATATACACATGTATACATTAAATATATACGTCTGTAGAAGATATATACACATATATACGCACCATTCAATATAAATGTACTACTTTAAATAAAACACATACTACAATATATATATATATATATATATATATATATATATACACACACACTACAATGTATATATAGTTATATACTAATTTATGAAATATATACAGATGTATACATTAAATATATACGTCTATAGAAGATATATGCACATATATATACCATTCAATCTATGTACTACTTTAAATAAAATATATGCTACAATATATATATATATATATATATATATATATATATATATATATATATAGTTTTATATATAGTTTTATATATATATAGTTATATACTAATTTGTAAAACATATATACATGTATACATTAAATATATATTACTTTAGAAGATATATACACAGATATATATATACCATTTAATATATGTGCTACTTTAAATAAAACATATCCTACAATATATATATAGTTATATACTAATTTATAAAATCTATACACATGTATACGTTAAATATATACAACTTTAGAAGATATATACCATTCAATATATATACTACTTTAAATAAAAGTATAAAACATATGCTACTTAATATAATAAATTAATAATACTTGTAGTAAATTAATAATATATTAAAACTAAGTTTTTAATTTAAATATTTAATTTTAAAAAATATATTATCCGGGCCGATTAACTGACGCGCCCGAATCGGGTTTGGTCCGGACCGGATTAACCAGGCCCAAATCCAAAAATAACTCAGTCCGAGACCCAGTACCCTACAGCCCGTGGACTGACCGAACCGGATCATACTGGGTCGGGTTTACTTAGTGGGCTGGGCTAGATCGGGTCAGCCCGGCCCGTTCAACAGGCTTAGGTCAACTGTACGGAGGAAATATTTTGTGTCCATTTTATCCTTTTCTTAAATACTATTCATTACCTACAAAATTACCTATATGAAATCGTGCGTGGCGAATGTACTTTTCAAAGCGTTAAGTAAATTTATTATATTCAGGATTATATAGTAAAAGCTACCCATATTAGTTATAAGTTTTATCGAGTATATGTCAAGTCAATATTACATACCTTTCACAAGCTAAGATATTTGACAGAGTGTAACAAAGATATGTGAGAAATAAGTTCAGTCGTACATACATTGTAGTGTAAGAAGTTTTATAATATTATGTTCTTTTTATTTGTTGTACTATGTAATAGCATATTTTATTTTTAAAATGTACTAATAAATTAAATGTGTTAAAGAAGCTTATCTGTATACTAGATGTGGAAGCCCGTGCAAGCACGGGCCCAATAATATTGTAAGAGATGTTGCATATTAAAACTATTAACATAACGTTTTCGTGTGATTGTTATATCAAAGCGCAAAAACAAACACATGTCGGTGTGCCACGGTAAACAGTGGTTGTACATTGAAATGTCTATTATTGTCTACATCAAAAGACAAAAAGTTAGTTTAGGCAGTCTGCTAGACTGATGCTGGTATAGGGAAGCATATACCATCTGATGAAGTGGATAGTGCTAAGCAAAATGTGAAGAAAGGTTGTTATACAGTTACAGCTGCAGAAGAAGAAAGAATAAGTGATGCTTCAGTAACATGAGTAGTATGTATACAGTGACATATAACATATTACAACAACAACAACAACAACAAATCCAGTGTATTCCCACCTGGTGGGGTCTGGGGGGGTAAGATGTGCGCAATCCATACCTCTACCTCTAAAGAAGTAGAAAGGTTGTTTCCGATAGACCCCCGGCTCAAGACACAAAACACCAGATACCACACAAATACAAAGTAAAGCACCGAAACAAGGTTACAAGATTACACAACATAACATCCATAACATATAACATATTACTAATGTATATAATAATTAAATATGAAAGGGCAATTAATCATGTGAAATAGCGATCTAAAGAAAGGGTATTTAATCTGTGAATAGCTACATGATTTAGGCATATGACATACCAAAAAAATGGGTGGGATGAACAAGCTACATGGTTTAGGCATATGACATGCCAAAAAAGTGAATGGAATGAACATGTTATCTATTTGTGGAGGTGATGAGAAGGAACATAATCGTATAAAGTCAGATGAAGAAGTAATACATACACCTTTTAATTTGTCTAGTCAGGTACGCATAACGTAAGACAATCCATACACACTGTATCTCTATTGTAACTGTAGTACACAGGAAAATTAGGGCTAGCACATACAATTCCAATTATACAACACTATTTACTTCACATTAAAAAATAAAAATAAAATTTCTCTTTATTCATCACAAAAGGTATTATGTCTCTATCGTATTTGACGAGATTTACCATTGTACATCATGCTCCCTGCCTTACCTATTGCCACCTGGCTATCACAGTGTATACATACTGGTGCCACTGGTTTGGACCAATAAGGAATATCTTCCAAGAAATTTCGGAGCCATTTTGCTTCTTCACCGACTTTATCCAATGTGATAAATTCAGATTTCATTGTAGAGCGAGCAATACAAGTCTGTTTGGATGATTTCCAAGAGACTGCTCCTTTACCAATAGTAAATACATATCCACTTGTGGATTTTACTTCGTTCGACCCGGTGATTCAATTTGCATTACTAGATCCTTCAAGTACCTGGGATATTTATTATAATGCAAAGCATAGTCTTGAGTGTATTTAAGATACCCCAAAACTCTTTTCATTATCATCCAATGAATTTTATTGGGATTACTCATGTACCGACTCAACTTACTAATAGCGCATGCTATGTATGGTAGTGTACAGTTCATTATATACATTAAACATCTCAATACTATTGCGTACTCTAACTGTGAGTCACTTTCATCTTTATTCTTTTGAAGTGTAAAGCTCACATCTAAAGGAGTCTTGGTAATACCAAATTCCATATACTTAAATTTGTCAAGTACATTTTCGATATAATGAGACTGTGACAATACCAACCTTTATGGAGTTCTATGGATTCTTATACCTAAGATCATATCCGCAACTCCAAGGTCTTTCATATCAAACTTGCTCTCGAGCATTCATTTCGTTGCATTTATGTTAGAAATATCTCTACTGATGATCAACATATCATCCACATATAAACAAATAATGACTTGGTGATTTGGAGTGTCTTTATTGTAAACACATTTATCACATTCATTTATCTTGAACCCGTTTGCCAACATGGTTGGGTCAAACTTCGCATGTCATTGTTTAGGTGCTTGCTTTAATCCATACAATTACTTAATAAGTTTACACACCTTATTCTCTTTTCTTGGAACCACAAAACCCTCAGCTTGTTCCATATAAATTTCTTCCTCCAATTCTCCATCTAAGAATGCTGTTTTACATCCATTTGATGTATTTCGAGATCATATACTGCTGCCAAGGAAATTAACATTCGAATCGATGTTATCCTTGTTATTGGCGAGTATGTATCAAAGTAATCAAGGCCTTCTTTCTGTTTGAAGCCTTTTACTACAAGTCTTGCCTTGTATTTGTCAATAGTACCATCCGCCTTCATTTTCCTTTTGAAGATCCATTTAGAACCTAAAGGTTTGTTTCCTGGAGGAAAATCAAGCAATTCCAATGCATGGTTGCTTAAGATTGAATCAATCTCACTATTGACTGCCTCTTTCCAAAAGGATGAGTCTGACAACGACATTGCTTTTTTAAATATTTGAGGCTCATTTTCTAAGAAAAATGTTACAAAATCTGATCCAAATGAAGTTGACATTATTTGACGTGTACTACGTCTTGGATTCTCTTCATTATGTACATTCTCACTTGGTCCATCTCGAGGTCGTTTAGATCCTCCACTAGACTGTTCATGTCTAACTTTATACGGGTAAATATTTTCAAAGAATTCAGCATTATCTGATTCAATTACCGTATTTTTATTTACACCCGGATGTTTGGATTTATGAACTAAAAATTGACATGCTTTACTACTTTTAGCATATCCTATGAATCGTAGTCCACCGTCTTAGGTCCTATCTTAACCCTTTTAGGGATAGGAACTTGGACCTTTGCTAGACACCCCCACACTTTAAAATATTTTAAGTTATGTTTTCTTCCTTTCTATTTTTCATGAGGAATTGATTGTGTCTTGCTATGGCGAACTCTTTTGAGTATACGGTTGGCTGTAATGATGGCATCTCCCCATAATTTTTGCGGTAAACCTAAACTTATAAGTAAGACATTCATTATTTTTTTCAAAGTTTGATTTTTTCTTTCCACAATTCCATTAGATTACGGTGAATACGGGGCCTTAGTTTGATGGATAATTCCATTCTCTACATATATTTCGGTGAAGAGAGATTGATGTTTTCCGCTCCTATCACTTCTTATCATTTTGATCTTTTCTCTAACTGATTTTCTACTTCAGTTTTGTATTGCTTAAATGCATTTATTGCTTCATTCTTACTCTTTAGCAAGTAAACATAACAATATCTAGTGTAATCGTCAATAAAAGTTATGAAATACTTTATCCCACCACGTGATGGTTTTGACTTCATATCACAAATGTCAGTGTGTATTAAGTCTAAGGGATTGGAATTTCTTTTAACAGACTTATAAGGATGCTTTGCATACTTTGATTCTACACACGTTTGACACTTTGATTTATTGTACTCAAAGTTTGGCAAAACTTTTAAGTTAATCAGTTTTCATAATGTTTTATAATTAACATGGCCTATACGTTCATACCACAAATCATAAGACTCAAGCAAGTAAGAAGAAATTAAACTTTTATTGATTTCAATATTCATTACGTTCATCTTATAAAGGCCCTCATTGAGATAACCTTTTTCTATATACACTTCTCCTTTGCTAATTACAATTTTTCCAGAAATGGTTGCACATTTGAATCCGTTCTTGTCTAGAAGTGAAATAGAAATCAAGTTCCTACATAACTCTAGAACATACAAGACATTGTTAAGTGTCAAGACCTTTCTTTAAGTCATTTTCAAGCACACTTTTCCTGTTCCTTCTACCTTAGCAGTAGCAGAGTTAGCCATGTAGATCATTTCTTCTACTTGAGCCGGAGCGAATGATGAAAACAACTCTTTGTTGGCACAAATATTGCGGGTGGCACCAAAATCCATCCACCATTTGCGAGGAGTACCCACCAAATTGCATTCTGAAAGCATAGCACACAGATCATCACATTCTTTGTTAGACTCAATCATATTTGCTTGGTCATTTTTCTTGCCTTTCTTAGGGTCACGACAATCCGTGGACTTGTGGCCAATCTTTCCATAGTTGAAGCACTTTCCCTTGAATTTCTTCTTGGGTTGATTGCTTCCTTGTTCAACTTTTTTCCTTTTCTTAGAATTGTTTTGGTCATCTTCTATAATATGTGCTCCATTAATTGTAGCATTCCCTTTTGACCTTCTCTCGGCAGCTTTATTATCCTCTTCAATACACAGTCGGACAATAAGATCTTCGACAGTCATCTCCTTATGTTTGTGCTTCAAGTAGTTTTTGAAGTCTTTCCACATATGTGTTAGCTTCTCAATGATCGCTGCTACTTGAAATGCATCATTCACAATCAAACCTACAAAATAGTTTATGTGAGTACTAATAACATTTTCAATTTATTCAACAAAGGTATTTTTCAAAGATATACCTTCTCTTAGGAGATCATGGATGATTACTTGAAATTCCTGCACTTGAGAAAATTGATTTGCTATCTATCTTTTTAAAGTCCAGGAACCTTGGAATAAAGAACTTCTTAATTCCCGCATCCTCTGTCTTATATTTTTGTTCTAGTGCCCTCTATAATTCATTCGATATCTTAGTTCCACTGTAAATATTGTAGAGGTCATCTTGGAGACCACTCAATATATAATTCCTGCAAAGGAAGTCCAATTATTTCCAAGCCTCTATAATTATGAAACACTCTTTATTCGAGGTTCTCTCGGACACCTCAGGAGCATCCTCCAAGCCTCTATAATTATGAAACACTCTTTATTCGAGGTTCTCTCGGACACCTCAGGAGCATCCTCACTAGTGAACCTTTGAAGACATAGTGTTGTGAGGTAGAAGAACATCTTCTGCTGCCATCGCTTAAAGTCAATGCCCACAATTGTTTTGGGCTTCTCCGCAGGTGCCATTGGTAGCGAAGCATTTGCTCGACTTGTTGAGGCAATACTAGTTTCCCCCATACTCGTAGCCCCATCTTGCATTTGAATTTCATTAGTCATTTTTTCTGTCACCACGAGACAATAAAATTTAGTATTTTCAGAATACTACTTATAAAGTTAAGCAACTTTAAACTCTTCTTCTTGTTTCTAGTTACGAGTGATCTTTAACTTGTGATGGAGATTTTATGTCTTTAAATCACCAGTTAAGTTCAAACAGAGTAGAAAGCTTAAAAATTTAATCTCAAAAAACAAGAAATACAGATTCTGAAATGAAAAACTTTAGTGAAAAGAAAATTTCACCAAACAAGCAAAAACAAAAAAAAAATTCTTTCCTTTTCCAAACTTATTTCCTTAAGATTATAGCTTGTGGGGTACACACAATCTGTATTTTCGCAATACCACTTCAACACTCGTTCAAGTATAAAACAAGAAAACTATGAAGTACAACAACACCCTCAACACAAGATCAACATAATCTTTCAAAGAAGTGCGTTTTATTTTTTCAGAAATTAAGTTGAAACAGAATTGGCCAAGTCCTCCGAATTCATGGAGTGTCCTTAAGGAAATAATTCCCCTCAAGTACTCGAGGTTGTGGAATTTTTCTCCCAGGAAAAATGGCTAAACAAATCATCTGTAGCAGTACCTCAAACAATTGGAATCTATTAGAACTCACTCAATGATTTGATTTATCACACAGAATGTTTTGAAGACAAGAAGAGTTTGTATATTTAGAAAATTTTTCATCCCTAAACCTGTGGATAAATGCAGGTTTATATAGCCATCAAGTGCCCCTTGCCAAAGGTGGCAATGGTTCATCTAAAAAGGTGTATTTTTAGAAGAGTCATGTCTGTTCATTCGAAACATTGTGTCTTTTTTTTTAACAGACACAACTATCTGAATAGTCACTCCTTTTACAAAATAATATGTCTTTTCCTCAAAGGTTGTGTCCCTCCATTTTCAATTCACACCTTTTCATACATATTGAACCCAACAAAAATAAGCTTCAGTAGTAAGGAAGTAATAAATTTGAATTTGATAGAGTAATTTTTTTCTTAAGAAATTAATTAGGTCTCTTAATCAATTGCTACAGATATGGTGGCAAAATTCCTTCAAGATTTACAAAGCAAGAAATTCAAGTTTCAACAATTAACTACTTGAATTTTCCACGGAATTGTATTTTGTATTGAGAAATAAGAGAAAGAAGACGATAATTATCTATATTGTTATAAATGTATTTATATTATAGTAAATGTCTATCAAGATCTAATAAGATCTAGTTGATATCTATCAGGATTTAATGTATTTGTCTTTTAGTGTGAAACTAGGGTCAAATTCCTCCTATAAATAGAAGGGCTTCCTTTATTGTAAATCATCCATCAAGAGAATCCCTCAAGAGAAGAAATAAGAATCACTATCTTTATTCTTTCTACTCTTCTTCTTTATTTTTTCTTGTTTTATAACACGTTATTAGCACGAGTCTCTGATTTTTTAATTAAGTTTATACTAGTACAATAGTACGAACATCTTGTGAGATTGATGAAGTTACTGAAGTTTTATCGTGGATCACGAACATCTAGTTATTAGCCAGGTATGGACTTACGTGATGTATCAGATTAATGGACTACCATGATGATGATGTTGGGTTTAAGTTCCATCAATTTATAGCCTAAGATGCTTTTTTATATGGATAAATGATTGAGTTTGAATCTCAATATACCACACTGATGATATTGTGATGGCTAAAGCAAAATAATGGGTATTGGGTGAAAAGTCATGAAATTCAATCCATTGAATATGCTCCATTCCATGAAGTGAATGTGGTAGCAATATATGATAAGTCTGAAATATGATAACTTACTTCATTTTTGAGGTGTATGTGGTAACAATGCATAATATATCTGAAAAAAAGACAAGTGATTGAATGCACGAATATACGCGTGGAGGGACAATATGATAATGATCATCAAAAGTGATGATATTTTCACACGCATATTATGATCATAAGATATGTTAGAGAAACAATTTCTACATCATATGTATGCCTCAATTTGATTTTGTAGTAGCTATCATAATTTGATACGCTTAAAGCATGATGATATTCCATTTCTGGGGAATGAGAAGCTTATTAATACAAATATGCAATTGAGTGTGATGGTATCACAATGCACCTCTGAATGAGGCAGAATAACTGAGAAGAGTTATTTTGAAATCTACTTCTGAAGTAGTAAATCTGAAATTTATTCATATAATAGTAAATCTGAAATTTACTAAAGCAAAAGCACATATTATGGTAAACTTGGAGTTTACTAGATTAAAAGTTTATAAGTTGACATGAACGATTGCGATATCTCAAAGACGTACATACTGAGTATTGATGGTATATTGAAAAATTAGAAAATTCTTCATGAACTTTAATGTTGCTTGTTCTCATGATAAATTGGTTGGACCAACTAATTTTGGGATTGGATCCCTCAAAATCTGAAAAAGATAAAAGGTGAATAAGGGCTCGTTCACCTATCATGTGATATATTGAAAAGATGTATCAATAAGATGATCACATATACATTCACGGTCAACCTACGTTTGACATTCATAAAGTTACTTGTTCAATATAAATTTAGCATAATTTTCAGATTATGTAATCAAGATAATTCATCTTGATGATGATGGTTTAGCGTTGAATGTCTTCCATAAATAGTTGAACCATTACTAATGAGAACAAAGTTTCATGTATTGGTATGAAATATGATATATTGCATACAATAGTACTTGTATGCATTAGACCAATATATTATGATTATTTCTTCCCTCTCAATTGGTTCAAGGTCAGGAGCCAACTATTCCATCTAATAGTTTTGATATACGGTATACGATTAATAAATATACCATGATGCACAAAGATGAATTCCTCAAAGAAGATAGAGGATGTATGTTGGTTTTCCTAACATAAGGGAAAGATTATAAGCAGTTATGAAATATGTTAGGAATTATCATCAGATCCTTATTCAAAAGATAATTCAAGTCAAATGCCAAAAGCATCTCATATTTAGCTGCAAGTGCTCCTATTTTGTATCCTTAGAGGATAAAGTCTATGCATGCGTGAAACATGATAGACCAATCAGTTACAAATGAAATAATCCTTGAAAAAGATAAGGAGCAAATAATAATAATAAGAAGGTAATGTGCTCTTAAAGAGCCTACGACATAACACTTCATGAAACCTTATGAGAGGTTTAGGTACTTTAAAATAATGAAGTGATGAGATCTCAAAATGTTATGTCGCATTGTGAACCGATACAAAATAAGAAATCGTCGACGATATCTTTGATACAATATTGGCGCAATATTGTAAAAGATTATGAGGATCTGAATTCTACGTTAATTTAAGCATTCTAACGTAGAAACATTTATCAAGTGACATAAAAGGATGCATCTTGGTAAGTATTAAACTTATTTGATTTGTGGTCCATATATTTGAAGATGTTACTCATGAAATGTTGAATATTGTCACTTGACAAAATTTATATGAAAACTTCTTTAAGGATTCAAAATAAAAAAGTTTCTGGGAAACTTATTGATAATCCTTATATTGTATAAGCTTATAGCTTGAAAATTATTCAAACTTTTGGAGAGTTTTCAAAAGCAATAAAATTATTTGCTGAAATGAGAAATATACCAATTTGGATTGGTTATGAAGTACCATATCTTAGTAGAATTGGTGCACTCATGTATCTTGTAAATACTACAAGACCCAATATAGCCTTTCGCTCAATTTGTTCGCAAGGTATATTTATACTCCTACTAGGAGACATTGAACTTGTATAAGATACATGAGTTTATTTTTATTCTAAAGATTGCAGTCCCGATCTTACTGGTCACACTAATGTTGGGTACTTATCTAACCTGCATAAATCTCGGTCTCAAACATACAATGTGTTCATATGTGGTGGTACTACAATATCTTGGAGATATACAAAGCAGTCTATCGTATCCACTTCATCGAATCATGCTGAGATAATAACTATTCATGAAGTAAGCCGAGAATATGTATGGTTGAGGTCCATGATACATCTCATTCGAGAAAAATGTGATGTGAAATATGATAATCTATCCATAATTTTATACGGAGATAATGCATCATGCATAGCACATCTTAATGGAGGATTCATAAAAGGAGATAGAACGAAGCACACTTCATCAAAGCTTTTCTACATACATGAGCTACAAAAGAATGGTGATATCAACGTGTAACAGATTCGTTCAAGTGAAAATGTGGCTGATTTATTCACCAAGTGTTCTCCAATTACAACTTTTAAGAAGATAGTGCACAAGATCGGGATGCAAAGGTTCAAGGATGTTCTCATTAGGGGGAGTTAATACGCGTTGTACTCTTTTTCCCTTATGAAGGTTTTTAATGAGGCAGTCGATATGCGTATTATTAGAAATGTGTACTCTTTTTCGTTCACTAGATTTTTTTCCTATTGGTTTTTTTCTAGTAAGATTTTAACGATGCGCATTATCTATCTAGACATTCAAGGGGGAGTATTATAAATGTATTTACATTATAGTAAATGTCTATCGAGATCTAATAAGATCTAGTTGATATCTATTAGGATTTGATGTATTTGTCTTTTAATGTGAAACTAGGATCAAATTCCCCGACTTCCTTCATTGTAAATCATCCATCAAGAGAATCCCTCAAGAGAAGAAATAAGAATCACTATCTCTATTCTCTCTACGCTTCTTCTTTATTCTTTCTTCTTTTATAACATATACTATGTTATTTCGGCTCGTAGGAGATACGATGATTATAATTATTTTAGAAGTATGTTGCAAATAAATAGATACTTTTTCAAATATCAAATAAAAAGATTTGGGTACCATAGAGTCCTCGTCACACCAGCCATCGCACCCAAATTGGGTGCCACATGGACTGTGGCGGCGCGTTGGTCACCATGCTCATTTACAGTGGAGGAGTCAGAATTTTTATTGAGTGAGTTCAGAAGTATATATACGAACTAGTCGAAGGGGTTCAACATCTACTATATATGCATAAAAAATACTTTTAACCATGTAAAAATAGTATAGAAACGATATAATTTTTTGTCGAATGGGGTTCGGATGAACCGCTGGAGCAAAGGTGGCTCCGCCACTGTCGATTTGGGTATTGTATTGGCCATGAAGCACTGGCCACCACGCCTGTTTGGTGCTATGATTTGTGCGATATACCAGTCTTCTCCTCGCTCTAAAATAATTCATTCATATACCCTCCCATCAATACTAATCCTATTACTTGTATAAAATCTCAAAAACTTGTCAAATTGAAGGTTTATTATATTAAATCACAATTCCTTTACGACAAGATGTAAAAGCTTTATTCATATACTGTGAAAATGCGGGTTTAAGGCAAGTAATTAGATTGGATCAAACGTCTTTTCTTTTATGGCCAAGGGCAAAACAGTTAATGAACTAAATATTAAACTTAAACAAAGAATAAAAAATCTCAATGGTAGAACGTAAGAACTAAAGCAAGAAAAAAAGAGATTTGAGAATTCTTAGCACTTAATCAGTGAAATATGTCTTATGAGTGAAAATTAGATGCACTTCTTATCACTTGCAAGAGTTTAGTTGTAGGTCAAAAACCTACAGATGCTAACGTAAAAAGCCTATTTTACCGCCTAAAAAAAATGCACAATCCTTTTTTTTTTTTTTAGTTTCCATCCGATGTCCGGTTTAATCAGTGAAATATGTCTTATCAGTGAAAATTAGATGCACTTCTTATCACTTGCAAGAGTTTAGTTGTAGGTCAAAGACCTCCAGTTGCTAATGTAAAAGGCCTATTTTACCGCCTAAAAAAAAAATGCTATTTTGACATTTATTTTTTCTTTTGATTTCTCATTCGGTATTTGGTACCCCGCATTGGAGTTCGACCAATTCAGATTCGCGCCGCGTAGGGTTCCATTCGGTGGGAAGCGCTCCCTAACAGAGTTTTTTTCGTATCCAGGATCGAACCTTCAACCTCTGATTAAGGGTAAAGTAGCCTCATCCATTGCACCACAACCCATGTTGGTTCCTTTCTCTTTTCTGGCGATCTATCACTAGGTTTATCTTAAGGAAAATTTTAATATGGGTGAGGCTCACCCAACAATAGTTGTGTGAGGTCTTCTAGCTTTTTGACATGTATTTTTGTGTAACCAATTATGTTCCCTCCTCCCTATTTTCTCATATTTCTTTCATTTTCTTACATTACCTTGTTTTTTTTTTTTTTTTTTTAATAATTCAATCTTTCTCTCTAACTTATATTATTAGCTCTTTTTTTAAGGGATGTTTAGCCATAAAAAATGTAAATATTTTTTAAGAAAATTATTTGAGAATAGATAGTAATATTTACAAATTAAAGTTGTGTTTGATTATAAATATAAATTGAAGGTGTTTTTGAATTTTTTGAAATAACTTAGAGTAAAAATAATTTTTAATATTTTTCAAATTTCAATTTAAAAGAAAAAATATTTTCAGAAAATCATATATAAAAAAAATGAGGATTATCAGTAAGAGAGCTAAAAAAAAATGTATGCTTGAAAATTGAATTTAAAATTTTAAAGTGAATTTTGAACCTCCTAAACTATTGATCCTACTCTAATCTATTGTTTAGGGCATTGAAAAAAACAACAACTAAATAGCTAGACATCAATTCTTCAATATATGCAACAACTAGACGGGCCTAGCCATAGTACAAAATTTATATGTTAGTTGTGATTAATTAGGAGTTGTTAAATTCAAAAAAGTGAACAAAAATGAAAAAGTTGAAAAAAAAGAAGAGAAATATGAAAAAGAGTGTCTTGCCAAACTTTGTAGTTATATAGTTTTTTTGTAATTCCCCAAATAGTCTATTATGAGTATAATTAATGATTTAGAAAGTTCAAAATTTACTTTAAAGTTCTAAATTTAAATCTCAAGTATACATTCTTTTTTATTATTTTTGGAATTCTCTAAAGGGTTGATCGTTTGGTACGCCGAATGAGATAAGTAAGAATATCGAAGGAGGAATATTTAATGAAATTATTTTATTCCTCCTAAAATTATATTAAATATGGGGGTAAAAAATATATCGCTAAAATGATATATTTGTGGGGGGATTTTTAACCCCGCTATTCATAAAAAAAATAGCGCCTAAATTGTTTCCCTCTTTTTTTCAATTGCCCTCCCCTCCGCCCTCTCCGAAAAAAAAAAAATAGCACCTAAAAACATCAAAATATTTTCCCCGAAGTCTCTCTCGGTGTATGTGTGTCGCTGCTGCCCATCAAAATATCTCTCAATGTATTTTTCCCAAAACACATCAATTGATTTTTTCCCAAAACCAATTGACTCCGGCCGGTGATTGCTACATCTCCGTCGATCATTGCTACTCCGGCTTCTCCGATCAGCCATTGCTACTGCCGCCAGGTAAATGCTACCCTCTTTAACCTCATTTTTTTTTTTGTTTTTGTGTGGGGTTTTGTTCAGATCTACTCAACAAATGAACTAGCTTTATGTTTGTTTTCACCTTAGCGATATGTAAAATTGTCTATTTTATGCAAAACGTGGTTACTGAAGGTTCATGTGTACTGTTAATTCCTCCTAAAAACTTGAAGGAGTTCTCCAAATTGAGCTAGTTTTTCTAAATTTTATTATCTGTTTATATTTGTTCAGCTCGACTTTTGTTCTATCAATTTTGGTATCAGAATTGTTTGCTTGTTCGGTTACTATTTGTTTGGCATTGTTAGATTGAACTGTCATTTTTTTATACTATTATTTTTAAAGGTTCTCTAGTAGTGTTTTATTTTTTTTTGTGTGTCGCTGGTAGCAGATCTGATGTTGGGCCTACTACAGGATTGCCCCGACCAGTTCCTTCTTGTGACGAATCTATTGTTGAAATGTGGCTAATACTATTTTTATGTATCTTATCATAATGCATCCTTTCCCAATCTTTATTTTTTATAATAAATAAAGTCTCAATCTTAATTTTAATCTTCATTTTTACCTTTAGTTTCTCTACTTAAATTTTCTACTACATTCCCTGAATTTGAATCACCAGAAACCTTTTGGTTTTCAGATGCATGTCATTTTAAATATTTATATTTGTTATTTTTATATATCCAAATGAAAGCTTCTATGAGGCCGACCGTTAACTCTTTCTTCCAGTGCCAGTTCACGGTACTAATATGCTTTTACCAGGTATTATGAAAAGTTTTCACTGATTGCTTTAACTTTTAACATGGCAAGTGTGCAGGAGGCTATTCCTCACTTGTGTTTGTAAGATGTAGCACTTCCTTTGAGATGTGATTGCCATTAAATTAGGAAAACGGGCACGACATCTTTAATTATTGTTTGTAAGTGCTGGTCTTCCTTTCTTAGTTTGGTGATATCATTTCCAGGTTAAAATAGTGAAGATTACGCAAAGAGTAACTAGTACCTATTTTTCCAGAATATTTGTTCACAAGGTATGTTAGAAATACTTGTTAGGTAAATTCAAAACTATACTCCTGCTTCTGGGATTGCATATCATCTGAACTTAACATTTTTTATAATACCAAGGCAGGGGAAAAAGATATTATTAGTGTGGATGCTCGTCCTTCAGATGCCATTTATGTTGCCAGAAGATGTAAGGTATTGTTCTTATAGGACTTTGAGATTCAAATATGATAATGTATGTCCATTGAAAAATTGATGTCATTCGTGGTAATTCTGTTGGATCAAGTATGGGACTAATGTAAAGTTGGCTTTTCCTCCCGCTTTACTCCAATTATATAAAATCCCAAAGTTTTTCTTTCATGTGAATTGTCTTGCCTCGTCTGTTTAACATTTCATGTCTCTTCTCATGACTCCTATAGTGATAAATGAATTGCTTCATATAGATTGCTTTCCATTGTAGAAAACGTTATGTCTTTTTGTTCCTTAGTATTCTGAAACAGAAAACTTGAATAGTGTGCAATTATTGGCTTACAACTTCTTTACATTTATCAAGAGAATTAACTTGAATCCGAATTGTGCTTTTGAGTTAGTATGGTGAGGAAGTACAAATTTTCAATTGAGTGGAAAAGTTGTATGTGCATGATCATCTTCTTTTCAGTTTTAGCTTCTTAAGAATCAGTGTTATTTATCTTATGTGAGCTGTAATGATCTAACTGGTTATTTGAAAACTGTTATTTGTTTAAATTGAGTTTGTTCTGGTTTATACAGGCACCAATATTTATGAATAAGCAAATAGTCTTGGTTGATGCAACAATAATAGGTTATGGAATGGACAGATCTAGCAGAATTAAGTCCACATATGATGTATTATTAGATAGGTTGGTATATTTTCTCTCATATATGCATTTTTTTGGACTTCTTCCAAATTGAAGCTTAATTCTGTATGGTGCAGTGCATTAGATGACCCCGATTTACTCTCTGAAGAACTTAGTGTGTTGAGAAATATGAGCTTAGCAGTGAATGAGGTAAGGTACAATGATGCAGGTACATCAAACTAATTCTGTGATTATCTTATTGGAAGTATCTACTATAATTCTCCTTTAATTAATTTGTTGATATATCACCAATATTTTCTGGTTTCTGCACAACTATGTGGAAGGAAAAACTGGCGAGGCTTCATGAGAAGACATGAACTCAATCTTTTTCCAGGTACTTTTGTTTACTATTGACGAGAGCTCTTTGATTACATGTATACCTACTGAATGTCCTGCCCTTGTCTGTAGGGGAAAGACTTATCATGTAATGGTTAGTCATGCCCTTGTGTGTAGGGCAAAGAATATTTAAATTTAGAACTGTAAGAATTAACTCAATTTGCTGCATATTTTCAGTTTTGGTGGTGGTTGTTAGTACTCTGGTGCAATCTATATGTTTGTCATGTAAACAAAAAATTAGGATCATTGTTTGAACTATCAAAGTCAATAGGATACATCTCTTATTTCAGTATGTGCTTCTGTCATTAGAAGTTTAATCTAACATTGTGGTTACTATCAGAGTAGGTGGTAATAAAAAATTACTAAGCGTGTGTTGGTCTGACTACTCATTCGTCTTCAGATGTGAAATATTCTTTTTGAGTTTGAGCTTGCGTTGTTATCAACTCAACTCATTTGGAACCTGAATTAGGCTAGGAAATTAGAGAACATGATGTTTGCATTAATTTGAAAGCAGTAAGAATACCAGACTATTGTAGAAAATAGTGTAGAAAATCAACAAAATGAATCAGTAACAGTAGAATTATTGGTCATCTGGTGGCCTTTAAACACATGTATAAGCAAGCTTAAGAGATTGAACCAAAACGACGATATAAACGTAATCCTTGGCTATGTTGTTTTATGTTGAATGGTATTAGCTGTATGTTGAGTGGTACTCAGGTTCCTAGTTTAATATTACCTGTATGTTGAATAGTATTACCGATATGTTGAATGGTACTCAGGTTCCTAGTTTAATACTACTTGTATGTTGAATAGTATTACCGATATGTTGAATGGTACTCAGGTTCCTAGTTTAATACTACCTGTGTGTTGAATGGTACTCAGGTTCCTAGTTTGATCAACTGATTGAGTAGTTTGAAACTGTAGCGTGGAGTAGTTGTTGATTGATCTATTTACATTTATCATGATGTTTTTAGTTGAACGTAGATATAAATGTTTTATAATAAGGACTGAAAGTTTATCTGATTGGTTTTTATACTTTGCATTTTTATGTAGTCAAGTAATGCGGTTAGTGGACCCATTTCACCCATGGGTGCAAGAAGACCACGTGATGATAGTGATTCTCATGACAGTCGTTGATTTCGTTGAAAATTATCTTGAATATTCAATTATGATGATGTAATTATGTGGTTGAAGTGAATCTTAGAATATTAAAGGTTTTGTGTTTAAATTTTATTTTGGAGTTTGAAGATATAGTTAATGTTAAAATTTGGAGTTTGAAATTGTTAATGTTGAATATTTAATTTTTAAGTTTAATGCTCAATGTATTTTCGACATGCTTGTCGATTACAATGTTTAATTAGTCATGCTGTGTTAGTGATATATGAATTGAACAAATAATGAATTGTAGGTTATGTCTAAAAGGAACAATTAAATTTGAGCTAAAATTAGAATCTATAATTAGTTATTAAAATTGATGGGCTTCACTAATATTTTGAAAAAAAAAAGAAAAATTATGGAGGTTTTAAACTGCTGCAATTGTTAAATAAAAATTTATTATAAAAAAGATAAATTTATAGTAATGGGGTCCATCGCTGCAAAATAACTGCCGCAAATTAATTATATCAGTAAGAAAAAAACTGCCGTACATTGATTGTTATGGCTCGTATTGTGGGGGATTTTGGGAACCCCCAGAATCAAAATTTGTGGGGGTTTAAAACCCTCGGAAATTTTAAAATTAATTCCCATAATTTGACCCATTTTTTTTTAGCGAGAACGACTATTTGACAATCTGGAAAACCATTGGCCCCAATCTCACGGACCTTAAGCTAACTCAGGAGGGGGATTTCGTCCTTTGGATCTTGCTCCATCCTCAAGAGTGTTTCCACATGTTGGACTTGCATATATCAGTCCTACTGTATGACCCCGAATTTCACCTCATACTTTAAAAGGATGAGCGTTATATTAGATTTTAATATACATATAAGTAGAGGAAACCGATCCACATGAACGTATGTTGGATTCATTAAGATTTCATCAAATACAACTGGCGATAGATGATAGGACTTTCTTGGCCTGGTAGTCAATCTCCTAGCTGTCTTTGTATAAATTAAGACTATATAATCTTTAGTCTATTATAACTATAATTGTTTAGAGAATCAGTGAGATAACTACGTATAGGACTTTGTATGAATAAATACATCTAAAATTCTACTGTGTAATTCTTTCAAGAAAACACTTAATCAAGTTGCCTTTTGTTCACTCTTAAATTTCTTTGTGGTGTCAGAGCCTTTCCATAAGTTGCATGTTGAGTATCAAAGCTCTAACATTCTCACCCTCGATCTCAGGCTCAATCACGAACCATCAATCTAATTCAACTAGGAAACTACTGATCCTGAAGAATTTTATTTTTGTTTTTATCTGTCGTGGCAACTTCAAACTCCATTCTAGCCCTATCTTCTTCATCCCTCGACCAATTTATCTCCAACTTCCCTATCAAACTCAAATCAACCAATTATCTTATTTGTAGAACTCAAACTATCCAACTGATGCAAATCCTTAAAGTCACTGGGATAATTAAGGAAAGGCACCATCCCAAACAGTAGAAAACGATGAAAAAGAAGTTATTCTTAGTTCTAAATTCAAAGAAAGATGTGATCTTTTCTTGAGGACACCTACTTACAAGCAATAAAAGATAGAATTTCAACTGAACCAACAACTTAAAATTAAACTGCGAAGTTAGGCACAAAATAGTTTATTAGTATATAAAGGAATTCAAGAAAATTTGTGATAGTCTTATGACTATACACGAACTGTGCACCTACTCTAAATTCACCTAGATATAAGAATTCTTACCACCTAATTTGAAAACATGCGAATTGAGTAGTAAAACAAAAATTTAATTGACTAGGAGTACCCTTACCACCTAGTTTGTCTTTATATACCTATGTTTGCATTAATTTGCTATTTCGGGTAGTACAAAATTTATATGTTTATACACTAAATTTCAACACAAGTTAAAGACCTTTTGAATAACACTTATGAAGTTTCTCAACATCTTCAATACAAGTTCAATACGAACTATCAAAAAAGTGTGTTATATTTAAGAAATAAGATAAAACAAAAATAAAACCAAGTCCTCCGAATTTACGGAATGTCCTTAAGGAATTAATTCTCCTCAAGTAGCCGAGACTATAGAATTTTTCCTCTCAGGATAAAATGGATCACAATCCAACAGTAGTGGTACCTCAAACTATTGGATTCTTTGAACTCACTCAACGGGAGATGATGACATAGAGTTTTTCGAAGACAAGAAGTATTTGCAAGGAAATTTTTTTTCGTACTAAATCTGTGGGGAAATGCAGGTTTATATAGCCATGAAGTGCCCCTTCGTAAAGGAGGCAATGATTCATCGGAAAGGTATATCTTTTCTGAATAGTTATGTCTGTCCATTTGAAACAGTGTGTCTTTTTTGTTACGTTTTTTCCTTAGATTTTTGGACTGAATTTTTTCCCAAGTTTTAAATAAAATTTCCTCAAAAAATTGATCTCATCGATCGATCATTTTTTAAATCCAAATCCAAATCTAAATCTGAAGCTGAAGGCAAGCCGAGCGACGACGACGATGACGCGAGACACCTCTTTGTTCTTGCCTTACTATCTATGTGGAGTTGTGTTTCTTAATAAGAACACATGAAATTTTTATTCTCCCACCAATGTGGGAGAATTAGTAGACTTTTTGTATTGTGAGCACACTTTTCTTTTAGGTGTGTTTTCACTTTCCCTCCACTAATTCCCTCCATTTTCTATTCACACTTTCAACTTGAACCCAACAATCCTCCACATGAATGGGAATGCTACTTTTCATAAAACTTTACTACAAGTAAGTAATCATCAAGCAAAGACTGATTGCATTTTGATAATTGAGTTTCCCTTTGAACTTTCCGTAGTGAACATGCATCGAATGCACTCGGTCAATCGGTAGATTTGATATCTTTGAATTGTCGAGCTTTAATATACACCTAGACAATACATGTCACACAACCAGCCTTTTACCTTTTATGGTTATCACGATTTTGTTCATTTCAACTAATGAACACGTCTCGGTTTCATAAGACCTTAGAAAATATGCCTTCACTAAAATTCTCCTTGAAGAGACTTCCACTTCATCCTCACCTAGGTGACTTCTATATGTTCAATCCTATAGATTAAACTATTTGGTCAAATCTTGCAAATTTAGATAATCATTAAAAGACTTCACACCTTAAGTGTTATCCTTGTTTACTAAACATTGTCTTCATCATGAGAATGAGTTGGGTATACTGACAATGTTGAACTTGTCAGACACAACTTTATCTGATCTCCTTGAACCTAGCTCTTGAGATCTCCAGTATGCTAAGTAGAGTTACCACCATGTTGACTTTTCCTAGGCCGTAAACCCATTCCCTTGGATGTTCTCTCAACTCCCTCTATAGATAGGGCTTTTGAAAGTAGATCCAACACATTATCCTTTGACTTCACATAGTCAACAGTGATAATTCTACTAGAAAGAAGTTCTCTAACGGTATTATATCTTTGTCTTATATGACGAGCTTTATTGTCATACATCATGCTCCCTACCCTACCTATCGCCGCTTGACTATCACAGTGTATA
Source organism: Capsicum baccatum var. pendulum (assembly GCA_030864225.1). Taxonomy (NCBI): domain Eukaryota; kingdom Viridiplantae; phylum Streptophyta; class Magnoliopsida; order Solanales; family Solanaceae; genus Capsicum; species Capsicum baccatum. The sequence goes on from CM061559.1 coordinate 63,639,523, forward strand.
CATACTAGTGCCAATGGTTTGGGCCAATAAGGAATATCTTTTAAGAAATTTTAGAGCCATTCTGCTTCTTCACCGACTTTATCTAATGCGATAAATTCAGATTCCATTAAAGAGCGAGCATTACATGTTTGTTTGGACGATTTTTAAGAGACCGCTCCATCAACCTATAGTAAATACATATCCATTTATGGATTTTACTTCATTCAATTCGGTGACCAATTTGTATTATTATATCCTTCAATTACCGCAGGATATTTATTATAATGCAAAACATAGTCTTGAGTGTAGATAAGATACCCCAAGACTCTTTTCATTGACATTCAATGATTTTTATTAGGATTACTCGTGTACCAACTCAACTTACTAATAGCACATGCTATGTCTGGCCGGGTACAATTCATGATATACATTAAACATCCCAACACTCTTGTATAGTCCAACTGCGAGTCACTTTCACCTTAATTCTTTTGAAGTGCAAAGCTCACGTCCAATGGAATCTTGGCAATGCCAAATTTTAAATACTTAAATTTGTCAAGTACTTTTTGAATGTAATAAGATTGTGACAATGCCAACCCTTGTGGAGTTTTATGAATTCTTATTTCTAAGATCACATCCGCAACTCCAAGGTCTTTCGTATCAAACTTACTCTCACATATTCGTTTCATAGCATTTATGTCAGAAATGTCTCTACTGATGAACAACATATCATCCACATATAAGCTAACAATGACGTAGTGATTTGGAGTGTATTTAATGTAAACGCATTTATCACATTCATTTATCTTAAATCTGTTTGCCAACATGGTTTGGTCAAACTTTGTATGCCACTGTTTAGATGCTTGTTTTATTCCATAAGGTGACTTAACAAGTTTACACATCTTCTTTTCTTTACCTGTAACCACAAAATCCTCAGACTCTTCCATGTAAATTTTTTCCTCCAATTCTCCATTTAGGAATGCTGTTTTCACATTCATTTGATAGATTTCACGACCATATACCTCCGCCAAGGCAATTAACATCTGAATTAATGTTATCTTTGTTATAGGTGAGTATGTATTAAAGTAATCAAGGCTTTGTTTCTGTTTGAAGACTTTCACTACAAGTTTTGCCTTGTAATGGTCAATAGTACCATCTACTTTTATTTTCCTTTTGAAGATCCATTTAGAACCTAAAGGCTCTTTTCCTGGAGGAAGTTCAATCAACTCTTACACATGGTTGTTCGAAATTGATTCAATCTCACTATTGACTGCCTCTTTCCAAAAGGATGAGTTTGAAGCCGACATCACTTCTTTAAATGTTTGAGGCTTATTTTCTAAGAGAAATGTTACAAAATTTGATTAAAATAAAGTTGTCGTTCTTTGACGTGTACTACGTCTTGGATTATCATCATTATGTACATCCTCACTTGGTTCATCTCGAGGCCATTTAGACTCTTCACTAGACTGTTCATGTCTAATTTTATATAATAAATATGTTCAAAGAACTCAACATTGTCTGATTTAATTACTGTATTTTCATTGATATCCAGATGTTCAGATTTTTGAACATAAAACCGGCATGCTTTGATACTTTTAGCATATCCTATGAATACTCAGTCCATTGTCTTAGATCTTATTTTCATCCTTTTAGGCATAGGAACTTAGACTTTCGCTAGACACTCCCACACTTTAAAATATTTCAACTTGGGTTTCCTTTCTTTCTATTTTTCATATGGAATTGATTGTGTCTTACTATGGGAAACTCTATTAAGTATTCGGTAAGCTGTAAGGATAGCTTCCCCCACAAGTTTTGTGGTGAACCCGAACTTATTGGTAAGGTATTCATCATTTCCTTTAAGGTTCAATTTTTCCTTTCCACTATTCCATTAGATTGAGGTGAATATGGGGCTATAGTTTGATGGCTAATTCCATTCTCTACACATATTTTCGCAAAGGGAGATTCATATTCTCCACCCCTATCACTTCTTATCATTTTGATTTTTTTTTCTCTAACTGATTTTCAACTTCTTTTTTATATTGCATAAACGCATCTATTGCTTCATCCTTACTATTTAAAAAATAGACATAAAAATATCTAGTGCAATCGTCAATAAAAGTTATAAAATATTTTTTTCACCACGAGACGGTGTTGATTTTATATCACAAAGGTCAGTGTGTTTTAAGTCTAAGGGATCGAAATTCTTTTCAACGGACTTATACGGGTGCTTAGCATACTTTTATTCCACACACGTTTGATATTTTGATTTATTGCACTCAAAGTTTAGCAAAACTTCTAAGCTAATCAGTTTTCATAATGTTTTGTAAATGACATGTCCTAATCTTTCATGCCACAATTCATTAAACTCAAGCAAGTAAACAGAAATAAAACTTTTATTGATTTCAATTGTCATTACATTCAATTTAAATAAACCCACAGTGAGGTAGCCTTTTCCTACATACATTTCTCCTTTACTAAGTATAATTTTTCCGGAAACAAATATACATTTGAATCCATTTTTATCAAGAAGTGATATAGAAATCAAGTTCTTTCTTAACTCCGGTATATATAGGACATTGTTAAGAGTCAATACTTTACCTGATGTCATTTTCAAGCAAATTTTTCATGTTATTTCAAATTTTGCAGTTGTGGATTTTTCTATATAGATCTTCTCTTCACCTTAAGCCGGAGCAAATACAACAAACAACTCCTTATTTGCACAAACGTGGCAGGTGGCACCAAAATCCATCCACCATTCTCGTAGATTTTCCACCAAGTTATATTAAGACAGTATGGCACACAGATCATCCATTTTGTTCTTGGATTCAACAATATTTTCTTGGTTCTTATTTTTGCCTTTCTTTGGGGCACGATAATCTGTTGACTTGTTACCTATCTTGATACAATTAAAGCATTTTTTCTTGAATTTCTTCTTACATTGATTGCTTTCTTGTACATTTTTCTTTCTTTTTTTCGAGTTGTTGTGTTCGTTTTCTATAATGTTTGCTCCACTCATTGAAAAATTTCCTTTTAACCTCCTTTCCGCTACTTTATTGTCTTCTTCAATGTGCAACCTTACTATGATATCTTCGACTGCCATCTCCTTTCGTTTATAGTTCAAGTAGTTCTTCAAGTCCTCCCACATAGGTGACAACTTCTCTATTATTGCAACAAATTGAAATGCTTTGTTCATAACCAAACCTACAATAAAGTTCATGTGTATATTAAGAACATTTTTAATATGTTCAAATAAGGTATTCGCAAAATTCATACCTTCTGTAAGGAGATCGTGGATGATAATTTGCAGTTCCTGTACTTGAGATACGACAGACTTACTGTCAATCATTTTATACTCAAGGAATCTTTCAACAAAGAACTTTTTGGATCCAGCATCCCCAGTCTTGTATTTTCTTTCCAGTGCACTCCACAACTTTTTTGATAGCTTAATTCCACTGTACACGTTGTATAGGTTATCTTGGAGGCCACTTAGCATGTAATTCCTACATAGGAAATCAGAATATTTTCACACCTTTATAACAACAAATTACTCCTAGTCTGAAGTTTTATTGGACAATTGTGGAGCTTCTTCATATGTAAACTTTGTACACACAAGGTTGTAAGGTAGAAAAACATCTTCTATTGCCACCTTTTAAAATCAACACTCGTAAATTTTTTGGGTTTCTCCACTAGTGCCATTGCTTGCAAAGCACTCGTACAACTAGTTATAGCAACATTCGTTGCTGCCACACTTGTCCCAGCATCATTCACATGACCGTCATTAGTCATTTTTTTCTGTCACAAAAAATAGTCAACTTTATATATCACAATACTAAAAAAAGTTTATAGCAACTTTAAACACTACTTGTTTCTAGTTTAACGATGAAGTTTTTATGACTTTTAATCGTTAAACGAATGAGTTTTAACCTATGATGAAGTTTTATTTCTTCAAATCACTTGTTAAGTTCAAACAAAGTAGAAATCATAAAGCTTTAATCTCCAGAAATCAAACAATATAGATTCTGAAAAATTAATTCCTTAAGATTGTTGTTTTAGGTAGTACAAAATTTGTATGTTTATACACTAAATTTCAACACAAGTTCAAGACTTTTTCAATAGCACTTAAGAAATTTTTCAACACCTTCAATACAAGTTCAATACAAACTATCAAAGAAGTATGTTATATTTAATAAATAAGATAAAACAGAAATAAAGCCAAGTCCTCTGAATTCACGGAGTGTCCTTAAGGAATTAATTCCCCTCAAGTAGCCGAGGTTGCAAAATTTTTCCTCTCAGGATAAAATGGCTCACAATCCGACAGTAGTGGTACCTCAAACTATCAAATTCTTCAAACTCACTCAACGAGAGATGATGACACAACGTTTTTAGAAGACAAGAAGTATTTGTAAGGCATAAAATTTTTGCTACTAAACCTCTAGGAAAATGATGGTTTATATAGCCATGAAGTGCCCCTACGAAAAGGAGGCAATGGTTTATCGAAAAGGTGTATCTTTTCTGAATAGTCATGTTTGTCCATTCAAAACAGTGTGTCTTTTTCGTTATATTTTTTCCCTAGATTTTCGGACTGTATTTTTCCCAAGTTTCAAATAATTTTTTCTCAAAAAATTAATCTCATCGATTGATTATTTGACAAATGAAAATTCAAAACCAAATTTGAAGCCGAAGCCGAAGCCGAGCCAAGCGAGCAACGACAACGATGGTGCGAGGCACCTCTTGGTTCTTGTCTCACTATCCATGTGGAGTTGTGTTTCTTAATAAGAACACATAAAAGTTTCATCCCCCCACCAATGTGAGAGAATTAGTAGACTTTCCTTATAGTGAGCACACTTTCCTTTTAGGTGTGTTTTCACTTTCCCTTCACTAATTCCCTCAATTTTACATTCATACTTTCAATATAAACCTAACAATCCTTTACGTGAATGGGAAATGACTACTTTTTCATAAAATTATATGGACAAGTATGCGATCATCAAGCAAAGAATGATTGTATCTAGATAAGTGGGTTTCCTTTTGAACTTTTCAAAGTGAAATGCATCAGATGCACTGGGTCAATCGGTAGATTTGATATCTTTGAAACGTTAAGATTTAATGTACACCTAGACAACACATGTCGCACTACTAGCCTTTTACCGTTTATGGTTTTCACGGTTTTATTTGTTTTAGCCATGAACACGTTTTGATTTCACGAGAGCTTAGAGAATAGGACTTTATTAACATTCTTCTTGAAGCGGCTTCCACTTTACCCTCACATAGATAATTTCTAAAAGTTCAATCCTATAGATTAAACTATTTGGTCAAATCTGTCAAATTTTGATAATCATTAAAAGACTTCACACCTTAAGTCTTATCCTTGTTTACTAAACAATATCTCCATCATGAGAATGAGTGGAATATATTTACAATGTTGAACCTATCAGACAAAACTTTGTTTGATCATCTTGAACCTAGCTCTTGGGATCTCCAGTCTGCTAGGTAGAGTCACTGCCATGCTGACTTGTCCTAGACAGTAAACCCGGTCTCTTGGATGTTCTCTCAACTCCCTCTCTAGATAGGCCTTTTGTAAGTGGATCCGATACATTATTCTTTGACTTCATATAGTCAATGGTGATAATTTCAGTAGAGAGAAGTTCTCTAATGGTATTATGTCTTCGTATTATATGACGAGATTTATCGGCATACATCATGCTCCTTGCACTACCTATCGCTGCTTGACTATCACAGTGTATACATACTGGTGCCAATGATTTGGGCCAATAAGAAATATCTTCCAAGAAATTTTAGAGCTATTCTGCTTCTTCACCGTCTTTATCTAATGCGTTAATTTCAAATTCCATTGTAGAGCGAACAATACATGTCTGTTTGGACGATTTTCAAGAGACTACTCCTCCACCTATAGTAAAACATATCCACTCCTGGATTTTACTTCATTTGATTTGGTGATCTAATTTGCATCACTATATCCTTCAATTGCCATGAAATATTTATTATAATGCAAAGCATAGTCTTGAGTGTATATAAGATACCCCAAGACTCTTTTCATTGACATTCAATAATTTTTATTGGGATTACTCGTGTACCGACTCAACTTACTAATAGCACATACTATGTCTAACCGTGTACAATTCATGATATACATTAAACATCCCAACACTCTTCCGTAGTCCAACTGTGAGTCACTTTCACCTTCATTCTTTTGAAGTGCAAAGCTCACATTCAATGGAGTCTTGGCAATGTCAAATTCTAAATACTTGAATTTGTCAAGTACTTTTTCAATGTAATGAGACTGTGACAATGCTAACCCTTGTGGAGTTTTATGGATTCTTATTCCTAAGATCATATCCGTAACTCCAAGATCTTTTATATCAAACTTGCTCTCAAGCATTCATTTCGTAGCATTTATGTCAGAAATGTCTCTACTGATGATCAACATATCATCCACATACAAGCAAACAACGACCTTGTAATTTGGAGTATCTTTAATGTAAACACATTTATCACATTCGTTTATCTTAAACCCGTTTGCCAACTTAGCTTGGTCAAACTTTGCATGCCACTGTTTAGGTGTTTGTTTTAGTCCATAAAGTAACTTAACAAGTTTATACACCTTCTTTTGTTTACCTAGAACCACAAAATCCTCAGGCTGTTCCTCCAATTAACTAAAAAGCAACATGGATTATATTACTCAAAATGAACCAAAAGTGATGGGTATGTTAGGATATTATATAAATCGTGCGATTTTGATGTAGTATTATTTATTGAATGATTATTTATTTATTTAGTAAATCATTACATTAAATAGATCATTGTCATATATATGTGTCTTCAATTCATACAGTAGATGATTTGGCGTACAAAATTTAGTTTATACACAGAAGATTAAATCACCAGTTCTTATAATTTAAAGTTATAGTTCACAATCGTATATGAAAATTTGGACAAACCATCAGAATGATTGTAGCACTAGATTAAATGTAACTTATCTTGATTACGAAAATAGTATAGTTCTAACTTCTCATGCTAGTGCATTTTGTATGTATTGAACAGAGCCGAGTAGTGATAGTTGTTTTAGATTGACTGATAAAAACATATTCTCAAAACTATTAAATGTACTTATGCATATATTTTCAATCTTGATATAACTATTATGATCTGTATAGATTATTTATCATTTTGATTTATTAAAAGGTGAGATTCTGAGATGGGTCAATATTCTTAGTATATTGGATGATAATAATATATATTGGTGAAATAATAAGTTAGTTGATGAAATTCATGTCTCGGTATAGAGATTGATGATATATCTTTTATGAGAAACTTATAAATTTTCATATGTAAATTCGGTCGGTGGATTTATGAATCCGACATATGAAATAAGTTGAGCATTTCTCTAAAGAAAATTAATCATTATATTAAATTCGTCAGTAATTTAATTTATTGATTAGTATCGGTAATCATAACATGAGAATTATATAAATGTTTAATGAGGAATTTCAAAGTAAAAATAAAAGAGTGCAATTACTAATTTTTAGTGCAATGATTTATAATTTATTATGGTAAAAATAATTTAAATTAGTAATTTGACTTATTTTCATAATAGAGAGCCTCATTAATTAATTTCGTGGTCCTTACAGTGTCCATATTAAACTAGAACTCGAAATCCTATTTCCTAGGAGAAGTCATCGCCTTTCCTTGTTGAAGTAGAAACAGACGTGTGTTTTTCTTTCCTCCTTGGATTGGGAGAGTATCTCTATAAATAGGGATTCCCTTATACTAAGAATTGAGTTTTCTATTCAGTACTTTTCCATCCAAGTATTGAGAGAGTTCGACTGTGAATTTGGGATCATTACTATAGAAGACCGCAGAATCGAAGACAGATTCGCTTCATGGTATTTGCTCACGCTTCAAGCGGTATTCCTGTTTAATTTTAAGCATCCTTTGCGTGAACTATGTGTTTATATTGATTGTCTATAATTCATGCAAGGAGTATGATTCTGATATGCCTCCATCGCTTATGCAAATCGAGATAGCAAGATTGATAGCAAACATGAATATGAACTATCTTGAATACGGAAACATTCAATCACCCACAAAAATTTTAAGTGTCTTGAAAGGATCATAAAAAGAGCTTTTAAAGTTCATAACATGCTCAAATAGATCTATAAGAAAAGTGGTGATAACCAAGAAGATCACTAAGGACTAAAGAGGCTATCATTTTATAATTTGATCATATTTGTAATTTGACTATTTTTACAAGACCAATATAAATAGTCTTAAGTCTTCCATATTAGGGTAACTAATCTTTTGTAAGTATTCAATTTCTCTTATCCCTTGGATCGAGTTTAATAATATATGTATTTTAATTGTTAAATTTTCCGTTCTTTTCTTCTAAACCTCTTCTTCCTTTTTTTTCTACCTCTTTTTTATATCGTGATATCTTATCTTATTGTCTTGTTTAAACTTTTTTTGCATCCCATTTTACATCAACTGCGTATGCCTGTTTTCGAACAGAGCATAGGTCTTTGTCATGATCTAAAGTTGGCATAAACTATGTATGTCATGATCAAAAGTTGGCCATAAACTGTGTGCCATAATCAAAAGTTGGTCGTAAGCACATGCAAAGCTCATAGAAGAGAAGACGTATCCCGCCAATGCATCGATTTCATGTGCCTTTATATAAAGATGACCACATTAATGAGTTAATTTCACCTCATAAATCCGACCATTACATGATTTGATGTACTTTAAGAGAGTGGCCATTGGCTAATCTGATAATTAGAGCACATTTCTGCACTTTGTTAGATTAGGTAACATGTTAAAGTCGTAGAAACAGCCTATTGCAAAAATACAAGATAAGATCGTGTACAATAAATTCTTATGACTCGATTCTTCCTGAAACTTCGCGCATAGTGAAGCTTTAGTATACCAAATTGCCCTTTTTACTGTTAGCTAAGATTTACTATTTATCTAAAATTTTGATGATAACAAAGTTTGGCAATTAGATTATTAGCAAAGGGTTCAGTAGTTACCTAACAAGGGTTTCCATTGTTAAGCTCTTGGGGCTCATTTAGTATGCCGGACAAGCATTAGTTCTGCAATAAAATTTTAGTAGTCTTATAATCCCCTGTTTTAGTTACTAATTTTGGAATAAGTAATATCAAGATTACTAACTAGTAGCGGGATAAGTTATTTCTGTTAGAGTATGAAATAGTATCAGGATTAATTATCCGAGGATAAAACAATAAAAATAATACACCCTCAAGGTCCCTCAAACCAATTTTCTACTAAATAAGGTGGAGGGTATTTCTATAGACAAATAACTTCTAATTAGAAATTACGCAATGCATATTATTTTTAATAGAATAAAGCAAACAGTTAATAAAAAATAATATCAAGATAATTAATCTTCTAGGTGAAAAAAGAGTTAGATGGAAAGATTGTTCGTGGTTAGCGAGTTGAAAATCACATTTGTATACTCATGCATTCTGATAATCTAAGAGTCAAAATCATACATTCGAACGTGGTCGCATATTGTAAAATCAGTTATTGCTTTTTTTGAGTAAAACGAGTAATTGATTATATATTGCGGAACTCTTTAATTAAATGTGAACAGTACTTCTATACGTAATGACAATACCAACTCAAAACACTAAAGAATATTAGAGATGTAATTTGTTAGGATCAAGCGTTTAGAGAGATCACAATTTTATTTTTTTTAAAAATAATTTCACCAAACAAGCATCATGTTCGATCATGACTCTGATCCGGATCACCTAATTCCTCGTGGGCCTAGCCATAGGCAGGATGTTGAAGTTACCCAACAACTTCCCTCCAAACACTTGTCTGAGGCAACATGTTGCTCTAGGGAATCAAATCCATGACCTTGGCTCTGATCACTTGTTAGGATCAAGCGCTTATCATCAAGTCAAAAAATATTGCTGATACAAGACTGCAACTTTATTTCTTAATTAAGCCCACCAAACAAACGTCATGTTCGATCACGACTCTAACCCGGGCTGCCCCTGCCCCTCTTAGGCCTTGCTATAGACAAGATGTTGGAGCAAACATTAAACACCTAAGTACATGCTATATAGTAATTAGATTCGAAGTAATACAAACATTGGAGTATATCAAATGAACTCATAGACCAAAAGGCTACATCCATTGGTGAAATTTTATTATACAAAGAATGGACTTAGATTGAGAAATATTTACATCACTAAATTAATGCAATTTACATTTTAGAAATCATACGAGGAAATCACACACGTAAATGATTTGAGCATTTTCTAGCTCTGCCCGTCTGCTAGGTATCATCCTCTCAATCGGTCAAAAGAGGAGTTTTTCTAAAGCAGTATTCACTTTTAGTCTTGACAACTAGGTTTGAAAGCAACAAATTACTATATGATATGAATCATGCAAATTGGTAATTACGTTAGACCTTTTTTTTTTTTTTTTTTTTTTTTTTTAAATTGAGTACACCCTACCTAGTCTAAGGAACAAAGGGATATTATATTTAATTTGTAGTGCGTTATAATACTATTTCGAGACTTCGAGTTAGTGAAGCATTGTGTGTAGTAGTGTTGAAGGCCCAAGTGCATTCACTTTCTCCATAGAAGCAGCTAACTGAATTATGAATAAATTAGGTCCTTGATAGTAGCGTAATCTAAAGATAGAAAAGGTCCCAATCGAGAGAATTTAAATTCTTTAGTTCAATGATTATATAACCCATTTATGCTGGAAGCTATACAGATATTCGAAACTATGCTAGTCCCACCACTTTTTGAGATAACATACATTTGTGGAACAACATCCACATTTAAGTATACAATGAAGCTATGCACAGAGAGGAAGACAGTGCTATAAGTAATTTGACAGCTAGTGCCATATTTGATTGTAGCCAAGAGATAAAGTTAAAGGAGAGAACAATCCCCACCTATCACTCTTGACTCTAGCCCTCTTTACGACGAAGGAATCTTTGATCATAAAAATTACTTCATCATCTGTTTATCTTTATTTGTTCATGTTTGAATTAACACATCCCATAAAAGATAATAAATAGAAGGATAAGTTTACTATACTATCCCTATTAATTATAAGTAATCTAAATATTGGAAAGTGAATACAATTTAATAGCAAGGATAAAATAGACACAAAATAGTAAATTATTTCTTAATTTTTCAAACTTGACAAGTAAAGTTGGATAATTATTTTTAGTATAATGGACAAATAAAGATGGATGGAGGGATCACTGTATTCGTTTTATTTTACTTAACTCTTATATTAACCCGTTTGGCCATAAAAATCATAATTTTTCGGAGTTGAGTTGGAGTTGAAGTTGAAGTTGGAGTTGGAGTTGTGTTTGACCATAAATATAAATTAAAGTTGTTTTTGAAATTTTGTGAGAGAAGTATGAGCGAAGCAAGTGAAAACAAGTAAAACTGGTTTTCACTTTTTCAAATACAATTTCGGAATTGTATTTGGAATTCTCATGAACAAACACCACAATTTTCACTTTTTTCACTAAAGTGAAATAATTTTTTGAAAAAAAAGTAAAAAATTACTCATGGTCAAACGACTACTAAATATAGATTTTTCTTTTACTTATTTATTTTAGCAAATAAAAAGAAATTTATCATTTTCATCAATACTATCCTTATCATTAAATAACCATATAAAGTACAAGTCATCAAATTTAGACTTCCAAAACATAATTAATAAGGTCAAGTTAAATAAACTCTAATAAATATATTTTTAAAGGAAATGTCGAGCATGTGTCAAGTAAAATGAAATGGGGAAAGTATTCTCCATTTTTTTTTTATGTTATTTCAAAACAATATTTGGTCATGGAAGTTTCAAATCTAACTTAAAGTTGTATTTTAAATTGGGAAAGTAGCTTATGACTTCTTTCTAATTCACTTTTCAATGAGGAATTGTATTTAAGTACATTCAATTTAAGTATGAATGATCTTTTTAAATATTATTTGTGAAAAACTATAATTGTCACATTCCTTTTTCGCTCGAGGGTCGGAGGTCGATGGATTTTTTCAATTAAAATGACAATAATATTGAGTAGGGATTATTTTTTAATTATAGAGTCGCCTCTTGAAATTGAGTTATGGTGTTCCAAATCACCTTATTAGATCCCTAGTCCAAAGGAAATGACTCTTATTGTGGTCTGCGAAAACAGAAGATCGGGTAAGGAATTCTGTTGACCGAGGGAAAGGTATGAGGCACCCCTCGTGTCTCGTAGTTCTAGAACGGTCGCTTTATCGACTTATATTTGACTTAAACTATTTTGATAAATTATGTTTAAAGGCCTAAATTCGTTCATTTTAATGTACTAAAATTATTTAAAAACTTTTGTATTAAATTGGTAAAAAATTAATTTTAAAAAATATTTATCAAAGTTCATTATTGCATCCTTGAATTACTTTTAAATATCTCACAAAGATGCGTGCACCGCATTCTTAGTTGAGACGAAAATTTCAATGTATCTAAAAATTTATCTAACATTAAAGACATACTTACTCAGAGTTATACTTAATTTTAATAGTAATCTACCATAATTTCTCATTTAAAAATAATTAATTAATTTAATGCTAAAATAAAATATATAAAAAAATATTAATGATAATAAGTAAAATAATATAACAATAATAATAATAATAATAATATAAAATGATTCATGTTATACTAATCTTAATCCCCCAATTTATAAAATAAAATACACACACAACTTTTAAACACACGCGTAATACAACCACCCAAACCCCAATTTCTCTCTTCTCTCTCTTTCTCAAAATCACTACTACTACTGATCAATCTACAAAAATGGCGTTCTTTTTTTTTTTTTTTTTTTTTTATAATGACAGTGTTGTTGCTTGTAATGGTGATTTCGGGTTTCATCGGAGGTTGTTATTGATTGCCGACGAGATGAGAGAGATGATGGCGCCGGATCTGATGGTTAACAGCGGTAGATCTGAGGAAGAAGGGAGCAGTTATAACGATGGGAAAGGGAAGAAGAGAAGTTCCGGTGTCGCGGGGAATGGAAATGGGAGACGCCGGCGTGATTGTGGGGTTGGGGTGGCACCGGCGCGGTGGTTTCGACATTTCGGTGATACGAGGCGGAGCAGAGGTTCGGCGTTTAGAACTTCGCCAGAGAGGGAGAATATCGGCGCCAACGACGCTAGACTTCACTGGCCATTTGTTCACCAATTTCTTTAGTATTCCGGTGAAGATTTCGTCGAAAAATCTTTATATTTTATATTATATTGATCTTTTGATTTTACGTTACTCTAAATCTCTCAATGCTTCTTCTTCTTTCTATTTCTTCATTATATTTTTTTTCAATTTCTCACTGTGTATACATGTGCATGATGTTATGATGAAATACAGTGAGAGTATGTATGATCTGTGTACAGAAAATTGTATGTGTATGATTTTATCATGAATAGAAATTTAGGAATAGTGATAGTATATAAATTACGTGAGAGATGTATAAATCATCACTGGTTTTATACATGTATTTTTTGGTGAGTGTATACATACATCAATATATATCAGTAAAAACATATTCAGAATATTTCTACATATTTTAAAATATTTGTTATGAGATTTAAACTTTAATTCACTTTTGATTCACTATTCTACATAACATATTTGAATAACAAAGCATATAATACAATTTATGACCATGAATTCACGTAAATGACAACTTTTACATGAATAATACATGAAATCGTAAAATTAATTTAATATGAAATAAAAATCTGTGTAGATGAATTGAATGAGTATTGAAGCAGACGTGTTCTCACCAAAAACTCCAACGAAATTCCAATTCACTTATCCTCTTTTCTCTCTTTTTATTGATGAGTTTCTCTGACTGACTTTTTTTTTGACTTCTTTTTCCTTTTTGGTTTGATGCAATCTGATACAGTGTAAGTACATAGTTTTTTTTTATCTGGGTAGAGAGTCCCTTAAGTATAGACTACTTGGGGGAACAGTTACTTTTGAGAGGGAAAATAGTTTTAACAACAGATAACGGGGAGGGTTATTCAAAATTCAAATTTTATTTTGTTATTATTATTATTATTATTTTTTTCAATTTCAATTGAAGATAATAAGAATAATAATAAATAAATATAATGATAATAAATAAAAAATAAATAAATAATATAATAATTATAAATATAATAATATTTAATTAATTTTATATTTATAAAAAATATAATAAAATTATAAATATCCAAAAATAAAAATCGTATTAAAAATACCAATTTATTTATTAAAATTTAGAAAAGGAAAATATTTTATTATTATTAGTATTATTATTTAATTTTTATATTATTTTTAAAATTAGAATAAAATAAAATAAAATATCTCAAAATTAACTTTATTTAATTATTTATTTTTAAACTAAAATTTATTATTAAAAAAAATAAAAATAAGAATCAAAAGAATATATGATCAAGTATATAAATATAAAATATTTAATATCGATAAATAAGTTAAAAATTTAGGGAGGATAAAAAATTTCGTGTCTATATTTTTGCCCCTCTTTGTGCGAAATCTTGAAGAGTTTTCATACAAAGAAGTAGACAAGATATGATTTTTGACCCTTCAATTATTTGAAAGGTAAGCAAAAATGTGACCAAGTCCTGGTTTTGGACTTCCTACCTATCTCGGGTTACAAGGGAATCAGGTCACGAGTAGTTCAAAGGTAATTTGGTGAGAGAAAAAGTTAAAGTCGAGTGAAATTCCGTCGAGTTTTCGGTTGACGAATTCTGTCTTTAACATTCAAATGACTACAAAAAATAACAAAATGAAATAAAAATTGAAATCTCTAGAATCTTAATTCAAATCTTCATGACTTGAACTTGGAAATTCACCCTATTCTTCTGGCGGGCTCCTGACTTGTTATTTTTTTCACCCTGTTCTTCAGGCGGACTTCTGGACTTCATTCCTTTTCATCCTATTCTTCAGGCGGGCTCCCGAACTTATAATTTCTTCATCCTGTTCTTCAGGTAGGCTCTTGGTCTTACAATTTCATCACCCTGTTCTTCAGACGGGCTCCTGGACTTATAATTTCTTCACCCTGTTCTTTAGGCGGGCTACTGGACTTGCAATTTCTTCACCCTGTTCTTCAGGTGGGCTACTGGACTTACAATTTCTTCAGCCTGTTCTTCAGGCGGGCTCCTGGTCTTACAATTTCTTCACCCTGTTCTTCAGGCGAGTTTCTGGACTTTCAATTTCTTTACCCTATTCTTCAGGCGGGATCCTGGACTTATAATTTCTTTACCCTGTTCTTCAGGCGGGCTCCTGGTCTTACAATTTCTTCACCCCGTTCTTCAGGCGGACTCCTGGATTTATAATTTCCCATACAACATACACATAAAAATTTGCCCCAGTTTATACTGAAAAATTTGTGTGTTGTCAAATTTTAATGTTTTGAAAAATATAGTAACAAAATAAATCAAAGCCTGGAATAGCTTTGATAAATTCTTCTGCCAAAGAATAAAATTTACCATAACCGAAATCTAGCATCTCATGCTGTAATCCTGATTCTTGCATTAACAGAAATATGAAATTGCATCCTTTATTTGAACACATTCTATCTCTGTTTCAAACAAAAAAAAGAAAAATTGTGAGTTTTAAACACACATGGTGGTTGCTTTGTGGTTTTCGGCTCTTGAACTGACTGTTCTTGCACTTTCCATGCTCAACTCTTTTTCATTCCTTGATTGATATCCATTGACTTATTATACTTCTGACCTAAAATTCTTACTACTGATACTCTCAACTCAAAATATATTTCTCTTGTATAATATCTCAGGACTTAACTATCTATACACTTTTTATCTTTCAATGAGCCAAAAATTATCAAATCACGATCATTCTAAGTACTTTATTATACTTTGAAGTTTTGTCCTTATATGTCGACCCTTTGTCTTGCTTTGTACATTGAAGAAGTTGGTAGCAAGTTGGAGTCCTTTCTCACTTGACTTGATGTGAATTTGACCCAAAACACATACAAGACAACCAAAATTTTTGTTTGATGACAAGGACAAAAATAAAAAAAAATAAAATAAAAATTAAAAAAGATAATAGGCATCTCTTTTTCAAAACAAAAGAAAAACTTATCTGAATATGGAAACCGATTTTGGTGATTATGACATTCATTTTGAATCAAACAACCAAATCTAACCACACCAATCATTACAACTTTTGTTCATTTATTGAGATTGAAATTTAGCTAATCTTGAACTCATTCCTTCTGTATAACAACTCTCCTTCGGCTAGTGGCACCTCAATAGATTTTTGCCAACGAGTCTATCTAATTTTTATTTCTTTTTCAGCTTACAGTCTCCTTATGGTGCCCAACAGGGTTTTCACCTATGAGACTCTCTTTTTCATTCATTTTTTTTCAACTTAATTTGATTCCAATAGAGGGGTACGAAGAGAGATAAAAAGCTCAAAAGGGATAAACAAAGGTTGATATATTATTCGGATAGTAGAATAAAATGCCTTCATCATTTCAATCTTTTTAAAATGCAAATACAAAACATACATAATGTAATTGTACATGAATATCATACATAATATCTTTTAACTGCATCAGCATTGACCGAAATTCCTTCCGTTTTGCCTTCTATGTCAGTCAGATATAATGCGCCATTAGGTAACATTTTCTTCACCATGAATGATCCATGCCAATTAGGAAAAAATTTGCCTTTTGCTTCAATCTGATGGGGTAGGATGCGTCTTAGTACTAACTGACCAACTTCAAAATGTTTGTGACGCACTTTTTTATTATATGCTCGTGCTATTTTCTTCTGATATAGTTGTCCATGACATACTGATGTTAATATTTTCTCATCAATCAAGCTTAATTGCTCCAAACGATTCTTGACCCATTGGTCATCATCAATTTCAGCTTCTACAACTACTCAAAGAGATGGAATTTCAATCTCCACAGGTATAACTGCTTCAGTTCCGTACACCAATAAGTAAGGAGTTGCACCAATTAAAGTCCGAACTGTAGTACGATAGCCCAACAAAGCAAAAGATAACTTTTCATGCCATTATCGGGAACCCTGCACCACTTACGAAGTATTTTCTTTAAGTTCTTATTGGCAGCTTCTACAGCTCCATTCATCTTTGGACGATAATGAGTGAATTTTGATGCATAATCTTAAATTGCTGACGCACTTCTTGCATCAAATGACTGTTGAGATTTGCAACATTATCCATGATAATTATCTTTGGAATGCCAAACCGACAAATAATATTGGAGTGAATAAAATCAATCATTGCTTTCTTGGTTACTGATTTGAAAGTCGCTGCTTCCACCCACTTTGTGAAATAATCAATGACTACCAAGATGAACCTATGTCCATTTGAGGCCTTTGGTTTAATTGGTCCAATTACATCCATTCCCCAAGCCACAAAAGGTCACGGAGCAGTCATTGTATGTAACTCAGATGGCGGAGAATGTATCAAGTCCCCGTGTACCTGACATTCATAACATTTACGAATGAAATTGATGGAATCACGCTCTATGGTGAGACAATAATAACCTGCTCGAAGTATTAATTTGCCAAAACATACCCATTCATGTGTGGTCCACAAATCCCAGAATGTACTTCAGTCATGATTTTTGAAGCTTCTTTAGCATCTACACACCTCAGAAGTTCCAAATCAGGAGTCCTCTTATACAAGATTCCTCCACTTAGGAAAAATCCACTAGACAAATGTCGAATAGTTCTCTTTTGGTTACCATCGGCATGTATAGGATATTTTCCAGTCTGAATATATTCTTTGATATCATGGAACCATGGCTCCCCATCAAGTTCTTCCTCAACCATATTGCAATATACAAGTTGATCATGAATCTATATATGCAGAGGGTCAATATAAGTTTTATCGGGATCTTGAAGCATCGAAGATAAGGTTGCCAAAGCATCAACAATCTCATTATGAGCTTTGGGAATGTGTTTGAATTTTACTGATACAAATTATTAACATAGATCTTGCAAACAACCTCGATATGGTAGGAGCTTTGAATCATGAGTCTCCAAATCTCCTTAGATTTGGTTGAATAATAAATCTGAATCTCCTAATACCAACAGTTCTTGGACCCCTATGTCAATGGCTAATCTCAATCCCAAAATGCAAGCTTTGTATTCTGCCATATTATTTATACAGTAGAATCGAAGTTGGGCTGTTATAGGATAATATTATCCTGATTCAGAAATAAGAACCGCCCCTATCCCTACCCCTTTTACATTAGTAGCTCCATCAAAGAACAACTTCCAGCCTAAATGACAATCGTCAGAAATAACCTCATCAATAAACAATACCTCTTCATCTGGAAAATAAGTTTTTAATGGCTCATATCCCCCATCAATAGGATTTTCAGCCAAATGATCCACCAAGGCTTGAGCTTTCATTGCAGTTCGTGTCACGTAGACAATATCAAATTCTGTGAGTAACATCTGCCATTTTACGAGTCTGCCTGTGGGCATAGGCTTTTGAAAATATACTTTAAAGGATCCATACGAGAAATGAGGTAAGTAGTATAAGATGACAAGTAATGTTTCAGCTTTTGGTCTACCCAAGTTAAGGCGCAACAAGTTTTCTCAAGAAGAGTGTACTTAGTCTCATAAGTGGTAAACTTTTTGCTAAGGTAGTATATGGCCTGTTCTTTTCTACCTGTAACATCATATTGACCCAATACACAGCTAAAAGAATTTTCTAACACAGACATGTATAATATCAAGGGTCTGCCTGGCTCTGGAGGAACCAAAATAGGTGGATTCGACAAGTATCGCTTAATTCTGTCAAATGCCTCTTGACATTCTTTATGCCATTCAACTTTAGCATTCTTCTTCAACAACTTGAATATTGGCTCGCAGGTTGTCGTAAGCTGAGCAATGAATCTTCTAATATAATTCAACCTTCCAAGTAAGATCATCACCTCCATTTTATTTTTTGGTGGAGGCAAATCTTGAATAGATTTTATTTTTGAAGGATCTAACTTAATGCCACGTCGACTGACTATGAACCCTAAAAGCTTTCCTGACGGGACTCCAAATACACATTTTGCTGGGTTAAGTTTGAGATCATACCTTCAAAGTCTTTCAAAATATTTTCTGAGATCTTTGACATGGTCAGGCTGCTCTCTTGACTTAATGATCACGTCGTCTACATAAACTTCAATCTCTATGTGCATCATATCATGAAACATTGTGGTCATTGCCCTCATGTAAGTTGCCCTAGTATTCTTTAGTCCAAAAGGAATAACTCGATAATAATATATCCCCCATGGCGTAATAAATGATGTCTTTTCCGCATCTTCTGGATCTATAATGATCTGGTGATACCCCGCATAACAATCCACAAAAGAAGCAAGATCATTTTTGGCATAATTGTCCAAAAAAAAAGGATATTGGGAAGTGAAAAATTATCTTTTGGGCTTACTTTATTTAGATCACGATAATCAACACACATCCAAACTTTGCCGTCCTTATTTGAAACAGGGACAATATTTGTCAACCAAGTAGGATATTGGGCCACTCGAATGACTTTAGCCTCAAGTTGCTTCGTGATTTTCTCTTTGATTTTTACACTCATGTCAGTTTTGAGCTTTCTTAGCTTTTGCTTGACAGGAGGAAAAGTAGGATCAATTAGCAACTTGTGAACTACTAAATCAGTGCTCAAACCGGGCATATCATCATAAGACCACGCAACGATGTCTTTACACTCATGCAAAGATTCAACTATAGCTTTCTTTTGTTGTGGTTGAGCATGTACACTTATCTTAATCTCCCTAATATTTTTATGATCTCCTAAATTGATCGCCTCAGTTTCCTCCAAATTGGGATTTATCTTATTCTTAAGCCATTTGAAATCTTTGCTTATATCCTCAAATGTTTTTCCTTCATCGTATTCAACTTCTTTATTCATTATTTTAAAATTAGATTGGGTTTTTAAATTTGGTTGACAATTTTTCATGCATGTCATATCATTAGAATCGACATAGAAATAACTGTGTGATAGAAGATAAATAAATAAAAATCAAACTCAAAATAAAACGAAGGGAGACTACACTTTATCAAAAACAAAGATATAAAGAGTTTTAACCTAAAATACTAAGTTTATAGATTTGAATTACAATCCTAGAATGATTCAAATTACAGAAGAAGAAACAAACAAACTACTAAGACTGTAAGAAAAATCAAACAAACTACCAAGACTCCTTCATAATAGGGAGAGAAGTGGCTTCCCAATTGTTAAGCTGGACATCAGGGCCGAAAAACTGCACATCTGCATTACTGGTACCTTCGTTGATTTCAACCATATCAGCTTCAATGAGCATATTCTAAAAAAGGACAATCAACTCTTTATCATCATCATTCATTGATTCTGCAACAGGTAACTTGGAGGACCCAACATCATTGACTTTGATGAAAGACTTGTGAAGTGGCGGTATCGGCTTGGTAAGTGACCATGACTCTTTCTTACGCTTTTTAGCCTTCTTTATATATTTAGCAGTGGGTTCGTATCCCAAACCAAAAGTACCAAGGTTCTCATAGAGGTTTACTGGATGAACTATGCCTTGCAAAAACATCCCTAAACCTTTTCCTGGTTCGAAACCATGCTTCAACATTTCATTCACTACCATAGCAGATGCAGAGGACAATTGTGGTCTTGCAATGAGATTCCCCTCGAGGATATGCTCAATAGACACTACCTCAGAAGCTTGATGAATTAACACTCTATCTGCAGTATCTGCTTCGATAGAGGAAATAGAGTAGTCTTTATACATGGATAAGTCTCCTTTATCATGAACGATTATCTCTTGCCTATCATACTCGAATTTAACCATTTGATGCAACATTTATGTGACTGCTTTAGCCCTATGAATCCATGACCTTCCCAATAACATATTATATGAAACATCAATATTCAGTACTTGGAAATCTATAGCAAAATCCACAGGCTCGATTGTCAATATGAATTCTATTTCACCAATGGCATTAGTTTTTGATTCATCAAAACCTTTGACGCATACATTGTTAGGTCAGATTCTTTCTAAATTAATATTCAACTTTTGCAAAGTTGACGTAGGACAAATGTTAGCGCCTGATCCTTCATCAATTAACACTCAAGTGATGATGGAATGCTCATATTTCACAGTAATGTAGTGACCCTTATTATGTCCAGTACCTTCCACTGACAATTCATCGTCTGAGAAAGTAATCTTATTTGCTTCAAGGATCCTTTCAACAACTTTTTTCCAGTTGATTCACTTTGATCTCACTGGGAACACATGCTTTGTTAAGAATCTTCATTATAGCCTTTCGGTGGTCTTCTAAATGTATTAAGAAAGACAACAAAAAAATCTATGCTGGTGTCTTCTTCAACTATTTTACAACAGAATATTCTGGCAATTTTATTTTCTTTAAGAATTCTTCAGCTTTTTCATCAGTAATAGGTTTCTTGAACCTCATTCGTTCTTTATTGCCTTGTTTATTCTTTCTTAACTCTATTGGGGCATAACATCTTTCAGATTGAGTTAATCCCCCTACTTCATCTATATCTTCAATCACTTCTTTCCCCTTATGTATCACCACAGCACGATCATAGTTCTAAGGAACTGCCTTGGTATTAACCATAGGCAACTGTGACACTGGTTTAATAACAATGGGAGCTATGGGAGCTCCTTTTATGATTAAGAGAGGCTTGGGAGATCTTCCATGAACAATGAGCTTTGGTTTTACTTTTCTTGACCCAACATTTTCTGATATCTCTTTCCCCACCACCAAGGGGACATTCAATAATTTGGGTTTTGTTATCACCACATCCGCTTCTGCAGGTTTTTCTTTTGTCAAATCTATAATATTTGCTGATTTTTCTAAATCAATTTTAATTTTAATGATCGGCTTTGAAGGATATTGTAGCATCTTTATCATTGGGTATCACTTTGAACATGTTTGTTTCATTATGATCTAGCAACGGATTTAGATTAACATTTAGAGCATCTAAACTTTGTATCATAATCTGTTGGGTATTAATCAACTCTTGAATGACTCTTTTCAGATACCAACATTTATCTGTGTCGTGCCCTGGGGCATCAGAACAGTATTCACATCTTCTAGAATAATCCAAATTCTTCGGAGGAGGATTTGGAATCTTTTTTCTCAATTGGGTTTAGGATATTCATTTTTCTTAGCCTATGAAATAAATTGGTGTAAGATATTCCAATAGGAGTGAAATTATCTTTACCCATATTATCCCTTTTGAATTCTGCTCTAGGCCAAAAATTAGACCTAGGAGGGCCTCTTTGAATATGCGGGATCGGCGGATAATTTTGGATTGCTGGTACACATCATTGAGGGTAAGAAGGAGCCCGAGCATATGGTTGTGCATTGTAAATGGGATATTGGGGGATGGAATGAAATATAATGGATTTTCTGCATATGGTAGACGCACACCTCTACAATTTTGTCGTGGACCTGTCACGAGAGTTGCCACATCCTCTTTTCTTTTTTTTCTCCTAAAACTTCCTGCACCACTTTGAATTGCCTGTGTTGTTGCTTTCAAAGCGGCCTGGCTGATGATCTTTCCTGATTTTATTCCATTCTTTACTATTTCTCTAACTTTAATAACTTCAGCAAATGTGCTTCTAATTGTAGAAAGTAAGTGATGGAAATAATCAGGTTATTGTGCTTACAAAAAGATATCAATTATTTCAGATTCCTTTATTGATGGTTTGACTCTTGAAGCCTGCTCTCTCCATCTGATAGCATATTTTTGGAAACTTATAGTCATCTTTTTTCTCATGTTCAGAAGCGTAGTGCGATTTGGCACTATCTCAATGTTATATTGAAATTATTGAATGAAATCTTAAGCCGTATCATCCCACACATGCCAACGGGAAATGTCTTGGTCAATAAACCATTCAGAGCTATTCCGGTCAGGATTTCTCCAAAGTAGGCCATCAATAATTCTTGTTTTCCTCCTGCTCTCCTTAATTGATTGCAAAACTTTTTCAAATGAGCTACAGTATCGCCGTGTCCTTCGTATTTATCAAACTTTGGCATTTTGAACCCTATAGGCAAATGGATATCAGGAAACATACACAAATCCTTGTATGAAATACTTTTTGGTCCACCTAATCCTTGCATATTTCTCATACTCTACTCCAAGCTTCTAACTTTTCTAGCCATCTCCTCCTGTTCTTCATTATTAACAATCTTCTCAATTATGATAGGCGAATTGTGTTGATGAGCATGATAATGTAGATTTTGGGATTTGAAATCCATTTCAAGAGGATACAAAAGATCATAACTTAGTTTCCCTGTATTCTTTGGCACTGTCAGTTAAGTGCCCGCAGTAGCTGGTGCTACAGAAGTAAAAGAGGGTTGTTTGTAACAGACGGATTTGAAGGGTGAATGGTAGAAGTACCGGTAACGCCAGACATATTAGAAAATGGGCCAAATCCTGGTGGGTAAAATGGATCACTAGTTTGAGCTGGGTCAGAATTTGGATCATTCGAATTCAAAAGTCCAGGGATTGAAGAAGGCAGAGCTTGTCCATTCAACCAAGCTTGGTACATCTCTGCCATCTATTGTTTCAATGACTTTATTTCTTCCATTGATGCTACTTCCTGCAAAATCAACTGATTTTGTTCTTCTTCACTGTCAGACCCTATACCTTCTCTGCGGGTCATTTTTCCTTTACCCTTGTATCTGGTATTATACGGATGTGATGCCAGTTTAAACTACAAACCAACCACCAATTATTTTATCTTTCTGTAACCAAGTAGCAAATAGGTGAGTGTTATATTTTTAACACATTATAATGCCAAGTTATATGTCATGTTTCTATATGCATTTTCCAACCTATCATGGAAGACTTTTTGTTTCATCCCGGCTTTTCTAGGCATATTTTTTTCAAAAGTTATGATCGAACCCTTTGGAGGGTTGCCTACGTATCATGACAGGACATGAATCAGATCTTGTGTAGTTCGGGAGGAATTTTACAAAATGATTGTTTTGTCTTTTTTTTATTGAAGAAAATAAATAAAGTGAAGTAAAACATATGTAATATATATAGAAATAAACAATCGACTTCATTACATTCTATAGTATAAATACGACAAAATAACTGACCCAACACCTAAAATAAAACCTACTAACTAACATCTGAAAACTAAAAGACATAACATCTAAACAAGAAGTTTTAAAATAGAAAATAAAAAACTATGACAAAGAAAACAACTATCCATTCAACGAGACTTCGACTTAATATTTCCTCCCAAGCTCAAGTATATGTCCTCCAATGAAGTAGCGAGACACTGTGCGAAAGCTGGTACTTGTGCCAAAAAGTCCTCATGATCCAACTGCTGATATTCCAAACCCATTCTGGCAGTATCCTGTGCTACACGGTAGACTTTCCCTCGAAGGAAACTGAAGGCCTGATCCTATTCATGGGCCTGTCGATCTCGGGAATCAACTATCTTTTTTGCATGCTGTTCACGAGCAGAAGAAACCTCCAACTGTTCTCTCAATTTTCCTCTTTCACGAATCCACTGAGATCTCTCTCGATCAAATTCTTCTTGTATGTTCTTTTCAACTTCTTGCAGTTGCTGTGAGCGAGATGAGGTAATTTCTATAATGTGTGACCCCTTATTGGTAGCTAGTTTGATTTGTCCCCGAAGTGCAACCTCAATATCTACTGATTTAGCTTTCTCTTCAGCAAATTCCCTTTGTTGTTCATCTATTTTTGCCCTGGCATACTCTAATTCTGCTCTCAAAGCTTGGTTGGCCTCATGATGTTCTCGCATGGCTCTCTCAATTCTTATCCTAATTGTAGCTTCCTGATCTATAGGTCCCCTAACTGATCTTTCTGGTATGACTGGTAGACTCGACTATTATTCAAACCATTTACGGTAATCTGGGTGCACTTCTCCTTTCTCACGCTCTATGACCATTGTTTCAATCCCCATGATATGACAACCCTTCCAAATCTGCTGGGCCAATTCCTCCGAAAGTGGGATTTCTGGTCTGACCTCAAATACAAACTCGATCATATTTTTTGTAATGGGAATTATTTGATGTCTTCGTAGCTGACGTAAAATTCTCAATGGAACATACGGTTGAACACCCCTAATACCCATTAATAACAAGAACAACCGAATGACAGAACTATGTATGACTTGCCTCCAAGGGAACCAAGGAAGATTCCAAGTGATTTTATCTGCTGTTAGAGAATGAAAAAGCTTATCCCAATCTCTAACTCCTTCGAGGCATTTATATTTCTCTAACCTCTCTTCGTAATCTTTGATGCGATTGAATCTTTTCAGATTAAATCTTGCCATTGTAGGACGTCGATAGAGATGCTCCACAATCCACATCTGTAACAAGATATTACATCCCTAAAAAAAACTCTTTTCTTTTTGAAAAATGGTCAAAGCACGATAGATATCTGCCAGGATCATTGGTACTATAGTGTAATCTTTCTTAATCAGTATCTGTACCACCCCCGCTAAATGAATATTATTTTTTTTCTCTCTTCGGGAAAACCATAGTGCCCAGAAAGGCTACCATGAATGCAAATCGTCTGTGAATTTTCCAAGCCTCAAAACTTCCCTTATTACAAAGCTGTTTACCATACTTTTCAAACCCCTCTCGTCTTCTATATCTGTCATACAAAAACTGTAAGGAAACCCAACCTTTTTTCATTGATTATTCTTTTGAGTTTCGTATGTTCATGAGCTTGCAGAATCTGTTTATCGAAATGAGTCTTGTGGCTATAAGTTTCTTCCGATGCATATCCCCATATCTAACATACGCCGCTATCCCCTCTAAAGTAGGAGTCAACTCAAAATCCGAAAAATAAAACATATTGTTCTTCGGGTCCCAGAAGGTTAGTAACGCATCAATCACCTCCCTGTTAGGCTTGATTGTCATAATACTCGTAAAAAAACCCAAATACTTATGTATATCGTCATAATCGAATGTATCCATTTTGTTCCACCACAACCAAAGCTGCAAAAGGGTACAATCCATAACTTGAAGCGGTACACTCCCATCTCTCTTTCTCTTTGGATACTTTTCACAAACTGGGGGAGATACCTATTGACAAGGACATGAAATTAATAAATGTCTATATTTAGGCTGAACTTCATTCATTAATTTTTGAAAAGAATTTTTAACTTGACTTGTGAGAACTAGTGCGACTCTTAAATTGAGACTTAGTTGTAAAGAACAATTTTATCAAAAATCAAAGTGAGAGAAACAAAAATGATAATATTTTTTAGGAAAAACACTTATTTAAACTGACTCTATCAAAAATTTGTAATAATAGACTTCTAGATAATTTTAACTATATATTTGGAGACAATACTCCCTAAGTACATTTAAAAGAATAAAAATAAAATAAAATGATTTAGAAATGAAGAAAAGAAGAATGATTGTTTTATGAAGTATAAAAATTTTAGACTCATGACCCCTAAAGGTTCAGGACTGTTAAGATATATGTTTACATATTTTATTATTTTATAAAAATTCAGCTCACGACCCCTAAAGGTTCAGGTTATTATGATATTTATGTTAAAATTAATTTTGAAAAATAAAAAGGAAAAATAAAATAAAGATAATAATATTCATAAAAATAATCATTTTTCTTCTTCTTCTTATTATTTTTCAAAAATATCTTTCAATAAATTTGTGAATAAATATATTATTATTATTTTTTTCAAAATCAGGGTCGTATCCCGGATAGGACATCCTACGTATCCCACTACAAAGTGAGAATCAGACCCTTGTAGTTCATAAAAATCATAAAACTATGTTACTAAAAATTTTCTCTTTTAAAAAATAAAATTTTTCTTTCAAAAATGATTAACTAAATGTGACGATAATTTAATCTCTTGCATTTTAATGTTGCCTAAAAGTCGGTCAACACACAAATAGCCTTCCAAACAAATGTCAACGAGCACGTAGGATGCACATGTTGGTCTTTATAAAGTAGGTTACCTATCCTAGACAGACCCAGCCCCTGTGCCGAGGCCCGCTAAGTCAAACACATATGATGCAAATAAAGTGGCACCTAATAGGGATAACCAGATTCTGAGTTTTCAGTTTTTCTACGTTTAAACCTCATAGGGATAGGTATCTAGACTGGATTATTTGAGTGGACACTCGAGCCATGGAGGAACAACTTGGTCGGTAGCAGGGCAACACCGCTTTCGTTGTCGATCCGAACCCCGCCTAATATGTGTGACTATATCCTTCACCAGGTGCCTTGACACTCCAGATATCTCAAAAAGAAAGGAGGATGCATACGCTGCATTCCTCCTATCCTATTTCAGAGACTCAGAGGGGGTGTACAAGAGAAGACAATGTATAATACAGTTCAATCAATATCAAAGTGGTAAATAAGCAACAAGTAGCACATAAGGCCAACAAACACAATATCAACAATAATTAAAGCAAATATAAGTCAATATAAAAAGCTCGAATTCTTATTAGTCCCCAGCAGAGTCGCCAGAGATGTCACACCCCTTTTTCGCTTGAGGGTCAGAGGTCGAAGGGTTTTTTCAATTAAAGCGACAATAATATTGAGTAGGGATTAATTTTTAACTATAGATTCGCCACTTGAAATTGAGTTATGGTATTCCAAGTCACCTATTAGATCCCTAGTCAAAAGGAAATGACTCTTATTGTGGTCTGCGAAAATAGAAGATCGGGTAAGAAATTCTGTTATCCGAGGGGAAGGTATGAGGCACCCCTCGAGTCTTGTGGTTCTAGCACGGTCGCTTTATTGACTTCTATTTGACTTAAATTATTTTGATAAATTATGTTTAAAAGCCTAAATTCGTTCATTTTAATGTACTAAAATTATTTAAAAACTCTTGTATTAAATCGGTGAAAAATTAATTTTTAAAAATATTTATCAAAGTGCATTATTGCATCCTTGAATTACTTTTAAATATATCACAAAGATGCGTGCGCCGCATTCTTAGGTGAGATGAAAATTTCAACGTATCTAAAAATTTATCTAACATTAAAGACGTACTTACTCAGAGTTATACTTAATTTTAATAGCAATCTAGCATAATTTCTCATTTAAAAATAATTAATTAATTTAATGATAAAATAAAATAAAATATATATAAAAAATATTAATGATAAGAAGTAAAATAATAATATAATAAAAATAATATATAAAATGACTCATTTTATACTAATCTTAATCCCCCAATTTATAAAATAAAATACACACACAGCTTTCAAACACACGCGTAATACAACCACCCAAACTTCAATTTCTCTCTTCTCTTTTTTCTCAAATCACTACTACTACCGATCAATCTACAAAAATGGCGTTCTCTTTTTATTTTTTATAATGACAGTGCTATTGCTTGTAATGGTAATTTCGGGTTTCATTGAAGGTTGTTATTGGTTGTCGGCGAGATGAGAGAGATGATGGCGTTGGATCTGATGGTTAACGGCGACAGATATGAGGAAGAAGGGAGCAGTGGCGGCGTTGAAGCTTCACCAGCGATGGGGAAGGGAAGAAGAGAAGTTCTGCTGGCGCGGGGAATGGAAATGGGAGGCACCGACGCGATTGTGGGGTTGGGGTGGCGCCGGCGTGGGGAATAGAACTTCGCTGGAGAGGGAGAATATCGACGCCAACGGCGCTAGGCTTCACTGGCCATTTGATCTCCGATTTCTTTAGTATTCCGGTGAAGATTTCACCGAAAAATCTTTATATTTTATATTATATTGATCTTTTGATTTTACGTTACTCTAAATCTCTTAATGCTTCTTCTTCTTTCTACTTCTTCATTATATTTTTTTTCAATTTCTTACTGTGTATACATGTGCATGATGTTATGGTGAAATACAGTGAGTGTATGTATGATCTGTGTACAGAAAATTGTATGTGTATGATTTTATCATGAATAGAAATTTAGGAATAGTGATAGTATATAAATTACGTGAGAGATGTATAAATCATCACTGGTTTTATACATGTATTTTTTGGTGAGTGTATACATACATCAATATATATCAGTAAAAACATATTCAGAATCTTTCTACATATTTTAAAATATTTTTTATGAGATTTAAGCTTTAATTCACTTTTGATTCACTATTCTACATAACATATTTGAATAACAAAGCATATAATACAATTTATGACCGCGAATTCACGTCAATGAAAACTTTTACATGAATAATACATGAAATCGTAAAATTAATTTAATATGAAATAAAAACCTGTGTAGATGAATTGAATGAATATTGAAGCAGACACGTTCTCACCGAAAACTCCAACGGAATTTCAATTCTCTTATCCTCTTCTCTCCTTTTTTATTGATGATTTTCTCTGACTTACTTTTTTTTGACTTCTTTTTTCTCTTTGGTTTGATACAATCTGATACAGTGTAAGTACGTAGTTTTTTTTTTTATCTGGGTAGAGAATCCCTTAAGTATAGACTACTTGGGGGAACAGTTACTTTTGAGGGGGAAAATAGTTTTAACAACAGATAAGGGGGAGGGTTATTCAAAATTTAAATTTTATTTTATTATTTATTTAATTTCAAATGAAGATAATAAGAATAATAATAAATAAAGATAATGATAATAAATAAATAAAAATAAATAATATAATAAATATAAAGATAATAATATTTAATTAATTTTATATTTATGATAAATATAATAAGATTACAAATATCCAAAAATAAAAATAGTATTAAAACTACTAATTTATTTATTAAAATTTAGAAAAGGAAAATATCTTTTTTTTTTTAATTTTTATATTATTTTTAAAATTAGAATAAAATAAAATAAAATAAAATAAAATATCTCAAAATTAACTTTATTTAATTATTTATTTTAAACTAAAATTTATTATTAAAAAAATAAAAATAAGAATCAAAATAATATATGATAAAGTATATAAATATAAAATATTTAATATCAATAAATAAGTTAAAAATTTAGGAAGAATAAAAAATCACGTGTCTACAATAATCATGCACAACTTCATCTTTTGCTTCAACTTGATAAATTCTGAATAAAGTAAAAAATATTTGGAATCTATGGCCAAACAAGACCACTAAATTTGCTTTGGATTCTTTCAAAAGCTTAGCTATCATGTTTCTATGATCAGGTGGGCAAGTTTTGCATTTGGTACATTTATTCTTTTAGAGGTGGGTCTTTTCTTTTGGTCCCTTTCACTTACTCTTATCTTCCATTATCATTTCTAGCTATGAATGCAATAAGAATTATTCCAATACACAATACAAAACAAGTACTTCTCTTGATACGTTGCATCCTGATAATAATGTAAATTGGATTTACATTTTAGCATGTTACATTTTAGTAGTCAAAGGTATACGCTAAGATTTATCATAAACACCTAATCGTTGGTTGAACACTTGATTTCTTGGAATACAAATTTCTTTCGGAATCCGATGACCTTATATGATTTTCCAAAAAAGGTAGTCAATCATGCCTAGCAAGGGTAGCTAGCAAATGGGTCATCTTCCTTTTCCCAACAAGCAAGACACGTTTGTTAGGTCTTCTTTTGAGCTATTATCTGCAACATCTCTTAATTTTGTGGAAAGGTGGTCTTTAGCCAAAAGGTCTGGGTCAAAATGCTACCTAACTATTTGTGTAAGTAGTGGCTTCGATGATACAATCATTTCTATAAAGTAGAGGTTGATAAGAGCCATATCTTTTTCGCGATCAGGCTTATTTCTGTCCATGCTACAATCTTTATTGTTAATTTAACTGTGACCAACTATGCTGAAGAACTTCTTTAGACACTAAATAAGAAGTAAAGTAATATTGCAGAATATAGGAATAAAAAAAAGAATGGTGTGGAAAACTCCTTTATCAAACGAGTAAAAAATCTCGATCTATTCTTATAGGATTTTCCTAAAAAACTCCACTAAACTCGAGCGGTTCTTAGGTTACAACTCTATAATTAAAGAGACTAAGTTAATACCTTTCAACTCATACCAACTATAGCAATTCCTTTCAAGACTACTCTTGTTAATCTAGAAAGTAAAACTCAATTTCAACACTTTGATCACATTATGCAAAGCTTCTAGGGTAAGAGAGCTAAAAAGCCACTTTCTAAATTAAATTAGTTTAGATACAAATTTGAAAAAATTAGGGATACACCCACCTATTATGACATCACTTTTTCCCCGCACTTTTTTTTTTTTTATATTTTGTTGATCCCCAAGTTTACAATAATATAAACAGCTCCTTCTCAATCATCATCAATTTAATACCCTACATTTAATACCCATTTTTAAAAAACTAAAAAAAAAGTTCGATGAAGCTTTTGCCAAAAGGCATCCTCGCGAAAAAAATTTTCAATCACCCTCGATTTTCTTGCGAAATTTCGGTATTTCTTTGTCAAATCTAAGCTTTGGAAGTCATTGTCATTCCAAGCTTTCAGTATTTCTCACAACAGATAAATCCTATTATTGTTTTCACCATTTTTTTTTGTAAAAGCTTCATCTTTTCTAGTTTCTTTATCAATAGGTGAATCCTACAACTTCTAAACTATTCTATTTATACTTGAGGCTCCATTGTTGCAGTCGGAGTCGGTTTTGATAAATCATTATTTTTTTTCCATAATCGACCCACTGAAAACTAATAGACCTAGAAATCGGCCAGTGTTGTTAGTATGTCACTAGTTGAGCATGTTGTAGTTGGTGGTGATTACATGAATGAGTGAAAGGAGACTCCAAAATATTGGTATTGGAAATCTTGGTCCAAGCAGACTGTAACGCCTTGAATCTGGTACCCAGAATGCTACACGGTGCTCATGACCCCGAAGGACCACAAGCTAACCCATGATTGATATCTGTACCTGAACATTGCATAAAATACTGTATAAATTCGAAAATAAAGGCTGTAAGGCCATAAGGTTCAAAATGTAGCTGATAAAAATAAATCATCTGGGTGGGGTATGAAATACCTAAAACAACTGAAATAACTGTCTGAACATGATAATCTGAAAAGCCTCTAACTGACTGAACTATCTGAATAAGGAGTTGATGGGACAAGTACCCAACTAACTCCAACTACTGAAATAAATTAATTAATGAGATAATAAAGTAATGGTCATGTCCTCGAAGGATGAGGACTCACTGCTAACTCTAAATGCTGAGACTGAAATGCTACTGATGCTCTACAGCTCGTGCTTCTGAACCTATGGTATAAAATACTATAGTGCAAATACGTCAGTACGTTTGAATGTACTGGTATGCATGTGAGGTAGGCTGAATGCAAAGGGTTCACATGCATGAACTATACTAAATGACTGGATAATATGAACGTGAGTATACATGCATGAATACGTAATAACTGTAACTGAGTTCGTGATAACATGATTACTGAGCCTGAGTACTGATAACATGAGATACTGATAATTGTATAACTGATACTGAGCGACTGTATCTGACAGTCTAGGTTCTGATGGAACTAGATGAGTTCTGTACTATTCTGAGTTGACTATATCTAACAGTCTTGAATTCTGTAGAACTATCTGAGTTCTATTTCTGAGACTAAATGATTATATCTGACAGTCCTGATTCTGTAACTGAAACTATGGGAAGTAGTTATCTAACCGACATGCCCTAAATAATGCAATATAGCTAATTTGGGGTTCAATCTGTAACCCCAATTAGAAGGGTGTCAATACTGCACCACTGGTAAGGACAAGCTGCGGGTGACCCTCATCTGACAGTGTCACCAAAAAAAATGGTGGGGCCCTCATCTGACAGTGCTTATCCACTTCATCAACCCTCATTTAACAGTGTTGATGTCTCAACCTATGCTGGCTACATAGTTCTGGAATGCAAGGACTGCTTCTAAGAATCACACCCTCATCTGACAGTATGTATTCCCTTCCTTGAGTTCATTCAGTGCTAATTCCTACTCCCATCTGAATAGACACTAACATGGATTACTGAACTAAACTGGACTAAATTAATTGAGTTTCTTTGACTGACAGAATAGTACTGAGATTACTGTATTACTGAGCTTTCCTGAGTCACATGACTGACTGAGTTCTGTGGATCATGGCTTAACTAAGGATATCGTAAAAATATGACACTAACTCTAGGCACATAACTGTATTTTTTGGGTACAAGTACCCTCAGGACTCGATGGAAAGAAACTTACAAAGCATGACTTTCTTTAATGCATGACCAACATCAACAATCCATAATTCATTTATGAAGACATTTCATCAAACATTTAATAAGCATAAACTTGTACATGAATGGAGATTTCATATTATCATACTAGTATGGTACTCTTCTTTCATATAGGCATTTAATCAAACACATGGGGAGCATGCTTTGGTCATACAATCACCAACACATCTAATAATCATGGATACATCAATCAACTTGTAAATTGAAGGGGGTTTATCATGGTTATTATGTCAATCACCACATACTAGGGTCAATCATTAGAATATGTAATTTAAAACATAATCAAAACCTCACAATATCATGAACATGAATTTCAATTCAATTTAAATCATAAACATTCATAAATACACAAATCTTGGATTTTGAAAAGAGATTATTGAGCTTCATGGGTGAAAGGGACCCATGAATCAATACATGACATACCTGGGTTGCGAGTTTCTTGAAGTTCTTGGACTTGAAGAACTTGAATCTCTTAGTTTCTTGAAGAAGATTTGGATCTTGTTCTTGGGAATTGATCTTAGAGAAAAAAAATCGTAATTTGATATTATAAATGGATAATAAACTTATGAGCCTTGATCTGATATTATTAGGGGTTAAAACGGGTGAAAAAAGACCCAAATACCCTTTTAAAAATGACTTTAAAATAGCTGAACGACACATGTGATGGTGGGTGCGACGTTCCATCACTGTGTCGATGGTCCATCTGTTCTGACCATCAGACCTGGGCAGAATAGGGGTTCACTGCCTCTCTTGCGACGGCTTGGGCGATGGCCCATCTCTAGCTCGACGGTCCGTCGGCCTGAGCCGTCACCCTTAGGCAGAAGGTGGTCTCACTGCCTCCGCTGCGATGGCTTGGGCAACGGTCCATCCCTATCTCAATGGTCCGTCGGCTCTCACCATCGCACTTGGGCAGTTTTGACTGCCTTCTGTATTTTGGCCATAACGTTCTACCTCGATACCAGATTTGGTGGTATCGTTGGAAAGCTAATTCAATTTTCCACATGATAGAAAGTGAAAATCTTAAAAATTCCATATGTACAAAAATGGATTCATCTTTTTAAAGTAAGTTTCTAACATTCTTGGGATGATTTCAAGTTAGGTAGAAGTACGGGGTATTATATAGACCATATCCATTACCCTATGTCGCAATAGCTTGTATTATAATATGATTGATAGTATAATTGAATATGGAGAATTAAGTTGTGATCCTACATACATTATCATTAGTTATTTGATGAATGAAAAGGAAAAAGTACATCCAACTTCATAAAGAATGACAGACAAGTGGCGATGTATATGCTTGATGTTGGTGTAGACGGTTCTAAAATTTTTTAAGGATAAATATTAAGGAAAGGTGTGAAGGAGAATCTTTGTAATCAGCCACACCACCTCCACATCCACCTCAATCTCCAATCTATGGTGATTCATTGGAAGATAACTGGGTAGATGACTGGGTCGATGATGGAGCATCAGATGGAATGGAGATAAATCTGGCAGTTCCAAAGAAGAAAGTGAAAAAGAAGGTAAAGGTAGTGATGTCGAGCAACCACCCATCCATTCTTTCCTCAATGGGTTTGAATTTGTGGTGAATCAAATATTTGAGGACAAGGCACGATTGAAATTATTTGTCAATGAAGCTTCAGTGAAAAAGTCCTTCTATTTTAAAATGATTAAAAATTATTCAAAGTTCTACAAGTTAAGATGTAGGACTCAGAACTGTGGATGGATGTTGCGTGCTAGAAAGTACGAGAGCTCGGATAGATTTTGCATATACAAATACATAAGGGAATTGGAAAATATCATGGGCACTCACAAAAACATATCATCAATGCTAATTGCCTCACTATTGACAAATTATGTTGAAAGCAAGGGGCCACACGTTAAGGAAATATAGAGGACCGTCTTCCGAGTGTTTCATAGCAAAGCAAGCTATTATAGATATTAATATGCAGGTGTATTGGCCAAGAACATGGCTAGGGGTACTCTGGAGTACGAATATGCTTGCTAGATTAGATTTTAACATGTTACAAAGGAACTAAATCCTGGTATCATAAACACCATTAGATATAATATGCCAACGATGAAGGTTCATTTACTACTTCATCGCTTTTGGATTTTATATTAAGGGACTTTTTCACATGCAAAAGGTAATTATCATTGATGACACATATTTGAATGGTAAATATGAAGGTTTGTTATGGAGAATAACATTTTTCAATTGCATTTGCCGTGGTGGACAAGAAGTGCGATGATTCTTGGACCTTCTTTTTGAAAAACTAAAGTTTATTCTGATTGATGAATCAGAGCTGTGTATTATCTCCGATAGGCATGCGATCTTTGCCAATGAAATTTTAAGGGTTTATAGGCTTGCTCATCATGGTCTTTGCATGATACATCTTGCAAAAAATCTCTGAAAGAATTTTCACTATGGGAATTGCCTGTATTTGTACTACCATACGGCAAGGGTGTATAGCTATAGCGACTTTGTTGAATATTTTACAGAGCTCAAGGTAAAATATCTCGACGCAGACCACTGCCTTGATGTTAATATTGTATTTCATAAATGGAGTTATTCATAATATCCCGAAGCAGCCCACTGCCTTGATGTTAATATTGTATTTCATAAATGGAGTTATTCATACTTTTTCAAGAATCTATTTGTTGTGACGATAACAAATATTAGAAGTCACTTAACGCAGTGTTTATAGACGAAAGGGAATTGCCATAAAATTTTGAGAGAGACATGCAGAGATCCTAAAAGCAACCACTAAATTTGTTCCAAGGGCTAAAAATATCATAAGAAAAAATATGAACGTCGGAGATAAGTTACATATGAGCAACAAAAATGGGGATGTGTACGAGTAAAGCGTAATAGGAAGTGGTGCTACTACCAAAGTTAATTACTTGATAGAACATGTTCTTGTAGAATGTTTGACTTAGTGAAAATTCCTTGTGCTTATCCTATGGCAGCCTTGAGGTTGAAGTTTGAATATGAATACGTAAAAAGAATTTATGAATTTTCATTCCCTGTCTATCTTGTTGAACATTATAGTGACACTCTCTATGTAGTACCTCTAGAGTCGGAATGAGTTATTCCTGAGCATTTAAAAAAGATAAGCCTGCTGCCACCCTATTACGTACGTAAGCCCCAAAAAAATAAAATGTGTTCTAGATTTCTTTGAACCACCTCAAAGGCCAAAAATAGAATAAGTTTTCAATATGCAAAAGAAGTGGCCTCAAAAGAACAACTTGTAGGTTGAATAGAATTTAAATTTTTTGATTTTTCATTTCAAATTACTTTGTAATTTCTCAAAGGGAATGTAATTAAATTTTTGTACATTATCACGAGTTTTTGTCTTCTTTGTGTTTTAAGTTCAAAATAATCTGTAATCTCTCGAAGAATGATGATGTTTAAATTTTTCTAGTATAATATAATTAAATTATGTTCGTTTAAAATGAAGTTACTTTACTGCCGGTAAAAAATTAAAAATTAAAAAGTTAAACTACACAATGCGATTACAGTATATTTGAGAACACCTTAGTATGGGGATGTTCTCAAAGTATAACATTGTTATAAGACAGAGGTAAGTATTGACCATTGCTTATCCAAATACACCTATGATTACCCTTACCGTTTTAGGTGGATTATGATATGTTGTATTAAGTTGTATGAAAGTGTTTGAAGTGATTTTTACCCATTTTTTGATTTATTTATTTAATTTAATTTTAGTTATTTTTTGATGCTTAGATCACCATTGCTCATCGAAATACACATTTGATCACCCTAACTTATTTATGTGGACTATAATATATTGTAATAAGTCGTACCAAAGTGTGTTAACTAATTTATGTGCACTCATTTTTTATTTATGTAATTAATCTCATTTTTTAAAAATCTAGAATAGTTATCGATTACGATTTATGATGTGTCATCGATCTTGTTGTCTATTATTATATTTTTTTTTAAAAATTCAATGGTAAAATTTCTATCTTCTACCATTTCAAACAGTAACATTAGATATCTTTTCAATTACAACAGTAACAATAGCATTTTCATGTATAAAAGAGCCATATATTTTTTTTACCCATATTTTAAACCTTTGCATTCTCTTTTCTTGCTCATTTAGTTTGAACTCCAATAATGTTTCAATCAATTGAAACATCCAAAGCCGTACCAACCGACATTTATTTTTGTGGTAAGCCAACCGTCTTGAAGACACCATGTACCAAAAACATTTAAATTGTAGATTCTATAATTGCACAATTGAAGAGGTGTTATCTTTTAACTAGCAGTCTTCGACTTTAAATGTGGTTTCACTTTTAAAAATAAATAATATATTTTTGTCTAGAAAAATGGTGGATGCGATTATTTTAGGTGGGTTGAGCCACGCCTTACAACAAGAGAAATTGTGAAAATAAATCAACAGCAATGCTAAAACCTAGAAGCAACCCTTACACATTGACTCCAGGATCGAAGACGCCAATATTTCAAAGTGTAGGCAAGTTTCAAATACTGCCAGGATTCAGAGAATTTGAAGAAAGTATGAACTTTCTTATGACATTATTTTGGAAATCTGAAGACACAAGGGATCACTTGAAAATTTTATTGAGACACTGAAATAGAAATGGATCAATTAAAATAGAGATTGACTGCGAATGAATAAGAAGTGAATAAGGATAGTGATGTATGATATATTTCTAGTAAATGCTGTTTGGAAATATGTAACAGGAATTCAGTAAGTGTATTGTATTTATTTTTATTTTGTTCAATGACATCTATTTATCCTTCGGTATATTATTACTATTACTAATTTTTTAAAAAACAACGAGAGAAATAGTACAATAAAAACTACTTTTATTTCAAGTATAAAGACATATTAGAAAAATATTTAAATCATAAAAACATTCAAATAAAAAATATAAAGTTAAAATTGTATTCACATATTATAAATCATAAAAATAAAATTATCTAATCGATCATCAAAATCATAAAGATTAATTGTCTGTAATTTCACATTCGCATACAAAACAAATCCCCAAAATCATAAATTAGATTATCTTAAAATCCCACATCAAACCATAAAAAAGATTGTCTTAATCCCATGTCAAATCATAAAAATTAATTGTCTTAAAACCCCACATATCTATCACCAATGATTTGTCTTCTCTATTATTGATCATCAACAATGGACATCATACTAGCTGGAAATTCTCCAACACATATTTTTAAAGGCTAATCTTCAACGACTTGTTCATACAGAGCGACTGAAACACTTCAAACTTTGGCCCTTGAATTTTTTTATGAGTTTGAGCCTTCTGTTGATCATATTAATCACCATACTAGTCGTATGGTGTGGATACGGGTCTAGGACCCTAGTCGTATGTTGGTTAGTGTCATATTGGCCATGTTTTGTTCTTGATATGAGAAAACTTCATACAATTCATATGTACATGATAAGAAAGGTAGGTTCCAAATCTTATGTTCTCTAGTATCTAGCCTTTGATGATCTGCTTAAGGTATAACTTGAAGGGTACTAGTCTTATGGTAATGGTACGGGTTAGGCTAAGGAGTTGTATGTTGGATAGAATATGGTGTCCAAGATACGAGTAGAGGATCCCACTCATAAGATGTGGGTACGACTTGAGTGGTTCAACCGTACCCTCCTGCGAGTCTTTTTCAACTTTTAAGCTAAGGGTATTTTAGATATTTTCCACAACAAGACCTTAAGACCCCACTTCTTATAACACTATTTGGTTTCTCATTCTTCACTTTAGAAGATCAAAACACTCTA
Organism: Capsicum baccatum var. pendulum; assembly: GCA_030864225.1. NCBI lineage: Eukaryota > Viridiplantae > Streptophyta > Magnoliopsida > Solanales > Solanaceae > Capsicum > Capsicum baccatum. The sequence goes on from CM061559.1 coordinate 63,678,571, forward strand.
AAAAACTTTCTACAACCTCTTAAGGAGATTAGGCTAGGGTTTCTTCAACGTGATTATCTTGAGGCTTAAGGAACGAAATCTGTCTATGAATCTTCCTTCATTGCTAGTTCACAAAAATCATGTGTGTTAAACATTGTTCTTGAATCATAAATGGTGTTTTAAAACCTATGATTGAGGGTTTGAATGTATAACGTTGAGTATTGTTCTCTCTTGATTTCATTTGTGTTTATATATGTTTTTGATAATGGTTTTACATATGTGGTTGCATGGAAATTATGGTTTAATAAATGGGTCATGGTTAACCCTAACTTGATGGTTTATGGCTTGAATAATGGTTTGATAGTGGTATGCCCTTAACCTGCTTGTGAAGATGCCTATGAGAAGAATCTTGTCATATGATGAATTGTGTTTTAAACTAATACACGACATAAGAATGTTAATGAAGGATTAATTGTTTAAAAAGGTATTGATGACCATAAATTGAATTGAATTATGACTTGAACTAAGGCATTGGCCAAATAATGTAAGTGGTTGGTAATTGGTTTCATAAAGACCTTGTGGGTCATAGATTTATTTGAATTATAACATTGGTGGTTTAATTAGATAAATGGGTTTGAGTTCCTAAATGTTGAATTAAATTAATGTCTTTGTATAGACAATAGGTTTGAGTCCCAATGTTGAATGATAATGGTTATGGCATGTTGTACGCTTACAAGTGGGTTGGTATAACGATACCAATGGGATGCCTTTAGTAAGTAATTGGACTAATAATTATGTGTATGTGTTAATAATGTTTTAAATGGTCCTTAAAGGGGTATGTGTAGCCGGGCCATGAAAGTAGACTTTAAAGAAATAACAGAGGAAACTGCACTAGCCGATCTGGGTGTCTGTATGACCGGGAGGTTCGAGTCCCTGGAATGAATAAATAAATAGGAGATTTGAGTCCCACATATTATATATATTGGTGCTAAGTTACTTTGATTATGTTGGGAGGTTTGAGTTCCCATAATGGCATATACAGATATAGATATTCTCTGGTCGTGCGGCTACACACACTAGGGCCCTTCCATCTAGGGGAGAGATGAACCCATATAGACCGTTGGTACCTTTATCTATGATGGTTATGATACATAACTCAGGTTAGTATTTTCAAAGTTCATGTTAAGCCTCGTTCCTTATCCCGACATGATATATATATGTATATGTATGTATATATTTATGTAATTGCATAAGATGATTTGACTTGGTTTTGAATGATGACATTATTTTATTCCTCTATCCCTAAGTTACATGCTAGCGTTCCAAACGCTAACCATCTTTGGATGCTGTATTCTCCTGTAAAACAGGGATTAAAGCTTCTTCTTCTTTTCCTGCGTAGTGACTAGGTGTTTGAGTTATCTCATGAGTTGACATTGAAGTCATGAGCTTCCATACTTCAGAAGGCATTTATTTTAGGGTATTTATATTCCTTGTCTTAGACTTTGTTTAGATTTGGTTTTGGATATTGTTGGGGGCAAGTCCCGATACTTCATTGACTTTGGTTGTATAGAGTCTTTGTTGGACTATTGTGTACTTTGGTGTAATATGGTGATGAATGGTTTAGACATTTATTGAGCTATTATTGGTATTATTTCACATATCTTATTATATGTCCATAATTTATTTGATATTTGATGTTGTTGTGTGACTAGGTTAGGTGAAAGGGGTGATCTTCGATCTATGTGGAACTTGAGATACCCGTCATAGCTGTGCCCTTGTTTGGGTTATGAAAAAGTTAGTATCAGAGCCTAGGTTCATGGTTAATTAGGTGTCCATAAAGTCGTGTCAAGTAGAGTCTCTTTTATGATGTGAAATGCACCACACTGATAAGAGAGAGGCTATGAGGCATTTAGGAATGTTTTCCTTTCTTGTTATCTGAATTTGTGCTATAGAGTCTAAGATCTTGGATTCTTATGATTTTTGTTTGCCTGTCTTTTAAATCATGCCTCTAAGAAGATCTGATGTTCCTACAAACTCTTCTGTCCTTTCTGGGGATAATGTGGACAGTGCTCATCCAACTTTTAGAGTAAAAACCCAGTCACGGGTTGCTGCATCTGATTGTACTCATATGGTTCCACCTGTCCCCACTAATCCTTCTCATAAGGGTGACACTCATACTCATTTGCCTCCCGGAGAGGTTACTAATGCTGAGTTTCATTACTCCATTACCCTGTTGACTCTATTGGTGATATCTCAGTCACAATAATTGGGTTCTTCTAGTGTTGCTATGGGTTTATCTGAGGCCACTAGTGTTGGCCAATTCATGAGATTACCGCCTACAATATTTCCTGGTACAAAGATTCATGAGGATCCTCAAAGTTTCATTGATGAAATAGAGATCTTCTGGGTTGTGCATGCTTCGAAGGTTGAGGTTGTAGAGTTTTCTTCTACCAATTGAAATATTTGGCATACTAGTGGTACGAAGAGTAGAAATAGTCGAGGGGTGAGGATGTTGGTTCTCCCTTGTGGGATGATTTTTCTAGCGTATTTCTGGATTTTTTCTTTCCTTAGGAGTTGAGGGAGGCAAAAGTAAAGGAATTTATTAACTTAAAGCAAGGAAGGATGACAATCAAGGAGTATGCCTTGAAATTCCATCAATTATCCCGATATGCTCCTGAATTGGTGTCTAATATGAGAGCTCGAATGAGAAAGTTTACTTTGGGATTATCTCAAAAGTTGATTCTTAAGATTAAGGCTGTCTTATTGATCAAGGACATAGACATCTCTAGATTGGTTGTGTATATGCAATAGGTCAAAGAAGAGAAAAAGAAACAAGCTGAGATAAGTGAGAGACAAAGTAAAAGATCTTAGTTTTTAGAACAGAGTGAGGGCCAACAATATGGTGGTAAGTGGCATATGAGGAAGAGATAGAGAACTCCTAACTCCTATTCAACAGCTAGTGCACCCTACACGAAGCCATCGAGAGATAGACATTTTCAGGGTGGTGATTCTTTAAGGGCACAGGGTGCCCAATCTTAGGCCAGTGGGTCACAATCAGCTCCATCCTATCCTTTTTGTAGATTTTTTGGTCAACATCATCATGGTCAGTGTGAGAAGGGGTGGAACTGATGTTTTATATGAGGTCAGATTGGTCATATACAGTGGGATTGTCCCTTTAAAGTTACTTTTAGGGCAAATAAGGTTCCTGTTTCCTCTTCATCAGCTCTTGTACCAAAGGGTGATACTTTTGGCTCTAACACTTGTCAGAACCGTCTTTATGCTCTCTCTAGTTATTAGGAGTCTGAGGCATTTGCAAATATTGTTACTGGTATACTGAAGCTCTTTTCCCATGATATGTACTATTTACTTGATCTGGGGTTCTCTCTCTCTCTTATGTGTCCCTATTTATGGCTCTGTATTTTGATTTTTGTCTTGTGTGTCTATCAGACCCTTTTTCTAATTCTACCCAATTAGAGACTCTGTGGTTGTCAGAAGAGTTAATAAGGTATGTGTGGTATCTGTTGGTCGTAGAGAAACTCTGGTAGACTTGATAGAGTTAGACATGGTTGATTTTGATGTTATTATGGGAATGGACTGGTTTCCCTCGTACTATGCTTCCCTACATTGTCGAACCCCTAAGGTTATGTTTAAATTCCCTAATGAGCCAATTGTTGAGTGGGAGGGTGGTTTCCTAAACCCTAAGGAAAGGTTTATATCGTATCTTTGAGCTTGAAAGTTAATTTCCAAAAGTTTTCTCTATAATCTAATTTGGGTTAAAGATTCTAACCCGGAAGGTCCTTCTTTACATTCTGTCCCTGTGGTAAATGAGTTTCCTGAGGTCTTCCCTAATGACCTTCTTGGTATCCCACCAATAAAGAGATTGATTTTGGTACCGATCCTATTCTGGACACTCGTCCTATTTCTATTCCCCTATATAGAATGGCTCCAGTTGAGTTGAAAGAGCTTAAGGAGCAACTAAAGGACCTCTTAGATAAGGGTTTCATTCATCCTAGTGTGTCCCCGTGGGGTGCCTTGGTGTTGTTCATACGTAAGAAGGATGGATCTTGTAAGACCCCACAAAATTCCTAAGCTTAATTCAGTCCTTTAAGCCTGTCAAGGGGGTCCCAGACTTAGAAAATTCTAGTTAAGTTTCTAGACTTAGTTTACTTTTGGCCTTTGAAAGTTGGCAATCTCATTTTGCGGCCTTAATGTCCTTTAATGGTCGGTATTCTTGCTAATTCATGATCAGAGAGGTCAATAGGTGTTCCCAGAAAAGTTTTAAATTTTTCCAGACCTCGTTTAGACCATGTTTGGTATCCCAAAATATTGGACCAATGCGATCTTGGCGTGCCACGTCACCTATCGCATTGGTTAACATTGTTGTAGGTCACCAGAGCTAAAAGTACTGAGGCTTAGTGCGATCATGGTGCAACGCATCGAGTATCGCATCGGTGCCATTGATGCACCACGTCACTTAACGCGTCAGTGCCTAGTTTTAGTCATTAAATAACCGCATCCTTAAGGGTAATTAGGTCATTTTCCTTGACCTTCAGACCTCATAAACATGAAATTTAGCCCTCTTTTGGCTAAATACATTCCTTATTCCACAATTGCTCAAGAACAAGAAACCCTAGGGTATTAATTTCAAGCCAAAGATTCAAGATTTCCTCCATCAATCTTTAATAAATCATCCACCTAGGTATGTAAAGTGTTCATCCAAGGATCCCTTTCATCGTTGGAGTTCAAGAAACCTTTTTTTTAAAGCTTAAATAATGATGTTCATGTTGTGGATTGAAATTTTATCCATGTTGTTGATTTGTATGGTTTCCATGATGGAATCTTTATGTATTCCTTGATATTATGTTAGCATGTGGATTGAATTTCATGAAATTAAGTTAATTAAAGTAGCCAAGATGTAATTGTTTAGTGTTCATACCCAAGCATAAGTATATGCATCCCATGTGTTCGATAAAATGCCTAAGTGAGTAGAATTGTGTTTTATGACCCTTTGTTGATCTAAATGATAAACTTATGCTACAACTCGATGTTCAAAATGACTCCCATGCTAAATCTATGTCTTATAGTTGTTTGATGGAATGCTCATGAGACTAGAATTGTGAAATTATTATATGTTTGAATGCATTCCTATCCATGTACAAGATTATGAATTTCAAGTGCTTAATGAAATCCCTTAGTGATTGTATTATGAATTGTTGCCTATGGTTATGTATTCAAAGAAGTGTCATGTCTTATTAGTATCATTCTATCGAGTCCTATGGGTACTTGTACCCGATAATTTATATGTGTGCCTAGAGCCCGCGTCAGTTTCAATATACTCTGAGTCAAGCCATGATCCTTAGAATTCAGTCAGTCACATGACTCAGGAAAACTCAGTAAATTTAGTATCAATCCAGTCCTTCATAGTACTTAATAATTCCTGTAATCTCATTCAGTTATTAGATCTCAGTAGTATTCCATCATTCAATGGAACTTAGTGAAATTAGTCCAGTTCATTCAGTAACACGATCAGTGACAGCTCAGTCAAGCCTAGTATGAACTAGGAAATCGGTTCAGTGTCTATTTAATTGCGAGTAGGATTCAACACTATGTTAACCCAGGGATGAGGGCTCACCTGTTAGCCAGTAGAGGGTGTGATCCTTAGAAGCAATACTTGCATTTCAGAACTACGTAGTCAACGTAAGTTGAGATGTAACCCTACGTGTCTAGGGATTATATATCTTATTTGAGTTTTCCTACTAGGAGGGGTTGACGGAAGAGCTCCCTATCAGAGAGGGTTAACTCACAGCTTTTCTTTACCCATGTCACGGTACTGACACCCTTCCAGTTAGGGTTACAGGTTGGACCCCCACTAGTTCAGATTTGGGGCATGTTAGTGATGATTACTTCCCACAGTTTCAGTCTTAGTCTCAATAAAAGAACTTTGATAGTTCTTCAGATTCAGGACTGCAAGATATAATCACTCAGTTTAGTACAGAACTCAGCTAGTTCCATTAGAATTAGGACTGTTAGACACAATCACTTAATTAACAGTATATCAGTTATACGAAACTCATGTTATCAGTATTCAGACTTATTAGTCAGTATTATCACGATCTCATTTATAGTTACGTATTCATGCATGTATTCTTATGTTCATGTTATTCAGTCAGTTAATATTGTTCATGCATATGAACCCCATGCATTCAGCCTACCTCACTTTGTATACCAGTACATTTAGACATACCGCCACATACTTTTCTTCTGTGCTATGGTGTTTTATACCATAGGTTTGAACGCTTAAGTTCTCAATCGCACTTAGCTTCAGATTCAGCCAGCAGCTGTAGATTTACAGTGAGTCCTCATCATTCGAGGATAACATGATTATTTTATTACTTTATTATTTCAGTTTTAGTAGACAGAGTTAGATGGGGACATGTCCCATCAACTCCACAGTTTTCAAATAGTTTAGAGGCTTTCAGATTAGTATGTTCAGATAGTTTATTTCAGTTTTGGTATTGATATACCATATTTCCAGATGTTATGCTTTATCAAATATTTGAACCTTATGACCTTTCAGCCTTTTTATTCTGCATTTATACAATATATTATACAATGCTCAATTACAGATATCAGTCATAGGTTAGGTTGTGGTCCTTCAAGATTTCTAGATTCGTGTAGCATTCTGGGTATCAGATTTAAGGTGTTACATTTCCCTTCGGATATGTATTGATTACCGATAATTGAATAAGGTGACGGTAAAGAACAAGTATCCCTTTTTGAGAATTATTAATCTCTTTGATCAGCTTCAGGGTGCCAAAATTCTTTTCTAAGATTGATCTTTAATTTGAATATCATTAGTTAAATATTAGGGAGGTATATATCCCTAATACAACCTTCCGTACCTAGTATGGGAATTTTGAGTTTCTAATTATGTCATTTGGCTTGACTAATTCCCCTGAGACATTCATGGATTTGATGAATAGGGTCTTCCATCAGTTTCTGGATCTATTTATGATTGTCTTCATTGATGACATCTTAGTGTACTCTAAGAGTAAGGAGGATCATGTCGATTACCTCTGTGTTGTGTTGTAGACCTTTAAAGATTAATAATTATATGCTAAGTTCTCCAAATATGAATTTTGGTTGAATACAATAACTTTTATTGATCATGTCGTGTTTAGTGAGGGGTTTATGGTGGATCCTCAGGAGGTTTATGTGGTTAAAATATGGCCTAAACCCATGAATCCATCCAATATTCAGAGCTTCTTGGGTTTTGCTAGTTTCTATAAGAGCTTCGTGGAGAGTTTTTCCTCTATTACTGATCCATTAACCAAATTGACTCAGAAAAAGGTAAAGTTCTTATGGTAGGATGCTTTTGATGGTAGTTTTGAGAATTTAAAGAATAAGTTAATTTCAGCTCCAGTTTATTGTTTATTGTGCTATGTCTCAGGTTGGTTAGGGTTGTGTGTTCAAGCGACATAGTAAGATAGTTGCTTATGCCTCTAGACAGTTGAAGGTTCATGAAAAAAACTATCAGACTTATGAATTGGAGTTATTATCCATGGTATTCTGATTAAAAATTTGGCGTCACTATCAGGATGGGGTTTATGTTGATATCTTTTCAGATCATAAAAGCCTACAGTATGTGTTCACTTAGAAGGAACTTAATCTAAGGCAAAAGAGGTGGCTTGAGTTGCTTAAGGACTATGATATGAGTCTTCACTACCATCCAGGTAAAGCTAATGTGGTTGCTAGTGCTCTTAGCAGGTTGTCCATGGGTATCTTGTGACATGTGGATAAGTATAAATAGGAATTAGTAAAAGATATTCACCATTTGGCTAACCTTGGAGTTTGTCTCTTAGACTCCGAGGATGGTGGTATATTTGTGCAACAGGTGGCACAGTTATCTCTTGGATTAATAATAAATAAGAAACAAGTGTTAAATCCTTTTTTGCTAAAGATCAAGGATGATATGGGTAGGCAGAAAGTGATGGCTTTTGAGATAGGTGGTAAAGTTATCTTGAAGTACCAAAGGAGGTTATGTGTCCCAGATGTAGAGGGGTTGCGAGGCAGGATTTTGGCTGAGGCCTATGAGTTGCAGTATACGGTTTATCCCGATTCAACATAGATGTATCATGATCTCAAGGAGGTGTATTGGTAGAATAACATGAAATGGGATGTAGCCTGGCTAAGCATATGGTGTGTTAGTAAGTAAAGGTGGAGCACCTAAGGCCAGGTGGACTACTTCCAGAGATTGAACTACCAGTGTGTAAATTGGAGATAATCAATAAGGATTTTCTTATTGACCTTCTGTAATCGAGGAATTAGTATGAATCTATTTGTGTCATCATGGATAGGATGACTAAGTCCTCTCACTTCTTATTCATGACAACTACTTATTCTACCAAGGATTATGTGAAGTTATTCCTTCAGAAAGTGTTAAAGTTGTATGGTGCTCCTATCTCGATTATTTTGGATCATGGTACTCAATTCTCGTTGCATTTTTGTCAATCTTTTCAGCGTGGTTTGGGGACTAAGGGGAGTCTTAGTACGACTTTCCACCCATAGTCGAATGGACAAACCAAAAGGACTATTCAAACTTTGGAAGATATGTTTTAAGCCTGTGTGATTGATTATGGTGGTAGTTGGTTTGACCATTTTCCTTTGATTAAATTTGCTTATAACAATAGTTACCATTCTAGTATCGGTATGGCTCCATTTGATGCATTGCATGGTAGGAGATGTAGATATCCTATTGAGTGGTTTGATATTAGTGAAGAAGAAATATTTGGCCCGAATTTGGTTCATTAAGCTATAGAGAAGGTGAAGGTAATTAAGGATAGGCTTAAGACAACCCAAAGTCGCCAAAAGTCCTATGCGGAGGTGAGGTGAAGGGACTTGGAGTTTGAGGTTGGAGACTCGGTGTTTTTGAAGTTATCTCCCTTGAAGGGAGTGATGCGGTTTGGAATCCACACTTTTCCACCATAGCTTAAAACTAAAGCTTTGAGATAGGATATTTTCTTTTAAAACTAAAATACTTTCCCTTGATATGAGTATTTTGCCCTAAAGCTTGAAATGAGATGTTTTCCTAACGTGAATGAAATGCCTTCAAGTGTGTTCCAAAGTTATATGATTCCGAATTCCAAGTATTTGAGTTCAAAAGAGTTATTAGTTCTTGAGCATTGAAGAATTTTTACTATCCATGAGACAAATGCATGAGTTGAAAGTATTGCTTAAAGTTTCCTTTAGCCTTGAGTAATAAGAATAAAAGAAGAGTACAAATTTCAATGCTAAAAGTATAATGACTCATGAGATTGTGTTACATGTTCCATTTTATATGATTCATGAGCTTTGTATTTTATACTTATTCAAGCAATGTGAGTCATTACTTATTACATGCATGATTTGATTAAAGAGTATTGATGTTGTTTTATATAAATGCATGCACCCCCACATACTTAGTACATTCTCAAGTGTTGATCCACATATACGTCTATGTGCTACATTGTCTTATAATGTAGGTTCATTTGCTCAGTCCCAACCTCGTCATTGATTTTTAAGTACCTCTATCTACATTCCTACAACGGTGAGTCCTCATGGTTCAAGGACCTATATTTAGACATCTCCACATTTTGAGATACTATGTTGTTATTTCTAGTTCATTTTGAATCGGTTGGGGACCTATCCCAACAGCTCTGTAGTTCATAGATTAGTAGAGGCTTTGTCAGACTAGTTATCAGATTGTTGTTGTGTTAAGGTTTTTGGTATTGCTTGGTCATTTGGACCGAGCATTTTCTCTGTATTTTCTTTTATATGATATGACTCTGCTAGTGTTTGAATCATTTCATCTTGAAATGAGTGTTACTAGTAGAAACAGGCTCAAAGGGTTAGCTTGGGATTACTTGTATCCTTAAGCACCGTGTGATGTCTCGAAAGACGATTTTGGGTCGTTACAAACTTGGTATCATAGCCTAAAGTTTTAAGGAGTCCTAGGGTGTCTGATAAGTTACGTTGGGTAGACTCTTGACCATCGGTGTGTAGCGTGCCATATCTATGAGCAAGAGGCTACAAGACATTTTAGGAAAAAAATATTTCTTTTCTTCAGATTCCATCGTGCCTGTAGTTGTCCCTCTCATCTAATAATTCATACTCTTCTATTTTAAAAAATGCCTCTCCAAAGAGCGGATGCCTGTGGAAATGATAATGAGCAAGCCCAACCTATTGATCCTTTGAATGAGATGGTGTCTCATGCTGAGTTTCGGCTGGTCTTTCAGGTGTTTGCCATAGCAGTCACCGCTAATGTTCAGGCCAATAAACAGGCCGCAGTTGCTAATCAGTAGGGAGGTAATGTAGCCACGACTAGAATCCATAATTTTATGTGGATAAATCCGACAGAGTTTTATGGGTCCAAGGCAGGTGAGGACCCATAATTATACCTTGAGACGGTGAGAAAGATCAAGCATGTGATGCATGTTTCTAAGTAAGAAAGTGTTGAGTTGGCGTTTTACAATTTGAAGGATATAGCTTATGACTGGGTTGTATCGTAGAGGAAAATTAGAGGTGAGACTGCTCCTATACCTTGGTAGGTTTTCTAAGATGCATTCTTGGACAAGTTCTTTCCGCTTGAGATGAGGGAGGAAAAGATTAAGGAGTTTATAAACTTGAGGCAGGGCTCCATGATTGTTATGGAGTACTGTTTGAAGTTCAATCAACTGGCCAAGTATGCTCCTGATTTGATTTCTGACACCTGAGCTAGTATGTGCAAGTTCATGACCGGTGTTTCTGGGGTAGTACTAAAGGAGTGTAGGACTGCGATGCTACATAGGGATATGGATCTGGATAGGTTGATGATGCATGCCCAGCTGATAGAGGTGGATAAGATTAGGGAGAGAGATCAAGTGAGGGGTAATAAGAGGGCTAGATCTGAACAACATGAGTATAGCCAGCTTAGGTTCTATGGAGGGAGTCACCCTCAGTTTCAGAGGCGTCCATCTATGCCAGCGCCTTCATTAGCTAGTGCTCCCGCACCTAGAAGCTGGCAAGAACAAGGGGGAAGATCCTTTATGTCTAGGTCACAGAACAGTGTTGGTAACAGGCCCCGTTATCCTCCTTGTACTAAGTGTAGTAGGGATCATCCCGGTGTGTATTTGTTTACTGATCATAAGATCCTGCAGTATGTATTTACTCAGAGGGAGTCTAATCTTAGGTAGATGAGGTGGTTAGAATTGTTAAAAGACTATGATATGACAGTGTTGTATCACCCAGGGAAGGCCAACGTAGTGGAAGATGCCCTTAGCAGATTGTCTATGGGTAGTGTTGCTCATGTAGAGGAAGGTAAGAAAGAGTTAGCTCGCGATGTGCATTGTCTGTCTAGATTGTATGTTAGGTTGCTTGATTCGGTCGAGGGGAGTACGTTGATGCAGAGTAGTTCCGAATCCTCTTTAGTTTTACAAGTGAAGGAGAAACAAGATAGGGATCCTAGTTCGGTCAGACTGAAGGAGTTAGTTAAGGGACAAAAGGTAGAGATTTTCTCCCAAGGGGGAGATGGCATATTGAGATTGCAAGATAGATTGTGTGTTCCATATGTTGATGATCTGAGGAAGAGGATTATGTCTAAAGTGCATAGCGCGCGGTATTCTATTCATCCCAGCACTACCAAGATGCACTGCGACTTGCGAGAAATCTATTGGTGGAATGGTATGTAGAAGCATGCTTAAGAAGAATATTGGTGATTCCGTTGTAGTAGATCCTTCAGAGAATGCCGATATTCAGACCAGTCTTTCCTTCGATGAGATCCCTATTGAGATCCTATATTTTCAGATCCGTAGATTAAGGAAAAAAGAAGTTCCATCGGTCAAAGTTTTGTGGCGTAACCAGTATGTTGGGGGTGATACTTTGGAGGCAGAAGCAGATATGCGAGCCAAGTACCCGTACCTCTTCTCTTCAAGTTCAGATTAATCCAAAGGTATTATTCTTCCTTAATTCAGCCCTTCTAATCTAAAGTTCAGCTATATGCATCTATCTTTGTATGAGTTTTTGCAATTTCTGAGGCATTCAAGAGTTTAGAGAGATTTTGAGCCCGTTTTAGCAACTTGATTCACCAATGTGTACTCAGTTTTTCATGTGTTCTTAGTCTAACTAGCGACATTCGAGGATGAATGTTTCCAAGGGGGAGATATTGTAAGACTTCACAAAGATTCTCTCATAGAATGACCCTTAGGGCATGTCAAGTGAGGTGTGATTCCGGCCATAAAAGATTGAGAAGTGACTTCCTAAGTGAGTATCATGTTAACCATATAGAATTTCACTAATTTTGACTTTTTATCACATAGGAAATTTGATAAGCTTTCCGTCGATATAAGATTCACCTAAATATGATACCTAGGTAAGAAGTTATGGCCAATTTAAGTCCTAGTTGTAAAAAAACATCATTTTAGTTGTTGGCGCGTCGCGGAGAGGGTCTATTTGAAAATTTTCAAATTCCAGTGGAACTCCGCGATAGTAGCGCATCGCGGAGGACCCCAATTTCTCAATAGTCAATTTTTAGTGGCCTAGCACGATTGTGATGCATCGTACTGAAGTTTCAGGTCCCAACCAGTGGGACAACACAATGGCTCCGCATCGCGGTGACTCCCAGATTCCCATTTGTCAATTTCTATAGAGCCACCGTGATAGTGGCATATTGCGGTGGCCTATAAAATTGGGTTCCCAGTTTAATTTTTCCAGCTTCGTTCAGAAGTTAAAAACGGAACTTTGGACTTTTTCCAAGCCTCTTAAACCATGCAAACACCAAATTGAAGTCATTTACAGGCTTTCTATGAATTTTTTCTCAAGTTTTCTCTCAACTAGAACCCTAAGTAGGCAAAACCTCTTCTAAGAATCTCAAGAATCCACCATAGATTTTCTAAATTGAGTCAAGATTCAAGGTTCCCAAGTCAAGGGCTTCAATAACCCTCATTCAAGAGTACGAATAGAGTTCCAAAAGTGAGAGTTCATCCAAAGCTTCTAATTTAAGGTATGTGGGGTTTTGAACAAGGGTAATCCTTTCACCCTTGTTCCCAAAGGCTTATTTAAACTACAATTATCTGCAATTTATGAGATTTTACATGAAATTGAATTGGGGGTTTCACCCTTTATTATCGATTACAATATTTTAATGCTTCCCATGAATTGAGAGTCTTATGGCATGATTTTCACATGTTTTCTTGAGAAGTTGCAGCTGGGTCTATACCCCATGATTTTAATCCTTGAGAAGTTAATAATTAAAATGTTTGAAATATTGAAGTATATAAGTATGTTGAGATTTTGAGATAAATTGCTGAAATTTCCAGATTTCTACATGAGTTATGAATCTATATGCTATCTATTATGCTTTGCATGAGTTCTAACTTGAGATTGAATTATGGGTTATTAAGCCCTACTTGAGACTTGAGATTTTATGAACTATTGTGCTATAAACACCCATTATTTGAGTATTCTGAGATTATTGAGAAATGTTTTGACCTAATGGTCATTGAGTTTTGAAATCCACTCTACTACATGAGATTACAGATTTGATTATTGGGTCCTTATTGAACCATAATATTATTCTACATTAAATTTTCATAAGATGAGCGAGATAAACTAAAGGGAGTAGTATTTAACATCGAGTTGGGTAAGTTACCATAATTTCTTACCCCAGAACTACGTGCCACCGTAGGTTGGGCCTAAGACCGAGATATTGGGCCCGAGGCTGAGATCAGTGATCACTGAATTGAGGTTATACTCCCTGGCAAAGAGTATGATTCTCCTACCCAATGTGGGGTCATTTCCTTAGGAGGACAATACGTTAGACTCCATGTAGCTCGCATGGTTTATGTCGGTTAAGAGATTCTCCCTTAAAACTAAAGCTTTGAAATAAGATATTTTCTTTTAAAACTAAATTACTTTTCCTTTTAATGAGTATTTTTCCCTAAAGCTTGAAATGAGATATTTTCCTAACATGAATAAAATGCCTTCAAGTATGTTCTAAAGTTATATGATTCCGAATTCCAAGTATTTGAGTTCAAAAGAGTTATGAGTTCTTTAGCATTGAAGAAGTTTTAGTCTCCATGAGACATATGCATGAGTTGAAAGTATTTCTTAAAGTTTCCTTTAGCCTTGAGTAATGAGACTAAGAGAAGAGTACAAATTTCAAAGTTAAAAGTATAATGACTCACGAGATTGTGTTACATGTTCCATTTTTCATGATTCATGAGCTTTGCATTTTATACTTATTCAAGCAATGTGAGTCATTACTTATTACATGCATGATTTCATTAAAGAGTATTGATGTTGTTTTATATAAATGCATGCACCCCCACATACTTAGTACATTCTCAAGTGCTGATCCACATATACATCTATGTGCTACATTGTCTTATAATGTAGGTTCAGGTGCTCAGTCCCAACCTCGTCTGTGATTTTTGAGTACCTCTATCTACATTCCTACAGTGGTGAGTCCTCATGGTTCGAGGACCTATATTCCGACATCTCCATATTTTTAGAGACTATGTTATTATTTCTAATTCATTTTGAGTCGGTTGGGGACCTGTTTCAACGGCTCTGTAGTTAATGGATTAGTAGAGTCTTTGTCAGTCTAGTTATCAGATTGTTGTTGTGTTGAGGTTTTTGGTATTGCTTGGTCGTTTGGACATAGTATTTTCTCTGTACTTTCTTTCATATGATATGACTCTGCTAGTGTTTGAATCATTTCCTCTTGAAATGAGTGTTATTAGTAGAAATAGGCTCAAAGGGTTAGCTTGGAGCTACTTGTAGCCTTAACCACTGTGTGACATCCCGGGAGACGATTTTAGGTCGTTACTGTGAAGATCTTAGATCGGTAAGTTCATCGGTTGCGAACAAAGGATGTGGCTTCGGTGAAGGTCTATGGCAGAACCAAAAGTTTGAGGAATCTACTAGGGAAGCTGAGGAGGACATGAAATCCAAGTATCCATTCTATTCCCGATTTCAAAAATTTGTGCTTAAGGTATGTGTTTCTGTTAACCTCCTTGTTTTTGTAATACCCCAAACTTTTTCTAGGTTAAAGTCATTCCTAGAATATTAAGGGATGTATTCCAAAATGATAAATATTTTTTTCATATAATTTTCTAGATTTCAACTTTTCATTGTGTGGGAAATTAAATAATCTTTCCATCGATAAAAAATTCGCCCAAATCTGACACTCAGTGAAGAAGTTAGAGCATTTTTAAGTTGATAGTGTGCCAACTAGGCAGTCACCGCATCGCGGTGAAGGACAATTTCATAATTGTCACTTTCCAATAGACCACCGCCATGTTGGTGTGTCGCGGCGT
Source organism: Capsicum baccatum var. pendulum (assembly GCA_030864225.1). Lineage (NCBI taxonomy): Eukaryota > Viridiplantae > Streptophyta > Magnoliopsida > Solanales > Solanaceae > Capsicum > Capsicum baccatum. The sequence continues at coordinate 63,693,882 of CM061559.1, forward strand.
GGTCCAAATTCCCATTTGTCAATTTTCAGTGACCTCCGCGATATTGACGCATCGTGGAGAGATCCATTTTCCCAATAGTTGAATTCCAGTAGCCCAACGCAATAGTGGCACATCGCGCCAAAAGAAAAAATGGAATTTCTATAGGGCACCGCGATAGTGGCGAATCGCGTTGAAGTTTTAGGTCCCAAGTGTCAAAATCCAGTGGGACAATGCGATAGCTCCGCATCGCGAATGACCCCAATTTCCCTTTCGTCAATTTTCAGTGATCCACCGTGATAGTGGAGCCTTATGGTGGCCCATTAAATCGGGACCCCAATTTATTTTTTTCATTTTCATTTAGAAGTTGAAAGAGGTATTTTGGACTTTTCCCAGCCCCCAATTCCATCCAAACACAAGATTTAAGGCTATTACAAGTATCTTATGAGATTTTTCTCAAGATTTATCTCAACCCAAAACCCTAAGCTTCAACAATCAACCTTAAGAATCCCAATATTCCACCATCCTTTTTCCAAATTAATTCAAGATTCAAGATTTCTAACATAAGAATTTCAAGAACCATCATTCAAGAGCACAAATAGAGTCTCAACAGCAAGATTGTTCATCTAGTTTATCATCCAAGGTATGTGGGGTTTTGAACAAGGATAAATCTTTCATTCTTGTTCCCAAAACTTAATTATTGTTTCAATTTTCCTGAATATTCTATGATTTCCTATGAAATCTAAGTTAGTATTGATACCTAAATCCTTATTATTTTAGTTTATGAAATTATTATGATATTTAAGGCTCCAATTTCAAGAATTTACATATGTTCATGTTTGAAATTATAAGATTCGTATTATGAATTATATACCATTATCTTGACTGAGATTTTTGAAAGCTTTTAAGATGATTATTGAGCCTGAAGTTTGAATCCGATTTTTGATGTAATTATTGATGCATTAAAGCTTTATACTTTGAGTTCTAAGTACTATTGATGATTTATTATGATCTCAAGTCCTATTGACAAGTTTTGATTAGTTCTTTCAAAAGCAAAGATTGATATTTTGATCCTAAGCTAAGATAGGAATCCACATTATTTATCCAGTTTATGATTTAAAATAAAGAGAAGCATAATTGGTTTTAATTACGAACCTTTGTGCTAATTAAGGTGGATTTCCTAAAAGTTTTGAGCAATAAGTATAGGAGTAGTATTTAGCATCGAGTTGGGTATGATTCCAAGGTCTCATGCCCCAGAACTATGAGCCACCATAGGTTTAAAATGCCCATAGTGGGCTAAGATAGTGATCACTTAAGTTAAGGTTCTATTCCGTTGGCAAAGGTAGAACAAATCTCCCCAACGTGGGTAAGACGTTGGACTCCATGTCAACTCACATGGTTTATGTTGGTTAGAAGAAACTCCCAAAGTCCTCAAGTCCCAAAGTTTCAAGATTTCCAAAGCTCTTAAAGCTTCTAAGTTTCAAAAGAAAATATTGATAAAAAAGTTTTTATAAGACTAAGTGTTATAAATCACTGGATTTACAAGTACGATTTGTAATACATGATTTTTTATTTTGATATTTTACATAACCAAGCTTATGTGAGTCATATACATCCAGAATGCATTTACTTTCTAATTATGATGTCTTACTTATGCATTACAACCCCATATCCTCAGTACATCCTCAAAGTGCTGATCCACATATATGTCTATGTGCTACATTATCGTATAATGTAGGTTCAGGTGGTCAGTATCAGCAGCGTGAGTTGTTTGAGCATCTCTATCTACGCTCCCACAGTAGGTGAGTCCTCATGATTCGAGGGCCTACTACTTCAAATTTCCAGCTTTTATAGTAATTGAGTTATTGTTTTCAGTTTAGTCCGAGTTAGTTGGGGGTCTATTCCAATGGCTCTCTAGTTCTTTAGTAGTAGAGGCTTTTCAGACTATGAGTTTATTTACAGACTTTCAATATTTGCTATTCAGACAGTATCTTCAGTTTATTCAACCTTAGTTTTTGTATGATACAATATTATTTCTTGAATAGTTTATCTTAAAGTAAGGTTCCGACCTAGTAGTAGGCTCAAAGGGTTAGCTTGGGGATACTCGTAGCCTTGAGTACCATGTGACATCTCAGGATCAGATTTCGAGTCGTTATAGTTTTCTATCTTTATTGATGATAGATTTTGCATCTCTTGGTATTTATTTTTCATCTTAAAGTTAAGAGTAGAGATGTTTGGGGTTAATCGTGCTTGTAGTGCCTCATCCTATCTTTCGAGGACAAATGATCCTAAAGGGGGTCGACTTAAACACCCAAAACTTTGGTCCTTGCGAGATTTATGAGTTTGAGCCTTTTGCTGATCATACGATTCACCATACTAGTCGTATTGTATGGATACGGGTCTAGGAACCTAGTCATATGCTGGTCAGTTTCATATTGGCCAAGTTCTACTATTGATACGATAAAAAAATCATATGAGTCATATGTATGTGATACGAGAGGTAGGGTCCAAACCATATATTATCCAGTGTCTAGCCTTTGATGATCTACGTATGGTATGACTTGAAGGGTACTAGTCTTATGGTAATGGTATGAGTTAGGCTAAGGATTCGTATGTTGGATTGAATATGGTGTCCAACTTTATTATCAAAATACGACTAGAGGGTACCACTCATAAGATATGGGTATGAGTTGAGGGGTTCAACCATAGCCTCCTACGAGTCTTTTACAGCTTTTAAGTTGAGGTTATTTTTAGACATTTTACATCCCAAGACCTTAATACCCCACGTCTTATAACACTATTTGGTCCCTCATTATTTACTTGAGATGGTCAAAACACTCTCATTAACTCTCTAGAAACCTCTCAAGGAAATTGGGCTAGGGTTTATTCAATGTGGTCATCTAGAGTCTTAAGGATCGAAATCTCTCTATGAATCTTCATAACTCAAGCATATGACTCTTTCTTCATTTCTAGCTCATAAAAATCTTGTGTTTTAAACATTGTTCTTGAATCATAAATGGTGGTTTGTAATCCATGGTTGAGGGTTTGAATGTATAATGTTGAGTATTGTTCTCTCTTGATTTCACTTGTGTTTATACATGTTTTTGATAATGGTTTTGCACAGGTGGGTGCATGGAAATTGTGGTTTAATGAATGGGTCATGGTTAACCCTAACTTGATGGTTAATGGCTTGAATAATGGTTTGATAATGGTATGCACCCAACCTTCTTTTCAAAATTCCTATGATAAGAATCCTTTATTGATCAATAACTTCTTTATTAATCAAAATTGTCAATACAAGCCAGGGTAGAAGCTGACCATCTATATCCTATCACCTATCATTAAACTAGTATAGAATTACATTTTCTGCTAACTACACTTGCTAATATTACTCAAATAATCAGGGGACATTACAGTGGAATCCTATTTCTTGGGGAAATGATTCAACATCTTTAAAATGCTTTGCCATGCAACTGTATTCCTCCATGAATGTGCATATGCATTACAATATCCTTACATATTCTTGCCAAGTTGAGTCGACCTTCTGAACCCTCATCATGTTCCTATATTTCCAGATGCAATACAGATTCGTAGCAAAATTGGAACAAATAATTTTCGCGTGTCCAATCTTTCTCTTGGCTATTTTGCAGATACAATCCAATTCCTTTTGCCAGGGCGTTATGTTTATGTTAAAGCCTAGACATTTTACCACAATACTCCACATCTGCTTACTATAATTGAATTCAAAGAAAAGGTATTCAAATATCTCCACAGTTTGATTGCAAGAATTGCATTCAGGTGTTACTTGGATTCTAATTTCCTAAATTCTTTCAACTGTTGCTAATATTTTATTCATTGCTATCCGTAGATTTAACTTAATCCTGGGATAGATGTGTTTATGCAATGTAATACTCTTCCCAGATGTGTTTATGCAATGTAATACTCTTCCAGGTTATGTTTGTAAAATGTGGTTTCAAAGTCAGATAAGCCTGCCTGATAGAGAACTTATCACCTTCTATTTGCTTATCCGGTGTTTGCATTAATACCTCTTGGATCTACATTTGTGGATATATCCCTTTATACTATCAATTATCTTTCACACCACCCAAGCTGCATTTTTTGGTAGGCATAATGTTTAAGTCCCTCTGCTTGACATAGTAGTAGTTCACCCATTTAATCTATAGTGTGTCCTTCTTTGTTAAAACAACCCACAGGTGTTTTAGAATGACTGCTTTGTTCCAAAACTTCAAGTCAATAACTCCCAGTCCACCTGTTGATCCTTTTTGACATATCTTCTCCCATGCAATCAAAGCTTTTTTTTTTTTGACATTTCATGCCAATCCATAAAAAGGTTCTACAAATAGCTTCCAGCAGCTTAATCAATTTCTTAGGCAAGATAAATATTTGTGCCCAGTAGCTTTAAATACCAAATAGCACTACTTTTATAAGTTGAAGTCTACCAGCATATGAGACCAGTTTTGCCATTCAACATGTAATTTTTGCAGAGAATTTCTCCACCAGAGGTATATATTGTACAGTAGTGAGCTTCTTTATAGATAGTGGAACTCCCAAATACCTAAATGGTAAAGTCCCTTCTCCAAATCCCAAGCTCTATAATAGATCACACTTCAAATTATTACCTACTCTTGCTATATAGATAGAGCACTTGTCATCATTTGCGTCCAGCCCAGATGCTCTTGAGAACCTTTGGAAGGTTTGTTGTAGCAACATAACAAAATTTTTGTCAGCCATGGAGAACATCAGTAGGTCATCTGCTAAGCACATATGAATTAGGTTAAATATCTTATATCTTGGATAGAAGTGGAACTATTTCTATTTTGCTAGCTGTTGCATTTCTCTCTAAAGGTATTCCATGGCTATCAAAAAGAGGTAAGGGGACATAGGATCCCCTTACCTTAACCCTCTCCTAGCATGCAATGGTTTAGTGAGTCCACCATTTAGTATCAAAGAATAAGATACAATAGAGACACACTCCATAATTGATAATTTTTAAGGGAATCCCAACTCAACAAGCATGGCCTTGAGGAAAGGCCACTCAAGGGTAACATAATCTTTTCTGAGATCCACTTTAACAACACATCTAGGTGAGAAATTTTACCTAGTATACCCCTTGAAAATCTCATGACTAAGTAGAATATTGTTTGTAATAGCTCTTATTTCAATGAAGGCAGACTGTGAACATCGAATAATACCATTTAAAACTTGTGTTACCCTGTTAGCCAGAATTTTAACAACAATTTTGTAGATAGTGTAACAACATGCAATTGTATAAAGTCCTTCACCTTAGTTGGTGATGGAACTTTAGGAATCAATGTGATAGTTGTACAGTTCTAAGTTCTCTTTATATTTCCAGTAATAAAAAATATTGCATAGCTGAATAGACCTCTGTTTTGACTATAGCCCACTGTTGTTGAAAAAATTCAATAGGGTAGTGATCCACCCCCGGAATTTTGTATTTAGTCATGCTATTTACAACCTGGTCTATTTCCTTTGGACTCACCATCTACAGTAGCTGAATTTGTTGTTCTCTAGTATGGCATAGCCCTGTGTTGATCACTTCTGAGTTTGGATATGCTATTTCAACAACACAATCTCCCATAAGTGCAGTAAAGGTATCAATAAATTCAGCCTCTACTTTCTGTGGATTTGTGAGTTTTGTTCCAGTTTTAGTATAAACTGATGAAATTGTATTTTGGGCAGACCTAATCTTGAGTTGAGATTGAAAATACTTTGTATTAGCATCACCGCTATCAATCCAATATGCTCTAGACTTCTGTATCTATACCTGCTCTTCTACAAAGCTTCATTTTTGAATATTCATTAGAATAGCCTTTTCTTGATCAAATAAAGTCTGATTATTCAATTTGGAAGTAATCTGAGCTTGTACTCTTTCCAGTTGTTTCTAGACTGGTATAGCTTTTGAGCATATGAAGCCATGTGTGTGTTGAGGTCTTTCATTTCCACTTTTAATTTGTTTAGTTTGTCCCTGATAATAGTCATAGGGTCCGCTCTCATTTGTCTACTATACACCTGTTGCAAACTCTGTTAAAACCGGTGATGCAACAAGACTGAAGCATATAGCCTAAATGGCTTTGGTTGTTGACATTCTCTATGTATATATTGGACCAATGTTGGAGAGTGATCAGAAATTCTCAGACTCAATAAATCCCCTTCAATGTGAGCAAGACCTCCAACTACCCCAAATTAAAACATACTAATAAGAAAAACACAATAAAAGAATCATAACAGACTCGTGTCCTTGAAATAAGAGAACTCATCACCTATTGGCTGAATGTTGTGAACTATCTAACCCTAGTGCGTGGGATACATCTGGTACCTACATTATGAAGCAATGTATCCACAGACACATATATGTGGTCAGTATATTAAAATGTACTGAGTATGTGAGAAATGCACTAAATCATGAAAATGCTTAATGTATGCTTTAAAACTAAGGACATAAGCTATTAGCTGAAATATACATTTCAATCATGGATGCATGTAAAAGATGTACGACATTATAAAATTTTTAATTCATGAACTGAAAATATTTCTGTAAGTTGGGAAGCAGTAGAAACATGAATACCATATATAAATATCAAGTTATAGCTGAACAGACTGTTAAAACCATACTGAAGATCATGTATGAATATTGAACGTGAATGCATGAACATGTAAAACGAATGCCAGACCAAGTAAAGCATGTGCTAAAATAAATTGTAAAATTGAATAACTAAATGACTAATAAACTGAACACTTGGTCATGCAAACCTTAGCTGATGTGGTCTAAATACTAAATTGAGACTGTGGCAGCTAACTACAATCGACCTACTCTAATCTGAGCAAAATCGAGGTCGACCTAGTAACCCTAGTTGGATGGGTGTTAGTACCTTGCCAAGGGTACCAACACTAGCTGACGTGGATCAACTAAACTGATTTTCCAAAGGATGAGGGTGTCATGCCTCAACTGATAGGGGACACCTTATAATATATGGTCGTGTATTAGTTCTGGAACTTAGGACTCCTAACAACAACTCATGCCTAATCGAAGGAAGACCCGCAATCCCTGTGCTTTCTTGGTGCTAAGAATTACTCCCAACTAAACTGACACGAAAATATAAACTAGTGATACGTTGATAACTGATATGATCTAATATGGTATTCTAAAAATAACAATGCATGGATAATTGAAGGTAATCATGAACATGTTAGCTGGTGTATTTAGCATGATATAATACTGGTGAGTGCTCATTACAAAAATGTTACAAATTTCATGATACAAACATGATATGAATAACTTAAAATCATGAAAACTGTAGCTGCATGATCATCTAGGTATCGGGTGTTCATAAACCATCGACATTGAAAAATATAATTAAATACGATAGTTTCAAAATAATGACATGCGAAGAATTTTCATGATTTAAACTCAAGAATCCAATAGTTTTATCAATGTAACAAATTATCATGAATAATGTATGGAAGAATGCTTGAATTTTTGAGGAAACTGTTCATGGTTGAATTTAAGAATTACATGGAGAAATCATGGAATTTATGTTTTTTATGGAAACCTAGCTTTTGGAATTCATAAAATTCTTGAATTTAAGTCATAATTTCTAGCATGTGAATGAAAGGAGATCCTCATTAAATACCCACATACCTGAATGTAGAATCCTTGGATAAATTTCTTGGGATTGAACTAGAACTTGAGCTTGAAATTGAACTTGAAGAACTCTAGTTGGCTTTAGGGAGAAAGGAATCACTTTCTTTTGCTCAGTGATGAATGATTTCTGAGTTATGATAGGTTAGGGTAATATTGACTCTTGATAACTATTGTTTGGAGGGTGAAACGTCATTGTTTTGGGGTCAAAAGAGTGGGAAAAGACCAAGAAACCCTTAGAAATCGTCTAGAAGTTGCCTTGAAGTAGTCTCAAGGACTTAGGTCATGACTTGTAGGGTATGGCCATGAGTTATGATTTGAGTCATGATTAGAAGTCCAATTTCATCCTCTACTACCATGTTACGACTCCTTCCTAATGACTTGTAGTCTAGGCAATTTTGATAGTGCTTCAGTATTTTGTCCATGACCTTTCACACCAATATTGATTTAAGGAGAAATTAGTATCGTTGAAAAGCTAATTCAATTATTTATCTGTTGGTTGGTATTGAACTCAAAAATTATTAGTATACCAAAAGTTATGCTCATTTCAAAATAACTATAGTTATATATATCACAAGAATTTAGTCGCTAAAGGATGTTTTGACTCGTCTAAAAACTAGGAGAAATTTGTGGCCTTAATATGTGTCTAAACGACTATAAAACTACTAAAACAAGAGGCTTGTTTCTTAGATCCTTTATGGGTCAAGCTACGGATCCACAAAATAACTCATAATGTCTAACTATGAGCATGTGTTGGACTCTTCACTACGTGAATAAATTTTGGTTGAACACTGTTGTGACTGCAAGTCCCTTCTAATGACTCGTAATATCCGGTTATGAATCATGGAGTGGATTCGTAGTCACTGGGCTTAAACTAAAGGTTTTTCTGTTATGACTATTATTGCTAATAATGACTCATAACGTCTGGTTACAGGTAGTCACGCAAGTTGTAGCCACTGGCAGCTGACTGACACTTAAAGGGAAAATAGCAAAACTTCTTGCCATAATATAAGATCGAGGCGAGACTTGAAGTGTTGGAAAGTCAACTTAGTGGCCTAACTTTTGAGGGGTTTAGATCTTGAAAAATCCAGGTTATTACAATATCTCCTTCTTGGTATCATTCATCCTCGAATGAAGACAAATTTGGCTGAAAGGATAGGGATAGAGCTGCAATCCTTGACCTAGAATTCTATGAGCTTAATATGGAATTGATGAGTAAATTTTGAACTAAAACTTGAATAGTTTGAAGTTTAGGAACTCACTAGTACTACCCGTCTGAATTCTAAAGTAGGATAACTAACATGATACTAATTTCAAAATATGGAAATTTGTCATGGTTGGGACTGATTTATACTTGGAGTAAGGACTCAACTGAGTTCACAATTAGCATGAATGCAAATAAATCATCCCATGAAATAGGCATACTCATGAAACTTGAGATAGTTTGACTAGATAAAAAATTGAAATTGATAGGAGCTTATCTGTTTGATTGCTAAACTGAATTGCTGGCTATATGGAATGACTAATACCCAACGCTTATAACTTAACTAAAGTATCCCTTCAACACTCCTTGTCAGAAGTTCTAATAATATTCAGGGAAAAGGATTTTTAGGCATGATCTGAGTAAGATATCTGAATAAGGAATCGCAACATGGCTATAACTTTATAGCATAGAATATAGGTATATTAAACATAAGCTAGGATAGAATTACTATGCCCTAGGTAATGCAACTACTTACTTTCATGTTTAGACATACATCTCAAATAATCCCTCAAGTATACTTTTTCTCTTAAATATTAACCTTCATTAGATACCACTTATAATCTTCACAAGGGTATTGATAACTCGATCTACTAAAGTCTGAGCTGAACTAAATTCTCCAACCGTGTTCAAGCCTACTTAAAGTCACAAGGTACCCCACATAACACCATAATACTAGTCTAAATCATAAATTCTACATCCTCTGTGTTTTCACAGCTCTTTCACAATAATAATGCTCCTTACCACTTCAACAACTAACTTCAACCTCTTACTAGGAATTCACTAACTCACAATGAATTTATACATATATATACCAACTTGACATTCAAGCCTATCATTCTAGGCAACCAAAACAATTAAGAATTTTTCCATATTCTCTAATACCTCTATCAATAAAAACTTTCTTCCATTATTACCAAGAAGAAACCCTTAGAACTTTCAGCTAACTATGATATAACACATCTTGACTTCAATCTTTCTTCACACTTATAGCCTTAGATAAATCAAGCATACTATAATCTTTCCCTTATAAGAAATATTTACTCTCTCCTATCTAAACCATTTTCATCACCACTATCATTTAATAGAGAGAGGTCACTAAAAGGTTAGAACAAAAGGACCTGTAGCACGAAAAAGTACTATATGTAACTTTGACATTTAACTGAGTCCTAAGGAAAATAGTATCAAAGGCATGAATTCATTAAAGAGATTAAAACTGAGAACATATATGAAATAATCAGAATTTTACTGGTTATTAAGGGTATTCCATGAGTTCTAGGAACTAAGCATACTGTAAAACATGAGTACATGAGTCATGAGTTGCATGACCTGAGATTTGGAGTTCATAAATTCATGGAATAGGAATCGTGCTTCTGAGTGACTTGGAACTCCTTATACTAAGAACTGGGAGAGTACATGATTCTATATAAAGTGCATGAATATGAGCTATGAACATGGAGCTGACTTGTAAGGCATGAGTAGGTGTCATGATGACTTAAGCACAAAAATTTGCACCGAGATAAGGATGGGTCAAGTAGCTTCCTCCCCTTCTATTGTTCTAGAACTCACTAGCATCACTACTAGAATTTGAAAACTTGACTTGGTTCCTTGTTCTATCATCTCCCCCTTAGATTTCAGCCATTGTTCTAAGTCTACAAACCCCTTTAATAAACTCTAAACCAAACTGTAGCCACTCTACTCTAGAGTCTAAGATATAACAATACACATAAATAATAAACCCACCCTGAAAGACTATATCTTAAAGTGTAAACCCCATTGCTAGTACTTTTTTCTAAGATAAAACTCTTAAATTTCTATAGCTCCAATAGTCATCATATAATATCTTAAACACTTACTAACGTAGAATCTTTAGGATTATCACCATAACCTAAGTTCACACCATCTAGAATTTCAAACTCTTCATTCCATTAGCTCAATAATCCAAGATTCAAACTTAGATTCTAACACTTAACATGGATATCCACATAACTTCTCATACACTAATACCCACTTATTACTACTAGATAGGAATCATGAAACACTAATCCACACAAAGTTTTATGAACATGCTTAACCTTAACAAGCTCATCTATCATTGAAGTCACTTCCTAATCTCCATCTCAACAAAAGAAATAACATACTCTAAGTTTTTCTTACCCGAGAAACCTCTCTTAAAATGATATTGAACAAACTACATAACGTCTTTCTGGATTCATGGATGGATATTTTACTAAATTTAGATAAACATTATCCCCACCTTACTGCTGCTAAATTTATATGTTCATGCTTCTAACTCTAGATAATATGCTGTTATAGGATTTTGAGAGCACATTTGACTTTGGCTTAGTGCACGATTTTCATAAATAAAAATAAAATCTTTCAAACTTTGGAACTCAAAGTCATTGATGGGATACTTTTAAGCCCACCTGTAATCCCTTAACTGTCTGTGGGGACTGTCTGAGAAAACTCTATCGATAAAACTTTATGCTTGACCACTTCTATTACCTCAAAAATACAGAAGAGTTGGCACAAATGGAGAAATTTAAGAATCTGTATAAGTTTCTTAGAGAACATCTCCACTGCATGGTTTGAGATTGGAAAGAAGGAAAACATTTCTTAAATGTTCTGTAGCCATTTGAAAAAAAGTATAGATGTCTTCGTATCATTCTACAAGACTCTACTAGACACGACTTTATAGATACCCTAGGACACTTGTACAATGTACTCTGATACCAAGTTTGTCATGGCCCAAGACTACCCCTAGTTCTAATATAGTTCTTAGAACTAGAAGTGATCCCAAAATAACCCATGTACTGGCATGGTACTTGATAAACTGGTATATATATATATATAAATGCTAAATAATTGAGAGAAAGAATAATCAATATGAGATAAGTTGTTCCAATACATAACTGATCAAAGTTTGCAACGCAACAATTTAAGAGAGAGGAGCTTAAATTGCAAATTCTGACTCTGTCTATCTATCTATGAAACCTGTACTATACTAACTATAGGTAGTCGGGATATGACCCCTAACTACCCTAAATTAGTACATAAGAATAAGAAAAATACAATATAAGAACTGTAACTAAATTGAGTCCTCTAAATAAGGGAACTCATCACTTGTTGGCTAAATGTTGTGAACTGTCTGACCCTAGTGTGTGGGCTACATATGGTACTTACATTATAAATCAATGTAGATAAAAACGCATATATGTTGTCAGTACGTTGTAATGTACTGAGTATGTGAGACAAGCACTAAATCATGAAAATACTTAATGTATACTTTAAAACTGAGGACATCAGCTATTTGCCTAAATATACATTTATATCATGGATGTATGTAAAATCTGTACGACATTGTGAAACTTATAATTCATAAACGGAAAATATTTTTGTAAGTTGGGAAGTGGTAGAAATATGAATACCATATGTAAATATCAATTTAAAGCTGAATAGGTTATAAAAACTGTACTGAATATTATGTATGAATACTGAGCGTGAATGCATGAACATGTAAAATAAATGTATGATAACGCTCAATCTACAGCTCTCATAGGAGTGTAAAGCGGTCGTTAGCAAATATAGAACCCAACCTGGGTTGGGTGTCGATCCCACAGGGAATAGCTTGGCCAACAAGTAAGTAAAATTACTAGACTTTTAGTGCAAGTCTCGTAAAAAAGGGGGGATTGTAATGTGTAACCAAAACAATAAAGTAAAAGCTGAAAATAGCAAAGTAAAAAGAGTAAGAATGTTACGTAAGTTGTAAACAATGAGAATTGAATCGTTGGGGTTATGTCCACCTTCTGAGGTATACGTCTCTATTGGCTATGAGTGTGTAGAGTCTTGACATGTAATTGCTTATAGAGAATTGTAGTCGATGGGGAATCCAAGCGTCTCTCGACCTAAACAAGGACTATTTCACTTTAACTCTCTCGAGCTTAAAGCGTGTCTAACAGTACGAATTCTCCAAGAGGTTAGTCCAGTTACGGCACTAGCTTTTTAATAGGAAAGGGTGTCCTACTACCTTGACATTATCTCTTTTCCAGACAAATAACTTTTCTCTCGAACAAGTTAAATGTTAGACTGGCGTTGGTCTATGCGTCTTCTTTTCTAGACAAATAACCTTTCTCTCGAACAGGTTAGATGTTAGAATGGCGTGTTCTTGTGTTTGAACCGCAAAGGATGTAGATTTAAGATGAAGAGAATAATGATATAAGCAATATACGTGTCTTGTACTCACAAGCTCATAGCAATAGATAGTAACTCATTCGGCTTCCATAACCCCAACTAAGAGGTTTAGTTACCCATGAATGCGAAGGATATCACGTTTTGCATGGTGAATGGCGTGTAAAAGAGGTGTTAGGCGTGTGGTTTTGGTGATTCTGTAGCAAGTAACGATTCTCTTGTTGTGGAATAGATGAATAGAAGAATAGATTAGAAGTGTTTGTGGTGGAAGATGAGAAGGATGGAAGAAAATTAATAGTTTAAGAATGAATTTCTTGAATTAAGGGAGGAGTTGCCTCCACTAAGGGAGGACTTCATTAAAATCTCTAGCATGATAGGGTATTTATAATACTCCTATCCTACTCCTACTATGCTAATGAAATAAATAACCAAATCCTACTAAACTAAGGAAATACTTAACCCATTTGTACTAGGTTAATGTAACATTCTCCTAATCCAAATAAGCTAATGAAATACATAACCCAATTGTACTAGGTTAATGTATCATTGTCAAAATCCAGCTTTGTGTCTGTAAGTCCCCAAAGTCTTCAGAAATGCTGTTTTAGTCCTGGACAGATTTTCCATGCAGTCCCCAAAGTATTCAGAAATGCTGTTTTAGCCCGGGACAGATTTTCCATGCAGCAGATTTGGTCCTTTAGGCGTCCAGCTCCTTTCCACTTCGTTTGTGAGCTTTCTTTTGCGTCAAGTAAGCCATAAAATGCTGTATTTTGCATCATTTATACTTGAAACTTCCCTAATCATGTTTGTTAGCTCATTTACAGGAAAAAGGACTAAAAGTGCATGAAATAGATAATTAGTTCTCAAAACTAGGCTAAAATATGGGCAAAATATATTGATATAGGCGCGTAAATTCGCCTATCATCAACACCCCACACTTAGAGCTTTGTTCGTCCTCGAAAAACATATCATGTCCTTCTAAGCATCGACTTAAGGTTTTTACAGAAACAACACAAAACATTCTTCAAGACAAGCACAACAATTATCAACGAAGAGTAGCTTTCCGATTATAAGTAGAAACAATTTAACCTCAAGCATAGACTCGTGATGGTGATCAACTCGCATGCAAACGTTAAGGTACATAGAATCATATACAACTATCCAAAACTCATCAACCATGTGTGTCTCACAATATAGCACCCATAATCACTCACAAATATAGCATATTTTTCAAACATGGGTAGCAAAGTATCCTTGCACTCACTCTCACAAAGAATTCACATGTAGCAACTAATGACCATAAGCTTGCCTTTAATGTAGTACTCTACTAAATGTCGGAATGTTAAGATTAGGATCAAGTAGGTCTTTAGATGGTTGTAATGTAGGCTAAGGGACGGGTAGGACTATTTTGGCCAGAAATAGTGACTAAGTTCCTAAGCACTTTAATACATCACATTGTATCATTGACACTTTTTTCTTTCAACCTTTCTTTATTTTATTTTTCCACCCTTGTTATCATCTTTTGTTTTTCAATTTTAAGCACAACTCACTTTTCAGCTTTCTTGTCCTTTTTCTTTTCACAACATACCTCTTATGATAGCCCTTTCTTTTTCATAACATATTCAAGCACCCTTGCAATTTAAAGCATCATACTCACCCAATTTCCTCTTATGTTGTCACATGACTTTTTCACTTTAAAGCACTTAGGAATTTGGATCAAATTACGGTCTTAAAAAAAAATGGATTAGGCTTACATACAAGGTTGTCAAAGAAATAGGCTAAAGGCTCAAAAGGGTTTAACTAGGATGATTTTCATGGGTAGGAAAAACTGAAGGTAAACATGTATAGGTTGCCAAAGAAATGCCTAAATCATATCCTAAACTTACATTCCTTATTTTCGCTTTGCATACATACCAGGCAAGTTCTAGCATCAGCCACATACATAGAAGATACTATTAATCTCACACACACAAGGCACATGGTCGACTTGATTGGAAGTAATATAGACTCTCGACCCAACAAGTGAAGGAATTAAATCACACAATATCACATAATGAGTCACAACTAGAGCCTAAACGTCTCAATAGTCACAATTGTAGCACATACTCTTGTTATAATCTCATGCTGCGTATCAAAATAATTTCATGCGAAGCTAGAAAAAAAAAATTTTTACTACTAAAAAAACACAACGAAACAAAAATGAAACAAAAGCAAACAAACATAGATGCGAATAGAGAAGTATAGCATGCAATACCACCACCCCACACTTAGTCGGGACACTGTCCTCAGTGGAAAATAAATACGAGGAACCTGGTTGGTTAGCGCTACAGCTTTCACTTTTTCGGTCTTCCGTGATAATAAGTGCTTGGTAAGAAGATCCATCTGCATTTTCATGTGAGCCATGTCTTGGTCACGATCCTCTTGTCTTCGCCTCTGCTCTGCAGTCATGCCAAAAGATAAAGTGGGGCTTGTTACCTCAGAATCCCTAATATGCCAAGCTCTACTTTGCTTTGTCATCCGATCTAGCATATGGCTTGCCTGCCCAAAGGTGAGGTCCATAAAAGATCCTCCAGCCGCATTATCAACCTCTGACTTAGTCACCGAATTCAAAGCTCTGTATAATATCTCCATCAAGTGGTCATTGGTCATATGGTGATTTGGGCATCGCATTAGCTTCGTCTTAAACCTCTCCCATGTTTCGTGGAGAGCTTCAGTTGGAAGCTGTCGAAAATTGATGATCTCATCTCTCAACTGTGCTCTTTTGGATGGCGGAAAGAATCTTTCTAGGAAAGCGTCTTTCAATTGCCTCCAATTAGTAATAGAATCAGGAGTCAGCCCGTTCAACCACATAGTTGCCTCCCCAGACAGAGACAATGGAAATAGACGTAATCGAATTGCATTCTGTCCAACTCCAGGATTGTCGAATGACTTGCATGTAGAAATAAAGTTGATCAGGTGCATATTCGGATCATCGCCTGCTAGTCCACCAAATAATCCCTTGAGTTGCAAAAGCTGAATCATGGCGCTAGTGATATTGAACTTTGCTCCAGGTGCTAATGGCGGAAGAATAATAGCTCCGGTGGCACCAGGTCCGTCTAGATCGTCCTCATCATCATCGAACAACATTGGTACAGTTCGACGTTCAGGCCTATATCTTGCTTGACGATCTCTTCTGTTTGCTGGTGTCGCCATCTCAGCAGCATGCTGTGGGTTTAATAGCTCTTCATCGCCCAGATCCTCATCGTCAGGATTTGTTGCTCGCCTACGGTTATCAATATTTTGTTGATGCACTTGAGCAGCCATCCTTTCAATTTCACGTTGTGCCTCCATTGATGCACTAAATAAACCTAAAAAAAAAAAAAAAAAAAAAAAACAACAACTAAAAGTAAAAGTACGAGAATCTTTGACCAAAGGGTTTAGTAATTATCACGAACTTGATTGACACTCGTATTCCCCGGCAACGGCGCCAATTTTTGATAACGCTCAATCTACAGCTCTCGTAGGAGTGTAAAGCGGTCGTTAGCAAATATAGAACCCAACCTGGGTTGGGTGTCGATCCCACAGGGAATAGCTTGGCCAACAAGTAAGTAAAATTACTAGACTTTTAGTGCAAGTCTCGTAAAAAAGGGGGGATTGTAATGTGTAACCAAAACAATAAAGTAAAAGCTGAAAATAGCAAAGTAAAAAGAGTAAGAATGTTACATAAGTTGTAAACAATGAGAATTGAATCGTTGGGGTTATGTCCACCTTCTGAGGTATACGTCTCTATTGGCTATGAGTGTGTAGAGTCTTGACATGTAATTGCTTATAGAGAATTGTAGTCGATGGGGAATCCAAGCGTCTCTCGACCTAAACAAGGACTATTTCACTTTAACTCTCTCGAGCTTAAAGCGTGTCTAACAATACGAATTCTCCAAGAGGTTAGTCCAGTTACGGCACTAGCTTTTTAATAGGAAAGGGTGTCCTACTACCTTGACATTATCTCTTTTCCAGACAAATAACTTTTCTCTCGAACAAGTTAAATGTTAGACTGGCGTTGGTCTATGCGTCTTCTTTTCTAGACAAATAACCTTTCTCTCGAACAGGTTAGATGTTAGAATGGCGTGTTCTTGTGTTTGAAACGCAAAGGATGTAGATTTAAGATGAAGAGAATAATGATATAAGCAATATACGTGTCTTGTACTCACAAGCTCATAGCAATAGATAGTAACTCATTCGGCTTCCATAACCCCAACTAAGAGGTTTAGTTACCCATGAATGCGAAGGATATCACGTTTTGCATGGTGAATGGCGTGTAAAAGAGGTGTTAGGCGTGTGGTTTTGGTGATTCCGTAGCAAGTAACGATTCTCTTGTTGTGGAATAGATGAATAGAAGAATAGATTAGAAGTGTTTGTGGTGGAAGATGAGAAGGATGGAAGAAAATTAATAGTTTAAGAATGAATTTCTTGAATTAAGGGAGGAGTTGCCTCCACTAAGGGAGGACTTCATTAAAATCTCTAGCATGATAGGGTATTTATAATACTCCTATCCTACTCCTACTATGCTAATGAAATAAATAACCAAATCCTACTAAACTAAGGAAATACTTAACCCATTTGTACTAGGTTAATGTAACATTCTCCTAATCCAAATAAGCTAATGAAATACATAACCCAATTGTACTAGGTTAATGTATCATTGTCAAAATCCAGCTTTGTGTCTGTAAGTCCCCAAAGTCTTCAGAAATGCTGTTTTAGTCCTGGACAGATTTTCCATGCAGTCCCCAAAGTATTCAGAAATGCTGTTTTAGCCCGGGACAGATTTTCCATGCAGCAGATTTGGTCCTTTAGGCGTCCAGCTCCTTTCCACTTCGTTTGTGAGCTTTCTTTTGCGTCAAGTAAGCCATAAAATGCTGTATTTTGCATCATTTATACCTGAAACTTCCCTAATCATGTTTGTTAGCTCATTTACAGGAAAAAGGACTAAAAGTGCATGAAATAGATAATTAGTTCTCAAAACTAGGCTAAAATATGGGCAAAATATATTGATATAGGCGCGTAAATTCGCCTATCATCAATGTAAAACCAAGTAAAGAATGCACTAAAATAATCTATAAAACTACATAACCGAATGACTAATAAACTGAACACTTGGTTATGTAAACCTGAGTTGATGTGGTCTGAATACTAAACTGAGACTGTGGGAGCTAGCTAAAACTGACATACCTCAATTTGAGCAAACTTGAGGTCCAAATAGTAACCCTAATTGGATGGGTATTTGTACCTTGCCAAGGGTACCGATACTAGTT
Organism: Capsicum baccatum var. pendulum; assembly: GCA_030864225.1. Lineage (NCBI taxonomy): Eukaryota > Viridiplantae > Streptophyta > Magnoliopsida > Solanales > Solanaceae > Capsicum > Capsicum baccatum. The sequence goes on from CM061559.1 coordinate 63,712,273, forward strand.
GGCGTGGACCTACTAAACTGATGTCCTAAAGAATATGGGTGACATGCCTCTACTGATAGGGGACCCTTCATAATATACGGTGGCTTCATGGGTCTGGAACTTAGGGACTGCTATTAATGACTCATGCCTAGCTGGCGGGGAATCTGCCATCCATGCGTTCGGTCAGTGCTTGAGTATTATTCCCAACTAAACTGACACAGAAGCATAAACTAGTGTATGCACTAATAACTATATGCTCAACTATGGTAATAAAAAATTAAATTGCATGCATAATCTGAAGTAATCATGAACATGTTTACTGATGTATTTAGCACAATATAATACTGGTGAGTGCTCATTATGAAAATGTTATAAATTTCATTGTAAAAACATTATATGAATAACTTGAAATCTTTAAAATTGTAGCATGCATGATCATCTAGGTATCGGGTGTTCATAACCCCCCAATATTAAAAAATACAATTAAATACGATAATTTTAAGTAATGAAATGAGAAGAAATTTCATAACTTAAACTAAAGAATCCAACAATTTCATTAATGTAATGAATTATTATGATTAAAGTATGGAAGAATACTTGAATTTATAATGAAACAATTATTCATGGTTAAATTTAAGAATTACATGGAGAGATCATGTATGAAAGGAGATACTCATTGAATACCCACTTACCTGAATGTAGAAGCATTGGATAAATTTCTTGGGATTGAACTTGAACGTGAAGAACCCTAGTTGTCTTTGGGAGAAAGGAATAACCTCTTTTTTGCTCTATGATGAATGATTTGTGAGTTATGATAGGTTAGGGTAATATTTACACTTAATAAATATTGTTTTAGAGGTAAAAATGACATAGTTTTTCTGTTAAAAGAGCGAAAAAAGACCACAAAACCCCTTAAAAACCATCTGGAAGTTGCTTGGAAGCAGTTCCAATGAATTAGGTCACGACTCGTAGAGTCTGGCTATAAGTCTTGTCTTGAGTCATGGCCAGAAGTCCAATTTCACCCTCTACTACATAGATTATAACTCCCTCCTAATAACTTATAATGAGACATTAAGAGTCGTAGTCTGGGTACCTTTGATAGTGCATCAGTATTTTGGCCATAACTTTTCACTCCAATATCGGATTAAGGTAAAATTGGTATCATTGGAAATCTAATTCAATCATCTATATTCTATTGCGTATTGAGATAAAAATTATTAATATACCAAAATTTATAATTATTTGAAAATGACTATAGTTATATATACCATAAGAAGTTAATTGCTAAGGGGTGTTGTAATACCCTGATTATTCTTGGCTTAAATTTGTCCTTAGAATGTTAAGGAATAGCTTTCAAACTGAAGAATATTTATTTCATGTGGAATTATTTAGATTTAGACTTTCCATGTTGTGGAAAATTGAATAATCTTTCCATTGATGCCGAATTTGCCTAATTCCGATACTCGATGAAGGAGTTATGACCTTTTAAAGTTGACAGTATACCACTTGGATAGTCACCGCATTGCGGAGGTGGTTAAATTAAAAATTTTCATTTTCCAGTGGACCTCTGCGATATTGGCACATTGTGGATAGGTCCATTTTCCCGATTATCAATTTTCAGTAGTCCAACACTATAGTGGCGCTTCGCGTTGAATGTTAAAATAGCATTTATATAGGGCACCGTGATGGTAGCGCATCGCATTGAAGTTCCAAGTCCCAATTGACAAAATCCAGTGGGACAACACAATAGCTTTACATCGCGGAGGCACCTAATTTCCCAATCATTAAATTCTAGTGAGCTACCACAAAAGTGGCACGTCGCGGTGGCCCATTAAATTGGGACCCCAGTTACATTTTTTCAGCTTCATTTAGGAGTTTAAAAGGGCTATTTTGGACATTTTCCAAGCCCCCAATCCATACAAAACAAAATATGTAACATATCCTAAGGCTTTTTATGCTTATTTTATCCACTCTTTCTCAAAAAAAAACCCTAGACCATCAAAGATCCTTCTCCAAGAAATCCAAATTCTCCATAGATTCTCCAAGGAAGCTTTAAATTGAGGATTTCCAAGATAAGGTAATCTAGAACCCATCATCAAGAACTCTATAGGAATCCAAATTTCAAGGTTCCTTCATCTAATCATCCAACAAGGTATGTGGGGTTTATGAACAAGGTTTTTGTTCCATCCTTGTGCTCAAAACCAAGCCTTTACATTAAATTCATATGATTTTGAATGATATTACATGATTTTTGAATTAGGGTTCATACCCATTATGGCTATTTGCAAAGTTATAAGTTTTTGAGATATTTTGAAGATGAATTGCCTGCCTATTTTTATATTTTCATGCCTATTGCAATAAATTACAGATTTTGAGATGAATTATCATTGTTTTCATTATCAAGCATAATTATTATGATATTTTGACATGAGTTTGATACAAAGGTTATTCTACCCCATGTTTATATGTTGAGATTTTGAGAAAGATGGTTCTTTAAGCATCTTATGAGCTGATTATTTCATATTTACAGTAAATTCTTGATCTTTTGATCCTCAGATGAGTTTTGGAATCCACTTTTTAGAATTTTTACAGATTATAGAAAGTAAAATAGCTTTAGTCCCAGTGACTCTTTCATATTAGTAGTAGAGACTAGTAGACTACTAGGTTTTATGCAGATTATTCAGTTTTGATGTTTAGGATATTATGTTCATATTATTATCAGAAACTGTCTTTAATATGACTTTTATTTCTATAATTCCATTAGTATAAGATTTAGGCTCAATAGTATGTAGAAACGGTTAGATGAAGGCTACTCGTAGTCTTGAGCATCATGTGACATCTCGGGATTAGATTTTGAGGTGTTACAAACTTAGTATCAGAGCCTACTAGTCTTAAGTATCCTAGGGAGTTCGACAAGATGTGTTACGTAGAGTCTTGGTCATGGGTGTGAAGCATACCATATTTATGAACAAGAGGCTATAGAATATTCTTAGGTAATTATCTCTTTCTTTCATGATCTATCGTGCTTACAGTATCTCTATCTACTTTTCACTCATGTTTTCATGTGGCAATTAAAAATGCCTCCTAATCGAGCTAATGCTCGCTGGAAAATAACCAGCCACCTCAGCCCGCCAATCCTTTGAATGAGAATATGTCATATGCAGAGTTTTGGGCTACCTTTTAGGTATTAGCCCAAGCTGTGATAGCTAATATTCATGGTAACCATTAAGATACAGTTCTACCTCAGCAAGATGGGGACTTAGCCACAGCTAAAATATGAGATTTTACGAGAATGAACCTGTTAGAGTTCTTTGGGTCAAAGGTAGGTGAGGACCCATAATTGTATCTTGATGAGGTGAAAAAGATCATCAAATTATGCATGTTTCTGAAAAGGAGAGTGTATAATTGGCATCCTATAGGCTGAAGAATATTACATATGATTGGGTAGTGATGTGAAAGAAGAGTAGAGGGGAGAATGCAGCTCCCATGACTTGGCAGATATTTCAAGATGTGTTTCTAGATAAGTTATTCCCACATAAGATGAGGAAAGCTAAGATAGTAGAGTTTATGAACCTGAGGCAGGGCTCGATAATAGTGAAATAGTATTGGATCAAGTTCAACCAGTTGTCTAAGTATGCCCTTGATTAGATGGATGAACCTAGGTCAAGCATGAGTAAGTTTGTGATGGGAGTGTCTAGATTAGTGGTCAAAGAGTGTAGGACTACCATGCTTATTAGAGACATGGATCTTTCTAGATTGATAATGCATGCTCAGTAGATTGAGGTAGCGAAGTTGAAGGAAAGTGAGAGGGGAAATAAGAAGTCTAGAATAGGGAAATTTGATTATGGTCAGAATAGGTCTAGAGGAGAAAATCAGTTACAGTTTCAGAATTATTCATCCATACCAACACCATCTTCATCTAGTGCTCTTGCTCCCAAAGGTAGATAGGAGCAGTGGGGTAAGTCCTCTATGTCTATATCTCAAATAGTATAAGTGGGAGATCTCATTTCCCTTCTTGTACTAAGTGTGGTAGGAGTCATCCCACAAAGTTCTTAGCTGGATAGAAGGGTTGTTTTTGTTGTGGAAAGTTGGGTCACAAAATTAAAGATTGCTTGCATTCTAATCAGAAAAATAGAGGTGTTCGTCCCCAGACTCACGCTACTAGTACTCTAGCTCCTTTAGGTCACCCAGTTCCTCCTCAAGGTGCATCATCCAGTACCAATGACGGTTATTACCAGAATTGATTATATGCTTTACCATCTCACTAGAGCAGGAAGATTCACCAGATTTGGTTACGGGTTTGATTCGTGTCTTTTATCTTGATGTTTATGTGTTGTTAGACCCTGGGTTGAGTTTCTTTAATGTGACCCCATTAGTTACAGTAAATTTTGAGATAAGTTTTGAAAAGATCTCTGAGCCTTTCTTGGTTTCTACTCCAGTAGGTGAGTCAGTTATAGCTAAACAGATTTATAGAAAATGTCCTATCACTGTACTCTATAAATTCATGTTAGCAGAGTTAATAAAGTTAAATATGGTTGACTTTTATCTCATTCTTAGTATGGATTGGCTCCATTCCTGTTATGCCTCTATAGATTGACGTACCCATGTAGTGAAGTTTCAGTTCTCAGATGAGCCAGTATTTGAGTGGTCAGGTAATTTATCTCTCCCAAAAGCCATTTCATATCTTATCTTAAAGCCAAAAAGTTGATTTCCAAAGGATGTATCAATCTTCTCGCTCGAGTTAAGGATACTAAGTCTGAGCCTCTAACAATTTAGTCAGTCAGTGTAGTTAATAAGTTTCCTGATGTCTTTCCCAAAGATCTCCCAGGGGTACCTCGCGATAGAGAGATAGAATTCAGAATTGACCTTTTTTTTCGATACTTAGCCTATTTTTATACCTTCAAATCATATGGCTCCTTATGAGCTTAAGGAGTTGAAAGAGCAAATCAAAGATCTAGTAGATAAAGGTTTCATAAGGCCTAGTGTTTCTCCATGGGGCACTCCCATCCTATTTGTACGGAATAAAGATGGTTCTTTGCGAATGTGCATTGGCTATCTTCAGCAAAATAAAGTCACATTCAAGAAAAAATATCCTCTTCCTAGAATCGATGACCTGTTTGATCAACTCCAAGGTACGAGTTATTTATTTAAGATAGACCTTAGATCCGACTATCATCAACTTAAAGTAAGGGAATGTGATATTCCAAAGACATCTTTCAGAACCCATTATGGTCATTTTGAGTTTTTAGTCATGTCTTTTGGGGTAACCAATGCTCCAACAGCTTTCACAGACCTCATTAACTGAGTGTTCAAATAGTATCTAGACATATTTTTCATAGTATTCATAGATGATATCCTTGTGTACTCCTGTTGTAAGGATGGCCATGTAGATCATCTTAGAATTGTCTTGAAAACTCTTAGAGATCATTATTTATTTGCCAAATTCAGTAAGTGTGAATTCTGGCTAAGATCAGTAGCCTTTCTCAGTCATATTATTGCCATCGATGGTATTAGAGTTGATCCCCAAAAGACAAAAGTCATAAGAAATTTGCCTATACCTATCTGTCTGTCAGACATTAGGAGTTTCTTTGGTCTAGCTGGTTATTACAAACTTTTTTTGAATATTTCTCGTCTATTTAATCCCTGATGTCTATATTGACCCAAAAGAAAGTTAAGTTCTAGTGGACAGATTCCTACGAGAAGAGTTTTCAGGAGTTGAAGACTCGACTCACTTCAGCCCCAATCTTAGTATTACCCAATGGTATAAATGGTTTTATTGTGTATTGTGATGCCTCTAGAGTTTGTTTGGGTTGTGTGTTGCTGCAGAAAGGTAAGGTTATAGCCTGTGCCTCTAGACAACCTAAGCCTTATGAAAATAATTACCCAACCCATGATCTTGAATTAGCTTCTGTGGTGTTTGCTTGGATAATTTGGAGACACACCTATATGGTGTGCACGTTGATGTGTTCATGACCACAAGAGCTTGCAGTATGTGTTTTCCCAGAGGGTGTTGAATCTATGTCAGAGGAGGTGGTTAGAATTGCTGAAAGATTATGATGTGAGTGTGTTGTACCATCCGGGAAAGGCCAATGTAGTGGCAGACGCCCTTAGTAGATTGTCTATGGGCAGGGTGGCTCTTGTAGAGAACAATAAGAAAGAGTTAGATCAAGAAGTTTATTGATTAGCTAGATTTGGTGTTAGGTTGGTTAATTCAACTGAGGGGAATGTTTGGGTTTAGAGTAGTTCCAAATCTTCCCTAGTTTCGAAAGTGAAGAAGAAGCAAGACTAGATCCTAGTTTGGTCAAATTGAAGTAGTCGGTTAAAGATCAAAAGGTAGAGGTTTTCTCCCAAGGGGGAGATGGCGTGTTGAGATACCAAAGTTGATTGTGTGTTCTTTATGTTGATGATTTGAGGCAGCGGATCATGGCGTAATCGCATGGTACGTGTTATTCCATTCATCCAGGTGCTACTAAGTTGTATCACAACTTGCGATAAATCTATTGGTGGAGTGGTATGAAGAGAGATATAGTAGATTTCGTAGCCAATTGTGTAACTTGTCAATAGGTTAAGGTAGAGAACCAAAGACCTGGTAGTATGTTGCAAGAGTTTTGTATCCCCACTTGAAAGTGGAAAGAGGTGAATATAGATTTTGTGACTGGTTTACCCTATTTGCGTTATCATCATGATTCGGTTTGGGTTATTTTAGACAGGTTGACTAAGTCAGCGTATTTATTTCTAGTTCATATGTATTATACAGCTGAGGATTATGCTAAGTTGTATATCTGAGAGTTAGTTAGATTGTATCGAGTTCCCTTGTCTATCATCTCAGATAGGGGTACTCAGTTTACCTCTTAGTTTTAGAGAGCTTTTTAGAAGGGTCTTGGTACCCAAGTTCATATTAGTGTAGCTTTTTATCCACAGACAGATGTCCAGGCAAAAAGGACCATCCAAACCTTAGAGGATATGTTGAGAGCTTGTGTTCTTGATTTCAAAGGTAGTTGGGATTAGCATTTTCCATTGATTGAGTTCGCCTATAATAACTGTTATCATACTAGTATTTTGATGGATCCGATTGAGGCTCTTTATAGACAGAGATGTAGATCGCCAATTGGTTGGTTTGAAGTGGGTGATCCCTCTTTGATTGGGACAAACATAGTGTTTGAATCCATGGAGAAAGTTCAGTTAATTAGAGAGAGATTGAAAGCAACCTAGAGTGGTCAGAAATCCTATGCAAACGTAAAACGAAGAGATCTTGAGTTTGAGGTTGGTGATTTAGTGTATCTGAAGATTTAACCTATGAAAGGATTGAAAAGATTTGTCAAGAAGGGGAAGCCTAGTCCCCGATATGTTGGCCCTTTCAGCATTTTGAGTCATGTTGGGAAAGTAGCTTATGTGCTTGAGTTGCCCGCAGACTTGACTGTCATTCATCTTGTATTCCATGTCTCTATGCTTAAGAAGTGCATCAGTGACTCCACCGTTATAGTTTCTTTAGAAAGATCAGATTTTCAGAATAACCTTTCGTATGAAGAAGTCCCAATAGAGATTCTTGATTATCAGATTTGTAGACTAAGGAACAAAGAAGTTTCCTTGGTCAAAGTTTTGTGGCAAAATTAGTCCATTGAGGGTGCTACTTGGGAAGCAGAAGCATACATGCTACCAAGTATCCTCATCTCTTCTCCACAAACTCAGATTCAACTGAAGGTAATATTTTTCCTTCATTCAATCTTTTACCATTCTCAGATTCAGTTATATAGTTATTTTCATGAGAATTCATGCACTTATAGATCCATTCAGTAGCTCATTATATTTGAGATTCAGACATTCAGTTTATTTCGGTTGTGCATGATAGCTTATAGCTTCTGATCCATCAATATTTTCAGCTTAATTAGCCACATTCGAGGATGAATGTTCCCCAGAGGGAGATATTGTAATGCCCCATACTCTTCTTAGCTTAAATTCATTTTTAGAATGTTAAAGGATCGCTACCAAACTGAAGAATATTTATTCGTGTGGTATCATTTAGATTTAGACTTTCCATGTTGTGGGAAATTGAATAAGATTTCCATCGATATCAAATTCGCCCAATTTAGACACTCGGTGAAGGAGTTATGGCCTTTTTAAGTTAACAGTGTACCACCTAGATAGTCACCGCATTGCGGAGGTGGTTAAATTCATAATTGTCATTTCCAGTGGACCTCTGCAATATTGGCACATCGCGGAGAGGTTCATTTTCCCATTTGTCAATTTTTAGTAGTCCAACGCTATTGTGGTGCAACATGCCGAAGGTCAAAATGGCATTTCTATAGGGCACCACGATGGTAGCGCATTGCGTTGAAGTTCCAGGTCCCAATTGTCAAAATCCAGTGGGACAACATGATAGCTTTGTGTTACGGAGGCACCCAATTTCCCAATCATCAAATTCCAGTGAGCCACCATGATAGTGGCATATTGCGGTGGCCCATTAAATCGGGTCCGCAGTTACGTTTTTCAGTTTCGTTTAGGAGTTTAAAAGAGGTATTTTGGACTCTTCCCAAGCTCCCTATCCATCTAAAACACAAAATTTAACATATCCTAAGGCCTTTTATGCTTATTTGATCCACTCTTTCTCAAAAGAAAACCCTAGACCACTCTTTCAGATTTTCCAGTTTATCAATTTATGAGATTTAACATTTCCTTTCAGACAGTTCGAGTTAGATGGGGGTTTGTCTGAGTGACTCTTTAGTATTAGTAGTAGAGACTTTCAACACTACTAGTTTTGATGCAGATTATTCCGTTTTGATGTTTCAGATATTATGTTCAAATTATTCTCAGATATTATTGACAGTTTTCGCATTCAGTATGACTTTTATGTCTAGAATTCCATTATTATAAGATTTAGGCTCAATAGTATGTAAATAGGGTTAGATTAAAACTTCTCATAGTCTTGAGCATTGTGTGACATCTTGGGATTAGATTTCGGGGTGCTACAGGTGTTTTGACTCGTACATATGCTAGGGGAAAGTTTTGACCTTAATATGTTTCTAGATCACTGTAAAACTATCAAAAAATAAGTCTTGATCCTTGGATGCTTTACGGGTCAGACTAGGGTCCTCACAACGATTTGTAAGTCTATCTACGAGTCATGTATTGGACTCGTAACTATGGGAATGGATTCTTGGTTGAACATTATTGTGACTACGAGTCCCTCCTAATGACTCGAAATGTATGATTATGAATCATGAAGTGGAGTCATGGTCACTGTGCTTAGACTGAAGCTTCTTTTAGTTGTGAATACAACTTTCCATAATGACATCTAATGTCTGGTTAGGTGTCGTCACATAAGTTGTAGCCACTGGTAGTTGACTGATACTTAAAGGGAAAATTGCATAACTTCTTGCCACGATATCAGATCGAGGTGAGACTTGCGACTTTGAAAAGCCAATTTAGTGGCCTATCTTTTGATGGGTTTAGAGCTTGAAAAATTTAGGGTATTAAACTTTATTCTAACCTTAACTATCTGTTCAAATTCTCCTCTTTATTAGTTAAGTCTTCTGAATCTGTTTCAAAGCTGGCAACTTATTTGATAGATAAAAGGTTCTTCACTAGTTAACTTACCCTTTTAGCTATATCTATCACCACCTGCAGATTCATTATAGTCAGTATCTAGCTATTTCTATTTCCTAATTTAACAAGTTCAAGAATTTCTGGTCTCTCCCACCTTTTTTTTTTTTTTTTTTATAATTTCCTCCGTAAGACCTCTTAACTCTTCATCCACATATTCATACAAATTACTCCAACCTTTACATTTTCATTAGTTGATCCAATATCTAAATCTAGATCAAATTCAGCCCTACTAGTGTCACTTTTAATATGTGAAGATTTAGAGGTTGTAGGAGCAGTAGAAGGAGAGAGATGAGTAGCAAGACCAAGGACATGGGCGGAAGGAGAAGTTAGAGGAGGAGTAAGAGAAGCAGAAGGACAAACAATAGAACAAGTAGGAGTATTAGGTTGGACCATAGGAGGGGTATTTAGATATTCTAAAGATTAGGAGATAGAAGGGGTATTTAGATATACAGAAGTTTGGTTAATATGAAGGGTATATTTACTATTTTTTATGCTCTCTCAGCAATCCCAATGTCTTGGTAGTTGTCTTTATCAAATGAAACACCACTTTCCCCTCCATATGACTTACATATTCCAATAAAGATGGGGGCCAAAAGTGTGTCAGCAACCATATGATACACAAAAATGTCATAAATGTCCCCATTTTTAAAATAATGGGATATTCCAATTGTTCCCTAATCAAATTTAATTTCTATTAAAATAGAAATTTTGGTAGTCTCATATATAGTAAGCATTGTCCAGGGTCATATCCTAAATACTTTACATAGTCTCTAAATTTAAAATAAGACAACCTTTCTACATGAGTATTAAAAAATTCAGTAATTTGTCCACCAACATATGTTTTTCCTTTTTTCCCCTTCCACTTTCCCTTTTCTTTTCCTTGTTAAGAACCCCACCATTATAAACTCTCAAAGTGAATTGTTCAAAACTTATTCTAATAACCTGAAAGTAGTATAAAAAAGACAATTTAATAATTAGTGACCACAGAAACATTGTAAAGTAAGATTCTTGACAACGATCAAAATAATATCGCACACCACACAAATAATATATTATGATACAATTAATGTATCACAACTTAATTTATTACATATAGAAGTATAAACCCAATCATTAATACATTAATTTTTAAAATAAATTAAAGATGACAAAAAATCCTAGCTCAAATCACAAGAAAATAACATATTATGCTACAATTATAAGTGTCACAACTTTGTTTATTACATATTGAAGCATATACAAAATAATTAAAACATTAATTTAAAAACTAATTAAAGACGAAAAATATCCTAACTCAAATTGCAAGAAATAACTAATTGTTAAACTACTGAGACATGGAGCTAATTTTTAAATAAAACCCCTAGATAAATGCAGAAGCTTGTAACCCTAGCTTTGAAACAAATTTGAAATTAACTTGTAACCTTTAAAATTTAAAGTAACGCTAGCTTCTAATTAGGAAGAAAAATAGATGTAGGTTTAAGTTTTTAGGACCAATGGAGGTTGGGTTTTTTATTGTGAAAAAAAAAACACCAAGCAAATTTAAGGACCGTCTCTTCCATTGTATTGCTTAGATGATTTAGATTTTGTTCTTAAATCATACTAGGTTTAGGTTTTGTATTTTGTTTAGTGTCGATTGATATTCTATCAGGTTGGGTTGGGTCAGGTGAAATAAAATGGGTTGGGGATAATTTAAATGGGTATGAATTAATTTAATGGGTTGGGTAATAATTTAAAAAAATTATGTTTATTAAACACATGTCATCACCAGAGAGCATGTGTCCTCTACTATACTCATTAAATTTGGGCATGGATATTGTGGGAGTACATAAATTAAATTTTATATGTTACAAGTGTTTAATAGGTCACTCCAATATTTTAAGTATGTCTTCAACTTTTAGGGCATAGTTTAGGACGGTTTGGATGTCTTTTATTAAGTAATGTGCTAATGCTAGTCTTGTTAAGTAGTAATGGATAATATCAGATTGTGTAATAAGTGTGCATAAAATATCTCATGAGATATCCCTGATTTAGGTAGTGCACGAATTAGTATTGTAATTAGTGATTTAATATTGGAATGATAAATAAGCTACCTTGATGTTTTCGAATAAATATATGCCAATGGATCATAGATCGTATAGGTGATCGATGTCAAGTTAAGATTGGTGAGTAAGGAAGAGAGTAGTGATCTAGAAGTGGTTAAGAGACCACGTTGAATTGTTATTTTATAAGTGAATGTTTAATTTTGGATATTTTTATGGTGTTTATGAGTTTTAACCTAGGTCGGTTGATGATGCTTAGCAATACATGTGCTTGTACTGATGTTACTCTTATTACACCCTTTTTAGGGTATAGCCTATTGCGAGATTAGTTCCTGTTTCATTTTTTGATGTGGATATAGATCTTCAGCAGTGTCACGATCCAATTTCTTAGGTTATGATAGCACCAACTATGGCCCAGCATTAGGTAAGCCAACTTCAAAACCGTTGGTAACGGAATATCAAGAAAAATTAAAGGAAATAGAAAAATAAATATGATGAAAAGAATAACATATATAAAACAACCCCACGACCTGGTGAAGTTAGTACAAGAGTTTCTAATATAATAAGAGTGAAAAGTCAAATATTGAATAAACATACATGTACAACCCATAAGAGATAGAGTATTAATGCTCCGAATGTCAGGAGCTCACCCCACATCTTTGATCTGTAGTAGCTTCGCATAATGCACACACCAACAACGAGAATTCGTATTATGATCTGTAGGCGAAAAAATGTAGTATGAGACCAAATACGTAGTACTCAGTAGGCAACTTTCGACTGAGCACCAAAGATAATGCAAGTATAAATAACATTTAAGCAAGAATATAAACTACAAGAAATTATCCAGAAATCTAACATAGTAAAGCTAGAGAGGCAATAAGGATAAACTATCTTACTCTAGCGGTATTTAAGAACTAAAGTATCATACCATATATCACTAGCCAATAAATAATTAAAGAGTGCAAGAAGGTTATATGTATTAGTACACAAGGTCCAGAAATACATATACAGTATGAATAAACAAGGGTAGAGAGGGATATACGAAAATACCATACCTATATATATATATATATATATATATATATATATATATATATGTATATATAGGTATACAAGACTAACCCATAGGTAGCCAACCTAACCACTCCAGGAAAACCTTGTTAGCCTCCAAAGTCTATATTTTAATAATGACAAACTAACAAGTGGATCCTTGTAGGATATTGAAGACCACTAATAAAGGAAGCCGACTCTAGGAATGGAAGGACATCTAATCATAAGAATATCACGACATTCAAACAAATATGATAAGAAAATTAATCAAATATATCACGACCCAGAATCATGCCAGACTGGATCAATCAGAAAATCAATTAAGATCTAAACAAAAGGAAGGAAGGCCACAACCGTCACATAGACATTAATCTATACAAGACTAAAAGGAAATATAGATCATGGATATATCTAACATGGACGTGATCCAAAGCCGTATATGGACGTATCTGATACAGACCTATCAAACGGATATATTCCTCAATCAAGAAATCAATTTAAATCCTTGATTGAGAAGAAATATCTTAAGTTTACTTGTTAAGAGTAGAAGCTGAAGACTATAAATTCTGAAGGCTAAAGACAGACCCAAGTTACGCAACTTCAAGGAGAAAATTCAAAGTGTCTCATTCTTAGTCTTACAAGGCTCTGTAACTTTTAGTTTACAATTGTTACATAAAGAGTAGGATTGAGTCAACTTTGTAACATCAACTGAAGCTATGTTATAAGATATGAAGAGCACAATAAGTCTTCAAAACTAGTTTCCTATCATTGTACTCGTACCCAACATTCAACGATCTAAGAAAATTTTGAAACCCAAGGGGACTGGAAGTAGGCACCACATTGGTGTTCCAAACCAGGATAAATTTTGTGTTATTACTTTATGTTCTATTATTTACATGCTTAATTATTTAAGTCTAATCTATTTGTAAAGTGCATTGATATGTAGGCGAGTTGATTGTGAGGAGTCAGTGGCCGACTCACAGAAGAAAATTTCAATTCACCCCCTCTTGAATTTTATTTGGCATTAGAGCGAGGTCTCACAAACTGTACTGCTTAACCACAAATGAGCAAAGTTAATATGGCAAATAATCAGATTCTCGGTGCTCTTCTCTAGGATGGTCACTGCTCCACAAGACCACTATACTTTAATGGGTGACATTACTCTAACTGGAGAAAGAGGTTCAGAATTTTTATCCAATCAAATGACTTCCAAGCCTGGGTTGTCATCAGGAAGTGTCTAAAGACAATTGTGGGACTTAAAGAGAAGTCAAAGGACAAAGACATGGAATCTAGCAGTATTGACTTGAAAGACCTTGAAACCTTTGAGGTCACTAAAGAACAACAAGAGGTAATTCAAACTAATGCACGTGCTATAAGTTTAATTTTGTGTGCAGTTAGCTAAGAAAAATATGACAATATATTAACTTGTGAAACCACAAAATAAATATCAAACAAATTGGAGGTAACCTATAAAGGAACCACCAAGGTCAAAAAGTCAAAGATTACTGCTCTGATCAATATATACGAGCTATTCAAAATGGAAGAAAATGAGGATATTGAAATAATGATTTCTAGATTTAGTAAAATCATCTACGAACTGAAATCACTGGGGATAATCTATCCATACAGCCTGTAAGTCCATAAGATAGTTTGAAGTCCCCCAAAGACTTGGGAAACTAAGGCTACCATTCTGGAAGACAGAGATCTTCATAATATATTTTTGATATATGATGAACTATTAGGTAACCTTATTACATATGAGAAAAATTATGTCAACACGTTTCACAAGGATAAAAAGAACAAACGAGTAGTCCTCAACGCTGCTCCAAATAGAGAGAAGGACATTTTGGAAGATGCTGATAACGAAGGGTTGGCCCTCATCAATCATGGGGTAAGGCATATCATGAGACAAAGGCAGCAAAGATCCTAAGGAGGAAAACATAATAACCCCACCAGAAACAATGATCTCTGTTACTACTGTAGAAGGCCTGGTTATTTCGAACAAAATTTTCCAAAACTAAGTTGACGATCATCTAGAAAGAATCAAAACTTTGGAGTCTGGAGATATGAAGATGAAACCAAATAAGAAGTAGAAGCCACAAATATGTGCTTCATGGCAACAGGTAAATCTAGTAAGGTAAGACTACATGATTGTCATAATTGTAATACTCCTGAATCTAACTTAGACATGATTACTGATGAGCTCTAAAAGGTTATAGATGAATATAGCAAACTCGCTCAAGAAAATAAAAGTTGCGAAACTCGAAGAGGAACAACGTTTGGCAAATAGAAATTAAAGTATGTCAAATTAAAATTGACCTGCTTCATGAAGATCTTAGTGATGCAAAATAAAATTAAACAATTTTAAGGCAAACCCAAGCCATAGTTACATAATATCAAACTCTTTAAAAAACTATTTGAGTTCCTCATTAGAGTTATTTAAATCAGCTAAGACCTCCCTCTTCTCTCAATGGCCTGTCTGCTTTATCTATAGACAGATAGGGCACAAAGCCTACAGTTGTAGGCATAATCCTAAAAGTGTGTGGGTGTAGGAATCCAAAGTAAGTACATCTAACCCACAAGGATCCAAGACCGCTTGGGTACCTAAACAGAATTGATCTTCTTATTTTGCAGGACCATATCCACAAAATCTATAAAAATGAGGGATTGATAATGGATATTCCAGAAGTATAGCTGGAAAGAAAAAGATCTTGTCTTTTTTAAAAAATATAGTTGTATAAATAGTCAGATTCAGTGACAATGCCAGAGGCAATGTCACAAGAGTCGACTACACCCCTTCAAAGTCGACTCTTGCATCTGAAATGATGAAATATAGATTAAGATAGATTCCCTCCAGGAGGGTACTAGCCTCAATAAAATCTTTTGTCCCTATGATAAGGTCAGAATCAAATAAAAATTATCCTTATCAGTTGATGCCTTCAAAAATTTTAAGCTGCTTCATGTATTTCTTTTCATAAAGAAATTTTTGTGAAACAATCTCCATAATTTGAAAATCCATTTTTAAAACTTTCTTAAAAGGGGCAACTTTTGATACATTTCTAAGCCTTTAAAAGTTAATTATTATTTTTACTATATATTCTTTAACATTATTCTTGATGATTCTAACATTTTCTTATGAGAATTTTACCGTTCTAATGAAAGTTTTTATGCCCCAAACTAATGACTAAGCAAGGAAAAAACTTTAGTGGACTCTCAAAGAACTGAAGCAAGATACAAAACTCTTGGAAGCTGTTGTACTTAAATTCTCTGAATCTTGTGTCAACTACTTAATTTTAATCTATATTTTTAGATTGTTCCCATAAAGTGTGATAACACCATGCTGATAGTCTACCTAAATGTTCTGTGTATTTTGGGAAAATTATATTGGCTTTGAGTATTTTTCTTTTCATGATCTTGCAGAAAATTGGATCTTTTCAAAAAGGAAGAAATCTTGATTTCTCTGAAAAAGATTTGGTGTTAATAATTCATGAGTCATATTTTTGGATACAAATCATTTTACTTAGTCCAACTTATGATTCATATTTTTGGTCACTATATTTTTTACTTAGTCCAATTTTACTTATTTTACCAAAAAGTCTTCTTTTAAAAGGATGTTATCATTAATTAACCGTTTCCCATGCCACCTCTGTCGCCCCTCTCTCTTCTCCATGCAGTGTCCTTTCACCTCTATCAGTTCCCTTTCACTTTAAACCCCTTCACTTCTCTATTCTTATTTCTTCTAAACAGTCATCTTCTCCAGATTCTCTGAACCGACTCTCCTTCTCTCTCTCTCTCTCTCTCCTCTTTTAAATCTCACCCACTCTCTCTTATGACAAAAACCTGCTCTATGGTTAACATTTTTAGAATCTCCTCCAATGGTACCGTTCTTCTTTAAGAATCCTTGGATGAGTCCTCATCTCAGTCTATCTTCTCAAGAGATGATAACCCTCTTCCAACCTTATTTCCTCTGCAAAGAAACCCCATGCAATTCCTTTTAACTCTTTCCCTCTAGAGGAGATGCACTAATTCTGGACAAACCTCTACAAAAGCTCCTCTGCTTTAAAAATTGCTCAATCATTCCTAGTTGTCTCGTCAATCTCAGCCAACTTAAAGATGCCTCTTGCAATGTTAGCCACTTTTTGAAATTTTAAGATCTGTCCCTACTTTTTTGCCTCTATGGACTTCTAGTTTATGAAGAACAGTTTTACATGTTTTACACCAATCTCATACTTTCCCCAGATAGTGGTAAATTCAAGACTCTTGTGCTAGGCGCAAGAATTTTCTTGAATAACTTTATGTCTAAAAATGTTTTTGATACTAAATTTTCTGGTGTGGTCCCTTTTATGAACAATAACTAGACTTTGGACTTTCAATTATAGATTGATGAAGCCAAGAAATTTTTCTCCGATCCTAAATCCATATCAACCAACTTTGGTCCTCCATCGTTATGCATCAAATTTTACATTATGGATCATATCATTTCTACCACTTTGATTCTATGAAAAGGATCCCTAAGCAACATCACTTATCGTGATGTATTTATGATGTACTAAGTGGTCAAAAAGATCAAAATAAATTAGGCCACTTGGATACGCGAGTACTTGCTTAAGAGCGCAAGGGAAGTCAATGCATCTGCCAGTTTGCCATATGGACTGCTTATCACCCAGATCATTTTGTTCTACTCCATCGATCTCTCTGCTTTCCCCATGTAGAAGTGGTTGCAACTTATGATTCAAGAACTTTCAGCAATATGGAATATGTTCTGGTTGAATATGAATGGTGTAGGATAAAGTCTACCCGTACTAAGGATGAGCCTCCAAAGGTAAGTAAATCTGTCTCTAACCCCTCTATCTCTTTGATGAAGGATCTTAAATAAGTTAGGCATCGGTTAAAATCCATCGAGGAAGGTATCATGAAAATCCAAGAGTCTACTACTAAGCTCTTGGTCCTTGGGAAAAAACTAAGGCCTGACATAAGTGTTCGGCTCGGAATCGATGGGCTCAAATAAGAAGGAGTCAAGTTGTTCTCTCGACTGCTCTCTTGCATGGAGTCTTTGAAATCCCAAGTATCTTCCTTGATGATTATCTGGCTTTATTTGTTCAAAACTCCTACTCTTCCTTTGCTAAGAATGTTGAAAAATCCTATGACAAGTTCTGTCTAATACGCATAACACTCTCACCTGCTTTCTAGAGAAATGATGAATTATGAACTTTTTATTCAAAGAGGAGTCCTATCCCTTATGTCTATGGGCTTTAAGATGATTTTTACCAAACTATCTAACAATTTCTTTTGATATGCCTTGTTAATAGATTATGACTATCCATGGTTATCTACTGCCTTTTTTTACGTGTATTTTGTGCTTCTCTGTCTGTGTGTATTGTTTTCTTTCTAATGCTATTCTTTTTGATTATACCAAACAGGGGAGAAATACAAGAAGGGAAACATCCATCAGTCAAGAGAAATAAGTTAACTGTTAACACATAAAGGTCAACTGAATATCCAAGAAACTTGGGATAATCCAAGAAACGTAGATAACAAAGATGCTCACAAGTCAAGGGGATCAAAGTCGACTTTCATTACAGAAAGGTCGACTGGTGCTTACAAGTCAGGAAGAACAAGCTGACTGATAGGGAAGTCAACTAATGTTTACTTATGTTTGTCATTATCAAAAAGGGGAAGAATGTTAGCCTTTAAAGTTTATATTTTAATAATGAGAACTGAAAAGTGGATCCTTGCAGGATATTGATGACTACTAATAAAGGAAGTCGAGTCCACAAATGGAAAGACATACAATCATAAGAAGATCACGACACTCAAACAAGCATGGCAAGCAAATTAATCAAATATCTTGGAAATGGAAGGAGAATCACCACCCCAAAATCATGATAGACTAGATCAATTGAAAAACCATCTAAGATCTAAACAAAAGAAAGGAAGGCCAAAACCATCACATGAAAATCAATCTATACAAGACTAAAAGAAAAGATAGATCACAGACATATCTGACTTGGACGTAATCTGAAGCCGTATATTGACATATTTGATATGGACATATCAAAGGACTACATTCCTCAATTAAGGAAATAATTTAAATCCTTGATTGAGTAGAAATATCTTGGGTTTCCTTGTGAAGAGTTGCAACTGAAGACTATAAATGATGAATACTAAAGACAGGTACAAGTTATGCAACATCAAGGAGAAAATTCAAAGTGTCTCATTTTAGTCTTATAAGGCTCTATAACTTTTAGTTTACAATTGTTAAATAAAGAGTAGAATCGAGTCAACTTTATAACATCAACTGAAGTTGTGTCACAAGATCTGAAGAGCAAAATAAGTCTTTAGTGTTTCGAACTAGGATAAATCTTTGTGTTATTACTTTACTTTCTATTATTTACGTGCTTAATTGTTTAAATCTAATCTGTTTGTGAAGTAAACTGATCTACAGGCGAGTCGACTGTGAGGAGTCAAAAGTCGACTTATAGAAGAAAATTTTAATTCACCCCTCTCTTGAATTTCAAACCTAACCAAGTAGGAAAGCTAATGCAACCACTATTTGGGCCTATAGTCAAAATGGCTAACCATGAATACACTGTCCATAATGTAGTTTAACATGAAAAGGAAAGGGATCAGGCTTATGCCTCTAACCTTAATACCAGTCCATAATCACTCTGCCATAAACTAACCATAATAACAACAATGAAGTAACTGGATAGTTCGGACAAAAAATACCTAATCGAGGCCCCATAAACCTAAAAGGTTCAATCAATACTTAGAAGACAATAATGATAGTCTATATCTATGCAACCCCCCATAAGGTTGATAGATATAAGCATTAAATAATATACTAGCAATTGGCAATGCATATGAATGAATGAATACAAGGTAAATACATAGTACCATATTTGATCTACATTCCATAACGTACCAAGTGTATATACTTTCTCTAACTCAATATCTCCCAAAGGTAGAACCTACAACGCCCACTTTTCTCTGGAAAGATAGCTTATATGTGAAGGGGATACTAGGGGATTTAGGAATATATATATATATATATACACACACACACACACACTTACCTAGTCCTGATCAAGGATTTCCAATCATTATCATCCTCAGTGTAATCCATCTAGTGTTGGAGAGATGTATATATAATAAGTGCACAAACTCAAATAGTGGTTAAAAGAGTTTAGTCTGTAAATCTATTATTTCAGATTAACTTTCAGACTAAATCATTATAATAGGATAGAAAGGGTTAGAATCTCTCACAATCGATGTAAATAATAAATAACAAACTAGAATCTATCTTAGTCTAAATAGGAGTAAAATCATTATTTTGGTTGGAATCTTATAACTCAATGAGAATGAACACACATAATAGTATACATGCCATTGCCAGTATCCAAGCAATATAATATAAGGTGCCTAAGCATCCATATCTAGAATCATTCCCTTTTTAAGGGTAGAATACTTAGTCTAACTGGTGTTGTGAACAACGCTTCAGTCCCAACAATATATAACTAGCATAAAGGTAATACTATGATTTAGGGAAACTACAACTAAGTCGAGAAATAAATCTTATAATAACGGGATTCTTAGCATCAACTACGGTTCACATTCTTATATACTAGGATAATAGTATTCTATAGCCATAGCAAGTATTTTGTATTTAGGGATGCTTCACCCTTCTATCCACAAACTCCTACATTAGGCTAAGTCATGGTACTTTATCCATAATCACATCCTTTAATCCTTAACTAGCATGCAATATACATCATACACAATCTCATGAAGTAGGGTAGAGTGAAACCTACATTAATGCCAAACCATAATACTTGAGTCATCCATAAATAACCTGTCTTTGCTCCACGATGTCAAAATTCTGCCGTGTTATCAAATTAGTAACCTAAAGTTCATTAGGAGTAAAACAAGTCCCATATTGCAATATAAAAGGTTGGATTAGAATTTGGGTAAAGAATAGGCCCACGGGAAGTGCGAATGGAACATAAAATTGAATATATCACGAGGTCCCTCAAAGGACAAGGAATGTATGCTCAAAAGTTAAGCACAAATAGTGCCTAAATCTAGGTCCAAATCACCCTCTAAGGTCTAGAGATTTAAACACCTAATTTCTAAGAATTTCCAATAATATGTAATTTAAATTGATGGGAAAAATAATGGGAAATGACCAAGGAGTGTTAAGCTAACTTACCTCAGCTTCAATGGTTGATTCTCTAATCTTTAAGTCTCTTTAAGCTCCAAAAATAGTAGAGAAAATATTGTGAAATCGGATAAAAAATAGGTATTTAACATTCCCAGGTGCTCTAAAGCAGCTACTTATCTACTTAAGCACCACAAGTTTGCTAAAGCGGTAAAGCCATGGGATGTGTGAAACACCCTAGTTCTTATCCTTGGAAATTTCTTGATTTTGAGCTCTCTGAAGATCATCATACTTGTGCTTACTTGTCATATGATGTGGATATGGTTTCAAGTCCATCATATGATACTTAGTATGGTTTTGTTTGGTTTTTGTCGAAGGTACAAATGGGCATCATACGAGTCATATGATCATGGTATGAGTAGTAAGACCCAAATAGTAAGTTACCAGTGTGTTCTTAATCACATTCTTCCTAGGGTATGATTTATGGGTACCAATTGTATGATTAGATATGAGTTAGGCCATGAACTCGTATGTTGGATAGAATTCGAGTCCAAGATTCTAACAAGGGCATGAATGGTGTACCACTCATATGTTGGTATATGAGTTGGGGGTAGTCGTACCTTCCTATGCACCTTTTCAGCCTTTAAGTTGAGGATATTTTAGATATTTTCCACCCTAAAATCCTAAAGTCCCGACGTCTTAAAACACATTGGGGCCTCTTATAACACACTTTGAAAGATCAAATAACTCCAAAAAACTCTTTCTAAACACTCCCTTAAAGATTGGGCTGGGATTTCTATAAGGTGATCATCCAAAGACTCAAGAGTCAAATTTTTTCTGTGAATCTTATCGAATAAGGTATGTGACTCTTCCCTAATTGTTAGTTCTCAAATATCATGTGTTTTAAACACTGATTATGATTCATTAATGGTGGTTTTAAAAACCAATGTTGAGGCTTTTGTTGTATATTATTAAGTATTATTTACTCCTGGTTTAAATGGTGTTTATACATGTTTTTGTTGATGGTTTGCACATGTGTGTGCTTGGTAAGTGTGGTTTATAAATTGGGTAGTGGTTAACCCTAAACTTGATGGTTTTTACTTTGGCTTTGGTCTTGGTAATGGTATGCCCTCAAAGTGCTTGTGAAAATACCTAAGAGAATAAATTAGTCACATGTTAAATGGTTTTTTGAATTAAGGCATTGGACTAATGAATGTGGATGGTTAGTAAGTGGTTTTGTGAAGGGCTTGTTGGCCACACAATGATTTAAATGGTTACCTTGGTGGTTCAATTGGCTAAAAAAGTTTGAGTCCCTAAACATTAAACTGTTTATGTCTTTACTAGATAATGGGTTTGAGTCCCTAAATGTTGAATTAAATTGATGGCTTGGTATAGAAAATGGGTCAAGTCCCAAAGTCAAATAATAATGGTTATAGAATGTGGTACACTTGCAAGTGGTGTTGGTATGACAATATCAACAAAGTGCCTTTGGAAAATAATTAGTTTAATAGTTGTGTATGTGAAATGTTGATTTTAAATTGGGTTTTAAAAGCAGGTTGTGTAGCAGGGCCATAAAAGTGGAGTCTAAAGGTCTAATATTAGACACCGCGCTAGCTGGTGTGGGTGTCTTTATGATCGGGTGGTTCAAGTCCCTCGAATGAATATAAGAATGGGAAGTTCGAGTCCCCCATAATATATGTATTGGTTCTTTAGTCAGTTTAATTATCTCATCTAGGCATATACAGTTATGGATATTCTCTGGTTTATGCAGCTACACGCACTGGGGTGCTTCCAATTAGGGGAGAGTTAAGCCCATATAGCCCTGGGTGCTTTATTATATGATGGTTAAGTTAAATATCCTAGGTTAGTGATTTCAAAGCTCATGCTAATCTTGTTCCCTATCCCAGCACGATATATATATATGTGTATATATATATATGTATAAATGTATTGCTTTTGGTTATGTGCATTGGATAATTGATTTTGAACTATTGCCATTATATTATCCTTATCCTTGAGTTACATGTTAGAGCTCCAAATGATAACCATCTTTGGTATTGTATCCCCACACAATGCAGGTATTGGTCATACTATTATCCCTCATGCTCAGTGAGTTGGACTCGGGGACAACTTGTATTGACTTAAAGTGGTGAGCTTCCATACTCTAAAAGGCTCTATTTCACACTTTCAGTTTTCTTATGTCTTTATTGGTTTAGACTTGTATATCAGTTTTTGTCTATGGTCGAGAGCATATCCTGACTAAATATTCTTGTGTTGTTTTAGAGGCTTTGTATGGAAAAAACTGTGGACTTGGATATGTTATAGAATGACTATGGATTTGGTAGTTTTTTTATGGCTTATTGAATGATGGGGTTGGGTATTAGGGGCGATCTACTATTTTTGTTGAACTTAGGATGCCCATTATGATAAGGCCCAGGTTAGGGTCGTGGAATGGTTAGTTGGATGTCCATAAAGCCATGTTGAGTAGATTCTCTTTTATGGGTGTGTAGTGCACCACACTCATAAGGGAGAGGCTACAGGCATTTAGGAATGTTTCACTTTCTTGTTGACTCATTTTAAGCTATAGAGTCTAAGGTCTTGGATTCTTCTGATTTTCATTTGTTTATTTTTCAAATCATACCCCAATGATCTGATGCTCATAGAAATTTCTGTATTCCAACTGGGGATGATGTTAGTGGGACATATTTAACTTATGGAGTGCAGACTCGATCTAGGGGTGCTATTCTTGAGTGTTCCAAAGTTCCACAAGCTGACATAATAAATGCTGAGTTTCATCAGTCGATTCATATATTTTCTTAGTTGGTAATTTCTCAGGCTGAGCGTGGTGCATCTGCTACCACATCTTCTGAGGCGACAAGGGATGGAAAGTTCATGAGGTTGCGTCCTCCAACCTTTACTGGTGTTAAGGTAGAGGAGGATCATTAGGGTTTTTTTTGGATAAAATAGAAAAGATCTTTCAAATTATGAATTCCATGAATGTGGAGGGCGTGGAGTTTGTAGACTATCAGCTGAAGGACATGGCATCTAATGGTATAAAGAATGGGATCAGGTGAGGGGTGACGGTGATGAGTTAGCTCTATGAGAGGATTTCTTTAATACTTTCCTAGACTGCTTCTTTCCTCTAGAGCTGAGGAAAGATAAGGTGGAGGGGTTTGTTAATATAAGGAAAGGAAATATTTTAGTCAATAAGCATGGCTTAAAATTTCATTAATTATCTCGGTATGCTCCAGAGATAGTTTTTAAAATGAGCGCCCAAATGAGAAAGTTTCCTTCAAAATTATCTCGTGCTTTGATTTTGGATAGTAAGTCTGCCTTATTAAACAAGGACATGTAAATTTCTAGGTTGGATATATACATGCAACAGGTGGAGGAAGAGAAGAGGAAATAGGTTGAGTTTAGTGAGAGACAGGGAAAGAAATTTAATCCTTCTGAGCAAAGTGGTAGAGATGGTGGTAAGTGGAAAAAAAGAAGTAGGGGTGTTTTTATTTTTTATCCATGGCTAATTCCCCCTTTTCATCTGCTCTTGCACTAAAGGGCGTTGCTTCTATATCTGTTTCTGCTTTTGGTATTGGCACTGGATGAAATCATTTATATGCTCTTATGTCTTATTAGAATTCTGAGGCAACCCCCAATGTCGTTACTGGTATGTTGAAACTATTCTCCTTACTTATATAACCCGATGTGTATGGTTTACTTGATCCAAGGTCTACTCTTTATTATATGACCCCATTTGTGGCTGTGCATTTTGGTTTTGGTCCTGAGTTATTTTGATCATTTTTCTATATCTACCTGAATTGGAGACTCAGTGATTTCTAAAAGATTTTATAGGGGTGTGTGGTATCTGTTAATGGTAAAGAAACTCGTATGGATTTAATATAGTTAGATATGGTTGACTTTGATGTCATATTAGGTATGGATTGGTTGGACTCGTTTTATGCTTTCTTAGATTGTCGAACCCATAATATCATATTTCAATTCCCTAAAGAGTCAGTCATTATATGGGAAGGGGGTTCTTTGTTCCTAAGGGGAGATTTATCACATATCTTAGATCCCAAAATCTGATTTCCAAAGGGAGTTTGTATCATTTGGTTCGTGTTAAAGATTCTAACTCAGAAGGTCCTTCTTTAGAATCCATTTATGTGGTTAATGAGTTTCCTGAGGTTTTACTTGATGATCTTCCTGGTGTCCCTCTCGATAGGGTAATTTATTTTGAGATTTATCTTGTTTTGGACACTCGTCCTATTTCTATCCCTCCTTATAGAATAGCTCCGGCTGAATTAAAGAAGCTTAAAGATTAATTAAATGATCTCTTAGATAAAGGTTTCATCCCTAGTATGTCTCATTAGGGTGCTCATATGTTGTTTATGCGTAAGAAGGATGGTTCTCTTCGATCGTCCATTGATTTCAATCAGCTGAATAAAGTGACTATAAGAATAAATATCCACTTCCTAGAATTGATGATTTATTTAATCAACTTTAAGGTGTAAAATGCTTCCGCATGATTTATCTTAGGTTGGGTTATCATCATCTTAAGATTAGGGAGGTGGATATCCCTAAGATTGCCTTCAAGACTCGATATGGTCACTATGAGTTCCTAGTTATGTCTTTTTGGTTGATCAATGGTCCGGTAATATATATGGATTTTATTAATAGGTTCTTCCTTCTGTTTTTCAATTTGTTTGTCATTTTCTTCATTGATGACATCTTGGTATACTCTAAGAGTGAGGTGGATCATTTTCGATCAACTCTGTGTTGTGTTACAAACCTTGAAGGATCAATGTTTGTTTGCCAAGTTCTCTAAGTGTTAATTTTTTTGAAGGTTTTAACTTTTCTTGGTCATGTTATACCTAGTGAAAGGATCAGTCTATTCATAAGTTTGCTTAGTTGGTAACTTCTCAGATGCAGTATGGTGCATCTTCTATTTCATCTTTTAAGGCCACAAGGGTTGGCCAATTTATGAGTTTGAATCCTCTAACCTTTACTGTTGTTAAGGTGGAGGAGGATCCTTAGGGTTTTTTGGATTAAATAGAAAAGACCTTCCAAATTATGCATGCCACAAATATGAAGGGCTTGGATTTTACATCCTATCATCTAAGGATGTGGTATACCAATGGTATAAAGAATGGAATCAGGTGAGGGGTGATAGTGATGAGGCAGTTCTGTGGAAGGATTTCTCTAATACTTTCCTAGACCTCTTCTTTCCTCAAGAGTTAATGGAAGCTAAGGCAGAGGAGTTTTGTTAATATGAAGTAAGTGAAGATGTCAGTCAAGGAGCATGCCTTTAAATTTCATCAATTATCTCGATATGCTCCAGAGATAGTTTCTAGTATGAGGGATCGAATGAGAAAGCTTGATTCAGGATTATCTCATGTGTTGATTTTGGAAAGTAAGACTGCCTTATTAATCAAGGACATATATATTTCTAGGTTGGATGTATACATGCAGCAAGTGGAAGAAGAGAAGAGGAAGCAGGCTGAGTTTAGTAAGAGGTATGGGAAGAAATTTAGGCCTTCTGAGCAAAGTGGTAGAGGTGGTAGTAAGTGTCCTAAGAAGAAGTGAGGGAGTTTTTGTTCTTTCTCCACGGCTAGTGCTCCCTCTTTATCTGGTCCTACACTAAAGGGTGCTGCTTTTACATCTATTTCTACTTCTGGTACTGGCACTAGCCAAAATCTTTTATATGCTCTTATGTTTCGTTAGAATTTTGAGACATCCCCCAATGTCATTACTAGTATGTTTAAACTATTCTCCCGTGATGTGTATGGTTTACTTGATTCAGGGTCCACTCTTTTTTATATGACCCCATTTGTGGCTGTGCATTTTTGTTTTGGTCTTGAGTTTATTACTGATAATTTTTTTATATCTACCCGAATTGGACACTCAGTGATTTCTAAAAAATTCTATAGAGGGTGTGTGGTATATTTTAATGGTAGAGAAACTTTTATGGATTTAATTGAGTTAGATATGGTTAACTTCGATATCATATTAGGGATGGATTAGTTGCACTCGTTCTATACTTTTTTAGATTGTTAGACCCATAAGGGCATGTTTCAATTCCTTAATGAGTCGGTCATAGTATGGGAAGGGGTCCTTAGTGCCTAAGGGGAGATTCATCTCATATCTTAGAGCTCGAAAGTTGTTTTCCAAAGGGTGTTTATTTCATTTGGTCAGGTTAAAGATTCTAACTTGAAAGGTCCTTCTTTAGAATCTTTTACTGTGGTTAATAAGTTTTCTGAGGTGTTTCTGGATAATCTTCTTGGTGTCCCTCTCGATAGGGAAATTAATTTTGGGATTGATCTTGTTTTGGATACTTATCCTATTTCTATCCCTCCTTATAGAATGGCTCCGGCTAAATTAATTAAGCTTAAAGAGCAATTAAATAATCTCTTATATAAAGGTTTCATCTATCCTAGTATGTCTTCTTGGGGTGCTACTGTGTTGTCTGTGCATGAGAAGGATGACTCCCTCCGGATGTGCACTGATTTCAATCAGTTGAATAAAGTGACTATAAAGAATAGATATCCTCTTCCTAGATTCGATGATTTATTTAATCAGCTTTAAGGTGCGAAGTGTTTCTCCATGATTGATCCTAGGTCGGGTTATCATCAGCTTAAGATTAGGGAGGTAGATATCCCTAAGACTAGAATACCTTCAGGACCTGATATGGTCACTATAAGTTCCTAGTTATATCATTTTGGTTGAACAATGGTCCGACAACATTTATGGATTTGATGAATAGGTTCTTCCATCCGTTTCTAGATTTGTTTGTCATTGTCTTCATTGATGAGATCTTGGTGTACTCTAAGAGTGAAGCAGATCATTGTTGATCACCTCCGTGCTGTGTTACAAACCTTGAAGGCTCAATATTTGTATGCCAAGTTCTCTAAGTGTTAATTTTGGTTGAAGGTTGTGACTTTTCTTGGTTTTGTTATATCTACTGAAGGGATCATGGTTGATCTACTAAAGGTTGTAGTGCTAAAAAAGTGGCCTAGACCTGAAACTCCAACAGATATTCAAAGCTTCTTGGGGTTAACTAGTTACTATGGGAAATTTGTGGAAAGTTGTTTGACTATAGATGCCACATTGACTAGACTAAACCAAAAGAAGGTCAAGTTTTTATGATCGGATGTGTGTTAGGGTGGTTTTTAGAAGTTGAATGATAAATTGACTTCAGCTCCAATTTTGATTTTACTCTAGGGTAATGATGGCTTCGTAGTGTATTGTTGGGCTTCTCGTGTTGGGTTTGGTTGTGTGTTAATACAGCATGGTAGGGTGGTGTCTTATGCTTCTAGGCAGTTCAAAGTTCATGATAAGAACTACCCTACTCATGATTTGGATTTGTTAATTGTGGTTTTTTATTGAAGATTAGGCATCACTATCTCTATGGGGTTCATGTTGATATCTTTTCTGACCATAAAACCCTACAGTATTTTCTTTAATCAGAAAGAGTTAAATCTTAGGCAATAGAGGGGATTATGATATGAGTCTCTATGACCATCAGGTTTACCTCACATGGTTTTTGATGCTCTTTGTAGGTTATCCATAGGGAGTCTAGTTTATATGGATGAGAATAAGTGAGAGTTGGTGAAGGACATTTACTGTTTGGCTAGCCTTGGAGTTTGTCTCACAGACTTTGTGGATAGTGGAGTGTTCACGCATCAGGTATCATAGTCGTTCCTTATTGCTAAGATAAAGGAAAAGTAAATTTTGGATTCTAATTTGATGAAGATTAATAACAATGTAGTTCAGCAAAAGGTTGTTGACTTTGCGATTAGTAGTGATGGTATCTTGGGGTACCAACAAAGGTTATGTTTTTCCAACTTCAATGGTTTGATGGAAAGGATTTTGGTTGAAGCTCATGGATCTCGTTATGCTATTCATCCTTGTTCTACGAAGATTTATCATGATCTTAATGAGTTTTATTGGTGAAATAATATAAAGCGAGATGTGGCTGACTATGTAGCTAAGTGTATGGTGTGTTAATAATTGAAAGTTGAACATATAAAACCAAGAGGTTTGTACTAAGAGATTGAGTTGCCCGAATGGAAGTGAGAGGTAATTAATATGGATTTCATTATCGGTCTTCCTCAATCTCAGAATTAGTGTGATTCGATTTGGGTTATATGGATAGGATGACCAAGTCCGCACACATGTACCTTGTAGAGATTGTGAAGTTACATGGTGCTCCTAATTCTATCATCTCAGATTATGGTACTCTATTGTCATCTCATTTTTAGCAATGGTTTCAAAAAGGTTTAGGGACTAAGGTGTTCCTTAGAACTGCTTTATCTGCAATCAGATGGTTAAGCCGAGAGGGCTATACAGACATTGGAAGATATGTTTCATGCTTGAATGATTAACTATGGTGGTAGTTAGGTTGACCATTTTTCTTTTATAGAGTTTGGTTATAATAATAGTTATCACTCTAGAATTGGTATGGCTCCTTTTGAGGTGTTATATGGTTGTAGATATTATTCTCCATTGGATGGCATGAAGTTGGTGAGGGTAAGTTGTTTGGCCTTGATTTTGTTCACCATGTCTTTGAGAAGGTAAAGGTGATTCGCGATAGATAGAAAAACGGTCAAAGTTTCCAAAAGTCCTATGCGATGTGAGGTGTAAAGAGTTGGAGTTTAAGGTAGGTGATTGGGTATTACTAAAGGTGTCTCCCATGAAGGGAGTAATATGGTTCGGTAAGAAGGGGAAGCGCAGTCCTTGGTATGTTGGTTCGTACTTGGTTTTGGAGAGGGTTGGCAATTTTTCCTATGAGTTGATGTTTCCTTCTAGCTTGAGCTCTATTCATCCGATTTCCATGTCTCTAAGTTGAGAAAATGTGTGGGTGATCCTTCATCAGTTGTTCCTTTGGAAGGGTTGGGTATCTCAGATTCTTTATTTTATGAGTTGGTCCCAATTGAGATCTTGGATTGTCAAGTTCATTGGTTGCGAACAAAGGATGTGGCTTCGGTAAAGGTTCCTTGGAGAAATCATGAGGTTGAAGAAGCTACTTGAGAGGCAGAAAAGGACATAAAGTCCAAGTATCTGCATTTGTTCCTCGTTACAGAGATTTATGCTTGAGCTATGTGTTGAACTTCTCATCTTGGTTTTATGTCTTTGTTTTCTAACTTGTTTAGAAGGAAGTTTGATAGGTAACGTTATGTTGAATCGTGCTTGTAATTGTCTTTACCCATCATTCGAGGACGAATGATCCAAGTGGGGGAGAATTAAAACACCCTAATTTTGATCCTTTGAAATTTCTTAATTTAGAGGTCTTTGGACATCATACGACTTGTGTTTACTTATCGTATGATGTGCATATAGTTTGGATTCCTCGATCGTATGATACTTACTATGGTTTGGTTTGGTTTTTGTCCAAGGTTGAATGGGAATCAAAAGAATCCTATGATCATTGTACAAGTAGTAAGACCCAAATCGTATGTTAATGTAACACCCCATAGCATTCTTAACTTGATAACACTTATAGTTGCATGTATAGGGAATTTGAGCCCTGAAATTTTTCTAAGCGTTGAAAGGCTTAGTCATATTTTAAGCCCTTAACTTCAATGATTTTTAAATTGGTCTTCTGGACCCTGAGATGTAGATTTATGAGTTATTTCATGTTCGGGGGGATTAAGGACATGTCTCAGGGAAGTTTTGGATTTTTCAGATGAGGTTTGAGCCATGTTTGGATCACGAAAATAGCAGGTCACTGCGATTTCACTGTGTCGCAGTGCCTATGGCGATGAGCCTTCTAGTGCAACGCGATGGACTCCAAAATCGGGATTTAGTTATGAAGTTAATTTCCAAAGGGCAGTCTCATCTTTTCCCCATAGCCCCATGTCGTAATAACATGAAATTAAGTCCTCATTAGGGTATTATATGCCAAATATTACTCAATTTCTCTTCCAACTAAACCCTAACTCCTCCCCCAAAAATCAAGAGTTTAATCTCTAAGTTCAAGATTCTTAAGAAAGTGTCAAATTAGGGTTCCATTCTTTAAACTAAGTAACCTAAGGTACGTGGGATATCCTAAATCTCATGGGCATAGTTTTTTATGATTTTTATATACTTTAAATATATATATACACACACACACGTATAACATATTGGTTTTGGTAAATTAATTCAAGAGCATGCATTTTGAAACCAATTTGAAGAAATTATGTTATTGTTATAGGGTTTTCCCATGATGTTTGATTTATAATCCTGTGCATATATGATTTGAATTGAAAGATGAATTACGAACGTAAGTTGTAAAATCTCTACTTTTCATGATGACATTTATGGACTTTGCATGATATCTATTATAAATTGTTTTGAGAGCATGATTTAAGAGACTTTGTTGGTCTTGAGTTTTATCTTTAACTATGTATGGGCTAGTTTATGAAAGAGGATAATTTATTAAGTCTTAAAAGTTTCCCTAACCATTGTGCATGTGTTGAATAAATTGAATGGCCACCACATTTTAATGTCTTGTAAAGAAAATGGGTTGTATGAGTTTTATATGCCTTTGACAATGAGAATCCATGTATGATTTGATAAAATCTTTGGTGGTCATTTACATGTTTGGAAAGAGAAGGGTTGTGGAATTGATATTATGTGAATGGCTTGCAAGTATAGGTATGACGATACCCTGTTGTGATCCGCCCTTAATAACAAAGAGAAAGATTTTTTAGTAACCATGAGTTACATTTTAAGAGGCTAAACATTAGGCTTAAAGAGAGCTAGAAGATTACCCGAATAAAGCTCGAGTTGAAAGACTCCACGCTAGAAACTGTGGTTCGCCGACTCTGGATTATTCCACCATGATTTGTGGTTTTGTGTGCCTTGATTCATGCCATCCCAACTTAGCACTATGGTTAGGAGACATGTTTTATGGTCTTGTGCACTACCATGACATGTTGATTTGATTGGGGATTATGGCACCTTGCTTTGTGGTCTTGCATGTCCCCCTTATTGAAACTCTAATCCTTGCGGAAAACATGGACTGGGGGGCTTGACCGCCGAGTCTAGGGAGGATTCCATATAGCTTTTGGAATTACAGAACTGTAGGGTGTATCATCTAGCTTAGAAATAAGACAAAGAGTGACTCATGATTTCAAAGAACAATTTCAAAGTCTTTTTAGTATGCCCATGTGTTTTCATATATCGTATGCAGAATATTTTATGAATCTCTCTCATGTATGTTGTATAAAAGTATTCTATTTTGGTTTGCTCTGCGTACCTACATAATCGTATTGACCCATTGTATTTCAAGATCTGAGGCTCAGTCCTGGAGTCCCGCTAAGCATTAGATCATTTTAGATGTTTGGTTTGGTGAGCCTTCCTTATTTCGGAAGGCCTTGTTTTGTGTGTGGTTTCATTTGGACTTAGTTTATGGTCCGACCGAGGACCTTGTCCTGGTTTCAGACAGATGTTGTTTTCAATTTAGTAGCGAGTTTGCAGAATTGTGTTAGATGGTTTTGGGTCTGTATGAACTTATGTTTGTGTTGTTTTAGTTGAAATAATAAGATGACCGTATTTCCAATTTACTTTCGTGTTTTTATTAGTTGATGAATTATGCATATGCTTACAAGTTAAATGAGCTCTCGGGCATTCATGGTTTGGCATACTCATCGCTGCTAGGGCCTCGATTGGGGTCATAACAAACTTGGTATCAGAGCACTGTTCATGGTCCTAGGGTGTCCGTGAAATCACATCGGGTAGAATCCTTTATATTGGTGTGTAGCATACCACACTTAAAAGGGGGAAGCTACTAGACATTTAGGAATGTCTCTCTTTTCTTAATGCCTTAGTTCTTTCTTGAGAGTCTGAATGTCTCCTAACTCATGATTTCCTATATTTTAGAGATTTATCATGCCTTCCCGTAGATCAAATGAGCAGAACCCCAATATTGATGATGTCCGCCCTACTCATGGATGTGGACCCATAATAAAGCTCATACTCCAAAATTTATTGCTACTCTGGGAGTTCCTCCAATCCAGACTAGTCCACCTCTGGCTCCACAGACCGGTGTTAACCATCCCCAGCCTCTTCGAAGAGAAGTTTTAAATGATGAGTTCCGACAGTCCATCCATATGATTGCTTAGCTTGTGGATTCCCAGTCCTGTCGGTCGAAAGATATGAATTTGGTGCCTGGTTCTTCTAAATCTACTCAGATTGGTTAGTTCGTAATGCTGAACCCACTCACCTCTACTGGCGCAAAGGTTGAGGAGGACCCCTAAGGGTTCATTGATGAAATGGAGAAAATTTTTAGAGTTATACATGGTAATGAAGTTGAAGGGGTTGAGTTGGCAGCCTGTCAGTTGAAGGACGTAGCTAACCTGTGATACAACAAGTGGGAGAAATTGAGGTGTGGAGATGCTGAACTTTCTATGTGGGGTAACTTTGTTGAAGCTTTCCTGGACCATTTCTTTCCCCAGGATTTGAGGGAGGAAAAGGCTAAAGAATTCATGAATTTGAAACAAGGAATGATGAGTGTTAAAGAGTATATATTAAAGTTCACCCAGCTGTCTCGTTATGCCCTAGAGTTAGTAGGAAACATGACGGCCCATATGAGAAAATTTGCATATGGTCTCTTGGATAATCTGGTATTGGAATGTAAAGGAGCAATGCTGAATTGGGACATGGATTTCTCGATGTTATTGATGCATATGCAACAAGTAGAAGAGGATGGCTGAGGTGAAGAAGAAGGAAAGGCAAACTAAGAGAGCTAGGTCTGCGGATCAGAATGTCAGTTAGAACCAAGGTGGCAATTGGGGTAACAAGTGGTCTAAGAAAATGTGTTGGAGCATTGCTCAGTCTTCAGCTAGCGCCCCTATGTCCAAACCTCTTGTTGATTAGCTGTTTTATATCTCCCAGCCTAATAGTGGGTTAAGGATTCAGGGAACCCAGTCCCAGGATAGTGTGACTCAGCCCGCTAGGTTATACCCTCACTGTAGTATTTGTAGGAGGAACTACCCAGGGAAATGTTATTTTGAGAATCGAACGTGCTACTCTTGCGGCCATATGGGCCAAATTTAGAGAAACTACCTCTTAATTAGGGGAAGTGTTGGGGGCTCTAAGTTCTAAACTAACTCTACAGCTCCACCATCAAAGTGTACTACTTTTTTCACCGTGATTCAGTGGTCGCAATAGGTTGTATGCCTTGTCTGCCCGCCAAGATTCAGAGGCTTCGCCAGAGGTTGTTATGGGTATGTTACAGATTTTCTCCCGTGATGTTTAAGTGTTACTTAATCCTGGGTCTACTTTGTCTTATGTGATCCCTTATGTGGCAGTTCGTTTGGATTTTGAACCTGAAAATATTCCTGAACCCTTTTTAGTTTTCACTCATGTTGGTGATTCTATTGTGGCTAGGAGAGTTTATAGAAATTATGCGGTGTCTATTTTTCACCGTGATACTATGGCTGATCTGGTAGAGCTGGTCATGATTTATTTTGACGCTATACAGGAGATGGATTGACTTCATTCATGTTATGCTACCCGAGACTGTTGAATTTACTATTTCTTATCCTAATGAGCCGGTGTTAGAGTGGGAGGGATGTTCTCTAGTATCCAAAGGGAAATTCATATTTTATCTTAGAGCTCGTAGATTATGTCAAAGGGTTGTCTGTACCATCTTGTCCGAATCAAAGATTCAAGCGTTGGAAGTCCTTCCCTCCAGTCTATCCCTGTAGTTAATGAATTTCCTGAAGTCATTCCCGATGAACTCCTCGGGGTATCGCTAGATAGGGAGATAGATTTTGGTATTAATTTGTTGCCGGACACCCGTCCTATTTCTATTTGAGCCATATAGAATGGCTCCTGTACAATTGAAAGAGTTGAAAGACCAGTTGAAAGTCCTACGTGATAAAGTCTTTATTTGTCCTAGTGCCTCTCCCTGGGGTGCTCCGATACTCTTCGTGTGAAAGTAAAATGGCTTCTTCCGTATGTGTATAGATTACCGTCAACTGAACGAAGTTATAGTAAATAATAAGTACCCTCTTCCCAGAATCGATGACCTTTTTGACAAACTTCAGGGTGCCAAATCTTTTTCTAAAATAGACCTTCATTTGAGGTATTATCAGTTGAAGGTTAGGGAGGCCGATATTCCCAAAATAGTTTTCTGAACCCGTTATGGTCAGTATGAATTCCTAGTTATGTCCTTTAGAATAACTAATGACCCTGCAACTTTTATGGACCTAATGAATAGGGTGTTTATTCAGTTTCTAGATTTGTTCGTCATAGTCTTTATCGATGACATCCTGATTTACTCTAAGAATGAGGAGGATCATTCCAATCACCTCTGAATCATCCTTCTAACCCTTAGAGATCATCAGTTGTATGAAAAGTTTTCCAAGTATGAATTTTGTCTTAGTTCCATTGCTTTCCCGGGGCACATCAATTCTAGTAAGGGGATCAAGGTTGACCCCCAAAAGGTTGAGGCAGTGAGAAAATAGCCCAGACCCAAGACTTCAATCGACATCTGGAGCTTCTTGTGTTTGGCAGGGTATTACAGGATATTTGTAGAAATTTTTTCCTCCATAGCTACCCCCTTACGATATTAAATTGGCAAGGTGAAATTCATGTGGTCTGACTCTTATGATGATAGTTTTGAAAAACGAAGGACAAGTTGAGTACTGCACCATTTTTGACCCTTCTTGAGGGTAAAGAGGGTTTTGTTGTGTACTGTGATGGCTCCCGGGTGGGACTTGGGTGTGTGCTTATGTAACATGGTAAGGTGGTGGGTCTATGCGTCTATACAATTGAAGGTACACGAAAAGAACTATCCTACCCACGACTTGGAATTAGCGGCTGTGGCATTCACCCTAAAGATTTGGCATCATTATCTTTATGGGGTGAAGGTTGATATATTTACTGAGCACAAAAGTTTGTTGTATGTTTTCATGCAGAAAGAAGTTACTTTTAGGCAGAGGCGGTGGTTGGAATTGCTGAAGGATTATGATATGATCTTGAATTATCATCTGGGCAAGGCCAATATGGTGGCCGACGCCCTTAGCAGGTTATCTATGGGTAGTCTTTCTCATGTGGAGGAGGGAGTGAGGAATATGGTGAGAGATATTCATTAGCTTGCAAATTTGGGAGTTCGGCTCCTGGATTCCAAAGATGGAGGAGTGTTTGTGCACGGAGTAGCTAAATCCTCCCTACGTGTAGAAGTTAAGGAGAAGCAGGCTGAGGAACCCATTTTGATACATATTAAGAAATATGTTGGTCAACAAAAGGTAATGGCTTTTGAAATTATCGATGATGGGATTTTGAGGTATCAAGGTAGGTTATGTGTGCCAAATGTGGATGGGTTGCAAGTAAGAATCTTGATGAAGATCACACTTCCAAGTATGTGGTTCACCCAGGTTCTACTAAAATGTATCATATCCACTGGGTGAAGACACATTGTGTCTCATATAAAGTCGTTGGATAGATTCATCGTCTCTCTAGTGGAATTCTATTTTTTAGACCCCTTGATATACATTAAGCGCTACGAGTTGTAGACTAACACTATGAGTTGTCATCAGTCTCATATCCACTGGGCACCAACTTGTAATATCTCAACATCTTTCACCATGAGTGCTCATAACGATTCTTTCCTACGAGTCGTAGCCAGCTTCAACTTTATTCCTCTTGTTAGAATTTCTCAGTGTTCTCCTAACGAATTTGGCTACAAGTCGAATGGTCAAACAATGACTCCTAATCTGGGCTATAACTTCACTTTTTGAATCTTTCTCTTCTCATCTTGTTCTAATCACTTCCAACCCTATTTTCCTATTACATAAACACAAACACCCACCATATTTAACAAAATAACTTAAGTTCTTGCATATTTTTATAGCTTTAAGCATTGAAAGTTCCATAAAACTGTGGCACATCAATAACTGAACTGACAGTTTCATAAGTCATAAATAACCTATAGCTGTTATGGGAAGGCTTGAAACACCGAAAATGCATGTAAATTGAGTAAATAACATGAAGATTCATTATAATATCCATTACTAAAAGGACTTTTGATTGCAAAAGTCAATGGATAGAAAGGGAATGGAGGCTCGAAGGGATGAGGTACTGGGCCAACTTGTTCTGAGAAAAGCTCTCCAACTAACCTCTAAGAATAAACAACACTTTCAAGGGATTTTGATGTAGGTATCCCTTTTTCAACCAACTTTTGGAATTCACTTCTTAAATAGCCAAATCTCAACCCAATAATCAACTGGCCTCCAGCTGAATCAAGAATGGTTAATGCAAGAAAACCCAATACACCATATATTGATACCCTATAGATACCGACACAATTAAGTAGAAACCTAACCAAGCCATAGGAAATCAAAGGCATAAATCATGTAACGAACTCCAACATCAAATTATAGTGATATTTTTCCTTTCCAAACCTCCTATCAACTCCAAAACGTAAAAAATCATTCAAGTCCTATTCGTGATATCCCATCAAACTGACCTCAAATAACTAAAGCTGATCCACCAATAATCCATAGTGACAAACATAAGATAAGCCTATAGGGTGCTACCTGAACATACTAAGGAAGATAGTCAAGCCTATAATCAACCATCAAGGATACAACTAGTCCGAACAACCTTCAAAACTGATAGTTAGGAGTCTAAAGCATAAGATCTTGGAATTGAATTATCTGCTCCAGAATGTCCCACTCAACTGAGGATGAAACCATGCTAATCCTAACCTAATCATACTAATTTTGTTGAGTAGGCAATCCAAAATTAAGACAAAACTGAAAATTAATGTCAAGAGAGGAAGAAACCATTATCAAGTGCCAACGAGCTATCATCCCAATATCTAGCAACCATAATCTATCTGAATTGAAGAAAATCAAATAGGTAGACAAGGAGTAGGTCTGGTTAGCCTATAAATGAATGCTCAACTAACACAAATAAAAAAATATAGGCTTCCCCTAAGCTCAATACTTACATCTAAAATCCCAACACCAAGGCTAAACCTCTTAATCTTTTATCTTAGGCATATTTATACACCTAAGTGTCATTATTGATACATGTTTATCCTAGTTTTGAGGACTTCATAATGTGTTTGATTAGTTAATAAGGGTTTAATGGTGTAATTATGTGCTGAAGTGTATGTTTAGAGTGATTATGGTGCATTCAAAATAAGTTAAGAACCAAAATGGTCACTGAGAGTTTAGATGAGAAAACTAGTGGTGCTAGCCTGATCTATGTTTTTTCTAGTGCACTTTGATGAATTCTATTATGTTATAGAACTAACAGTTGTTGCTTGATGTTGTAGGAGACCATAGAAGGTGTTAGGAGCTATGACGGGAATCAAAACAAATTTAAATGAAGTTGGAAAGAAAACTACAAAATGCGGGACTTGAAGGAAAGTAGAACGGGTAAACAACAAAGAAAACTTGTCATTTGGATAACAAGGGTGTGCCACATGCCCAGAGCTTTGAGATAAGGGAATGACATGCCCTTGGACAAAAGATAACATGTAAATTCTGGTGATGGTGCATTTTAAGGATGTGTCACGCCCAAGAAAATCCGCGTTAAGAGTGTGCCACACCTAAGGTAATTTTAGGTAGAAATCTCCCTACACTATAAATTAGACACTTAGATCCTATCCTAAACACCTTGGACGTCTTTGGGAGAGAGAAAACACATGAAAAAGGCTCCAATTAGGTTTTCTATTTTTTAGTTTAGTTTAATTCTAGCTTTACTTTTGAATTCCATTCTTGTGATTCTTTGTAAGACTATGAGTGGCTAAACACCCAATTCTAGGGTTGAGGTTATGAAAATGTATACTTAGCATTCAATAGAGTTGCTTTTAAGTTGATTATCATATTTGATTGTTCATATATTCTTATTTTTACTATTCTGATGACTCGCGACCTTAAAAATATTTTTGTAGTTCTATAGTGATCCTAGAAGAAGGAACTTTAGATTATAACATGTGATATATGGAGTGGGTTCTTGTCTTTAAAATAAATTAAAGATAGGATTTGCGTTTAAGATAGTAAAATACCTAATTCTCCCTATTTGGTTCAAATATGGGATGAAATACAAATGATGCAGTTGTGGGGTTAATTTAGATAGATAATTAGAGGCTCAAAAATCATAATCATGTTATTAACCCCATGAATCAAAAACAAAGATAATTAGCCTAACCAATGAGATTGTAGAGCTTTGTAGGGTTGTTCTAATTGCCTTGACCCTGGATTTCTCATAATCATTATATTCAATACTTTAAATACTCTTTGTAATCCATTATTACTTTTAAATTCTCAAACTTGAAATCTCGATGGTAACACAAGAATAGGATCGCTTGTGGAACACAAGTCCCTGTGGGAATGACGTTTGGCTTAAAAGGGCCACTTTATTACTTGCATGTCCATGTACACTTATGTGTGTAGTAAAATTGCAACAAATTCTTAGCGCAGTTGCTAGGGACTAGAAATATTGGAGACCTTCTTATTTTAGTTTTTCTATTTTTTTATAAGTTCTCACAACTTGGTCTTATCTACTGAAGTTGCAAGTAGAGGTCTAAATCCTGAACCTGAGCAACACTAATATCAATTAAGGAGAGAAGCGATATGTCTTTATCGCATTTCACAAGTCTAATAAGGTGAAACCATTCTTGCCGTCATGGCTAAAGAATAATTAGCCCAC
This sequence comes from Capsicum baccatum var. pendulum, assembly GCA_030864225.1. Taxonomy (NCBI): domain Eukaryota; kingdom Viridiplantae; phylum Streptophyta; class Magnoliopsida; order Solanales; family Solanaceae; genus Capsicum; species Capsicum baccatum. Next base: position 63,751,750 of record CM061559.1, read on the forward strand.
AAGAGTAGCATATGAAGTGGAAATCCCACGATACCTAAAGTTACCTTTGTTATTCGCAGACCTAAACTTAGGGGTAGATTTGAGTTGAAATTGAACATGGTGCAATTATTGCACAGCAGTGGGCAATTCACAAGACGATCACATGAGATCCATAGGTTTATCTATAGAACTTTTTGGATATTAGTGACACTTTTATTCATAATGGAGTCTTCACAGACTACGCGAGACTCACTCTATCCCCGTTTTCAATATTGGGGGATGCATAGAAATGGTTGAAGGCAGAACCTTCAAACTCCATAACAACTCAGGAAGACCTGCGGAAGAAGTTCCTTATCTGATTTTTTCTATCTGGAAAAATTATAAGGTTGAGGATTGAGATCTTGAGGTTCAAATAAAATCTAGATGAGAATCTCTGTTATACAATGAATAGATTTATTTTCTTCTCAAGGATTGTTCGAACCACCAACAAACCAATGAGGTATTAGCTCATACTTTTTTTAAGGCTCTTGACCATAATAGAAAAATTTTGCTAGATTCAACTATAGGTGCTCAAGCTTTGGAGAAAAGTTATGACTAGCTATATACTTTTTTGAATAGAATTACACAAGGTAATCCCAAATGGCATAATGATATTTCTAGAAGTGTAGTGTAGAAGCCTGCAGGTATAATAGAGGTTGACAGTGTTACACCATTGTCTGCTTAGTTGTCATCCTTTAAAAATCAAAGATGACACAATTTATCAAGTTGAGTGTGAATCAACCTCAGGCCCAAGTAAATACATTCAATAACCTCTATTTTAGCGTGATATTTATAAAAATAGTTTTCACTCTACAGACTAATATGGAGCAAATCTGGAGTCAGTGAGTTTTGTGGGCAATGCACAGAAGGGTATCCAGAACTATGGTAATTCCTAGAACTATTGTTGGCTGAGTTAACCCAATTACCCATGGGGAAATAATCAAACTCAGACTCAGTAGTTTTTGTAGCAGCAGATCATTCAAAATAACATTCAGGCCAGTAATATTGAAGAGACTTTGAAAAAGATCTTGTACAATCAAGAATAAATAGTTGTGGAGATAAAAAATCAGCAACTATTTCAAAAGAATTTGGAGACACAATTGGGGCAGTTGGCCCAAGCATAGAACACAAGACCTCAAGGGGGTTTTCCTACTGATAGAAGGAATCCAAAGCAAGTGTTGGCAATCACATCAAGGATTTGTAGAAATTTAGCAAAACTACAATGAAAAATCAGGAGGTACAGGCAGAGTTAGTCCTTTAATAGGCTGATGTGAAGCAAGCACAAACCAAAGAAGTTGAAAATTTGAGGTGTCTGAGCACCCAAAAGCAAAAACAACTGAGAAATCACAAGATAGACCATCACCACTATTTCTTTGGAAGCTTAAAAATGCAAAAGAAGATGCATGCTTTAAGAAGTTCTTTGACACACTCAGAGAATCGCATATTAACATTCCTTTGTTAGATGTGTTGAACGAAATTCCAAAGTATGCTCAGTACTTGAAGGATGTGGTGGAAAATAAGGGAAAGATGGGTGACATTAATATGATAAAACTTATTGAGGATTGTAGTTTGTGATGATAAGTAAGATACCCAATAAACTCAAGGACCCTAGGAGTTTCACCCTCCCCATACAAATTGGTGAAAGTAATGGGCACATTCTTTGAGTAACTTAGGGAAAATCACAAATTTGATGTCATTATCTATTTTTAGTACTCTTGGAGTGGACAAATCGATCACGTATTTAGTGGTTCTCCAAATGGTGTATAGGACAAGAGTGGTTCTCGAAGGGAATCATAGAAGATGTTCTTATTAAAGCTGGTAAGTTCATTATTCCTGCTAACTTTATTGTTATTAATTATGATGCAGATGAGAGGGTACCAATCATACTAGGACATCTATTCTTGGCAATTAGAGGAGCACTAATAGATATGAGAGAGGGCACTCTAAAAGTGAAACTAAATGATCAAGAAGTGGTCTTTAGAGTGTAAAAGACACTAAATATACCATCATACTATAAGTTTTTATGCATGGTAATAGACATAGAAGTAGATGAGTGTGGGGTGGTAGAGTTTAAACCTCCACTGAATTCTTCACACACTCTCATGGAGTTGTCCAAAGCAATAATTAAGGCTGAGATTGAGAAATGTTAAGAGGAGCATGAAATAGTAAGGGTGTAAAAAGTTATAGATCTTGAAATTAAGAACTTAAGATGTAAGAAAAGAGTAAGAATATGGGTTCCAAGTAGGAAAAAGAGGATGATAGAGTATGGTTGAAAATTGTGATTTGAGTCGTGTGGTGATAATAAATCAGGTTCTGCTTGAGAGGCAACCCAAGTTAAGGTAGGTAATTTATTTTTTAGTTTTTATTGAGTATTACTTTTTGTTTTTTCTTGTTTGGGTCATATTTTGAAGGGAAGTCTGAACACCAGAGATCTCAGCTAAGGAGCATGGAAAAGACAGAGTGTGGGTTCCTCTGGACTTCTTTGATGATCAAGATAATAATTGCTAGTCCTAGAGGCCTCAAAGTATATTTCTATCCTTACTTGTAAGTTATAATTTAGGGACAAAGTTTATTTTAAGTGTGGGGTGGGGAATCTTCCGATTCTTTAAGGTAAAGTTCTGCTATAGGATTTTCATTGTTAGTTATTTTCTAGTTATTAGCTTTTGACTAAAGTAAAAAAACTATAAAAAGATTTCATCTTTGTTTTTTTAAGTTTTCGTTGGTGTCTGTTCAGTAGAAACACACTTTACCCACCCTTTGGTTTTTCTTTTCAGTACTTTTTCTAAGGTGCATCCTTTGAACCTAATATCCCCTTTTCATTTTTAGGAGTAATTTTCAAATTTTTTATTCGGAATATATGAGATGTTCCAGCTATGCTCTATTTATGATTACATGACGCAAATTGGTTTTAAAAGTAGATGCATATGTAGTGAGTTAATTGAATAGTTTTAAGACACCTTGGCTTATTTATATGACTCTTGTGTGATGTTGGCTTTTTTTGGAATTCTTCTTATTACTTGGTTGAGAGTCTATATAGATCCTACTTGATATGAGCATGTGCTATGTATGAGAGAGATTTTTGTTATATTTCTTGTTGAATATTGATGTCCAAAACTTTCCTGGTGTATTTTCAGAGCAAAATAAGGAATGTGAGTTTAGGATATGGTATAGGTATTTCTTTGATAGCTATATTTCATACCCTCTTTATCCACCCTTATTGCATGATCTTAGTTAGCCATTTTAAGCCTTCAACCTCTTCTTTGGTAGCGTCATATGTAGAATATTCCCTTTATTTAAATTGACCATAATTTGATATAAAGCTCTTATTGGTATGTTGACAAAGTCATATGTTATAGTTTGGAGGAATACAATGAGAAGACCAATTGATCACAAATTAATTATATGCTGAGAGAAACTACTCCCAACTTAATATGTGTGAACTAGCTAATAGAGATGGAGCAAGAAAAATAGAGGTATAAAGGTGATACACCCAAATTACACCTCTCTTACGAGAAAGTAAGCGGTCGCTGTCAAATATAGAACCCAACCAGGTTGGGTGTCGAATACCACAGGGAATACTGTTTTACTAAGTATTGTAGTTGTTACTAGACTGTTGGTCAGAGGTTCCTGAATGGGGGGTTTTGGTTTAAATTTGAAATGATAGTTACAATATAACAATGAATCAATATGTGTATTAATATTTGATCACAGAGAATGACAAGTTAGAGTTATGTCCACCTTGTATCTTTTACTTCTCTATTAACTATGAGTAATAAGGATTTATACATGCATGCACTTATAGAGAGATGTATTCTAATTCTAAATCCAAGTGTTTCTCAACCATCAAGGATTTATTCACCTTAGTTCTCTCGAATCAAAAGTGTACAACCAATCATATGAACTCTCCAAGTAGTTAATCCTGCTAAGGCATTAACGTGTAAAATAGAGGTTGAAAACCCTATTTTCTTGTCACTACTCTCTTTTTCAAACAGTAACTTTTCTATCGAATAAGTTATTTCTATAATGGAACATTCCCTATGTTTGCAACCACGAGAATTCAATCATAACGAAGAGAGTAATGATATAAGTGGATTAACATATCATAAATTCAAAAACACATAGCAATAGAGAGTATACTACAAGGTTTCCAAAACCCTAACAAATAAACTTAGCTACTCATGAATAAAACGGAAATCACAATAGAAATATTCATCATACCAAAACTTAGAATGATCTTGGTGGAGAATATGAATAGAAAAAATAAGATTGAAAAACGTTTCTCTCTCTCTCCTCAAGCTAAGCCGCTTTCTCTTGTTTTTAAAATAATACAGAATGTGAATCCTCAATAAAAATTCAGCAACAAGTCTTTTAATAGCCTTCTATATCATAATTTTATTCTAAGTCCTCAACTTATTATAAATGGCAAATTTGCCCGGGAGAAAGTTACCATGCATCATATTTGGTCCAGATTGTAGTTTCTAGGTGCCACATTTGGTCCAGGTTGGTACTCTCTCTTGTGTCATATGTCATCCATATTCCATAGTCCCATAATGTCTTCATCTACCTCATTAATACCTGAAATCATACTAATCACATCGATTAGCTCAATTACATAGAAGTAGAGTAAAAACATAATAAACTAGGCACTTTGTTCTCTAAACATAGCTAAAATATGGATAAATTATGGTGCTTAGGCGTATAAATACACCTAATATCAAAAGGTAAAAAGGTGGGTTGGTTGATTAGAGAGGAGTTCAATGTTATGTGTGATGTACTAAAGCAATTTGGGAAAGTAGTCATTATTACTAGATAGAATAGTTTCTACCAGCCCCTTATCCTACATTATAACCCTTAAAGTCTTATTTAATCTTGAGCATTGATATTCTGATATTAGTGGAGTACTACACTAAGGTAAAGCTTATGGTTCATCATATGTACATGTGAATTCCTTTTGAGAGTGAGCAAATTTTATTCTCACACCCATTTTTGTGATAATTAGCATATTTATGAGTGAATATAGATGACTCTCACGTGAGAAGAACACATGTTTGATGATGGTTAGGTGATTTGTATGAACTCTTTGTTGATTAATATGCATGAGTTTTCCAACTGGGTATAGTTAATTCTTGAGGTTAAGATATTTCAAAGTAGTGTTTATGAGTTATCACTTGTAATATAACATGCTAAATCTGGAAGTTTCTATTCATGTATTTGTCTTACTCTAGCTTTAATGTCTTAGAGTTAGTAGTGATGCTAGAGTCTTTCTTAATTGTGCTTAGTACAAAAAAAAATTTTGAGTATGAACATAACTTTAAGTATGGGGTGGTGATCTTAGGTGTATTTATACGCCTTAATGTCATTATCTATATGCATTTAGACTAGTTTCAAGGAATTCTTGATGTGTTTAAAGAGTTAATAAGGGTACAATAATGTAATTATGGATTGAAGTACATGTTTAGAATGTTTTTGGTGCATTCAAAACAAGCTAAGAATCAAAATGATTTATGGTGCATTCAAAACAAGTTAAGAATCAAAATGATCACATAGAGTTTAGACGAGAAAGCTAGTGGTGCTAGTATGAGCTATGCTTAATCTAGTAAACTTTAATGAATGCTGTTGTATTGTACGAACTAATGTTTGTTATATTGATATTGTAGGAAACCATGGAATGTGTTAAGAGCGATGCCAGAAAAAAATTAAATGAAGTTAGAAAGGCAACTACAAATTGCAAAGACTTGAATGCAAGTAGAATGAATAAACAACAAAGGAAACTTGGCATTTGGAGCACAAAGGCGTGCCACGCTCTTAGAGCTCTGAGATAAGCACATGCCACACCCTTGGCCAAAAAGTGAAATGTAAATTCCTATGAGGGTGTACGTTAAGGGTGTGTCACGCCCAATGACATCATTGATAAGGGCATGCTACGTTGAAGGGTAATTTCAGCCAGAAATCCTCCTACACTAAAAATAATACACTTATCTCCTATCCTTAATAACATGGATGACTTTGGGACAGAGAAAACACATGAGGAAAACTCATATTAGGGTTTTTTCTTTAATTTAGTTTAATTTTAATTTTACATATGAATTCCACTCTTGTGATTCTTTGTAAGACTATAAGTAGATAACAACCTCATTTTAGGGATGAGGCTATGAGCATAAATACTTAGCATTCAATTGAGTTGATTTTAAGCTAATTCTCGTATTTGGTTGTTCATATATTCTTGTTATTACTATTCTATTGACTCGTGATCTCTAGAATAAATTTATAATTCTCTTGTGATCCCCAAAGGAGGAACTTTAGATTAGAATGTGGGATATATGAATTGGGTTCTTGTCTTTTAAAGGAATTAAAGATAGGATTAGCGATTAGGATAGGAATATACCTAATTTACCCCATTTGGTTCAAATATGGGAAGAAATACAAATGTGTTTAAGTTAGTTCTTACATCTCCAATAATGTAGCTATAGGACTAATATAGATAGATGATTAGAGGATTGAAAGATCATAATCATATTTTTAACCCAGTGAATTAACAACCAAGATAATTAACTTAACCAACGAGATTGAAGAGCTTTGTAGGATTGTTCAAATTGCCTTGACCCTAGATTTCTCATAATCATCGTCTCTAATACTTTATATTCTCGTTATGATCCAATGTTACTTTTAGATTCTCAAACTTGAAATCTCATTATAATCCCAGTCAGCAGGAATGATAAACTTAACGGCCTTGATAAGAACATCCTCTATGATTCCTTTGGGAAGGGCTAGTGACTGGTTTTCCAATTGAAGTATCACAGTTCTTGGTCTCGGCTTTCCCAGTTCCAACTTATTAAAAAAAGATAGGGGCATCAGGTTGATACTCGCCCCCAATCACTAAGTGTGTGGACTACCTCACTATTGCTATTTTGAATAGGGAGGGTGAATCTCCCTAGATCTTTGAGCTTTTGAGGCATCTAATACATCACCACAGTGTTGCACTCTTTAGTAAGTGCTATAGTCTCGACATCTTGCAGCTTAACTTTGTTAGTGACCACATCTTTTAAGTACTTAGCATACTTGGGCATTCCCTACAAAACATCTAAAAGAGGAAGGTTAAAATAAAGCTCTCTGGATGTTTTAAAGAAATTTTTAAAGCTTGCATCCTCCTTTTTCTTTATATACTTCTATGGGAAAGATAGTGGTGGTCTCTCCTTCACCTATTCAACAACTTTTGTTTTTGAGTACTCAGACTTCCTCAAATTTTCAACAAATCTGCCATCTACTTGTTTAGGAACCAAATTGGCATCTACCTCCTTAGTTGTCTTTGGAGGTTCTTTATTGTGCTCCTTACCACTCCTAAAAGTGATTGCCATTACTTGTTTAGGATTTTCAATACCACTTGGAAAACCACCTTGAGGCTTGGTATTCTACTCTGCTACTATTTGACCTTTCTTTAACTCCAAGCTCCTTGTAGCTGCTTGCTGGCTCTTTATAGTTGCTTGCTAGATCTTTATATCTGCTACCAATTGTGCTTGAGTAGCTAAAATTTGTTTCATCATCTTTTCCATATTGCTAGTGGCATGATTTGCTTGAGCATGTGGTTGCTAAACCTATTGCTGTTAGGCGTTCCATTGTTGATTTTGTGGTTGAGTCTGCCACTTTAGATTGTAGGTGTTCCCATAATTCGGACTTTTAACATTGCCCAAAAATATCACTAACTTAGGATTGGCAGCATACATATTTGTAGAATGACCATTATTGCCGCAAACCACGCATCAAATGTTTGTCTACGCAATTGTATTAGATGTTGCTACTTGATTGCGTTGTTAACTGATTCTGTAATGCAGCAATCTAAGCAGATATAGCAGTAAACTGGTCTACCTCCAACACACCTATAGCCTTCTTTGTACAACTTTTTGAGTCAAAATGCCACTCAAGATTTCCTTGTGGAATCCGGTTCAACAAGGTATACAGCCTATCATACATCAATTACAAAGCTTGACCACCTGCAACTGAATCAAACAAAATTTTTATGTTGTGATCAAGTGCCTCAACAAAAGTGTATGCTAGTAACTCATTGGGCTGCTGATGGTATGGACAATCCCTAAGAAGAGCTTTGGACCTCTCCCATACATGATATAAGTTCTCATCTGGCTTTTAATTGAAGCACACAACCTCACTGCGTAGTCTCGCAGTCTTACCAGATAGAAAGAATTGGATGAGGAATTTTTTTGGCTAAGTCATCCCAGGTTATGATTGAACTTGCTTTCTTAGAGTTAACCACTTATTCGCTTCCTCCAATAGTGAAAAGAGGAATAAGTTTCAGCCTTACATAATTAGTTGACACACCTATAGGGATGAATGTGTCACTGATCTCAAGATAGTTTTGTAGGTGGATTTGTGGATCTCTATGTGAAAGCCCCATAAACTATCCACTGCTAGTCAACAGCTGCACCATGTTCTGTTTCAGCTCAAAGTTACCTCCAACAACCAATTTCTAAAAAAGAGAGGTCAAATTTGTCGAAAGTGGGATTGCCACTTCATGAACTATCCTGCGGGCTGGTTGATCTTCAGCGATGCGAGCAGGATTGTCTTGTTCCTATTGAATTTGTAGAATTCATGGGAGAAGAATTGCTTCTCTCCTTAACTGATGAAAGCGTTGCTCGGTTTCGAGGCTTGGTTCAACCAAATCGCTATCCCTTTCCAGCTTACTAACTTGTAGACCTGTTTCCTGCTAATTCAATACCAAGACCAAGTGTAGTGCATCAAAGAAATCTAAAAAGTAAAACTAAAAATAAAAAATTTGCCAAATTACAAGTCCCCAACAACGGCGCCAAAAACTTATTGTGCCCAAGCGAACATGCAAGTGCATATGGTCTTACCAAGTAGACTTGAGTTAAGAAACTATCCAATTTCAATTTAACTATTGAAATTGACCAGTGCAAACGTAACCAAAAGATTTTTGAAAGTTTATAAACTAAAAGTAAACTAAAATAATGAGAAAAAGTAAAGACTTTGAACAATAAATAGATGAAAGTTCGGTGTTAAAGAACTATGAACAATCATACTACGCTATTGAACTTCATTCGTTAGATTACTTATCTTGATTGTTGATTCATGGGGTTGATATTATGATCATGGTCTCTCGAGAATCTAATCACCTATCTAACTTAGAACCACAACTACATCATTGAGTGGGGATGTGAGACCTAAGCTAAACGTATTTATATTTCATCCTGTAGTGAACCAAGCAAGACTTCTAGGTATATCCCTATCCTATTCACTAATTCACATTCCTTATTTCATAAAGGAATGAGAACCTTACTCTATCTATCCTCAGTTCTATATTTCTATTCCCTCTAACCCATAGGCATTAACCTAAGGTCACCAACATAACCTCACTAGGAAAACCTAACCAAGTAGAAAAGAAAATGCTAGCGTGATCTAGCCTATATTCAAAATGTCTAACTATGAATACACTATTCATAATGTAATTTACCTTAAAGATGAAAGTGATTAGAATTATACCTTCAACCTCTGTATAATTCCATAATCATCCTGCCACAAACTAAACATAATAACAACAGTGAAGCAATGTGCTAGTTCAGATAAACAATACCTAACTGGAGCCCTATATAGCTGAAAGGTTCAATAAACACTCAGCAAATAGCAATGATAGCCTATACCTATAAAACCCCTAAAAAGAATAATAGATATATGCACCAAATAATATGCTGGTGATACGCGATACAGATAAATGAATAAATGCAAGGTAAATCTATAGTACCATATTTTATCCAAGTGCAATAACGTACCAAGTGTATAAACCTTCTCAATCTCAATAGCTTGCAAATAGAGGACCTACAGTGACCTCTCTTTCTGACTAAGATGGCTCATAGACAAAGGGATACCTAGGGGATGCTAGAAAATCCATATACACTTACTTGGTCTTGATCGAAGATTTCCAATATTCATCGTCCTCGGTATACTCCATCTAGTACTAGAGAGATGTATAAATAATAAGTGCACAGACTCAAACCTTGGCTTAAAGAGTATAGTTTGCAAATCCATTGTCTAAGATCAACTTCGGGACTAAATTATCATAATAAGGTAAAAAGGTTAGAATCCCTCAAGATCGAAGTAAATAATAGTGGTAAAAAGTGTGTATAAATCATGAACCAGAATATATATTGGTCAAATTTATAAAACATCATCTTTAGGTCCAAAAGCTCATAAATCAGCAAATAAGGTGGTACGATCCCCTTTATAAATAATCCATTTTGCAGGACCAAATGAGCATGAATGCACCTAATAGTATGAATGCCATCACCAACATCCAAATAATATAACATAAGGCACCTAAGCATCCATCACCATAATCATGCCCTTTTCTAAGGGTAAAATACTCATCTGGAGTCCAACTAGTATCGTAACCATGGCCTTAGGCCCAACTATTTATAACCAACATAAGGTAATACTATAATTCAGTAAAACTGTAATCCAATCCACTAAGTTGAATAATAAACCTTATACTAAAGGGATACTTAGCATCAACTTTGATTCACATGCTTATATTCTAGGATAATAGGATTCTATGGCCATAATAAGATTTCGTCTTAAGGGTCGAATAATGCTTCTATTTCAAAACTCCTAAATTAAGCAAAGTCATGGTATTATACCTATAATAAAATCCTATCATCCTTGTCCTGTATGAAATATATATTATGTACTATCTCATGAAGAAGAGTAATCTGACACCTACCTCGATGCCAAACCGCAATTCTTGAATAATTCATAAATTGCCTGCCTTTGCTCCATGATCCAAAAATTCCACCACACTATCAAAATAGTAACCTACATATTATTAGGAGTAAAACAATACTCAGACTTCTATATAAAAGATTAGGTCAGAATTTGGGTCAAGAATGGGCGTGCGAGGCCTGCAAATGGAACTCAAAATTGAATCTATCACGAGGTCTCTTGGAGGACGAGGATTGTATGATTAAAGGTTGAGCACAAATGGTGCATAAATTGGGACCCAAATTAGACCCTAAGGTCTAGGAATTTAAATACCTAATTTCTAAGAATTTTCAATGAAATGAGATGGAAATTGATGCGAAAAATAATTTAAAATGACCAAGGAGTGTTAGGCTAACTTACCTTAGCTTCAATGGATGATACCCCATGTTTTCCCTCTCTCGAATCTCTAAAAGTAGTAGAAAATGGTATGAAAAATATTGGGAAATTGGATAAAGAAAAGAGATTGTTAAATCACCAGGTGCTGCTAAGCGGCTACCACTTAAGTGTCACAAGTTTGCTAAAGCGGTCAGACAATGGGATGTGGGTACCTCTAAAGCGGTCTATTGGTCGCTAAAGCAATGTCTTCTTAAGCAATCCTTGACTACTAAAGAGGACCTCATCTGAATATCCAAGGTTGCTAAAAAGGCTAACGTAGCTAAAGCGACTACCTCTTAAGAGATCAAAGGTCCGCTTTAGTTGTTGAACCAGATGTGCCATGAACTAGATTTTGGTAAGTCCAAAACGGACTCTAATCAGGTGCTCGAAATTGATTCAAAACCTTGTGAACCCAAATGAACTATGCTACCATACCAAATTTGATATTTTGTACTAAATGGAACAATTGAAACTTTCATTTGAAACAATTTTAACTAAATATGGGCTGACACCTATAGTTCTATATTCATAGAATCCAACCAATATCCCAAAATGAGTGTGCAAGCCTTAGGACCTGAACCAAAGGTTTTCCCTACCTAAAATCAAATTTCAAAGTTCATGGTGCTATCGTGATACTCATATGAGCCTAAATCCCAAACACACTATGTGATAATTGAATCAACAGTTTTGATAAGTCATAAATGGCATATAGCCTCTATGGGAGGGTCGAAACACCAAAAATATGTATAAATCAAGGAAATGACCTAGAGGGTCATTGCAAGTAGCTTCCATCTTCTTACTCCTACGGTGGAACCTGAGTCTTTATATTTTTCTTGTCTTGTAGTAGATTTTGTACCTGTCTTGACTAGATAATTGGGGTAATGTCACAGCCCAAACTGGGGCCTAGACGTAATGGGCGTCCTAATCTGACCATGACTGGAGAAAACCCCCTTAACCCAAACCAACCTCCAGTCTCCTGCCCTGAGTTAGCTGAACCCAAGAATGTAACAAAATAGCGTAACAACTCACATGAGGACCGTGGGAATAGATCATAATCTTGACCAACCTAACTGAGTCCACCTATCCTAGATCAATAGTCCAACCATACCAAACCATATCAAACAAGGGTCGTAAACTAGACCATAACCAAGGACATTCGAAAACATAATATAATTAATCCCAAAATAAAATATGATGGAGCAATGAGAAATTATGTCCAATGATACAAGCCTCCCGGCCTATTCCAATGCCAAGGCTGACAAGCATATTGATCCCGCACATACCAACCCATAGAAGTAGCACAAATCCTTTAACCAAAAGAGTAATGAAATTCGGTTAGGACATGTCCCCAATCATACCCAAAACCAATATCCAAAATAAAACTAAAATGCCTAGAAATATCTATAACATGAAATGATGCCTTTTGAAAGGATGGAAGCTCACCACTTTAGTCCAAATGTTGTCCCCGAGTCAATCACTATGTAGGAGGAGTAAAACGGTTGGTTCCAGCATATCATAGGTATACAACCTCCAGGAGACGGGGTTAGCGAGTGTCTGCTAGCATGATATCAAGATAAGGATAGAATAATCCCATTTATAAAACCAAGTAAAACCAGCCATATACACACAAACATGCATATACATATACATATATATATATACATATGCATATACATATACATATGCATATACATATACATATACATATACATATACATATACATATACATATACATATACATATACATATACATATACATATACATATACATATACATATACATATACATATACATATACATATACATAAATACATACATACATATATATATATAAACCATGCTGGGAAAAAGCGACCGAGTTTAGCATGTCTTTAAAACCTTTACCTAGGTTGTGTAGCTTTGCTGTCCTAAATCACCAACGGGCTATGTGGGTTCAGCTCCCCTTTCTGAAAGGGCCCCAGTATGTGTATCTACATGAACAAGGAATTATCCCTTGGGATGACTAGTATATCCCCAAAATAAAGTGTGATATCATGCACACGGTCACCAAGACCAACGTCATATCGGCAAATATAAGTTTCTAATTTCTGTCCCCCGGACCTCTACCTTCCAGGGCTATGCTACACATCCCGCCATTATTGCCCAATTAAAACCAGTTTTCAAATAACCAAGACATTATCCATTAATTTACCAAGGCCATTGATATTGGTATTGCCATACTACCTCTTACTTACAAGTATCATCCATAGCCAACAATTTATAGGTTTAAGGCGACTTTCAAGTGCCCTTCCATTTATCATATTAAACCACTTGGGAAACTTTCTTGTTACCCACAAACATAACCAATTAGCCTTTAGCCTTACCAAACTATTTAAAGCATGCATAATTCCTTTACCAAGTTTAAAACATGCAAGAGTTCCATTAAAAGAAGTCAATGCAATGAACATATCTTTATAAGTATTTTGTCGAACACATTGGGGGAATAATATGAGAAAAACCAATTCTAATTACCAATAAACCATTCCCATTCAATCCGATTATCCAAAACCACCATTAATGCAAATAAAAGTATAATTAAAACCATGGGACACCATAAACAAGAATTTAACATCAAAACCCCCAAATCATATTTGAAAGTGAAAGTCATGCAATAGTAAAACTATGAAAACTTTACTATAAACCATGCCTTTAATTAAACTAATAATGAGGGAACAAAAACATGCCTTAAACCAAGATGATGAAAGAAAGAAATCACCAAGAAAATCCCCAAATTGATCCTTTAGTTGAAACCCTAGCTCTTTTGCACAAAATCCCATCACAGGGATACGACTATCCCTCATGAGTTGTACCATCCCATTTTGATTGGTATCCATCACTCATATCCAAGCCTTAACCCTTGGATCAAACAATGTCTAGTATACGACTAATCCAACCAAGTTGTAACCACAACATACAATCCATATCCATGACCCGTATCCCTGGAAGAATAAAATATCAAAAGGATTTAGACACTGTCCACTATACGAGTCTTGGGTACGATTTGTACCCCAGCTTTCGAATCATAGTGAGCCACCCGTACTCAGATCCAACCTAAGTAACCAAGTCTAAGATTATGTTGATGAACCAAATGATCCATTACCACCAATACGACTCATACTCCTAAGTCATACCTATTCCAGTAATCAAAATCCATCCCACTAACCAACACTAGCCAGTATACAACCAGACCAAACCACCCATATCCCGACATACGGCTCGTACCTTTGAGTCATAGTGGGTCAAGAGATCAGAATTTCAGGAAATTTTCTAATGTCCATAAACTAAGGTATTTTAGTCTCCCCCACTAGTAACATTTGTCCCCAAATGCCAGACAAGGTAGGGTCAACCACTTGCCAGAGTCATTTGCATTAGGTTATCAAGCATATTCTCAATCTCTAACAAAGTTTGAAAATAAAGAGTAAAATATATAAATCTTCCCTTTAACAAACTCAGAAAATAAAGATGTGTTGAAGACACATACCTTCCTCATGAATCCTAAGAGCAGAATCTAAATGCGGATATGTGGACTTCATGTCCTCTTCTGCTTCCCAAGTAACTTCTTCTACCTTATGGTTCCGCCAAAGAACCTTAACAAAAGCCATATCCTTGGTTCAGAATCAAAGAACCTCCCTATCTAAGATCTCAATCGGAACCTTTTCATAAGACAAGGAATCAGTGAGACCCAATCCTTCCAATGGAAAAACTTAAGAAGGATCACCAATGCACTTCCTCAACATGGAAACATGAAATACCATATGAACCAAGCTCAAGCTAGATGGAAATTCTAGCTCATAAGCAATATTACCAACTTTCTACAAAATCTTATAAGGACCCACATACCGACGACTGAGCTTTTCCTTCTTGCCAAATAGCACAACTCCCTTCATGGGAGATACCTTAGGGAAAACATTATCCCTAACTTCAAACTCCAAGTCTCTTTGCCTAACATCCGCATAGGAATTTTGGTGACTTTGGAAAGCCTTTAAGCCTATCTCGAATCACCTTCTCTATAGCCTGGTAGACCAAGTTGGGACCAAACATGTAGGCTTCACCAAGATCAAATCAACCAATAAGAGATCTATACCACCTACCATACAATGCCTTAAAAGGAGCCATACCAAAACTAGAATAATACCTATTATTGTAAGAAAACTCCACCAAATGTAGATGCTCCACCCAATTCCCGCCATAGTCAATCACACAAGCCCAAAGCATATCTTTCAATGTATAAATAGTTCTCTCCACTTGCCCATCCTTCTGTTGATAAAAAGTAGTACTTAGACTAACCTTAGTCCCCAACCCTTTCTGGAAAGACCTATAGAAGTTAGATGTAAACTTGTTCCACGATAAGAAATAATCAAAACAGGCACCCCATGCAGCTTCACAATCTCCTGAAGATATAACTTAGCATAATCCTTTTCCGAAAAGGTAGTCCACACTGGCAAAAAGTGCGCAGACTTAGTCATTCTGTCCACAATGTCTTAAATTGAATCATACTAATTGTGAGACCAGGGAATACCAGTAATAAAGTCCATATTGATCACTTCCCACTTCTATTCAAGCAAATAAATTTCTTGATACAACTCTCCTAGCCTCATATTCTCAACCTTAACCTGATGACACATCATGCACTTGGATATAAAATTAGCCACATGCCTCTTCATACCATTCCATAATTAGATATCCTTAAGATTATGATACATCTTAGTCGAGCCGTTATGGACAACGTAGGGTGACTCATGCACCTAAGCCAAAACCCTTTACCTTAACCCGTCGTGGTCCGAAACACACAACCTCTCTTGTTACCGTAAAGTACCATCACTACTGATCTCAAACACCATTACCTTCTTCCCTCCAATGCTACTCTTGATTTTAATCAAGATAGGATCCCACACTTGCTTCTCCTTAATCTCCGCACCAAGAGATGCTCAAGCCACTTTGTGCACCACCATACTACCATCCTTAGGGTCTAAGAGACAAACACTAAGATGAGCCAAATGGTGAATAACTTTCACCAATTCTTGTTGTACGACCTCTACATGAGGCAAACTCTCCATAGATAACCTGTTAAAAGCATCAGCAGCTATATTTTCCTTACCTAGGTGGTAGTGCAGACTCATATCATAATCCTTGAGAAGCACAACCCATTTTTTCTGCCTGAGATTAAGCTCTTTTTGGTTAACATATATTGCAGACTCTTATGATCAGAAAAGATATTTATGTGAACAATATACAAATAATGCCACCATATTTTTAAAGCAAGAAAAACTGCGAACAGCTCAATATCATTATAGGATAATTCCTCTTAGGTAACTTCAACTGCTTGGAAGCACAAGCAATCACCTTCCCATTCTGCATCAACACATAACTAAGACCTACTCGAGATGCATCAAAATAAACCACGAACCTATCATTGCATTTCGATAAAGTCAGAATTAAAGTTGAAATTAGCTTATTTTTCAACTTCTTAAAACTCCGCTCACAAGCATCCTACCAAGAAAACTTGGCCTTCTTTAGAGTGAACTTAGTCAAAGGAGCAGCTATTGAGAAAATCTTTCCAAAAACCGCTAATAATACTAGACTAAACACAAGAAACTCTGAATATTTAATGGAGTCATAGGTTTAGGCTACCTCTTCATCACAACCACCTTCTGCGGACCCACTATGATCCTTTCACTTGAAATAATATGACCCAAGAAAGTCAAAACATTTAACTAAAACTCACACTTTGAGAACTTGGCGTATAACTGTTGTTCCTTTAAGGTCTGTAACACCACATAGAGGTGGTTAGTATGATCCACCTCACTTTTCGAATAAACTAGAATGTCATCAACGAATACGATGAAGATGAGATCCAAATACTACCTGAATACCCTATTCACTAGATCCATAAATGCCTCCAAAACATCAGTCAACAGAAATGACATCACCAAAAACTCAAAGTACCCATACCGAGTACAAAAAATCATCTTAGGGATATTCACCTCTCTAACTTTAGCTAATGGTACCTAGACCAAAGATATTTATTAGAAAAGAATTTAGAACCTTACAACTATCAAACAGATCATCTATCCTTGGAAGAAGATACTTGTTCTTGACAGTCACCTTGTTCAGCTGCTTATAGTCAATGCACATCCAAAGGGAACCATTTTTCTTGGACACAAACAACATAGGTACACCCCAAAGAAATACACTAGGATGAATAAACCTCTTATCCAGAAGTTCCTTAAGTTGCTCCTTGAGTTCTCTCAATTCAGTTGGAGCTATTCAATATGGAGGAATAGAAATTGGATGAGTGTTCAGAAGTAAATCAATACCAAACTCTATTTCCCTATCTGGAGGAACACACGAAGATCATCCGGAAAGACCTCTGGAAACTCATTAACCACCAGAACTAACTGAAAAGAAGGACCTTTCGAGTTAGAATCTTTAACCCAAACTAAATAATAAATAAAACCTTTAGAGATTACCCTCTAAGCTCTAAGATAAGAAATAAACCTCTCCTTAGAAGCTAAGAAACACCCTCTCACTCAATAACCGGCTCACCAGGGAACCTAAGGATAACCCTACGGGTATGACAATCCAAAGACTCATAATAAAAGTGTAACCAGTGCATACCCAGAATAACATTAAAATTCACCATATCTAACTCAAACAGATCTACCAAGGTCTACTTTCCACCAACAGATACCATACCCCCATCTATAAACTCTTAGTAATAATTAAGTCACCTACTAGGGTAGAAATAGAAAGGATTCAAAATAACTTCTGGATCAAAACCAAAAGATACAACCACATAAGGAGTCATAAAGGAGATAGTAGAACCCAAATCAAGCAAATAATATGCATTATGAGAGAAAAGATGTAACATACCAGTAACAACATCAAGTGATGCCTCAGATTCCTATCGGGATAACAAAGCATACAACCTATTTTGACCAACACTAGAACCAGGAGAAGTAATAAAAAAAGATGCTGCACCACCTGGTGTAGGAGCAGAAGATGAAGCCACAGGAATCTTATTCACCCCTATAGCAACCTTATTAACCAGACAATCCCTGAGCCAATGGCCTACCTAGATGAACTTAAAGCATTTGTTCCTCCCTTCATCACAATAACCCCAATAAGGTCAACCATGAAACAAACAAGAAGGATATGAAGAAACTAACTGACCTCCACATGCCTAAGAGCCAGAGAATTGTCACCACTATAATGACGCCTATCGCCCGACTGGTAAGGAGCACTAGCATATGAGTAGGAAACAGAACTCCCCCACTTCTTTTTTTACCACTTTTCACCATATCTACTTCCATTAGACTGAGCACCTCCTTGATCAGAAAATTTATTCCTCTTACCCTGCCTATCTTTAAACTTTGCCTTCCTCCTCTTCTCATCCTCCACTTTCTGTATATGATCATTCAACCTAGAGATGTCATATCTTTAATCATAAAGGCAATCATGCTCTCCAAAATTAGATATCAATTCAAACCAGAGGCAAACTTACTCATCCTTTCCCGCATGTCAGCCACTAAATTAGAAGCATACCTTAAGGTTCACAAATGTTCACAAATTCCTCCATCTTTGCTTCCCTTTACTGTTGGGTAAAAAAATGATCCAGAAAAGCACCAGAGAAGGAATCCCATAACAAAGACACCTCCACATCTCCTCTATCCCTATTCCACTCTTCATACCACTGATATACAACTTCTTTGAGCTAATAAGTGATAAAGTTCACCCCTTTACATGTTAGATGAATCACCCAAAATATTTTTTCTATCTTATCCAAAAAGACTTTGGGATCTTCCTTTACCTTCACTCTATAAAAAGTGGGAGAACCTCTCTTATATATTAGCCAACCCTTGTAGCTTCAGCAGACAAAGCACCAGACACATCTCGCTCAGCCAGAGCAGCAACCAACTTAGCAATAGCATGAATAAACTGATGAAATTTCGCATTAGTCACCTCTACTTGAGATAAACTAATAGCAACTGGTGGAACTCCAGAATTATTAGGGATAGGACCGTGAGATCAAAGATGAACCATAGAAGTAGGATACACCCCTTCAGCATTAACCCCAGATAGGATAGAATAATTTCCTTATGCTTTATATCTACGAGGCATGATCTGAAAGAGAAACAAACAAAGATTAAAGAAGATTCTAGGACTGAGAATTCAAGCTTGAAGATAGAATACCAAGATAGTGAAACATTCCTAAATGCCTTGTAGTCTCTCCCTTATGAGTGTGGCACATTTTTCACCCCTAAAAGAGACTCTACCCTACATGGCTTGCTGGACTCCTAATTGAACATGAACCTGGCTCTGATACGTACTTGTCACAGCTCTAATTAGGGCTTAGACATAATGGGCATCTCAAGTCCGACCAGGATTAGAGACCACCCCTATTACCCAACCCAACCTCCTATCACCTTCCCTGAGTTTGGTAAATTCCAAGTATGTAACAAAATAGTGTAACGGCTTACATAAAGACACTGGGAACAAATCACAACTGTGACCAACCCAACCGAGTCCACCCATCCAAGACCAATAGTCCAACCAAACCAAGTAATACCAAACAAGGGTCGTAAACCAGGCCATAACTAAGGACGTTCCAAAATATAATATAATTAATCTCAAAATAAAATATGATGGAATAGTGAGAAATTATGTCTGATGATGCTAGCCTCCCAGCCTATTCCAATGCTAAGGCTGGCACCAATACTGATCCCACCCATAACAACCTATAGAAGTACCACAAACCCTCCAACCAAAAGAGTAATGAAATCCAGTTGGGACATGCCCCCAACCATAGCCAAAACCAATATCCAAAATAAAACTAAAATATCTAGAAATATCCATAACATGAAATGATGTCTTCCAAAAGGATGAAAGCTCACCACTTCAGTCCAAATATTTTCAATGAGTCAATCACTATGTAGGAGAAGTAGAGCGGTTAGTTCCTACATAGTGTGGGTATATAGCCGCCAGTAGACGGGGTTAGTGAGTTACCGCTAGTATGATCTCAAGATAAGGATAAAATAATTCCATTTATAAATCCAAGTAAAATTATCCATATGCACACAACCATGCATATATATATAACTATGCCGAAATAAAGGACCGGGTTTAGCATGTCTTTAAAACCTTTACCTGGACTGTGTAGCTTTGCTATCCTAAACTACCCACGGGCTATATGGGTTCATCTTTCCCTACTGAAAGAGCCCCAATGCGTGTAGCCACACGACCAAGGAAGTATCCCATGGGATGACTAGTACATCCCCAAAATAAAGTACGTCATTATGTGCACGATCACCAAGACCAACCTCATATCGACAAATATGAGTTTCCAATTTTGATCCCCGTAGGACCTACACCTTACATAGCTTTGCTACAATCTCGCTATTACTGTCAAATTAAAACCAATATCAAAATAACCAATCCATTATCCATTTATTTACCAAGCCCATTTTTATTGGTATCGTCATACCAACCCTTACTTGCAAGTATCATCCTTAGCCAACTATTTATAGGTTTAAAGGGACTTTCAAGTGCCCTTCCATTTACCATATTAAACTACTTGGGAGACTTCCATGTTCCCCAAAAGCATACCCAATTATGCTTTAGCATTTTCAAACCATTTAAGTCATGCATAATTCCTTTACCAAGTTTAAAACATGCAAGAGTTCCATTAAAAGAAGTCAATGCAATGGACATATTTATATAATCATTTTGTCAAACATATTGGGGACATAATATGACCAAAACCAATTCCACTTACCAATAAACTATTTTCATTCCATCCGATTATCTAAAACCACCATTAATGCATATTAAAGCATAATTAAAATCATGGGACACCATAACCAAGCAATTAACATCAAAATCCCCAAATCATATTTGAAAGCCAAAGTCATGCAATAGTAAAACCATGAAAACATTCATATAAACCATGTCATTAATTAAATTAACAATGTGGGAACAAAAATATGCCTTAAACTAAGATGATGACGGAAAGAAATTACCAAAAAAGCCACAAATTGATCCTTTAGTTGAAACCTTAACTCTCTTTCCCTAAAATCTCATAATAGAATTTGGAGTGTTCAGGAAGAGTTTTTAAGTATTAATGAATAGAATATTAGGATAAATAACCTCCCAAGTAGGTTAGAAGTCATGCAGCCCTATTAGAATAAGTAGGGAAATATCCAGAATACCCCCACTAAAGTTGTACAAAATTCCATCACAGGGATACGACTGTACCTCACGATTCATATCCTCCTAATACGATTGGTATCCACCACTCATATCCAAGCATGAACCCTTGGATCAAATATTTTTAGTATAAAAATCATCCAACCAAGTCATGACCACAGCATACGATTCGTATCCATGACCCGTATCCATGGCAGAATAAAATACCAGGAGGATTTAGACACTGTCTATCATGTGAGTCCTAGGTAGGATTCGTACCCTGTCTTACAGCTTATAGTGGCCACTTATACTCAGATCCAACCTATGTAACTAAGTCTAAGATTAATTTAAGGAACCAAACAATTTGTAACCACCAATACGACTCATAACCCTAAGTCATAATCATTTTAGTAACCAAAATTCATTCCACCAACCAACACTGGTCAGTATACGATCAAACCATACCACCCATACCCCAACATACGTCTTGTAACCATGAGTTGTATTAGGTGCAGAGATCAGAATTTCAGAAAATTTTCTAAGATCCAAAAACTAAGGTGTTTTAGGTAACGGATTTTCTTATTTTATTTTGTTCACAAAATTCTAATAAGTTTTATAATACGTAAAGAGATTATTTTATCATATAGTTTTATAATACTTAAAGAGATTATTTTATTATTTTATGACTTCTGCATATTTCCTCATTGGGTGGTAAAGATTCTTTTATCGAGGTGGATTAGAGTAGGTGCTCTCACGATCCAGTTAGTTGGGTTGTGGCCTATATTTTTCTAAGGTAGTTGAATTTCTTTCAGATTTATTAGTTGTTTACACTAAATTCACTTTGCTCTAATTTTTATCTCTTTAGTTAAGTCATATGTCTCTATTGGAATCTATTCCATTAAAAAATGGATTATTTTGAGGCACAAGTTTTTTTGAAGTAGTTAGTGTCTCCTTTTTTAAAAGTTAGTTTGAGAAGTTAAATTTAAAATAAATTGGATAACCGTGTGTTAGTGGATATTTTGGTGCCTTAACACTTTTTCAAAGACATTAATAAGAATCTCTTATCCAAACTTTTAAAATTTCAAGTCTTTTTTGTTTTAAGACTTAAATTTTTTTTCCTTAAATTAATTAAGTGGCGACTCTTTCATTTTGTAAATTATTTGAAAAATTTAACCAAGTTTTTGAAATGTTTTAAATCTAAACTATTTTTTCCTTAAACACTCACAATCACCATACCTAGACTTCAAGTTCATAGTAATATGATACATACAAAATTAGTGATGTGCAAAATTTTAGATACCAACAACAATGTTACTTATACTTGAATGTTTGTTTGATAAAATGCACAAATTATCACTATTAGGATTATATTCAGCAAGCTAGGTGAAAAAATACGTTCGTGAGTTATTATTTTTAAGTCTATAATAGAAAATGCAACTAAAAAAGTATAATGATTACCATCTTGTGTGCATTTTGATAAAAGTATACCACCATATCTTTCAGTCAAGAATATCCTATTCATGAAAATTACTTCTCTTATGTGAGAAAATTTCTTTTAGTATGTGTTGTCATGTTTCCTTTAGCATTTTGTTTTAGCTTTTTTAACTTTTTTAAAAAAACTAAAGCAAACCACATAGGCCTTTTTTACTATAAAATCCAAAAATATAAAAATACAAACCTTGGATTTTACCTAAGACATCCAACAATTCTTATGAATGTCATGAAATCAGACCTAATGAAGACTTTTTCAACTCGATATGAGTAGATCTGATCAGTATGACTTTTTCAACTCGATATGAGTAGATCTGATCAGTATATTTGTAGTTAGTGATGTCTCTCTATTTCTCTTGAGAAATGATTGAAAGATCTGAATATTCACCTTTAGCTTCTCTTTTTTTGCAGATTGACCTCAAACAAGTTGATACCACTATAAAGTCAAGAAGAAGCTTCTATGGTACATCTCGATTTATATATGTATAGACCGATTTGAGAAAATGTTAAATGTTTAGTTGATGTAGTTAGTTGACAGACCTAATTTCTTTTGTCTCAAAAGATTGAGCCTAAAATAAGTTAATACCACTCCCAAATAGTGTCACTATCCAACTCACGGATCATGCAGACACCTACACAACTCGATCCTAGATAGGAGAACCCTTACCATCCAACCATTCATTTATTGTGGAAGAAATTATTAAAAATTAAACATAAATAAATTCATGAATAAATAATCATTCTTTTTCAACAACAAAACTTTATTTTAAAAAGAAGATATATTGCAAAATTCTACAAAATAACTTTTCAAAACCTAGTCTAAATTGATAAAGAGAACTAAATAAATGAAAAGATGACTCAAGACAAAACACCTAGGCATGAGTAAAATGACAGGAGTTGCTGAAAAATAATCATCACTGTACCTATAGAAATACCAACTGACCTGGAATATGGCTATATGGCCAAACAAAGATCTAGTAAGCGTAGTATCAGTACAAACCACACATAATGGTAGGTATCATTGGCCGACTGGGATTAGAAATAAATGATAATGATAACAAATAGGAAAAAAAATATGACTTAACTTCAATTCTGGTTACTAAATCACATTCATACATATATTACTACCTGCACTTAGTTTCTCTATGATCCACCTAGCGTTTATCACTTTTATGTATCCTTATTCTTTGATAATCCAGTCTATGTTAAAATGTTCATTCAGCTTATGTAACCTTGTCTTTATCATAACAGTATAAATCTACTAGTTGTACTCCATCATTAACTATCAAGATTACATCAATCAAGACAATTGATAGTATCACAATTTTACACGACAAAATACACATCATGCATACAACTATATAAAGAGGGAAACATGTGTTATACATAAGTCAG